>CM060315.1:71536732-71646732 GCA_030674185.1 Monoplex corrugatus
CAGTACAATACGAAAGTGGTATAGTAGTAGTATTGAGAACAACAGGTACGGGAACGACGGTAAAGAGAGAGAGAGGGGGGGAGGGGGGGACGGGGGAGGAGAAAGACTGTAACATCGGAATGTGATCGTTAAAGGCTGCTTGACACACACGTACACGATGCACATGAAGACTCTCTATCACAAACATGTGACACAGCGCGCGAGCGTACACACACACACACACACACACACACACACACACACACACACACACACACACACACACAACACACACACACACCAGAAAACCACTATATGATAACAAACTCCTTCTCAGCACACAAACACACACGCTTCCACTAGGCCTGAAATCTACGATTTAGAAACTTGTGTTCAGCACGCCAAAAAGTCGCCATGGGAGTCCCTCAAGGATCGCCACTTTCTCCAGTTCTCCACAACATTTACGTACATAAGGACTTGCAGACCTAAACAACAGCAGATCATCCTCGCCTTTCCTGACAACGAAATCATCTACAATGAAGGAAAGTGTGCATTAGAAAGAAAAAATCCAAGAACACTTTAAGAATGTAGATCATTTGCTGACAACGAAATCATCTACGATGAAGGAAAGTGTGCACTAGAAAGAAAAAAAGTCCAAGAACAGTTAAAGAATGTAGATCAGTATTGAAAAACAAAACAAAACAACAACAACAACAACAAAACAACCACACCAGATCTGGTCAATCAACCCTACTGTTCTGTACTTTTGACATCAAAGCAGAGGAGAAAAAGATTAGTAGATCAGAACTGAAAAAAAACCCCACCCACACCAGATCTGGTCAATCAACCCTACTGTTCTGTACCTTTGACATCAAAGCACAGGATAAAAAGATTCATCAGTTTATTCAGAGGAACCAATTTCGAACGAACAGACAACGTAGTCACCTTATCATCAGTTCTGAGAGAATGCTAACTTTCAAAAAAAACATGTGGAAACCACGACACACAAATGTAAAAAGAAGCCTTTCAGTCCCGAAAGTAATTGCGCCAAAGGCGAACAGCATCATCTTCCAGCTACACCAAGCTCTAATGCTTAGTGTAATCGTCTATGACTTCACCTCACAACGTTGTTAGAGACCAGTGTTTTAAAACTAGACAGAATTGAGAACGAAGCAATGAGTACTCGTTGGAACCACAAGAGACCCCCACGGAGACTATGGGATACCTGCTTGACCTTCCTTCAAAACAGCCAAGACAACAGATAGAACAAGTAAGGGCATTTATCAGAGCACTGGAAATCCTGGAAAATCTTTTTCACGAGATGGCCAAAACAACAAAAGGCAGTCAACTTTCACGTGGGATATCATGGATGGGACAGGCAAAAGAGTCTCTTCAATATGAATGTTAACTGACAGAACTCAAAGGGACAAACAAGTCTGGGAATGGGAAAAATATCCAAACCTTTTCAAACCCTTTTGTCAATCCATCTTACCAGAAAATCCAGAGAGACACTGTTGTGAACAGTCACAATATAAAACTGATGCAGAAATGAAATTACTAATCAAAGAACTAAGCTGCAACCCCAAAGACATGATCATATACAAGGATGGCTGGTTATGACGGAGTGACACGTCTAGATGAGACTTTAATATAAAACAAAACGGAAACACCATACATAAACAAATGTTATATATATATGATGTAATCTCCAATCTAATCAATGGAACATAGGGCAGTCACGCATGCTTTAAAATGGTTGTTTTCACTGGATGATGAAATGAAGCAAAGTCAAGTCTTCATCCCGACTGACTTGATGAAGTTACTTCAAAAAGTGGATAATGGAGAAGAAACCCTGACTGACACAAAGCAATGAACAGTGCGCTCTAAAAAAATTCTTACGTGGATCTACTGTCACGGACGCACTGGTGTTAAGGGAAATCAATGTGCTGATAAACTTGCACGTATTACCACTACAACAAGAATTTTGTGTCTTGGAAAGTCTGGAGTCTGAGATACTTAAAATCAAACCTTCACGAACAAAATGTGAATCATCATACCATTGATCGTTTTACTCAAAAAGGAATAGTCAGAGGAAGTGGCCGAAAATCTGTTATAGAAAGAAAATCAAGAGCCATCGTTAATCAGACAAATTTTGGTACCATCTCAAAAGTAACACTGGTAGACTCCTAGGGCATGGAAACAATGTGTTTGGACATTTCCTCAACTGGATACATAGGAAATTTGAAAAAATGAAAAAGACTGTTGGAGGAATGGTTGTCAGCGTGTTTAATTGTTTGTTTGTCGCATGTTTGTTTCCATGTTTTAAAGTTTGTCATGATGTTTGTTTGTGTGTGTGTGTGTGTGTGTGTGTGTGTGTGTGTGTGTGTGTGGTTGTGTGTGTGTGTGTGTGTGTGTGTGTGTGTGTGTGTGGTGTGTGTGTGTGTGTGTGTGTTGTGTTGTGTTGTTGTGTGTGTGTGTGTGTGTGTGTGTGTGTGTGTGTGTGTGTGTGTGTGTTGTGTGTGTGTGTGTGTTGTGTGTGTGTTCTGATTGTGTTTTTTTTTACTTTCTTGATTCTCTGTGTTGTTTTGTGGTATCTTGGTGTGTGTGTTTGTTTATGTGTGTGTGCGTGTGCGTGCGTGCGTGCGTGTGTGTGTGTGTGTGTGTGTGTGTGTGTGTGTGTGTGTGTGTGTGTGTGTGTGTTTATATTCGTTTTTTTTTTCAAGGGTGGAAAACGGGGATATATTCTGTTAAGTGATTATGTAATATGTTGGTGAAATAAATTTATATTGAATTACTCGTTACGTTTTCATTCAGTTTCAGTTATTTGAAACAGATTATAGATGATGTAAATACAAATACAATGTCATTACAATGCAGCTGAGAGTGTTCCAATGACATATTGATACAAATAAGATATAAAACCCGTGCAGTAGACAGGAGCTGAAAACCTTGCCAACTCATAAGCCTTGTGCCATGATTATTCTGGATCTTCTCCATCACATTTAGCGGCATTAGTGACGTCAGAGCATATGGGTGGAATTCATTCTGAGCGCTGAGACGTTATCTTAGGAAACTGAAACTGAAACACACACGATGCTCATGGCGTACATATGTCTTCATATCTCATCCTGAGCTGCACGTGAACGTAATTGTCCAGAGAGCGAAATCTTTAATATTAGTGTGATTATAATCATCAATATTATTTCATATAAATTATTTTTGGTAATCTTTCGTAATTATTCCAATCTGAAATCCAATCCAATATTTAGTATTTCCCATCTTGACTGAATTTTAAAATATAATACTTATTGAGAATTGTAAATACTGTAAATTTTGTAATAATTTCTCTGTCAATAACATGACGAACAATTTTCATCTCTTTAAAAAAATCAAACTTTTACAGTCTACTCAACGGAAGAATAGCCGATCCTGTGACGAAACAGACCGCCATTTTGAAGAAGAAGGAAGCCTGACTCTCATTTGCAGCTCATAAACGCTAATTGCAGCAAAGTTCATAAAATTATGGAAGGGTAAGATACACAGTTTTGTTGTTTTAGATATAATGCTTGTATTTCTTAAGATATGATGTCTGACAAATGCAGATTTTGTACAGTTTTAAAGAAGCGTGTTTTTCATCTCTTTGTTCGTCTTCGAGCACGGCTGTGCATGAAATGAACATAATTGCGGTTCTGCCTGTAGTGATGATTTTTGTCTAAAGTCTATGCAGCTGTTGGTGTCAGGGTGCTCTGTAGAAATTTAAGAGTACGTTTGCGACGTGTATGTTATTTGAATATTGAGCATCAGTTCGATCCCGCGCGCTGATTGCCTTTTTTTTTTTTTTTTTTTTTTTTTGTAGGCCTAAGCGCTATCGACTGGAGAGTGAACTGACGCCTCGAGTTCAATCCCAGGTTGCAACATAAAAACTGACCTGCTCGCTGCCCATCTTAATATTCCAATCATGGTAGTGGTATCAGTAGCTTAGTCAGTTAGTGTTTTACAAATTTATAAAATACATTTCAATCCCCCCCCCCCCCTCATCATTTCAAGACGAGTTTGCGCAAACTATAGCAGACTTGCCACGTGCCAGTTATAGGCCTAGGTTTTATTACTCGCATGTTGAAATGTAGGCCTATATTATTTGAGTGGAGTGCAGAGGCCTATAGACCAAAGAAATGTCTGAGAGTGCAGTAAATCCCTCTTGAGCTAACTGAAAATATAGGCCTACTTGACAAATTTTAAGCCAAGTTTCTGTAGGCCTATAGTTGCAAGAAAACAAAATGGCTGTGTGTAGGGCCCTAGGTCTGTTAGGAAGAGATTACTTGACATGAGAATAAACTAGCCACTCTTTGTTTTGTTAATTTATTTAGGCTAGGCTGCTCTGAGTATTCATTCAAGTAATTGTAGATTTCAGGACTAAAATTTAGGGGTCTACACTTCACCTCATGATGACTGGGTCTGTGTTTTGAGAATAAGTTTTTGCTTGGTCGATTTCTTGCCAACTTGTCTTTCTCCAGTAGTAGCCCCCAAGAGGTGGAAAAGTTGCTGGATATAAATTGAAATGTTTAGAAGCGTCCCAAATTTACCACATTTTGTAGGCTTTTAGAGCACTCTTGAATCATGTGAAGGGGGAACAAACAACCAAAAAAACCTCAAACATAATGTCATAAGGTGTGGGTGAAATAAGGCTTGAGTTGCTTTGAAATAAGGGCATGCTGTAGTGTTGCCTGTGTTTCCTCAGGACATCATTGAACACTTAATGGGTGCATTTTGTTATTTATTCTTGTGCTTTGCTGTATGTAGTCTTTTACATGAACAAAAGAGGCATTTTAGTTTCTTTAATTTTATCTTCACAGTGATCATTATTTCCTTGAAAGTAGGAGATCAGATGCAGCACATAAATTTCACATTAAATTTTCAAGAGGTCACCAAGATATTTAGGAGGTATATCAGTATCACACTTTATAATTACTAGAAAATGAACTGAAACTGTTAACATGCATGCACACATACACACACATATATACACTGACTCATTCACATGAACTTATAAGGAAAGAGAAAGACAAAATGGACAAGAAAAGAGAAGTAAATAGCAATCAAATCTTATATGTCATCTGTAGGTGATTGTTGAGACATGGATGTATAGATGATGAAAAATTGGAAGTTGTTAGGGTTTGCTATGCTTACCGTTCTGGGGCAGCTTGGCTGAATCGCATAGTCTCGTGGTCCAATCAAAGACAGGGTAGGCAGTTTCGATGACTCGTTTTGACTACAGTGAACAGGACTGGCGAAATCCACTTACTGGTCGCCGGAGGCAAGTAAAAAACATGTCATTCGAATCAAAAAATAAAAAAACAAAAAGGTCTGTTGGGTGAGTGACAATTCTGACCCATGCAGTTCTAATTTAAATTTTTCAAACTTTCTGATCTGCTGATTGATTTTGTCAGTGAAGATCAATCAAGTCTGCCAATGTTCGCGCAAAAATGAGGCTATCTAGGGAAAGGAAATCTTGCTTCCCGTAGGCCTGTCAGTGAAAGGAGTTGGTGCGATACAATTGAGTGTTTACAGATAGCGACCTTACGCCCAATCTGTCAGTTTTGGTTGAATGGTTAGAAGCTTCTAGATCTAAATTAAGTACAGAAACCAGAGAAAATAATACATGTGCCCTGTTGAGATCAAGGCAAGGATAGGGGAAGAGAATGTGGGTGCTATTGGCAAGGAATTCAAGAGACAAGTGCAAATTTGATGCATCACCTGCTAAGGTGATACGTGAAAGAAGCTTCTTTAAAAGGCATAGACGCTTATTGATGGTTTTTCTCGCGTTATTGTCACTTGTCTCTCAGAACATAAATTTCAGTTAGGGTGGAGAGTGCAAATTTGATACATCACTTGAAAAGGTGATACGTCAAAGAAACTTATTTAAAAGGCATAGCCGCTACTTGATGATTTTTCTCCCATTATCGTCACTTGTCTGTCAGGACATGAATTTCAGTTAGGGTGGAATTAATAGTTTTAAGTGATTTCCAGTCATACTGAATTGCTGAAGTCAAGAAAACGCGCACGCGCACACATATACACACACACACACACTCACTCACACTCACTCACACACACACACACACCTCTCTCTCTCTCACACACACACACACACACACACACAGTGACACACACACACACACACACACACACACACACACACAACACGAGACGTAATACTCAACAATAACAAATAGAAAAATTTGAAGAAAAAAAACAATTTGAAAAAAAACCAAAAACAAAAAAAAACAAAATAAAACATGCACATATCAACCGATCAACAAAAGCCAACAGATGCGTAATTCAGTACCCCGCTACAGACCTAGCCAACATATAAGGTGTAGCTGGTGATCCAGTGGAAATGATTTTCTTTAAAAAGCTAACCATCTGTGTGTATAAAACTGCCATTTGTTCTGCTAGACTTCCTTTTAATGAACATACCAAGTCTCACCTATGCCAAAATTTCTTGCCATTTGTGTTACGCATGTTACACATGCGTATCAAATTTTTGCTAGTGAGTTTGCAGGAATGATCACAAAGCATTATTAACAATTTCAGTAAACAACAGATTACAAAATTAGTCGTTTTGTTTTTATTGTCATCATAAAATAGAAATAGGCCTACTAGAATTTAAACATTGTGCATCATTCTGTGTAATTCCATGTATAAGTTCCCACAAATAAGGAAATTATAGTAGTTTAGACTTAAGTGTAACCAGTTTTAACGCTGCTTGTGTTATTTGGCGAATGTGAGACAAATGAACTGAAAAGTGTCAACATTCAAGAGGTTACATTATTTGTGTGCAACATTTGGTGCAGATTAAATTGAAAGTGTGTATGAAGCAAAGTTTCTGTTCAGAGGTGTAGCAAGCATCTGTTGTCATTCCCATTGTTAAATTGGCCGCTGGGCTTATCTCGGCCAAGTGACAAGTTCCTTTAGATCAAATTACCAGAAGTTTTGGTGAAAAAATGATTTTGATTTTATACCATGATTGTCAGAGGGTGCAACTTTTCCCTTAAATCACAGTTTTCACCAAATTTTAAAATGAGCAAAAATCAACCACAAACAGCACTGACAAAAAATAAAACAAAAACACAAAAACCTATGGATAATACTATTAATAGAACAAATGAACTTCTAAATATCCCTGCCTGAAGTGAACACTCCTGGTAGCTTTCTTGTTAAAAGTAATCCTAAAAAGAATGCATAATGTTCTCTCCTGTTATCGGTCAGTGCCATTTCTGCTCCACTGGGAATACTGATTATGGGAAAATCGAAAACAGTCACTACAATTTTGCACACTAGATCTAGTGAAACTTCACATGTGAGTTGGCATGTTGAAATGCATGTGGTTCTTGGAACTTGCAGTGGATTAATTGGAATGTGTGTAGAATATAAATTATAAATATAGAATTGTGGCCAGAAGAGGATGAACTGCAAAACAGATCGAGGTGTGCCAGTACATGAGGTTATTTCCCTTCAACTGATTGTGGTACACACACAAAATTCCAAATCTTCTACTTGAATGCAAGCGGAACGCTAACATTGTGCTCTGGATAGAATGGTTTGATTTGAAAAATGTTTTCTTATGGTGTGTGCAGTTTGATGCTGTTTACTTTGTTGGTAATTCTGTGGGTTGTTGATGATTGTGTCATGATTATAAAAATGAAAATGGTGTTTGCTTGACTAGGAAGCCAATGTATTGTTAATATATTTTTTGTTGAAAACAAACAAAATTAAACAGAAATTGTTCAAAAACAAAGAAAAGATGGCTTGCATGATTAGGAAAAATTAACCTTTTCACGATACTGCCTCACTATAGTTACTATTCCCTGAGTACACTGTAGGCAGGAAGCAGATATGCCTTGGAGACACCCTATTTTGGTAATTTTTATTTAATTTTCCTGAGTAGGCCGTAAAAGCTACCTTATTGATGTCAGAACAACTTTTTAGATCATTCTTTCATCTCCCTAATGAAGCAAAAAAATATTCTGTAAAGATTCATTTAGTTAGTGTTGTACTTTTGAAAATGTCAACGTAAGCCACAAAATCAAAAACCCCAGACAGCCACAGGAGATTCATAAAAATTATTTTCAGCACATGATGGCCAAAAATGCAGAGAAAAGGACACAAAAGATAATATTTCAACATTTTAGAACATAATGGTAACAAAGTGTAACACAGCAGTTACGTAATTAGCGATATCATTTCACATAAGTACATAGCTTCTTCTAAAGCGATGGTTTGTTCATCCATATGCTAACAGAATAGCAAATAAAAAAGTAAATGATAAAGTGCATATAATTAGGAAATTTAGAAAACCCCAAATGGAAAAAAGACAAGTTAACAAACAAACAAGTAAATTAACATGAACATGTAAACAGACATGGACTCAAGCAGAATGAAAAGATCAATGCGGAAGGGAAGAAAAAATATGGAAAGTATACACCAACCTTTGAATTTGATGATGAAGATATAGCCATGATGATGATGTGATGAATCAATACAGGTTCATGAAAAGAACAAATTTGTCGAAATCACCTTAGCACAAATACACTGAAAAAGCCACAACCACTACACCTGAAACACTTAAAAAGCCACAACCACAACACTTGATACACTGATAAAGCCACAACCACTGCACTTGACACACTGAAAAAGCCACACTAACAATTTATATTCACTTCTGCTACTGTGGCGGCCGTGAAAGTTGTCTGTTTAGCCATGTTTACACAGCAGAGTGAATAACGGGGGTAACACGAAGAGACAAAAGAGTTGGGGTTGGTTGCTTTCAACACAAATTAAACAATGAAATTGCCCCTTTTAAGCCGACAACGTGGCATCGTATGATGTAGTAGAGTTCAGGGCTTAAAACGTTCCGCATCTGGGCGGAATTCTGCGATTTCGGTTTGTCAAAAAAACAACAAAAAAAACCGGAAGGAGCAAGGCATCTGTGATCGGCTTGCAAGCGTTCATAGCAACTGCGCGCAAGTTATGGCCCCTGATTTGCTCCCGGACCCCCCTAGTTTCAGTGGTTTTTTTCGTCTTCCTGTTTTAAGCCCTGAGAGCTTCTTTATGTAGTTTGGACACATTTTGAGGGAATTTACAGTGATGTACAGCAAGCGGGCTCTCTATGTGTCCTTACGGCATAGGCAGGCGTAGCGACTATTCTCGCGTCATGTCGCGAAAAGATTATAAAAAACTGAGAAAAGATGGCTGCATGATGAGGAAGCCAGTGTTGTAACACTCCAGCCTGTCTGGAAATGAATGCATTCACATTGATTTTGTCTTGACCTGAAAAGTGAAATGGTCTTAGTGGTGGAAAAAAAAAGTTTTGTTTGAAAGTTATTAGCTGTGTAAGAAGATCTGCCTCTGTGCTGCTGTGAACATTCTTACAAAACTGTGATGCAGGACTTTCACTTTTCTTTGGTTTGGAAAGTAAAATTGAAAATCTGTGTAATAACAAATTGGTGGAAAAAATGGCTGTAGAGTCTGTGGAGCACTGTTTGTGTTTTTGGTATTCTAACACTGATGTCGTGAGATCTCATGTAGGCTCTAACAAGAGTTGGTAATCAGTATATTGATTGCACACTTGAAGACAAAATTATGTCTTGTGTTTGACATGTGCATGCACTCGCACTCGCACACACACATACATACAGAGAGAGAGAGAAATCAAACGAGTTGTTCAGTCCACAATATTGAAATTGAACTTTAAGGCAAAACTAATTAGCAGAAGACGTTTACACCTTCTACACATTGTATTTTTTGAAAGCAATGAGATGATTAAACTAAGGTCATTTCTGTAGGTGGCAGACAGGAAGTGCCATATGGGAATTGAAGGTTTATGATAATGGTAGTAAAGTACTATAAATGCACTCAGAATTTGCGTCAGTTTGCACTATTTTGAATGTCAGTTACAAAAATTTCCCCCTGGATTTCAGGTTTTTATTTTATTATTTTTTTTATTTTATTTTATTTTTTTTAGTAGGAGCCCAGGTGTTGTGCAAGGCAACCCGGCAGACATGTTTGTCATGCTTTCTTTTAAAAAAAAAAGGAAAAGAAAAAGCAAAGACTGCCTTTCTGTGCCTTTTTGTGTGAATTTTCTGCAAGATTTTTTTTGCATTTTCTGAAGTTTTGAAGTACTTGTCGCCCTAAGTCACATTGTATAAAATTGTGTATGGATATTTCTCATGTCACAACGGAATGTTTCTACATGAAATGAAATGCAGGTTGTTGTCTTTTGGAAAATAACTGCCATGGTATGGCACTGTCTTTTTTGATCTTTTATTTTTTCCTTATTTTGTTTAACTAGGCTTGTGTAATCTTGTGTGCAAGCTGAGTGGATTTGCTGTATGATTTTGGTATGGACAGTATCTTTGCTGATACAGGTTCTGTTACTGTTTAACCCTCTACAATCTAAACATACTTGCAGTGTTTTGAAAAGATATTTTGTTAGTAGACAATACTTTGAATGAATTAAAAACATCTCATTTTTGGTGCTGTTTGATTTCAGTCAGTTTGGAAAAGTTGCACAATTATCATTTATGAGAAGATTCATGGAAAAAGCCTAATTATATAAAATTGTCACTGTCAGGATTGGTAATTTTCTGAAAATCTCTTGTCTGTCATTGAGTTCCAGTACAATTCTTAGGCTTGTGTATGTGAAAAATCTCTTTGTGGTTGAGATCCAGTACAATTCTTAGCCTTGTATATGTCTGGTTGTATACAGTCAAGCTGTCGCTCTTGTATAGGCCAGGATGCTTCTCTTTTGAAGATGGAACATTATGAAATTTGGGATAGAACATCGCAAAACAGTTTCTGTATTTGTCCTGGTTATTGAGAGACGAGAAACAAAAGTCATTTGTCTTTGTTTCTATATTGCAGCTACAGTACAGATTAGCATCTGTAAGTTCATCCTTCGTGTGAACAAGCATGAAATTGGGGGGGCTCTGTCAGTATAAATAGTGTCTCCATTTTCAGGAAATGCTGTGCTAGAAATTTCCTCTTTCCTGTCGTTCTTTTTGTTTCTTCCTTCGCCTTTGCTTTCCATCATTTCTTCCTATCATTTTCTGCCTTGCTGGTCCAATCATCTGTATGTGTGGATAAAGTCTTATGTACTTTCTCTTAGGATTGATAATTGGCCACATGTATTAAGTGCATTTTTGGCTCTAGGGAAATGAGATCTGTGGAAGCAGTTTATATGTAATTTCAGCCTGTCTTTAAGTAAATTAATTGCAATTCTTGAAAACTGAGGAAAGAGTTAAACTTAAAAGATTGTTAAATAATTAATAAATGGGCAAAATATCATACTTATGATGATGATAACTTAGTTTTTACAATTATTTGGAGTGTTTTTGTGGTGGAATCCAATAGTTATGGAGGTTATAGTGATCTGGAATTAATTTCAACGTTCTCAGCTATTTTGATAAAACCTTCGGTTAAATTATTAATTACTGCTAAATCACCACAGCTAGTTGAATCATATTTTTTAAAAGGATCGTTACCCTTAGTGGTTTCCTTTGTGCTCACCTTGTGTGTTCCCCTTCACCATCTGCCTCATTTTCAGTGCCATCTTAATCATGTTAATGGCTACAGAATCTTCGATCAGTTTTAACAATGCGATGATCATGATGTCAATGAACAAAACAATGTTTCATGTACAGGTAGTTTAGAGAGTACTATTCCCTAGAACGCCTGTGTTGGGAAGTCCTGTCTCCTGTTTCAGGCAACAGCCAAAACTGAAAGTGGTTGTCATGACTGGCATTATATATAAGCATGGCGTTTTAACAGCAGTTTATGGACCATTAGATTTGGACCAAATTGCCATCAGTGCACCGCATATGAAATCCATGCTTCAGTTGACCAGTTTAAAGTTTCGTTAATAATTGCTGTCCTTCAGATTTACAGGAGATAAACATATTCTGTAAAGTTTTGTATTGACAGTTGGTTGCATCTGTGCCTAGATCTGACAAAAAATGTTAACCACTTGTGTAGTGATCTGGTCAGAAATGCTTAGTGAAGTTATGTTGGTCGATAAGCTATATATGTGGTCCTTGACAAATTCAGGACAACCACACAAAAATTTACCCATGTAAATCTCTCTCTGCCTTTGTAAAGGTTTTGTTTATTGGGCAGATTTAAGTTATGATGTATAGTAACTAGAACATTGTTAATATTTTTCCTTTTCTTTGTGTCCCCCCCTCCCCCCAATTTTTTTTTCACAGAATTCAATTTTTTAAAAAACAAACCACTCTCTTGAATGTCATCTGTGACCATATGACCAAGTGTGTTTTTCGTGTTTGTTTCAGAGATTATTTCGGTGCAGGAACAAAGGTAAGTTAAACTAGTATGACTTGGGTACTCGCTAAACAATTTGGTGGTGTTGGGGGGATGATGAGGGTGCTAAATAATAGAGGGTGGAGAGGAGTTGTTGGTTGAGTGATTGTCCAACATGGCTGCAAACACGCTTGTCCCACAAGGTCAGCAGCAAACCCGGGCACATCAGTGCTAATAGAAAGAGTTCATTGAAATTGCCCATAAAGTAGGATACATTTTTTTTAAGCATGTTAAAAATGAAAGTGAATGTGGAAAAGTAGGGGGGGGGGGGATGGAATGAGAGGGGGCTGGAGGCTGAATGTGGTAATGTGAATTGGAAAATGAAACAAAAAAGGGAAAAAGGGAGGGAAGGACAAAGAAAGATGAGAAGGGACCATTTAAAGATGTACAACATCAAGAAGAGACACATTCTTAGAGGTTTGCCATCTGCATGTAAAAAAAAATAGTGGGGGTACAGGTTTTCAGTGTATTTGCATGTAACCAATAGTTAAAACTACAACAAAAATCATTAGACTTATAAGGCATGAGAAAGAAGAGGAAAAATGGACCTGACAGTTACTGGCTGTAGACTGCTGCAGCATTCTTTCTAACTAGTTATGCATTTGATTGCTGTAGGTTACTTCATTTTTCATTATTTTTTTTAAGTTTCTTTCAGTGAACATGATATGGTGATAAGATTGTGGGGATTGTTAACAAAGTTGTCGTGTGTGTCTGTTTTTTCCTATTCAATATTTATTTCTCATCTTACCTAAGCTCAAGTGACTTGTCAAGCTCAGAACAGAATACAGAAGGGAGCTGAAAATTCAAAGGGTAGGAATAATTCTCTTGAGATTATATGTGAATAGCATTGAGCAACAAAACTTAAAAAAACAAATGTCAGCAAAGATTTCTTGGATATGGGATTTTCATGCAAAGTTTTTTTTGTGTGTGTGTGTGTGTGTGTGTGTGTGTGTGTGTGTGTGTGTGTGTGTGTGTGTGTGTGTTGAGTGAGTGTGTTTTGAATTAGAAAGCCTTTGATCTTGAAATGAATTTAAATTTGTAGAACAGTTTGGAATCTGGATTTACCTCAAGAGGGTTTAATTGCACTCAGACAATCCATGTGTGCGCCATTCAAATCGGCCAGCAGTCACCTGGGGGAGAAGGATCTATGAAACACTAAACTGACACAACCAGAATAATGGAAACAGTAAGATAGGTCACGAACAAGCCAGTTTTTAATGGTAGGGCTTGGATTGAATTTGAGATGCCAGGTCTTCAGTCTATCGTATCAAAAGACACATAGTGACAACCAGTCCACAAGAAGATTGTGGAGTATGTATATGTTTGTAAGTTTGTCTTGTGCAGCAAACCTGTGATTTGATTTAAAATCCTACCGAGTTCATTTTCAAAAACGAGTTTTCATTTAGCTGAGTCATGGATATTTTTAGAAAATTGTGCTTTGCCATTTTCTTTCATGTGACAGTGTACGCAGTAGTAAATTCGTCTTGCCTGTTTCAAAATGTTTAGAAAACTCAGCAAGGAAGAGAGGATAAAGTGTGTATGGCTGATTTGGATAGACCAAGGCAAAGACTGACCAAAAGAAGTTAAAAGTGTGTGATTCTACAGGCATGGGAATTATCTGCCTATTGGCAGTTTAGTGTCATAGTCTCATACACTCTTACCATATCCAGCAGTCAGCAATATGACAGTTGCTCTTGGCTGGACTCTACTCAAGATCACCGAGAAGTCGGTGTGAAGGTACCGATAAGTTACTCGCACATTGCCCAGGTCATGCATAAAGAGATTTTCTCTTCCTATTTTAGGCCACGACAGTAAGCAACTTGATCATTCAATTCCTAGAATCGAGTTTGACCCTGCCCTGTGTCAAATGAGACCTACTTTTTCCTTTCTTTCTTCCCAGTCAAGTGTGGCATCTGACTCTAGGAATTGATTGGGATAGGTAGATTTTCAGTCACATGACCAGCATTCCGATCATATGTCATGCAGCTGTCATGATCATCGTCATAAGAGAAATCATTTGCACCATGATTAACACTGGAGCTCCAACTCCTTTCAGAACTCCGGCACCACTTAGTTAACAATTCTTCATTAGCTGATGCAATTTTCTATCCTGATGTCTCTTCTTTGCAAGAGGGTCACATTTCCAGTATTTTCCTGGCCACCTGAAAGGGTGACTGAAACAAGGGACAAGAGAATAGCCTAGCTTCCCTGTGCTCACCAATAAGAAATTGCGGGAAACTAGTTGGCCCCTCTTGCATACACAGGTGCTGGGGACCATGATTTGATCCTGTTGATCTAAGTTCCATAGTATGATTCTTCCCTTACCCGCACTGATGAGACTCACGATCCACCTTTGGATATGTGGTCTCACAAATTCTTGCCAGGGCTCTGCAGCCACCCAATACACTTTGGCTCTCCTGAACCCCAGCGTCTGTTGAGTTGAGCCTTGCTCCATTGGGCATCAAGGAGGCGAGTTCACATCTTGCCCTTATGAACCCCCTTAGTGGGGGACTTCTATGACTCCCTTGCCCTACCTGGTCCTGTTTTTCTGCAACTGATCACTTACATTCTCTAGTTTCTGTGGCATACTCCCTGGTCAGTAATGTGACCAATGGAGCGCCCGTGGCTCCTATTTCCGTGTCCCTCTCCGTGGTTGGAGGTGTGACCCATTGTGGCCAAGGCCCTGGTTGTCATGCCCCACTCCATGGTTAATAAGGAACCCAGAGTGTGGCAGTGACAGAGATTCCAGTTTCAGTGTCCCTAAGAGGCAGAGGTCCTCCCAACAGCCTTACCTCCACCTCCCAACAGCAGCCCCAGCTCAGGACCCAGTACCCTCCATCTACTCAGGAGTACCTGCTAGGCTAACAAAGGGGTGGGGCGTGTGGGGCATTCCAGTCACAAGCCGTACCACGCGGGGCATTCCAGTCGCAGGCTGGACCATGTTGCAGCTTTAAATTGCTGCCAGGGAGGGGGTACAAATTCCACCCCAGGCAATATGGACATCGCCTGGGGCTTCCCAGGGACAGAACACTTGTGTCCACGTCATCCTCATTCCAACCTGTTGTTACTTGCACCGTTTTTTTTGTTTTTGTTTTTTACTGGCTGATCATTGTCGCCGATTTGACAACACTGGAGAAAATAATTTAGATCGAGTTTTTTCAGTGGTGCATCGGAACTAACGGACTTAGTCGGGCATCCTCCCCAAGTTTGTCTACATGTATCATAAAAGAAAAAGCAGCTAAGAATTGAGAAAAAAAGAAACAAAATTATCTTTGCATATACTTTGTTATACACATTTTAACTGTTGTTTTTGGTTAACTGTTTAAGTCTGTCCACAGCTTCCTGAAGGAAGCTGTTTGGTAGGGTGAGGGAGTGAAATAGTTGAAATCAATGTGGTTTCAAATCTCTGAACAAGCCAAAGTTAACTTGCGCAGCTGATCTTCCCTCTCATTAAACCTTTCCTCTCGGCCCACCCATAATCCATTGAACAAAGATCTTTCGTTAATGATGAATAGATGGCATTATTCCAGTTCCTAATCTATGAAAATTATTTCACAGACATTAACAAGTCCTCCAGAAGTAACAGGCATCTGTTTGCCTCCGTAATTGGTTTGTTCACTGGTCAGTTTTAAAAAAAATTTTTTTTTTTGTATTTTGTTTATTGTTGGTAACATCAAGCAGAAGATATGTGGCAAACAATTTGCTGTTAGTTGCATAAATTAAGATGTTGAGCTTCACGGAGATGCATATGATGTATTCAGGGGTTAGTGGCCTCGGTGTAGTTGGACGGGTGGTAGGCGAAAGCTGCGGTGCAGTGGCTGCGAAGGAAAGAAGTCTGCGGTTTTCAGCACACTCTTATCTATATTGATGGGCGTGGTTTCATCTGTCTTGTGATCAAGAACGATTCACTGTCAAGTAGGTCGCAGGAGGAGGGCGGAAGGTAAGTTGAGGCGGCCTTCCATCACGTGCCTGGCAGTTTTCCATCACTGTGGCTTTGTATAGCTGCCTCCCTGTACTACGTCCCGTATCGAGAGACAGGTTTCGTTGCTACAAATATTGTGTATTGAAAGTTAGCTGCATTGAAAAGATCTTTTACGACACATACTATAGGCCTAACGTGACGAACATGAACAGTAAGGCAGTCATTCCCTGCATAACATCTATGCTGCCAACATCACTAATTCATTTTAAACATTTTTTTTTTAAAGAGTTTTATTGCTCATCACAGTGTTTTCTGCTGTAACATTTGTAGTGTTGGAAATTCAGATTGGAAGGGGAAGGTTTTTTCATTATTCGAGTATGACGGCTGCTTTCGTAATTCCCTCATTTGTCACAAATTGGAATTGGAGGAAGTGTTGATGGTGGTGGAAGCAAGTCAGTGGTGGTGAAAGCCTATCAGCCAGATAGACAACGCCCATCTAAGTAGATATCTTAGTGCATCTGCAAAAACATAACGGCCATTAAAAAAAAAAAAAAATGCCCACGATGGAGTGATGGTATTTTTTTATTAAGACAAGCAAGGCACGCAAATCACGGCACGACAGTGACAAACGTGTTTTTAGCATTTGAAGGCGATAGACTTGGTTCGAGTAAGGGTTGTGAATGTTTGCGTTCCACTTTGGAGTCTTCCAAACGCGTACAGTATCAATCGCGGGAGGAAAAGAGAAGGGAAGATGGTGACTGTGTTGTGGCGGTTGTGTAGGTGCGTCCACCAAAATTATGGAAAGAATGTAGGCCTGTCAGTATTATCTGTTTCTTTACCTTCTTCCAATGCAGCGCACGTTTTCGTGGCTCGTCCGTCCCACACACAAACACAGCATGCCGCATTCCTCACGCTAACAGCTCACTTTTTACCACTTCTTCCCGTCAACTAAGTATTCTCTTAGCAAGTGTTTGTGTGGTTTGTTGGGGTTTCTTTTCAGCGCTTTCGTAGTGCTCTTTGTCGTAAAATTGTACACTACTGGCTAATCGATTGATTAAATCCTCCTCGCTCGCAGGTGGTGTCAGATTTCACCCTGACTTGCACCCCGCAAAATTGGTAAGGGAGCTCTCGTGACTTAAAAAAGATTTGTGCATTTACACCAAGAACTTAAATACGGTCTGTGTTAATAAGAATGCATCACTATTTGTGACATTTTGCTTTGTTTTTAGCAAAAGATATATAGGCTTTTATGTTGTAACTAAATGTAAGGGGAGGTGTACAGGTTCAGTTTGCCTTGCATTAGTAATGAATAGCCAGCCCTTCAAAAAATTATTAAATCGTCTTATTTCATGTGAGAAGGTAACTTATAAATTTGTTCAGCTATGGAAACTAGCTTGTTAATTGTATCACTTTACTGTGTTAATGATATTACTTTTCAAGTCTGATGGCATAATGAAAAAAGGAAAAACAGGCATCAGTAGCTGTTTTAAGACTTAAGCATTATATAGATAAGGAATTTTACACAAGCTGATAAAAAATTGTTCAAAATAAACTAGTTTTTATGTGAATGGATTTAATGTTTATAAGATATGATTATGCACTTAAAATCAGTTTAAAACCGAACATGGAACAGAAGAAAATAAAATGCTGAATGAAAGTGAGAGGCTTCTTTGAGTGTATGCCTGGTGGAAACCAATTTAACAAAAGAATCTCAAAGTGATTGAAAAGCAAATCATTCTTGATGAAAGGAATTGATTCAGGATTGTCAGACAGTGATGTAGCATCAGTTTGCAAGGTTACTGCTTTCACCCAGGCCTTTGAAGTTTAGTTTCTTCCTGCATATTTTTTTTTCCTCAAATCTCTTTGAATCAGTTTAAATACAAACTGATTTTAACTAGATAGGCCTACAAAGACAGATGATGTTAGCAAAGTAGACTGATTATTATGAAAAGATTTAAAGCTCAGTACACATGCAACAGAAGTTCCAAGTGCATGAAATACTGTCACTGCCAACAATGTCTAAAATACATTCATACACATGCAATAAGTTAAGTGACTGTCAACAATATCTAAAATGAATATAGGTAAGTCATAGAGAAAACATGTCATAAACAAGGAGTCATCAAACACATCTGAAACAAGGGTTAATAATAATGGCAGCCATTTTTATCTAAAACTGAAGGTTAGACTAAGTTTTGCATTGTTCTTCTGTATGATGTTTGCAGTAAGATATTTTGTAAAAGAAATTGTGTTTGTAGAATTTTGATTTTGACTTCCAACAATTTTTCTGTTCTTTCCCAGAATCTTGTAAACATGCCTGAAATACGCAGTGAATGCTGTTCTTCATTTCCAAACAAAAATTACTATGAAAGTATTTAAAAAAGTCGTTTATTATTTTAGTTAGATGTGATGCGTCTAGCGTGTAGACTAGTGACTGTGTGCTTGTCACCTCTCACTTTCAGCCTGCACCGCTGGCTAGCACTGCTGCGTGCAGCTATGTGAAAAGAAGAGCAGAATGCGTCTCTTCCTGTCAGTGCATAGCTTCTCCATCAGCAAGCTCTACGTTATGCCTCCTCGTGGCGACATACGGTAACTGAGCATCTCACGGATTCGGGCTTAATCTCAAGGGACTCGGAGGTCTGGACCCCAGATGTGCGGAACCCAGGCCCACCGGCATGTGGATATCCCTGGTGCCCACGAACCAGACCCCCAGCTATCATCCCTATGGGTAAATAGATCCACTGCCTTGTGGACATCTCGGGAGAAAATAAGGCTGAGGGAGGTAACCCTGAAAGAAAAAATCGCCCTACCGCCTTGTAGGTTGTCGTTGGAATGACAAAGGCTAGCGGAGAGACCGTGGTGGGGGGGGGGGGGGGGGGGGAACAGACGTAAGGCAACGGGAAACCACCATCGTATTCTCCCAAGAACATTATGGACAGAAAAAAGAAGGAAAATGAAGATAACTACGTGAATAGGTGCTCCGATGCACCACCTTTGTCCGGTAGGGACCGTCATGCGGCGCAGGTGACTCCAGACCGTCGGCTTATCAGTTAACATCAGGAAGAGAGTTGTTGAACGTTATATAGAACCAATACCATTGTATGGTTGTGAGGCGTGGACAGTCGACAAGCAAAGCCAAAACAAGATTGAGGCAGCCGAGATGAGGTTTCTAAGAAGAATGTTGAGAGTTCCGTGGACAGCAAAGAAAACAAACGAGACAGTCTTGATGGAGGCAGACAAAAGAAGATCATTCATAAGGAAGATCAGCAAAAGACAGGCACATTTATAGGCCATTTTATGAGGAAAGGGGAATTGGAGCATCTGGTCTCAACGTGATACTAGATGGACTTGCAGAGTGGCTAAAGACAAGGAGGTTGGAAGAGATGCTTGATGCAACAAGAGGTAGAGACAGATGGAAGTCCATGATCGCCAACACCATGCGGCAAGGCACCTGATGATGATGTGTCCTGTTGAAAAGTTGCTCCCCCCCCCCCCCCCTCATTGTCCGATACAAATTTGATACAGATAACACCATGAACAGCTAAGTCTTTGTATGTACAACCCTCCTCACCTGTGGGGGCATTTGCGCGCATGCTAATGCGCATTTCATAGTCACATCAACTGTTATTTCTTTCAGGCATGCAATGCGAAGGTGTATGTTCACCCATTGGCCTACTCTGGTTTATCACTTTGTGACAATTTGATCCTGACAAAGCTACCACGAGCAGATCATAATAACGACTTGATACCTGTAAACATTAACGTTTGATTCCCTCACCCTATCCACCAGCTTCCTGCAAGGAGGCTGATGTATAGGGTGAGGGAATCAAAGGGTTTTTGCAATGCTACCATGATTGACTGTGCTGATGCTGGTGGACAAGATGCGGGAGTCAGTGGGATAGGGGAAGTGTGTGTGAGGGGGTGGGTGGGTGGTAGGACATAGTATACAAAGGAATGATGCAGAAATAAGAGAAGAAGCTGGAATGGTTTAGTGTAGGCCCATGTATTACACTCGCTGACCGGAACTCAAAGTAGTCGGCGAATTTTTAGGAAGAAATCGATACTGAATGGCCTGATTGGCACATCGCTACAGCCACCGACACAACGGTGTTAGCAGGGTAGCCTAGCTGGTAGACGCACTGTAGGCCTACTGGTTGTAGACGTCTGGCGCGGCGTCATCCTTTGCGTGTGGCACTTATTCACAGGTGAATATGCGGGACTCCATCCTCTGTCCTCGCCTCCTCCCCACCCCCCTATCCGCGCGCTGTGTTGCCGTTGTCATGGTGATCACTGTTATTGTGTGTGCGTGTCTCCATATAATAGGTTTGAGCAGCGGTTGTCGGTACCACTATCAGCTTTCAGCATGCCCATCCACTGCGTATCTTGATATCGTACCAGTTGTGTGTGTGTGTGTGTGTGCGCGCGCGCGCGCGCGCGTACGTGCTTAATCCTTTGACTCCTGTACCCTATCTACCAACTGCAGAAACTTAACCATTTGACTCCCTCACCCTGTCTACCAGCATCCTGCAGGAAGATGGTGGATAGGGTGATGGAATCAAAGGGTTCAGTTTTTGCTTTACTAGCATGTTTGAAAATGCAGGATGCTGGGTGGACAGGGTGCAGGAATCAAAGGGTTAATTGACTGGTGGGCCTGCATTTATCATGAAGTTATAGGAATCACTTGTATCAAACAGGATAACCATGTGGCTTTTTGGTCTGAGGTTGGAAAAGAAGTTTTGAGGCTGGTTGTAGTTGTCGACGCAATGCTTTACTGATGTGAGCTTAAAACACTTGTGATCGAAGTAAGTTAGAGATGATAGTTTGATTTTGAAGGTGTACACACACGCCTCCTCAAACACGCACTCACACCCACCATGCACCCCTGCCCCCACCCCTTTCAGTAAACCTGGAACGCGACAGACGCAATGTGAAATAATGTTGAGTAAATACTATAGAGCATGATCAGGAAGTGAATCTGGTCTTAGTTGAACCAGGAAAAAGCCGCTGACAGGGGCAAGCTGTGGAAAGTGCTAGATCTTTAGAGTCAGAGGCCAGAGCAGTTTATATCGCTGGTTGGTTTGAACGTCAAGTCAATCCGAGTGAAACTGATGGGGTGTATCCTATCACCACCGTCAGTTATAGTTTACATCAACAAGATCATCAGAGAAACAAACTCGGACCCAGAATCTTGAGTTTTTTTGTAGATGATCACAACCACTTTTTAAAAATTTTTAATATTATAGCATGTATAAAGACTACAGATACAGACAACCCGACTGTCCTTTGCTGTCTTCATTTGTTCTCTGTCTGCATGGCCAGACTATACCTGACCACAGATGTCTGCTGTGGAACATGGTGGTACATGGTCAGCAGAGTTGTCTGCCTGCAGAACTGCCAACTGCTGTATTTTGCTCTGCTAAATATGCTATGGTGGAGTGGCAGAAATCAGGCAGTGGTTTGTTTTTAGGCCGGTTGATACCACAAACCAACCGAGTGAGTTGAAGGAAAAGCAAAGAATTAATAGGAATTCCCTGATACCTCACACAGTGCGAGTTCTTGTTTCATAACACATGATCAGATCGAAAAGTCTTCAGATAGTTGTCACTGGAGACCAAGAAAATGATGATGCAGAGCAGGCTTAAGTGGACATTGGTGATTGGCTGTGGACACATGATTTGACTCTGTCTGTATAAGTGTATTTGATTACTTTGTGAGCATGCAATCATAAGTCATCCTACTATAACTGAAAGAAAGAAAAAAGCGTGCTATTCCTTTTCAGCAGTTATGTTCACTTCAGATTGTCAGTTTTATTAAAAGTCTTCCAGTTTGCATGCCAATATTGAACAAAGAAAGTGCCATTTTCTGCGAATGGTGGCTTCTTGTAAATGCAAAAATCAGATAAGATATATTGAAATAGGATAAAAATCAGGTAAAGAATTATTCTGGTTGACTGAGTAGTTTTCTTGATAGATGGAAATGTTAGTTATGAAATGGTCACAACTGCATCTCATACGTCCTCAGTATTTGCTATTTACAGATCTGACAGTGGCCTTCTTGGATTTTACGCAGTTGTCCTAAATGCCTGATGTTTATATCTTGGCATCCATCGAACTTGAAAAATTGAGAAGAAGCAAAAAATGACGCAAAAGAAAGCATGTTGGTTAGTACTTGGACAGAAGCCCCTATACACAAAATCACTATTTATTAGATGCATTGTTTAAGAAAGCTGTCATGACATCAGAAACAACAGTATCAGAAATGATGACAGAACACCCGCCTACCATCATACATATCATCAGAGAATTTAGTGGTTAGTCACCCGACAAGAATGCAACCCCACCAACTGACCTTAAAGGGTTTCAAGTGAGAAACATACATTGGAAGAACAGGGTCAACATTGCAAGGTGATCTTGACATTACACAACTTCTCTTCTTCAGGTGTTCTAGGCCTGGGTTGCCAGCTCTTTTTTTTTTTGTAGCATCTATGATAGTACAAATTAAAAGAAAAAGAAGAATTAACAGCTGTTAATTGAGCTTGACTTGTCCTTGCAAACTCAACTGCCAAAGCACCCGAGTGGTATCCAACACTGATGACAGTCAGCTGACAGGGGCAAGCTGTGGAAAGTGCTAGATCTTTAGAGTCAGAGGCCAGAGCAGTTTATATCGCTGGTTGGTTTGAACGTCAAGTCAATCCGAGTGAAACTGATGGGGTGTATCCTATCACCACCGTCAGTTATAGTTTACATCAACAAGATCATCAGAGAAACAAACTCGGACCCAGAATCTTGAGTTTTTTTGTAGATGATCAGAACCACTTTTTAAAAAAAAATTTTTTAATTTTTTTTTTTAATAATATAGCATGTATAAAGACTACAGATACAGACAACCCGACTGTCCTTTGCTGTCTTCATTTGTTCTCTGTCTGCATGGCCAGACTATACCTGACCACAGATGTCTGCTGTGGAACATGGTGGTACTTTTTTTTAAAGTCAGCTCACGTAGGTAGCGGCAGCCAAAATTTATTTCATGCAATGGGGCTTATTTTCTTTGTTACCTTTAAAGAACTTTTCATAACAAGCAAAATAAAAAAAAAAGTAAGTGGATACCATTATTAGTTTTTGAAATATGCCCATTTGAATACAGACGCCAACGCGACACTGGCAAAAACAGCATAATAAGCCATTTTCAAGAACCCCAAATCAGCACTTTTAACAAGCTGACAGCGCTCATCTCATTAAAATGCAAATACTAGAACACACAGAAGCTATGTATGAAATTACAGAGTATATGTTTGTTATTTGTAGAAGTTATTACCTTGCAAAGATTGGGGAAAAAACGAATCGAAAGTATATAAAATTGAATGGAGTGGTAACTTTAGGCTGTCACAGTATATATACAATATGTCAGACTGAAGCCTGGAACTTGGTAATTTCATTTGCTAGTACATGTAGACCATGCCCAATTTTTTCCAGCAGGTTTCAGTCAGATTTCAAGGAAATATCTGAGTTAAAAATTGCGAAAAACACCAATTTGCAAAATGCGGCCCTTCTTAGCTCAAACATAAACAGAAATTACAATAATTTCTAAACGACTCACTGAATTCATTTGAAATCTGGATGCTTCGTAGACTACATGATAGGCTACACTTCTGTCAAATACTAAATCAAAATTTTGAAAACTATGTATATTTAGGATCCATGAAAGCATATAATACACAGTAACTGAGAAAATACGCTAGTCAGCAACAAAACAATTGAAACATCATAACTTTTAAACTACTGAATGGATTTAGTTGAAATTTGGGGAAATGAAATACTATGCACCCAGTAGCATTCTTATCAAGTACTATTCTCATAACTCTCAAAGACATTATAAACAAAGGCATTAGTTTCTTTGGGGGAAAAAAGTCAGCGCAAGTGCTCACCATGAAAGAAAAAGGCATGCATAAGACATTTCGTTAGAACTATTTAAGTTTATACCTTTCTTTCCACATTTAAGACATAAGTATGGGCAAGAACTTTAAAGACAACCCCCCAAAAACAGCAGCTGCCAACTGTTTCCAGTTTCAGCCAGTTTCACACCCAGGTTGATGTCTGCTGTATCCACATTTAACTGCACTGTTGGATGGATATTATCGGAATCACTTTTTGCAGTGCTACCAGTAGCAGTACCAGTATTAGTAGTAGTACTAGTACTAGTACTGGCACAGGTCCCTCTTTGAACTTCAAATGGTGATGATGCCAGAAACTTGATGTAGATCTCCCTCCATTTTGCCTGATGTGCAGAAGGCTGTAGTTTTGAGTTCTTCTGAAGAAACTTGGCAGCTGCATTTGTCATCTGACTCTCAGTCACAAGATTTCCAGTCAGATGCTGCCACCACTGGCACAGATGTTCGATCTTCATAGGTCTTCCCTTCCTTTTTTTTTAAAGTTCAGCAGATCTTTTAGAAGTCCATAACTTGATGGTCGGTGAGATATCACATGCTCATCTGATAAAGGTAATATATCCTGGTGGCGTAAACCTTTTAAAAACCCCCCCAATTCCTCTACATCCAGTGGTTGTGATAAAGTACTTTTGTCACTTTCACTATTGCTGCAAGGAAGGTCTGCAGATCTGGGTACTTCTTGGCTCTGTTTTGTTCTGGATGACATAGAAACCAGCTGATATCGTAATTTTGAAAAGGCTATGTCGGGAAACAGTCTTTCCTGAAGAAAATGAGCTGTCTCATCAAATGTTTTGCCACCCACATCTCTCAATTGAAGCATCTGCATCAGCAGCTTATGTGTTAGTTCAAATTCAGGGAGACTGGGACGTCACCCTCTTCCATCGGCCAGGAATACAGCCTTGAGTTTCTGGTACTGTGCATCCTCCGTGTCTGTCACATAAAATAAATGTTTATCATCTAATTCACCATTTACAATAAATGTGTGTGTGTGTGTGTGTGTGTGTGTGTGTGTGTGTGTGTGTGTGTGTGTGTGTGTGTGTGTGTGTGTGTGTGTGTGTTTTCATTCTAAATTCTGTTTTGCTCTTAAATGTTTTCTTCTTTTTATTTATTTTATACTTTTTTTTGGGAGGGGAGAGTGGGGGGGGGGGGGGGTTGATGGGTTGCTTTTTGGTTTGTTTTTTATGGCAAGATGAAAAAAATTATATATTGTAAGCTTGCTTGGACATTTACCATCAATAAAGATCATTTTGACTTGACATGTGGTGTGACATGCATGTATGGTTTTCTTAAAAAATTTAAAAACAAAAGGAAGGAGGATTTGAAGCATAAAATAGAATTAATAATAAAAATAAAATTCATTTTCAATCATTAGAGGACAATACCACAATATGAGCAGATCACAAACAGTAAAATTCCATATCAGGTTTGGTTTATTTTCTTTTTTCATCATTATTATTATTAGTGTTTTTTGTTACCACATAAAGAATGTGACAAATCTTTTTTTTTTTTTAAAGTACAATAATTTGAATAAGCCTCTAATTCGTCCTCCCTCCCAGTTGAGATCTTTTCCTCCACTTCTGAGTACTATTCTGTATACTTTTACAACAATCTTTACGCTACGAACGATTAAATTCTTTAGTAAACTTGTTCCTCGACATTCATCTATTGCTTTGACTTTGAGCTTTAGTTTATACTATCGCCATTGAGCTGGAAACTGTCCCGTGGCATTACCACCTCGGGCAAAAAACGATCTCAGTATAACAATTGTCCGACGTCCTTCAGCTTTGAAAAAAATGTCTTATATGCATAGAGTCTTAATGTTTACCTAACACGTGCATAATTTACTGAAAACAATCCCGAAACTGAGAAAATTGCAATTAATAACGATCAACTGGAGCTTCGCTTCATCACTTCCGGTTACGCTTTCCTAGTGCTTGGTCGACAGTGTTATTCATTGAATTCTAATCTTGTTCATTCAGTCAAATAAAAGTATCAATTGTAAATCTTTCCTCAATCACTAATCTAAAGAATCTGTGAGTAAAAAAGCAACCAACTTACCGATTTTGCCGCCGATATCGTGTGAAAGTGGTCGCCGTCTGAACTCGCGATCGTCGAAAGTGCTGGATCCCCGATGACGCATAGGTAAATTTTGAAAATTTTCACCTGCTTGTTTTGATTGGCTTGCTTGTGAACGACAGAGCTTGAATACATTAACCTACTTTTCCAATTGAAAGAGAATTGATTGAAGATCATTTTGATATGCGACAGATAGCCCTTCCCAGCGATGAATTTCGTTTTATTGACAAAAGTTTGGCACTGAACACAAACTTTTGGATCCTGCATTTTCACATTAAGATTATAAATATTCTGGTTCATATATTTGAAATCCTCGTGTTTTGCTGAAGAAGCTGATACTAAATATAGCTATGTATGACCTCTGTACCCCACAAGCACGGCCGAGAAAGCCCGATGATCGGACAACATTGAATCGGGAGATTCGACGTAATCTTGCCAAATCCGGGAAAGCGGTGAATGACGTTGTCGTTCTTTTTAATTCGCTTATTAAGTACAGACACCGAACACATAAACAGATACACTCATTGAAAAGATGAAAGAATGAATTTTATTTCTGTGTGAACTTGACATCAGTCTGTGCTCTGATGCCTGAGTACGGAGCTGTGGAAAATTACGAAATTCACACTTTTTGGCAGTTGATTGCAGGCTAGGCTGGGGGCTGCCGCTACCTATGATAAGGCTTAACAATTTTACACACACTGATATTATACTTGGTGATAAGATGGTGTCACAATGTGAGACAGCACAAAAACTTGTTATAGATCTCGCTCAGTAACTGTGGTGGCTGGTAGCTACAGGTGACGAACAACTACAAAATCTAGTCCTGATGTGTGGTGTGATATTGTCCCATTGTAAAGTTTTGGTTGGTTTTTGTAGGACCTGTGGCTGAATGGTTCGTTAGCGTAGTTGGCTGCTGCTGTAGGGCTTATCATGGCTGATTTGTGATGTGTAATGTGTGGAAAGAATGGGAATGGAGTATTGGGAAGAAAAGGAGGAAGTATTTTTGCCCCCCCCCCCCTTCTTCCCCCTAAGCTAACAGTTGTTAAACTGCCATCAATGTTAGCCATACAGTGCCACTCCTCTTGCAGCTTGTGCTGTGGTCAATTTGTTTTTGTTTTTTTAATGCATATTTTCGACTATAACAAACTCCGCATTCCCATTAAAAAAGATTCTGTTTTGTGGTCTGTCTGCTGGTTGTATACATGTTTTGCATGAGGAGGAATGGAAAGTTAAGCAAAGATAAATCCAAACTGGGATACTGTCTGCTCATTTATTCCACACAGGACCATGTCTCATTCTTTACAGATTCTGCATTGTGACAGTTGTTGCAACTGTGTGTGTGTGTGTGTGTGTATTGATCACAATTGTGTGTCTCGGTCAATTGGCACTTGACAGCTTGCAGGTATTGACTGCAATTGTTGCGAGTTTTCTTTTGTGTTTTACAGGCGAGAATGTGTGTGTGTAAGCAAGATAAGTTGTTTTTCTTGTTTGGAAAATAATTCCATCATGCTGACGAGTCTTGTTATGCCTTATTGTCATCTGATACTTCTGGGTAGAATTGGCTTGCATATTTAGGTCCGACTCGTTTTTCATCCCCTTCTGAAGAACTAGACGTTCAGTTTGATTTTCAATCCGTATCGGTCCTGGCATGCAAAAGGCAGATATAGATTTAGCAGTTATTTCAGACTTCCCAAATTTTTTGACAGCCCACCTGGATCTTGAAAACACCTAAGGTCTGTTTTGATCTTGCTTCCTTCTGCAAAGACTACAAGTCATGTTATGCAGAATCCCAATCATTCATTTTCAAAATGTATTTCCTCTGACAGTTCTGTTTATGCTGCTGGCAGCTCTGATTTTGGCATTAAAAATGGTGTCCCAGTGATTTTGGCATTAAAAATGGTGTCCCAATCCAAGCATAAATATTTACTCATCTTTTCCGACTCACTTTCCGCTTTGCGGGAAATTGCTGGCCTAGAGCTTCTGAAATTCTTGAATTCTTTTCTTCTCTTGCAAGTGAAGCTTACCACATTGTTTTTGTCAGGATTCCTGGCCATGTTGGTATTGGGGGCAATGAAGAAGTTGACTGCCTCACCAAGAATGCCTTAAGGGAAAAGATGTTTAAATCCTTCATTACTTACACAGATCTAAAAGCCTAAATTTATACACAGTTATGTGAGAAGTCTCTGGCAGGAGTATTGGAACAAACAGACAACAAATTTTTCCAAGTCCGCCCCAGCCTTAAGAGATTCTTTCATCTGCTCCAGGAAACTGTAGGAGAGTGTTATGTAGGTTACACATGGATCACACATCCTATACTCAATCCTACATTTAAAATAATAAAGAAGCACCCTGGTGTATACCATGTGGCGAGTCGCTGAGCATCAGGCACCTTGTTCAATGCTTGGACTTGCACGATGTCAGACATCACATAAGCACTATACGGCAGTTTTGACAAGAGATCAGTAGATTTAATTTGATATGATTTTATGTATAGGAAAGATTTTCAAATGCATTTTAGACTCGATAATGCTGAGCTTGGTTTTTAACTGCTGTCTTTTTACTTAAAACTTGGCTCATTGGGGAGGAACCTGGGAAATTAACCTATCTCTGAAGTCTCCAGGGCAGCCAGATGAATGCCCTGCTCTTCATGATTTTCAGCAAAAGTGAGATCTTTAAGTGTGCGCAGGCCAGAAGACACAGAAAGCCAAAAGGGTCTGAGTCATTTTCTTGATCCATTGCTTATGCAAAACATCAAGAGCAAAACTCCTAGTATAAGAGCAGACAATAGGAATTTACAACTGCCGTCAGCATTAGTTGTGACAGGTCACAGTATTACATGTGTGACATGGTAAAGTATTATATCAGACATATACACAGTAGTATAACAAAGAAGAAGCAACAGAAGTGTGTATTTTTTTCTCTGCAAAATACAGAAGTGAACCATCATTTTTACTCAAAAACTGCTGTGAAGTCATGGCTGTCCTAACAAGCCGTCCTGTGCACATGTGGGTTTGAAAGTGTGACATGAATGTTACTGCAGATTACTCCTAGAGGGACAGGAAGTGGGGAAATAAAAGCAGCCAGTCAGAACACAGATAACAAAATTCTTGAGGAATCCTTGTTTAAGAAATGTTGCAGAAGCAAGCAGAATGTGACTCAAGAAATGGAGCGTCTCTTTCATTACAAGTGTGACATTGCTTCAGATGACTGACTGAATAAAATAGTTAAATACAAAGGCTTATTATTCTTTAACAGTTAAAGTATGTTTTTGAAAGTTTCAGCCGATCTTGAATTTGATGGGTGTTTCATTTTATTTAAAGCTGTGAATACATTTTAAAATAGGCTTGAAGTTGAAAACAAAAGTGTGTCAAATGGTGTAATACATGCAGCATGCATTTGTCAACAGTCATGCAACACAGTAGAGCACAACAGGCCTCTTGTTTTAAAGTACAGTTTATTATTGATAGTATGTAATTTATACAGAACACCAGTGAAAGTGGAAATAATCAGTTTTGACAAATACAGGATGTGGCATTGCAGTCAGGAAGCCTTTTGCAAAATTTTGACAGCCATTTTGAGGTCTCATTTTCGCTTCAGTTAATTAGTCGAAATTAGCCATCATGGAAGTCTGAAACTGATACTGCTGTTACTTAAGTAACAGTTTTGTGTTGCAGTGATAGACATAGATGGCTGGAGATGCTGTGTACCATACATAATACTTGCGAGTCTCAAATGTTTTAGAAAAAGTCAAATATAAGTGTGTGCTGTCTGGAATATCAACTTTGTCAGTGTGGGCAGCCGTTTTCAGTTTTCCAGGCTGGGTAACTCTCAGCGGATCCACTGATTTCAGTGGATGAACTCCTAGTTTCAGAGGGGGGGGGAAATTTTCAGAGGAAATATTACTGAATTATTGTATTTGCTATAGTATCAGGAAATGCATCCATAATGCCTCAAAATTACAGAAATTCTTCAGCTTCTGGGCGGCAACCCACCAGCAGGAACGTTGCCCCTGGACCCCGTCCAATTTTCAGAGGAAACTATGTTCTCCTCTTACCCAGCCTGTTTTCATATGAAGGTTGAAGAAAATAACTTAATTGTTTTTCTTACACATAGATAAATACTGTTTGTAAATACTGTTTGTTGTTATTCCTACACATTGGTAAATATGAATGAGTACTGTTTCAAATTATATACTGCTTAAATGAACATAGATTTAGAATGGGCAATGTACGCAAATGTATTAAAAACCCAAATTACCGTTCAGGAAGATTGTAACCCGAATTATTGTTCAGGAAGATTGTAATGTTACTTATGAAACAATCTAGTTTCCAGTAATAGACATTAGTGTGTTTTTGTTAGTTTAGTAATTAACCAAATATTCAAGATTTCCAGTGTGAACCAAATCCAAACTGATGATCTGTTACAGCGAGGACCTGACGAGTTGATGTCAAGAGTCACTAACGGCACAGGCATTGGTCAGATGCAAGGCGAAATGAATGATGCCAAGAAGGTGGGTTGTTTTCATTGTTTGGTGGTTATACTGGTGTGTGTGGAAGGGGGGGGGGGGGGCTGAGTTTATTAGAGAACCTATTGCGATTGTTTAAAGGAAAAAAAAGGTGAACATTAAAAAGTGATCATTGGTCTGTCTTACAGTTTCTGTTACATATTTTGTGTGTTGAGATTACTTTGTGTGATGTTAGATTGATCACAGAGAGATAAGTAAATGTGGAACCTGAATTGATTTTTACAGTGATGATGATAATTACAAAATGAATGTAAAATCGGGTTTTGAAATAAGACAGGCAGTGTACCATCTCTTCGTTTGAAGTGCATTCTTGCTATTGTAAAGTTGTGTTAACAGAACAACTGTAACTTAATCAGCTGTAACTCGTTTTATTGTTGATGTGTTTCTTGATTCATGTATGTTCATAATAAACGAGACTTGCATGATTTATAATTGAGAATGCTAAACGTGCAAATGTCATGATTTATAATTAAGAACGCAAAACTCGCACAGCTGGTTTGAATGTAATTGTATACGACCACAGGTGTATCGATTTGCATAATGATTTCATCCCACCCTTAGAGTTGAGCTTAGGAATCCTAGCTGTTGATGTTTTACACCTGGCCTTTTGCCAATCATGACACTATTCAGTTTTATGCCTGGGCTTGTCAGATATGACACTGTTCAGTTCTGCTCAGCTTCCGGATATATTCCTTAGCAACTGTGACGCAGCAAATTGACAGTTTCATAATAAATTTGCTTTATTGTAAACAGGTGGATTGGATGCAGTAACATATACTGTCTGAAATTAGAAGGAAACATTAAGATTTGCAGATGCGTAGCTGTTTTTTTACCTTGCAATTGCAGCAGGGAAAATATCTTTACTGAAAGAAAGATCTTGTATATTGCTTGTTTTATTATATGATCAATGATGTCAAAGTAATCGAGTTAATATCATCTTAGTATACATTAAAATTTTAATTGTACACATGTGCTGTATGTTTTTCACTTGAACACGGTGTATGCATGCATGCATGTGCCATATTTCCCTCAGTGTCTTGTTTCCATGTCTTCATTTCTGACTTGTCTTTGGGTTACAAGAGTCCTCCTGTAAAGAACAGAAGTGCTCTTGTAACTTGAAATGATCAAAGGCGAGTACAAACATTTTTCTTATGGTGCAGCCTCCCTGTGAATGTCAAAATGGGCTTGCACATAGCAGTTTTTAGACAGTTCTGTATATGTCAAGATGCAAAAATATATCAAAGCAAAGATGACAAACACTTGAGGAAGCCTTGTTCAGAATTAATTTAAAAAAAAAAAGTATATGTTCATCTCGTGTGTGTTTTTACCATTTCACGAAATTGTTTCTTTAGGTAAAATTCAAGGATTCTGGCTTTTAATATGGAAAAATATATGTAGGCCCTATATGTAGGGGCCTATAGTACGTGTTATTCACATGCACACTTTTTTCTTATTGAAATAAGATAACCACACACACACACACACAGATTGCTCCCAATTTAAATCAGGAAATGAATTTTCCAGCACATTATATTTGGTTATTTTAAAACTTGGAAAAAAAAAAGCCTGAAATTTGTACATTTCATGGTATCGCAATGGCCAGTAGTAAGCTGCGTCTCCAGTGAATTGAATAGGTTGATTGCCAGTGACAAAACCTGGGTTAGAACCTTTGAACCAGAATTGAAGAAATGGTCTTCAGAGTGTCGTGCTTCTGCCTTACCAAGGCCTGTTGAGTTCTGAACAAAGGAAGTAAGTTTAATTGTGACAATTGCCTGTATGCTGCATATTCCAATGAGACAAACTGCCACAAATGGTTGTATGGTGGTTTTTGTGTTGACCAGTGTACTGTACTGCTGAATGTCCATAAAAAGGGCTGTCGGTAATCTATCCATCCTTGTGACACTAGCAGATGACTGTTTTCCTGCCACTGCTGGATCATGTTTCTTGTTGACCGTTTCAGGACTCACATCAGCCTTTTCAAACTCAAGGATTTCTACATCAGCATTCCTTAGAAATAGATAAACCTATGGGAAGTGCACACAAATTCGAAAAAAGTTTCCGTATATTTAACATCTTTTTTCAGGATTTAATGTGCAAGTGTCATGGTCAGCAAAAATGGCAGAAAATGTTGGCAAGTGTCATTTGCATAGGTAATATCAACGTGTCCATCTAATATGTCTGTTATCTCCTTCAGCCCCACTGTCCTTTTGATGTTGAAACAACTGAAAAACGTTTAGCAGCTTCTGTTTCTTTTCCTCTTCCAGAAGTTGTTGCACAGATGTTGTAATTTGATCTGCTGAACTATCTTTACTGACTAAATCTGAATTCCAGATCCTTTCACATGAACTTGATGAAGCAGATAATGGCAGAGCTCAACAATTCCTTTGAGAGTGTGTAGCACAGCATTGTGTCCTTGGAAGGTGTTCCCTAAAGTGTGTCCTGTAGATTTTAAGAATGTATTGCAGAGCGTATATTGTTTCCATGGAAAGGCTGTCCTATCTGGGCTTTGGTGTCAGTTGCTGCTATGCCTCAAGCCTGGCGACGACTTTCGAAGGAACTGAATGTTGTCATCAGAATCTGATGTCATGGGTTGACAGTGTTTGTTCCTCGATCTTGCGTTTGTCAGACCAGGCAAAAATCTGTATAAAAAAAAAAAAAAACAAAACAAACAAACAAAAACCCCAAACAAAAACAAAACCAAACAACAAAACAAAACAACAAAAGAATCGTACCCTCCTACTATTTCATACTGTTCAGACACAACAACTTGCAAACAAACTGAATCCAGAGAAGACAGGTTGACGGATTTGTAGAAAATTTGTTACGCTGTTATAAGCACAAGCACAGACGAAGAAAAAAAAAACCCCAAAGCAAACCAAACCAAAATAAAACAAAACAAAAAAACCCTACACACACACACACACACACACACACACACACACACACACACACACACAACACACACACAACACACACAACACAACACAACACAAACACAACACAACACAACACACACACACAGTACTATGGACTAATGTGCACCATACAGTGCCTCAACCTGGTACTATTTTATTTCTCCCAGACCCATCAGTGAGCCCCCAGTTACACCATTTCACTTGTGTACCAGTTTTTCTTTGCGTGATTATGTAGTTCAGGATCATACAGACATACACTGCACACACACACATGCGAAAACAAAAGTGTCCTTTAAACAGTGTGATACATTATCTCAGCATCCACCAAGTGGTGTTCTAGATATCTGGATTATCAAAAGCTAAGGGTAGACCCCCAGGTCAAGTTGAAAAACAAAACAAAACATTAGGCCAAATGGATAGTCAAACCGCTCAGTTGGGTGTCACTGGGCCAGTCATTTCACCTAGAATTTTTTTTTTTTTTTTTTTTTTTTTTTAAATGGTTGTCTCACTCGGTTTGTTTTCACATGGACCATCCTATAGCCCCAGTTTAGCAACAAGATGACATGTTCACTATATGACCATACTCACATTCCACTTTGCAGGACATTCAGCAGTACAGTACACTGGTCAACACAAAAACCACCATACAACCATTTGTGGCAGTTTGTCTCATTGGAATATGCAGCATACAGGCAATTGTCACAATTAAACTTACTTCCTTTGTTCAGAACTCAACAGGCCTTGGTAAGGCAGAAGCACGACACTCTGAAGACCATTTCTTCAATTCTGGTTCAAAGGTTCTAACCCAGGTTTTGTCACTGGCAATCAACCTATTCAATTCACTGGAGACGCAGCTTACTACTGGCCATTGCGATACTTTGCCTTCTGGAATGGAAACAGCTGGCTGGCTCAGACTAGATCCCTCTTCCACTCTGTTCAGGTGTGGCTTGTTCTTCTCTCCTTTTGAAGACATCCTATGTATGGCTGCTGGGATGTTTCCTCCTTCCCCTTCTGCAAACAACTGGCCGCACTGAATCCCTGCCTACATAATGATTTTAAATTGTTGAGAATCGGCAAGAAACCTTCATGGTTAAGGTGTTTTGACAGTGCATGTCAGTGAGGCCATGTTGAGAAGGAAAACACAACAACAAGAAAACTACCCCCAAACTCCGTCAGATTTGAAGGAGTGGGTCATGTTTTTCCTGAAAAACCTGGTTTTGGCTATAGTGACTGTGACCAAGAATATATTAAAAATGAAAACTTTTCTTTTTCTCAGGTGAAGCTGGATGGGGGAGCCAACCCACCATCTCGTGTGGTTCACATCCGCAGTCTGCCCCAAGAGGTAGCTGAGACTGATGTTGTCCAGCTGGGCATGCCTTTTGGGAAGATGACCAATGTACTGGTTCTGAAACAGAAAAATCAGGTGGGTGACATTGGGGAGGGGGGGAGAGAGAGAGAGAGCGCTGTGGATGTGTATGCATGCATGCACATGCACGTCAGTGTATGTGTGCATGTCATTTTGGGCTTTGACCTAAGGGAATGAATATTACTTTCATTTTGACTTAACACACACCAAACCATAAACTGTAGCTAACCGGTCAGTTTAGCTCTTGTCATTATCCGAATTTTTTTGTTGCTGTCCATGGCTCAAACATGATTTGCTTTGTTCAGTCAGTGGTTCTTCTGCTCACTGAGTGATGAATAGTTTTTAATAATTCTATTAATGCTACACAGAATGGACTCGCACAAGTTGACTCTTCATCCGTTGTCTTCATCCGTTGAGTGTCCACAATCATCCAGTTGATTATTCTGACACTTGTAGGGGGGAGGGGGGAGTTATTGTAGGAGGCTGCAAACTCTTGCCCTGAATAGGTCAAGAGTTTCTGTTGACACAGCAGCCTCTGTCAAGTTTTCGTTCCACTCCTGGATGGTATGTGGCAGGAATGAGTTCTGTCAGTAGTCCCGAGCACTCTTTCTTGGCTTTTTCTCAACATTTTATGGTATCTGAATTTGACTCTGCCTTCATTCTTACTTTTTTCTGTCTACCTTTTCATTAATGTCTGTGTTTTCATATGCGTTTTTATGGCATTTGTTTAAAAAACTAGATTCTTCATATCGTCAACCTATATGAATTCTTTTGAGACACATGGGAATCTGACAAAAGTAAGGGAAAGATTGTCTGAAGCAAAGGTATTTTAACTTACTAAGCTAATCACAGTTAACACAGTTTAAAGTAATGGTAAATGTAAATGAGGTTTTCAGAGATAAGCAGATTGTGGTAAATGAACTTTCCAGAGATACACATGTACTGGTCAGTGGGCTTGTCTCAGTAAACTTGGAGGAAAAGTTGTTAAAAATTGGTCATTGTCAAAAGTAATGGGATAGGTTCGATAAGATATCAACTGATGAGGTAGGTTTGTTGAAATTCATTTATCAGTGAAAGTGCAATTTCTATTGTGGAGCAGATAAAAGAGTGATTTATGAGTCAGTTTCATTCAGCCCCTTCAAATCATAAAAACCTTCGCTGCCCTTTGATCATAACTGGTAGTGCAACAGGGAATGCATCGACTCGTTCCGGGCAGAAGGGTCACTTGATCAGCTTGAACATAAAGGTGAAGAAAATAACAATGACGACCCTGACACCAACATCCAACGCTTGCTGGCGGAACCGATACAAACAGATGATAACAAGTCCGAGTCAGCCCGCGACTGCCGTGGTCAGTGCGAGTGGCGAGCGCAGGCTGTGACACTTCGGACTTTGGACGCAGCAGCAGTGAAAGTGATGGTGAGAGGGGTAACGCACGTGTTCTTGGTGTGGGAAGAGGGAAGACGAGAAGGGGGAGAGGTGCAGAGGAGTTGTACTATAGTTAGAAGGCATGGCAGGGGGCGTGGCAATCAGTGAAGTGTTGCGTTCACTGCAAATGGAGGTTCCTGGATTTTTAGAAAATCAGATTGAAAGTGGGAACTGGGGACACATGCCATGCATTTTTCAAGCTGTTTCTCACTGATGGGCTGATTGACATATTTGAATGAGGATTCTGATTCTGGGCTTATTTTTCTCTTGTTTTGATGGCAGAACCTGAAGAACAGACAGAACTAATTCATGAGTGTCGTGTAGTTTGTTCAGTGTCTGAATACAATCAGTTTCATGTTTACTGAAACCATATCTGTCATTGTTGGGACGGTTATTCACTTGTGTGTCTGCATGAGCTTAGAATCATTTCATGTACATTTTATGATGCCATATGTTTTGTTTTCATTTATGTATATAAACTGACAACAAACAAGTCATTTTCAGCTGGGTTTTTGTTTTGTTTGTGAGTGTGCTGGGTATCAGTGTGTAGAGATGGTTCCTTTTTAGACAACACAAAAAATTTGTTTCCTCTTTGGAACGCCAGGACAGGCCTTTGCAATCAGAGTAAGAGAAAAATAAGCCCAGATTCAGAATCCTTGTTCATTTTCCTTCAAAAAACACATAGGCCTATGTTTCTTGGTTGTATCTCTTATAGTTTTTGCACTAGAAGTTTTTGTGAATTATTACCCTTGAATCTTCAAAATTCCTAGGCAACGGGGAAGCGCATATTTACATTTTCCCCTGGCACTGAAAGGGTTAACTCAATCGCTTCGTGCCGGAAGAAAATCTCCGTCACTTCCGTTTACTGCTTGGGTACACGACGTTGATTTATCGACGGCGGACATTTGTTGTTGTTTTTTTTGCCTCAGAAGCGTCAGTTATAGGGAAAACTCACTGGAAACGTAAACAAAGGGTATGTTTACAGCATTTATTTACCTTAGACCGTTTGTGGCAATGTGAAACAAAGACAACAGTAGCCTTTTTTCAGCGCTACCCGCGACATGCGAATTTCGCAAGTGGCGTCAAGGAAAGCAAGTCGAACCTCACAATTCTGTAAATATTTTGTGCTCTGGAGCAACTGTATGCAAAAAGTGACAACTACCAGTAATCTTGTGATTTGAAACATCCATGGCATCGAAATCATGTTCTGGACTTCATCTAAAACTGTTTCACAGTGTGTGTTCATATCCATCAAAAAAAAAATTACCCCCCTTTGGATACCTATTTGGATACCTCATCATTTACAAGTACACAGAATACCATAAATAAAGTAAGATTATTTGTAAAGATCTAATCCTGGTCTTTCTGTATCACTTTACTTTGTCTACTTTATTTGGTTGTTTTTCTATATTTTTTTAAAATGTGCTAAAAATCCTCCGAATTGAGGGGACAGATTGACCCTGAAGACTGCGACTCGATAGAGTTAAAAGATCTGAGGCACCAGTCAACCTGGCAAGTGGCAATTTTTTCGCCATTTTGATTGCGTAGTGAAGAACAGTATTTATGCATATATGTTTGTTTGGATTCCAGGCTTTTCTGGAGTTTGGGGAAGAGAGTTCTGCTATCAACATGGTAACTTACTACTCCAACAACTCGGCCCAGGTGCGCCTCAGACCGTGCTATGTGCAGTTCTCTAACCATAAGGAACTGAAGACGGACTCGTCACACTCCTTCCAGGTATTTACTCATCACTGTCTGTTTTGAAATTATGGGAAACGTTTTGTATTTTTTGCTGTGTTCTTTCAAATTTACATCGTTTCTCCATGGATCTCAGTCACTGCCTATTTGTCTCTACCATCACTCACATCTGGGTGGGTGGGTAGTATTTGCACATTTAAGGTCATACATTCTATCATATTCATCTTAGGAAATGCTGCACATGATGACAGTATTTTTTGGCTCTACCCAAGATTACTGAGACTGTTGCAAAATTGCCCCCAGGTGGCACCACATAAGTCCTACTCATGTGTAAATGTATTCCTCTTTTCTTACTCTGATACGAAGCAAGTCACATCCTCTTGGTGTTCTCCACTTAAAGCAGGAAAATTCAGTGATCCACACATTGTTGGGCTTTTCCTTTCTTTGATCAAGTTTTCAGAGCTAGTTTGCTACTGGGTTGCGCTCTAACCCGTCTACTGCACTTTGTCAGGTAAGACATACATCTTCATCTGTTTTCCTCTGGCCTAGTGTATAACCGCTGCAGAGACTGATAATGGGAATTGACTAAGACTATTGTTTTAGGTGCTCACTCCCTCAAAGGATAGATTAGCTTCTCTATCCCACAACTGGGATTCTGATCATTCCTCCACCAGTAACTGTGATTGTTGGCAAAAAGGGGATCATTCGTGTCATTAATGTCACATGAGCTCTTGGCACCATATGGTCAAAAACTCGTTTGCTGATGAAATTTTCAATCAAGATAAGGGTTATACTTCAGTGCTTCACTGATACCATCGGACTGTCGAAATGAGACCTGGATGGGAGCCTAGCTTCCCATTGCTCTCTGAGGACTGTGCCAGGAGCTTACCAGTTTGGCCCCCCCAACACTCCAAGTGCTCAGGATTAAATTTGTATCATTGAGTTCAGCTCGGTGAAATGAATCCTCCCTCCTCATTGGCCCTGGTGGCCTTTTCCTCACAAGCTGACAGGTGTTCAATGAACACTTTTTTTTTTTTATATACACTTTCCACTCCCCTCCCCTGGCACTTGAGAAGTCACACATTGCTCCTAGGAGGTTGGTGTTAGGGGGCACATCATCCATTATGAGCCCCTCATGGGTGGTGCCTTTTCCCTCTAGGGTAAACTGATCTAACTTCGACCGATTTTGGCACAAGGTACAGGTTTTGTGGCGTGTCTTCATAAATATTTTGTAGACGACTAGTTAGAACAGCTTGATGCCGATAGTAGACTTTCTGTGATTGATAACTGGGCTTTACAACGTTATATGGGGTACCACAATCATACAATATGCTAAAGAACGATGTAGGGGTGCATGATCTAAATTCCCACCACTAGGATGTAAAATCCGACCAGGGGGTGATCTAAATCTCGACCAACATGAATATGGTCAATGCAGTGCACATTATTTGATTAACAAATGATCTATCAATCAAAAACAACAAAAACAGTTTACTGCTGGAACAGTGTATGTCTTGATGATTTTCATTGGTGTTTTCCACATCTACTGCGTCTGCCAACGATCGACATCTTTCCCTGTTGCACACATTTTTAAAAGGCAGCATGGTCAGTGCTACAGTGCGTGAAGTAGGTCTATGTAGGTCTAAGTTGCTGCCATCTCTCACACCCACACAAACGTGTGAGCGATTGTGAGATAGAGCAAGCTAGAGAGAGCAAAAAGGAAAGAAAGAAAGAGAGAGGGGGGGGGGGGGGGGAAAGAGAGCGAAAGAAAGAGAGACAGTGGGAGTCGGTCGAGAATTAGATCACTCAGGTGAGCTCATATCTATGCATAAGGCATATGATCTTGTAAACAGCAAATCAGTTCTTTATCGCCAGTATCGGTTTGTTGAGACAACGGGTCAGCGAGCGATCATGTGAAAAGTTGCTGTAGCACGCTTTGCACCCAAAAGCAAGCGGGTTGGTGTGGCCTTCAACGTTGCAGTGTCATAATTTTAAAAAATATATTTACTTTCATTGGCAAATCCTAGAAATTTGGTTATTCCTTAAACTGAAACCAGTTTCTTTCACTTATTTTCAGTAACAGGAGTGACTGTACTTTTGGTTTTGTGAGGCGACCCGGATATTGGTCGGATTTTACATCACCCAAAAATTGGTCTGTTTTTAGATCAGTTTACCCTATGTAGTTCTTCCTGGTACTGCGCTCTCCCTGCAAGCGATCCACTCCGAGGTTGGTAATGTGACCCAGAGCTCCCCTATGACGTCGTTTGCTGTTGAACTCCACCTAGACTGCGACTGGGATCCCAGTTGCCTTACGTCACTGCACGGTTTGTAATGTGGTCCATGGTCTGGCAGGGAGATTAAAATCCCAGGCACCCTCAGGAGGTGAAGATACTCCGTCATCTGCCCCCACCTGGGCCCAGGTCCCTCACTTCGGAATATTAACCTGGATAATGCAAGGGCGAGGTGATTGGGGCATGCTGCAGTAGTGGGTATGGCTTGAAGGGCTCAAAGCCCTGTAGTTCTTCTTGTTCCCAAACCAGAGCAGTCTCTGCTGCCCTGTCCACTGCAGAAGGTCTCACTGCTACATGCACGCAGGAAGGGCTTGGAATTGGTGTGCAACTGTTTCTAGTGGAAGAAAATTTATACAAGTCTTGCCGTGTTCCCCCTCCATTGTAGATATTGACAGTTTCTGGACATACTTTTCCCGTATGGTTTTTCATTCTCTTTTTGTCTGATAGCTGGGCTGGATTTGGGTTGTGTGCAGTTTGTGGCTTTATCCCAGGGTTTGCCATTTCCACACCTTGCCTTTTAATTTGTCAGTTCCACACCTTGCCATTTGGCTTGTAAACAGATTAACTGTTCACTGGATCTGAATGGGTCATCAGCACATAGACAGCCTGATGCGCCACGACTTACCCCTGGTTCACCCCCTGCCCATCCCCCAATGAAATGACTACTGTGTGGTGTCAAGAGCTGAGGGAAGATTGATCATTGGTGAAGAATTACTGCTGTGGGTGGTGAAGAATTACTGCTGTGGGTCTCAGCCAGCACCCTCCCTGCCTTCATTCCTTTCACCTTCTACACATTTTCTCATTCTTTGTTTGGTATCATGAGTGATTCTAGTCATCATAGCATCAATCTGTAAGCCATTGATGTAGATAGTCACCTGGTGGTTCCCCCCCCCCCCCCCCCCAAAAAAAAATGTTGGAAGCAAATGGCAAGTCAGAATTTCTTGGTCCAGGGGCAGCAAAGTCAGCAGTGGCCAGAAATGTGTTAAATGTACAAATTTCAGGGTTTTCTGCCATAATAGTTCATCATTGAAAGCAGACATACTGTAACTAGAAACCAGCAATTTGTACACGTGCTTCGTCAAATGTGATTCTGATAAAGCTCATTTTTCCTCCAGAGTACCAATGCACAAGCAGCCCTGCAGGCAGCCACAGTAGTGCAGGGAGGGACCCCTGAGGAACAGCAGCAAAACACCATTTTACGTGTTATTGTGGACAACGTGGGCTACCCTGTGACTCTGGATGTCCTGCAGCAGGTATAGTCTTGTATTTTGATAGCTCTACCTTGCTACAGCAAGTTTTATCCCCCCCCCCCTCTCTCTCTTTCTCTCTCTGTATATGTATGTGTGTGTGTTTGTCCCTTTGTGCTCGCCCTTTCTGTCTGTCTCTCACACACACTCTTTCACCTTCTCCTTGCTGTGTCCGTCTCTAGCTGTTTTGTTCTGAAAGACTAACTTCTTTTGAAGCAGAATACATAATTATCCCTGCAAACATATTTGTAGATACTCTGTACATATAGACTGTGTACTGTCTTTAAGGAACAAAAACTACTATCACACATAATGAATTCCTCTGTACAAATGAGGTGGGAACCAAAGGCCAAGCTTGCTATGTATTGTGTTGCCCTACAAAGCGCTCAAGATTGGTACAACCGCTTAGCATCGTTCACTGCTTGTATAACGTAGTGATCAATATGAAGAAATGCTGGCAGTGGTGTGTCGCGCCTGTTCGGATTTGTCTGTACTGACGGATGAATGTCATGATGACGATGCATATAAGAGGGAATGTTGTGAATAACATCTGAAATCCACCAGCAAGGTACTAAACTGTTGGCACTGTCTCTCTCTCTCCTCTTTCTCTCTCTCTCTCTCTCTCTCTCTCTCTCTCTCTCTCCTCTCTCTCTCTCGTTATTACAGATTACTTCCATAGCGAACAGATCAGTCTGTCTTCACTTTTGTTGTGGGCAGACTCCCTGTATTGGCAAAAGGAAAGAAAAAACGCCAGGAGTGTACAGTTGCTATGGAGTTGCTTCCCTTGCCATATTTTTTACCATTGGGAAGGGATTAAAAGAGGGGGAAGGAAAGGACTAAAACTTCAATAAGAAAAAATGTTCATAGTTTGGATGTATTATAAATAAGGACATGACTCTGGATGTGTTATAAATGAGGACTTGTTTTGTTAGATCATGTTTGAGAAGCAGATGATGACCTCTCAGTTTGGATCATCTAAGTCTGATTTGGTTTCTGAAGTCAGTTTGGAATGTCTGATGCTTCTTGAGCATACAGTGGGTATGTGCTTTTTACGTAGTTAAGCACTCAATGTGCATTTTACATGGATAGTTGTTCTGTCTTGACACGGAAAATTTAAAAGTAAACACATGTACATGCACACGCATGTGCACACACACACTTCAGACTAATAGAATCAAGGTACATTTCAGTTTCTGAGGGCTGTTAGAAAATGTTATGTAATGTTTGAAACATGGATGATCACTTGAAAAGTGCATGATGCCAAGATCATTACATTAGGTACAGGTGGAAGGTAACTACGAAATATTGATGCATTAATAAACTGAACAGCACATAAACACAACTTATGTATTTTTCAACCATTTCATATTGTTTTTGCAGCTGTTAGACACTTTTTGTGTTATTGTGGCCTTTGAAATTGTCTGATTATTTTGAAACTTACAAAGTTATGTGTCTTTGCTGTGCTTAGTGATTGGTCAGAGTTTGGTTATAATCTGTTCTTAAACAGCTGAGATGCTTAAGCTCAAAGACTGATAACACATTTAGAATAATTATCTTTAAAATTGTCTGCTGTCATTGAAACATAACTGTTGCTAATTTTGGTGAAATTGGACAATCATTGTTCAATAAAAAGTTGATGAAAACATGACTTTATAGAAAGGCAGCTAAGAAACACTTGTACAAAGTTTTCCATATTTAAATAGCCAGGACATTGTTGGTTAGATAATATTCCTCTTCCCTCCCTCCCTCCCTTCCCCCCTCCACACCACACACACACACACACACACACACACACACACACACACACACACACACACACACCACTCTCTCTCTCTCTTTTCCGTGTAGTTATTACATTACAAACTTCTTCCATAGCGAACAGATCAGTCTGTCTTCACTTTTGTTGTGGGCAGACTCCCTGTATTGGCAAAAGGAAAGAAAAACGCCAGGAGTGTACAGTTGCTATGGAGTTGCTTCCCTTGCCATATTTTTTACCATTGGGAAGGGATTAAAAGAGGGGGAAGGAAAGGACTAAAACTTCAATAAGAAAAAATGTTCATAGTTTGGATGTATTATAAATAAGGACATGACTCTGGATGTGTTATAAATGAGGACTTGTTTTGTTAGATCATGTTTGAGAAGCAGATGATGACCTCTCAGTTTGGATCATCTAAGTCTGATTTGGTTTCTGAAGTCAGTTTGGAATGTCTGATGCTTCTTGAGCATACAGTGGGTATGTGCTTTTTACGTAGTTAAGCACTCAATGTGCATTTTACATGGATAGTTGTTCTGTCTTGACACGGAAAATTTAAAAGTAAACACATGTACATGCACACGCATGTGCACACACACACTTCAGACTAATAGAATCAAGGTACATTTCAGTTTCTGAGGGCTGTTGGAAAATGTTATGTAATGTTTGAAACATGGATGATCACTTGAAAAGTGCATGATGCCAAGATCATTACATTAGGTACAGGTGGAAGGTAACTACGAAATATTGATGCATTAATAAACTGAACAGCACATAAACACAACTTGTGTATTTTTCAACCATTTCATATTGTTTTTGCAGCTGTTAGACACTTTTTGTGTTATTGTGGCCTTTGAAATTGTCTGATTATTTTGAAACTTACAAAGTTATGTGTCTTTGCTGTGCTTAGTGATTGGTCAGAGTTTGGTTATAATCTGTTCTTAAACAGCTGAGATGCTTAAGCTCAAAGACTGATAACACATTTAGAATAATTATCTTTAAAATTGTCTGCTGTCATTGAAACATAACTGTTGCTAATTTTGGTGAAATTGGACAATCATTGTTCAATAAAAAGTTGATGAAAACATGACTTTATAGAAAGGCAGCTAAGAAACACTTGTACAAAGTTTTCCATATTTAAATAGCCAGGACATTGTTGGTTAGATAATATTCCTCTTCCCTCCCTCCCTCCCTTCCCAGTCAGCCATGTCGTACATGGCAGCTGTACTCACTGGGTGCTTTTTATTTACGTTTGGGGTATCCAAACTGTTGCAATTAAGCATTTATGATTAGTATTTATAAAGTGTAAAATGCAGATAATGAGGACTTAAGGAACCAGATTCAAGACAGTGATCCTGAAATTGTTGTGCATACCTGTGTGCTGACATTTCACTTTGTCATGGAAAAGCTGTTTTGGATACCTTATTTGGACTGAAGTAGGAGGAATGCACCACCACAGACAAGACATCTGGAGCGAGTCTGCCTGTGTACAGTAAATTTGATCTTTCTGCACATGTCTGTTTCTGTGTTGCACGGTTGATTTTTGGTAATTTAAAAAAACAAAAACAAAAAAACAAAAAACCCCATCAAGAGTCCTTTAATTTGAGGGAATTCCCACACCAAAAAATTCCTCCAACTCCATTGAGTTAGAAACGGAAAGTGTATATGCTGTTGATGATTTCGTTTAAACAGGGATTACAAAAAACTTGCCCATATTTTAAAGTCATCAATAAGTGGAATGAGTTGTTTTAACAACAATAAAAGGTATAACACACTTTGTGTGTGTGTGTGTGTGTGTGTGTGATCTTCTAAACTTGGGCTAACCTGAATTGTGTATGTGTGTTTCAGCTTTTCTCCAGATACGGAAAAGTACTGAAAATCATAACTTTCACCAAGAACAGTAAGTATATTTTTCCAGTGTTGGGCCTGTGTGTGTGTGCCTGTGCATGCAAGGTGAAGGGAAGAGGTGTGATAAGGAAATGGCTTGTCCCTCTATGTCAGTTCATAAAAAATAAAAGTTATCTTTAAAAAAATGAATATGAAATGGAAAAATAATAAGTGGCATCATTCTCAGAAAAAAAGTGTTTATGTGCTTGCAATTTTTCAGTCAGAATTGAAAACTGCTATTGAAGCACAAAAGTTGGACAGTAAAATTTGACATTACAAGAGGTAAGAAAGAGAATATTCAATTATGTAAGCCATGGCCCACAATTTAAAAAAAAAAAGTATGTTTTTTCCTGCCTCAGACTGTATAAAAAAAATTGCATGTTTCAGCTGTGCGCTCAGACAAAGCTTGAATGTCGGCGTTGTTTTGGGAATCGACGTTGCCTGTCTGCCATGCATATTTTGACATCCCATTATTTCTCTTAGCATTATATTTTAAAAAACTATGATGCATTGGGGTCAGAAGTGTAATCTTTACATTCACTAAGTTTGTTCTTTTTCTAATTTGAAGTCGCTAATCTAGTTGTGTTGATCAGTTCCTTAACTCATAAAATGGTGGCTGTGTGTCATTCCCCCTGCCCCCAATTTCAATATCGTACACAACAAAATGATGCCCCACAAAAATACTATTGGAAAATATTTATTATCTTCACTACTTTGTTAGTACAATAGATTCCTTTTATATGAACCGGTATTTGTTTTTTTGTTTTTTTCTTTTGAAAGTAGGCCTCTTGTGTGGGACTGTTTTCTGAGAATGACCTTAGTACACTGACCTAGTCTTTTTTAATAGTTACAAAAAGGAAATGTTCACAACGAATGCAAGATTGGAATTGTTTACTGCCATTGTTGTGATGATGGGAAAAACAAACGGGGGGGGGGGGACAACCTCCAAACAATCTCATTCTCTCTCCCCCTCCTTCTCTGTCTCTCCCTCCCTCCCTCTCCCTCTCCCTCTTTGTGTGTGATTATAGAAAATCTAAGACAGTGGACAAATTAATACACATGATACAGTTTCGTATTGCTCCAGTTAGGCTGTTTCAGTTATAGATAAATCATACCAGCAATTGCACAGTTTTCTTCAGTTCTTTTGATTTTTGCCATTTAGATAAAGATTAACAAGGGGGAAGGAAGATACATATTGAATTGATCTCGTAAAGTATCACAGGGGTCTTTCAAATGAATGAAGTAAGCGGCTTTTCTTCTGTTTCTTATTGTGTCATCTTTTGGACTTAATTAATCTGGATTTCAGTGTTAGGTTGACAATTCACTCGCATTATATGTATGTTGCCTTAATTGCAAGTCTATTCACTCGCGTTATATGTATGTTGCCATAATTGCAAGTCTGTTGTATAGTGGGTATTACTTTATTGTGTTATATATGATTTAGTAACTAAACCCCTTTTGTTGATGCTTTGCTTGTCTATAATTGTAAAACGTTTTATCTATAATTATAAAAGTTATGTTGTCTACTTTTACTTGGTAATGTTTTGTTTCATTTATGTAGTAATTTATGAATCATATTACTTTTCTCTTTTTCTCTGCAGACACTTTCCAGGCCCTCATCCAGTTCTCTGACACCATATCGGCTACCACAGCTAAAGTTGTAAGTTTATTTATTGTTGTACATTTTTGCTTTCTGGAAACAAAATGTTGGTATTTTACATCATTTTGTCGTGTATTTTATTTGGAAAAGATTTTGTTTTGACCATCGTAAGCCAGTATCCAAGTTATTTTAGGACAAACATCTAAAAAACAAAACAAAACAAAAAAACCCTGATTTTTGGCTAATGTGAAGTCCGACCAACATCGGGTTTGCCTCGCAAAACCGAAAGTGCTGTCACCCCTGTTACTGAAAATAAGTGAAAGAAAGTGGTTTCAGTTTAGGGAATATCCAAATTTCAGGGATTTGCCTATGAAAATAAAAATATTTTAAAAATTATGACAGTGCGACGCTGAAGGCCACACCAACCCCCGACGGCCTGCTTCCAGGCGCCGCGTGTGCCATGGCGACTTTTCACGTCATAGCTTGCTGACCCATAGTAGCAACAAACCAGTACTGTCAACAGAGAACTGATTTGCTGTTTTCAAGATCGCATGCCTAATGCATAAATATGAGCTGCAGAAACTATTTTTAGGCTTTGGATGCTGTTTAGATCCATTTCTCTCATGAAATGGCAGGTTTTGTTCTATACATCAGGCTTGACTACTTGAGTGACCTAATTCTCAACTGACTCCCCCCCCCCCCTCTCTCTCTCTCTCTCTCCCCCTCTCTCTCCCCCTCTCTCACTCCCTCTCACTCCCTTCCTCCCTCCTCTCTCTCTCTTGTTCCTTTTCGCTCTCTCTAGCTTGCTCTATCTATCAATCGCTCGCGAGTGCATGCACACATTAGCGCATGCGTGTGTGTGTGTGTGCGTTGCACGAGATGGCAGCCAGTTGGATTTAGATAGACCTTCTTCAAGCACTGAAGCACTGACCATGCTTCCTTTCTAAGAAGTATGCAACAGGGAGGGATGCCAATTGTTTGCAGTTGATGAAAATCATCAAGCAGAAACTTAACACTTTTTGTTGTTTTTGATTGATACATGATTTTTTAATTTGATAATGTGCACTGCCTTAACAGTATTCAGGCTGGTAGAGATAAAGATCACCCTCTGGTCAGATTTTACATCCGCATGGTCGTAATTTAGATCATGTATCCCTACTTCGTTCTTTAGCATGTTATGAGACTGCACTACCCCTTACAAACTTTTTAAAGCCCAATAATCAGTCGGTGAAAATCTACTATAGGCATAAGCTGTTCTAGCTAGTCATCATAAAAATATTTCTGAAGACTTGCCGGAAAACCTGTACCATGTGTCTAAATCGGATTTAGATCAGTTTACCCAAAGACCTGTGAAATACTGGTCTTAATTGAGTGCAACGTTTGTTTCTGTTTAGAAAAATATGTGATTTCCAGGCTTGTGTATCAGGTAATGCATTCTTATAAATAATTACAAGAAATAGAATGCATATTCATACTGTATTGCCAAGAAACAATGTCAATTTGTCATTATTTGTTATGATTAAATATGCATGGCATAATTAACAAATAGCCACAATATACTGACATTGCATGATCATTTGCTTTTTTCAGTCTTTGGACAGCCAAAACATCTACAATGGCTGCAACACGCTTAAGATTGACTACTCCAAACTGACCAACCTCAATGTGAAATACAACAATGACAAGAGTCGTGATTTCACTCGCCCAGATCTGCCTTCCGGGGACCCGGCTCTGGACCAGGCTATGCAGATGGGAGGTAAGCATAATTTTTGTTACTTTGTAAAGCTTGGAAGATGGAATTCATTGACTCTTGGTGTCGTGGTTCTGATCAGACCATGGCATGACTAATTCAGTTTATACCTTTCGCAGTTATGTGTTCTTGTTCACAAAGCTAGTCAAATGGTTTGTATGGTATACAGGTTCCCCCCACCCCACAACCCCCAGTTTTTTTTGTTTTTGTTCTGTTTTGTTTTGTTTTTTGTAGATGTCTGTGTAAACCATGGAGCTTGCCACACTTCTGGCCAGGTGGTCTTTATGGTGCTACGATTTAGGTGTACTTGTGTGTTTGAGAACAAATCAGTGAATAAGGTAGTTTTTTGGGGTGTGTGTTTTTTGTTTTGTTTTGTTTCAGCAGTTTATGGATGGCTCTTACCAGATTTATGAATTTGGAGAGAAATCAATAGTATCAACAAGGATTTCTTAGCTTTCAGTGCATTAATTATGGATACTGGTTTGGCTGATTGCAGAGCCGTGAATACAGAAGCTCTAATGGGTACAAATCATAGTTTGGGGTCAGCAGCTGAAAATGTAAAAACATTCAAGCCGGTGTGTATCTTTAAACTATGTGAAATGGACCTTAAACAAATTCAGGTCTTGTTGACTGACAGTAATTTGCTGAATAAAGCTAATTGATTTAACGACCAGATGCACAGTTATGCAAAGCATTTAAAGGCAGGGAAAGGAAGAATATTCAAAACTTTGACTTTATGTGTATGTGTGTTTTAAATAACCTCTCATTTGGTCAAAATGGTTTATTTCCTTCCCTCTGAATGTGCATTTGTGGCTGCTCTGTTTCGTGTAAAACAGGAGATCTGTAAATAAAGACATTCCATTTGAAGATATGACTTTATGGAAAAGGGCAGCTGTTTGTGCGCATGCATGTTTTGCGTTCCGTTCCCTGCTTAGTGGGTATATTTGGTTTTCACTTCCATTGGAATGTTTTTTTGTTTTGTTTTTTTGACGAGCTTTTTCTGTAATGGTATCCTTGGCATGTAGTGAACCCTTTACATGTTGAAATGGTACATGCTACATTCTGTGACAAAGTTTTAATGAAACTTTTTTGTCAGGGGTGTTGTCCAGTCTAGGTAATAATGAACAGATAAAAAAAATTGAAAAAAATAACTTAACAGTGACTGGCAATTGTTACCAGTATGCTTCCAGCCTCTTGTCTGCCTCATTTTTTTCCTTTGGAAAGGATTTTGCAGTCTAACTACAAAGGAAAACATCAAAGACATGCAGCGAAAAGCAACCACAAACATTTACTAATGAACAAGAATGGAAAACGTGTCAAAAATTTCTTTGTCAAATCAAACTTGCCAAATCGAGGTAAAAATAGCTGTAACTGTTCATGCTTCATAAAATTAAAAAAAAATTAACCAGCGAAGACCTGTTTACTTACAAGACTGTTGTTAACTGCATGAATGTGTTCGCATTGTAAGCTTGGAATAAGATAGTCTATGAATGTTAAAGATAGTCTATGAATGTTACCCGCAAATCTCCACAGAGTTTGCCAGCTACTTTGCATACCACAAGCTTTCAACCTTGCCATTTGGTTGCATCTGAGAATAAGGCTGTGTTTACATTGTTAGTTTGGAATAAGATAATCTATGAATGTTACCTCCAAATGTCCACAAAGTTTGCCAGTTACTTTGCATACCACAAGCTTTCAACCTTGCCCTTTGGCTGTCTGGGAATAAGGCCTGTGTTGTATAGCATGTAGTGCAGGTGTGTATACAGTGAGGAAAATAACTCCTCAGGGCAGAAATCTGGAATGCATCAAGTGAAGTTCATAGTTGAATAGAGAAGTCGAACAAACCATTCAACATGCGTTAAACAACACATCAAGTGATACATGAATCTGGACCTACTTTTGGATGCGGTGGAGATTTTTCATTTCACTTGATGAAGATTTTGGAGTGAGGCTGACGGCTTCTGGTCAGCAAAATTTTGGCAGACTTTGTAGAACTTTGTGGGCAAGTGGTTTTTAAATGGAAAGGTCAGTAACCATCCCTCATGCTGTGGTTTAGAATAAAATGTTTACTGGTTTGCATCATGTTGTGCGTTTGTTTCTTATGGTGTTCCTGTGTTTTGCCCTGCAGCACATGGCTTTGGACTGGCAGGTGAGTTCTGCCACTGCACGAGGGAGAAATCTTTAGCTTCTCTGCTGTAGCCTGATTTATGTTTTGTCCTTCAAACAGTTCTTGTACACAGTGACATATGCTGGGGATCATGGATTAGATCAGTTAGAGAGGAATAGATATGACTGGAATTTATTTTAACTGTTTTGGTTAGATAGGGGACTATCCCATTTAGAGGTTCCCCAACTCTCTTCCCCACTGTCTAGACAGAAGATGGATCTTGGGCTTAATTTTTTCCCTTTTCTTTTCATTTTTATTTGAGGGGATGGGGTTGAAAATGATTCAATACATACATGTTTCAGTTGTGTTTTTGCAATTCCTGTTTGTAAAAAGTTACTGGTGTAAAGATGGTTTCTTAACTGTGGAGAGGAATTAAGCACTAGGACAGGGGCAGCGCATACTCACATGAAGACATTTCAGTGTACCTTGTTAACTCTGCCCATAAAAGTACGATGACAGTCAGGCATTTCTTGTGGAATGGATGGGGATGTGGGGCTTTCTAAATCATGAGTGATCTGGTGCAGGTGTTACTGTGTACATCAATCTTTTCTCATGTCTTAGCGTTTCATCTGATCTTTGCTTATTCTAATCTCTGTTGCAGTTTCCCTGCTGCTGCTGTCACTGTGTGTGTCTTGTTTCTTTTCCCCCCCATGACTGTGTACAGTTTTTTTTTTCCTTTTTCTGTACCAGATTTGGCTAGACCACTGTGCCAGTGGTCTTTGAATTTGTGGAGGTTTTGTTTGTTATTTTTAATCCATTCTAAGGTAGAAATGCAGCAAGAAAATGATCAGGTTTTACACAAATGAAAATATAGGTTTTGGAAATTGTGAAAATAAAAGCTGGAAATGTAGGTTTAAAAGCTTTTTCTGCTCCTGGATGTTACATTTGATGTAATGAAGTGCATGTTTCTCATTATGTATATTATGTCATTTGCATAATTCTATGTCATGCCCTATGTGAACTGCTACTTTTAAATGTCATTATTTTTGTATTCACTATTGTAAAATGCTTTGTTTCAGAAAGCTCTGTATAAATGTCTGTTATTAGTATGGTGATGACAGCGACAATCATGATGATGATTGATATTGTTATTGTGCACAGATAGGCATTTCACATCAGTTCAGATTTGTGGTTGGAAAGCATAGCATTGGCTACTTCTTACCAGTGGCTTAGTTGAATCCATCTCCCTCATTTCCTCCCTGCCTATATCTTTCTCCTACCACAGTCTGCCTTGTATCTGAATAATAAATTGCTCTTCCTCACTGTCTGACTTCTGAGCTAAAATGTGATGGAATTTCAATTTCCACCTTGAGGGGGCTGACAACTTCCTTACCAAAAGAAAACCGTAAAACGTCACACTTACATAATTAGCATCTATGTATAGAGGGAATAATGAAGTTTCCATTGATATCACATACGTCACTGAAAGCGTTGGGGTTTTCTGGCTAAAAATAGGAAAAGTCACCTACCGAATATTCGGTCGGTGGCACTGAAGGCATACGTTTCTTCCGACTGAATATTTAGTCGGAAGCACTGAACAGGTTCATAGTTTTATATCATGGTTTACAAAAAGGAACAGTTCATTTACTGCTTTAATAAGATGAGATGTGGTGAGCATGGATCCCCCTGTCTTGCTCTTCTTTCAGCGTAAACCAGCCAATGTTACCATCATTTATCATGATGCATGCATTACTATTATTACAAGAAAATCTTTTTTTTTTCATTTTTTTTTTTCATATGTGTACCGGAAACCAGTGAAATAGTGTGCTGCTTCTAATGTTCTCATGGTGATATTTTCAGTTGTGGGTGAGCTTGACTTGCCCACGTTTTGTCTGGTAATATTTGAATGCCACTTAAGGAATGTTTTGTAATTTCTTTTTTCATCACTGAAAGCGATATTTTATCGATTTGCTATTGTTTATTGTTTTAGTGTTTGAATCTTTGATGAGGACATTGATATATGTGATAACATTGATGGGAAGTTGACTTGTTTGTTCGTTTATTATTGATATGCTTTCTTCATACTAACTCAACTTGTCTTCTCAGCAGAAAGTTTACTGTGCTAAGCCATAATGTTTTGAAAGATCAGTTGATCAGAAAGTGACTAGCTTGATTACTTTTATTTATCAATTTATGAATGAGTTATTTCAAATGAGACACATCAGACTGACTTTTATCTATGATTGAATACGAGTTATTTAGAATATGACACATCAAACTTGATATCACCTTGTAACAGATCTGAGATCAATAGAAAATATTTTGTTGATTCATTTAATACTTTTCTGTGAATTCAAGAGCAGTTGCATTCATAATTGTTAAGAGAATGAGAGCCACTTTCATTACAATCATACTAAAGGTGGTTTGGAAGAAACAAAAGCATGTTATTCATTATTCATCATTGGATGATGGATATGGGGTATTTATTTGCTTGTACAGTGAGGCTTAAAGAGAGATAAGATGAGTTTGTATTGTGTATGACTCACAGGTGCACATGTGTACGCACACACGCACACGCACACGCACACACACACAACACAACACAACACAACACAACACAACACAACACAACACAACACACACACACACACACACACACACACACACACACACACACACACACACACACACACACACACACACACAACACACACACACACACAACACACACAACACACACACAAACACACACACACACACACACACACACACACACACACACACACACACACACACACACACACACACACACACACACACACACACACAATCCATGCAGATTGTTTTAAAAACACAAATATAAAATATTGTAATACATGCAAAATTGATTTGGAAACAAATTTAGATATCATACATGTTGATGGCATTGGGGAAAAAATTCAGATATCCATACATGTTGATGATGTGACTCGTACAGCATAAAGGTCAGATCTGAAGAAGGCAATGTGAATGAAGACACGGGTATGACCTGATCATTTTTTCCCTCTGCCTGGTTGTATCGGTAAACAGTTCTCTGTTGTGTTTGTTTCAGGGGGTATGCCAGGCATGGCAGGCTTTGGAATGGCCAACCCTGGAGCCTTTGGTGCTGCCAGAATGGGAATGCCTGTGCCAGCTCACGCAGGGAGCTGCGTTGTCCTCGTCTCTAACTTGGATGAAGACGTAAGCATTTTCAGGGACCAGGTTCATCATTATCCCACAAACTTCAAACCTGGTGCTACGCTTTCTGCACACTTAATCCTGACAGGCATTATTTTATTGGCTTGTGCAGAGAGCCTTTTGGGTGCATGCTAGATAAAATTCCCACAATCTTACCTTTTCTGTCGTAAGCTTTTTGTTAATCGAGGTAAATGACATGACTATTGAAGCACAGAGGCAGATTGGCCTGTTAGGGTGAAAATGTTCTTGAGGGTGAAAATGTTCTTGATCTGCACAGCACCAAGGGGCCTCTGGTGTGAATTATTTGGTTTCATTTTCCGTCAGTTAAGAAATTTGAATGGTAGGTAGAGGCTGTCCCCATAACCTTTGGTCATAGATGGAGTGAGATGGTACATAGCTCATCTTTTAATAGACCAGTATATTACCAGTATGGTGCCCTTCTTCTCTACTTTTGCTGCTTTTCCCTCCCCAGAGCCTGAACAGGGTTAGATATCCATTCACAGCTGGATGAAGCGGGGGGCCTGCTTGCACAGTTTTGCTCAAACCAGACTTGCCCCATGCAATCATTGAAAAAGTGGAGCTCCACCTTTATGCCAACTAAATGTCTCTTGGGATATGTGACTGAATTGCATGTACATGTACATATGTTGATTTTATTCCTTTCTTCCCTTGGATGCATCAGCTTATATTCAGCTTAAAAAGTACTGTGGTATACAATCGTCTTATAATCTGCAGTCCCATGTTATTTCAGGCACCGTTATTTACATGTGCCACCATTTCCACCCCTCTAATTTTTTTGTCAATTGCATACGCAGTGGTAAAGGGAAGAGTAGTGTTAGAAGCTTTCACAGCCATTCTTTTCATTTTACTTGTGTGCGATGTTTGAGTGGTTATTTGTAACTGAATGGTATTTGGGTTATTTTTGTCTAAGGTATGCTTAATTAGTGGTTATTTGTAACTGAATGGTATTTGGGTTATTTTTGTCTACGATATGCTTAATTAGTGCAAATGAAGAAAATATTGAAGTAGGTAGTGCATCAGACTACTGACTGGAAAGGTTGTGGGTTCAAACCCATATCTGTCAAAAAATGTATAGATGAACAAATGCCCAACTGGCTGTGGGCTTGTTGGGAAGACTGGTGCCACACAGTTAAGTCCCATCCACTTTACAGATGCATCATTGAAGTGTTCCTCAGATTTCATGACCAGCACAGCAGGTATGTCTGTACTTCACAGGATTGAGTGACACCAGGATATATTGTGAAAATAACCATAGAGTTGTCCTGCACAGTGTCTGCAGTGGAAATGGAACTCCAAAGCTCCATTGAAATCATCCTTCTAATAATAGAACTGTGAAAAGTTGTTCCAAATTCTGTGGCCCTTCATGTCCTGCTGTCTTGGTGAACTCAGTTTCAGTTAGAGAGCTGAAAGGATCAAAGTGGGGGTAGTACAGCAATGGTTCAGAAAATTTGGAGGTGGGTTGGAGCCGTGTGAAAATGACAAATAACTGTAGACTTGATAATAATACATATCTAACTCCCAGTTGTTCACTTTTAAGTAATTTAAACTGTATTGTAACTTGTTAGGCTTGGGCCCCATTTTTAATGGGAGAGTTGAGCTTCATGCACAGTTTGTGAAATGTATTATAGCCTTGCTAGCTCAGTTCGCTAAGCCAGAATTTCAGTCAGTGACTTCCCTTGTATTTGTGTGGCAAAATGGTGCCCTTCCAGCTTGACAAGTTTTATTCTCTGATCACGCTTTTCTTTGTGGACATCACAGGTTTTTACCCTGTTCAGTTGTCTCCTTTATTCATGCTTTTAGGGTTTATACTTAACTCTTCCGTCCGGATGCCCCCTATAGGGGACGCTCAGTTTACAAACAGTTCATATGAACATCCCATATTAGGTATTTGGCCAGTTTCGAGTGTTTGGAGCTCCACCATGATGTTTACAAGTAGCTTCATTGGCCTTTCCACTAGCCAGAGTAACCAGTCCTTACATTTCTTTTGACCAAGTATGTGCATCGTTTTTTTGTTTGACCCCACCCACTGACCTCACTTGGACTAAGATGGCGTCTAAGAAGTCGATGGGCCCACAGTTTGAACCTCATGGGCAACATGCCCTTCCTCCGTTCTTTGAGTTGGCATATTTAGAAACAGTAATCATGCATGAAGTTTGAATGGCGATTTTTCTCCCCCTCAAATCCCTCAAAAGACTTGATGTTTCTAGCAGAGACTCCCATCCAACCAATCCCGCTTGTATTCTGGTTCTCACTTGGAACATCTTAATAGATGCCATTACATGAAACAAAGCAAGTTGATTGGAAGCTGAAGTGGGAAGGGTGTTGATTTGCTGTCCCAGAATTTGGCCCCATAATGTCACTGACTGATAAGCAGCCAGTGTAGAGAATTGAGTGAGCTAGGATAACACATATTAGAAATTGTGTCTATAGCTAAGTGGGTATTCAAGAAAAAATCACGATGTTTTTGTGCAGAGATTGCGGAAAGAAGCATGCTTTGCTTTTAGCACAGCTTTTGTTTTATAACTTGACATGCCATGCACCAGAAATAGAAGAGAAAAATTTTACCATTTTCTTTCCCTGGTCCTGGTTACAGTAACTGCATGTCTTGTATTTAACACAGGGAGTAGGTTGGTGATGTATCCTTGTACACTTCTGTATTCAAGACTTTTTCCCATGACCATGATGACATTCAGCTTGTTTGTTTCATTGACTTATCCAGAAGTGAAAGCAAAGTCTGCTAAGAGCGATCTTTGATGGAAAGATGTCTGTATATATTGGCAATAATAATAATTTGGATAAAAGTTGAAACTGAATCTGCAACACTTGCTAATTAGTGAGTTAGTGTTGGATAAAAATAGATCATAGCAGGTTTTGCTGGAAGTGAAGCATAGTAATAGCTCATTGCAGGCTTTGCTGCTTTGGAATGACTTTTATGCATATGTTATATTATTACTTTACACTATTGTTTTAAGTGTTTCATCCATCCACCCATCTTAGCCCCATTTTAGACAAATTGTGAAATTTGCTAATTGTAAAAACCAAAAAAACTGTGAACTGAAATATTTTGTCAGCCTCAGCTTCATATGAAATGGTAGTAAGTGTATATGAGAGTCAACCAGTAAATAGGGCGTGTACATTGGAATTGAATTTTATGAAGTTCTGGCATAGATACATTGAAGACGCTACAAAGTATTTGCAAAACACAAAACTTTTTTCGCAAGATGCAGTTTGTTAGTGGGGTCTCATTTATTTAAAGATGGCAAAACTGACTAATATTTAAGTTAAACGTAGTCCAGGGAGACCAATTGGAGCTACTGACTTGAAAAATGTGGGAAAAGTTGGAAGAATTTGGAATGGAGACAGGTGAATAACATGCAGAAAGGTCACTTGTGACATTGGTATCAGTCATGGATCAGTTCATGTGATTTTTACAAATGAATTTGTAATGAGACGTATTCCAGCAAGAAGCATCCTGCTGTGCCCTACTGAAGATCAAAGAGTGCACATCAGTGTTACAGAGAGCTCTGTTGAACAGGGACAAAAATGAAGGTGACAGCTTCTTAAATCGTAGCCGCCATTGACAGAGTCTGAATTAAAAGTTGTGAACCTGACTGTCATCAGCATTGCACATTCGCACTCTTGCATCAGCAGAGCCCATCAAGTTCAGAAGAAAGCATGGTGATTTAAAAGATTGATGATATGTATTGATGGTAATGAGGGTGCATATTTCCCATTGGGACAAATTGTTAGGACTACTACAGAATGTTTCTGACAAAAATAGCTAAGACCTGCAACTTGAAAAGAAATGTAAATCATTTTTAGGTGATTCGCTTGGGATATTACATTTTAACATGCCATAAAGCAAAGAGTACATCACTTATGATGTATTAAGTACTGCCTATTCTCCAGACACGAGTCCCCCAGGCTTTGGTATGTTCCTCAAGTTGAAAGAATCCCTTTATAGTGACATTTCTGTCTGGCATGACTTGCAAATGGCAGCAAGCAGGTATTGCATATCTTCTTCAGTTGCCTAGCAATGATTATTTTGGACCTTCCCAATAGATGAGAATCATTGACTTGGGAGAAAGATGTAAACATCAAAAGAATATGATACTGATAATTTTTTTTTTTCATTTCTGTTTCTTTTTTTCTTTTTTTTTAAATAGACATATTCTTACTATTTATTGGATGACTCTCACTTTTGGACCATTGAGTCGAAAGATTACACGGGGGAAATTGTTTTATGAATATATTTCACTGCCCTCAGCAGTCTTTTGGACATGATCTCTTATTGTGATACCTCAAAGGTAAGGGGATGTGTGGTGTGGTGGAATATATTGATTTTATTTTTTGCTTTTGACAAAGCAGGTGGAGGGGCCTTCGTTCTTGACATTGAAAGTATTTTGACAGCATTGATTGTTCTTGCTTTTGCCCACGAATGACTTGTCTTGTTTGATCAGATATCTGAATGAAAAACATTTGTCAATTTTAGATGTGCGTTATCAACACAGCAGGTTGTTTGTGAGCTTAATTTTGTTCGATTGCCACCAAATTTTCTGTTAGCTGGGTTCTTGCAGTTTCCAGTATATGGTTACCTATACAGATAGTAACTGCCTTGTATTATTGAAGTACAGCCCCAAAAATAAGCCAACAACTAGACAGATAAAGACTCGGCTGTTATATGCCGTCACATCATAGTTTGTACATGTACTAGGGCTGATGCTGCTTCCTGATTTATAAAAAAAAAATTTGAATAGAACGTGTTCTGCTGCTTCCTACTAATATGGATATTCTTGCTTTTATTAGAATAGAGCAGAGACCAGGTTGTATAACAGTTTGCTGTTACTATTACTTCAGAACTGTGTGGTCAAACATAATGAATTGGGACACTGTGCTTCAAGTTTTTAAGAAAAGAAAGACCCTCCCGAACTTCTGCCTTAATATATCATGTGTGTGTTTTAAAAAAAAGTTCTCTTTACGTGAGGATCTTTCAAAAGCTAACTCTACTTGGCTGATACAGCATTCTATTTTACAGAGCCATTAGAAATTACATTGCGTTCATAACTGTTGTGTATCAAAGATGCATCTAACCTATGTGTGTGGTGAATTTCATGATGTGACTTTTGTCATGTGTATTGTGACCTGCTATTTGAGCGGAAGGTGTTTTGTGTGGGAAGAGGGGTGAGCGTCGCTAATGAGGATGTATTTTCTCTCTCTCTCGCTCTCCCTGCCTACCCACTCATGCTGGTGCCCCACCGTGGAATCTCTCTCGTCCGCTCGGACTGACCTTGACATTGCTCTTCTTGTTCTGCCTCTCATCCTGTTGCTCTACTGTAGAACGTCTCGACAGACGCTCTCTTTGCACTGTTTGGTATGTTTAAATGCACTTTTCTTCTTTAAGGATTCTCAATGAGGTATTCTCATCCCAACAGTTGAACATTTATGTTACTCATAGTTGTCACAAAAACGTAATAATTTGATAATCATTTCATTATTAGCTTACAGAACCTGGAAGGGTAGATAGAAAAAAGAAATGTACACCTCTTGTGCTTGATGTATGTGTGTGTATAACAGCAATTTTTTTTTTCAAAGAACATGTAATGATCAGTTTGACATTTGAAAAGTTCAACAATAGGTCTATCTACCTGTAATGCATGACTCAATGAGTACCTGTTGTAGTGGTAGAAAAACTGGTCCAAAACCATAATCAAACTCTGCATGTTCCTTTGAGTTTATGCTTATTCCATTGATATTCATTGGACATTCTGGACAAGCGGTTAAAAACGTGGCATTCTGGACAAGCGGTTAAAAACGTGGATGAAATGTCAAAGTATCTTACTCAGCGATATTTAATCTCTTATTAGTAATGGAACACATCCATATGCTCCATTCAAATCTGTTAGTTATGTCATACTATATATGAATGGAAAAGATACCCATATGTAATCCGTTGGATCTGTCAGTGATGATAATACAGTATTGAGTTTGCTCAGAAAACGGCACTGGTGTGAAGGAATGGGTGATAAAACTTAAGTCAATGAACGTGCAACAATCTCCTATTTCGTCAGTGGGCAGTCATGTGCAAGTTTTTCCTGGCTGAAATCGAACGAGGAATTGTCCATAAGTGTTAGATTATGAGTGTTCTTTTAGATTTTATGTTTCTGAGATAATGTTGTAAATTGAAAACACCTATTTCATATGGTTAATTGCCCATTTGGATATAATACTCCGTCTTCACTGCAATCACAACACATACACACACACACACACACCCCACCCCACCCCAAGTCAAGTATGCTCACACACACACATGCACGCACACATATGCATGCATGATATCGGTAGGTACAGAATATGGAAGGAGAAAAAATTACATTCATTTGTCTATACAGATCTGATATATTGTGGATATATTTCCAACAATTCATTTTATTCTGTTTTGATTACTTTGACAAGTGAAGAAAGAAAGAAAAAGCAGTCCACACTGATTATATTCCTACTGTTTTGATAACATGTATGTGAGAGGACTAGCTTTTGTGTTCTGCAAGAATTGTTTCCAACAGAATGTGAGTCTTGTAGAAAGTTAGCCAGTTGTTTGTTCGTAGAACCTGTACCTTTCTCATACATGTGTTTTTGTTTGAAATAGAGCTGTTCATGTTTGAAATAAATTTCTTCTTAATCATTTTGTGCTCAGTTTACATACATCATGACATTCTGTCACAAGTCTGATCATTTGATTACATACACCATAGCATTCTGTGACAAGTCTGATCATTTAGTTAGTCTTGTAGATCTTTGTTTTGTCTTTAAAAGGTAGGTGTTCTGCATAGTACCACAGTAGGAAATAATCATGTGCATGTGCCATAAGGATGTTCTGATGTGTGTATCATAATACTTTGAGCATGCTTGAATTATTTATTATCCTATCACTAAGATTGGAGGAAAAATAGGCTCATTCGTTTTCATACCTAACGTTTTGTGATGTTGTATAACAGGAGTATATGGTGATGTGCACCGCGTGAAAATCCTGTTCAACAAGAAAGATAATGCCCTGATTCAGATGGCTGACCCCCAACAGGCTCAGATGGGTGAGTTCACTTTTTCAGAATCTGATTAAAATGTACATGCTCATGACGCGCACACCACACTCGCTCACTCACAGTCGCTCTCTCGCACACACACACACACACACCACACTCTCTCTCTCTCTCTCTCTCTCTCTCTCTCTCCTCTCTCTCTCTCTTCTCTCTCTCTCTCTCTCTCTCTCCTCCCCCCCTCCCCCTTGCCGTAAAACAGATCTACCCCTAGTCGGCAGGTATGGAACGCCCATGAAGCAGCAACACCAAGACATCACCACCCCCAACCCAATACTCAAAGAGTTGCCTTAGGATGGGCCAACCTTGAAACTGGCCTGTAAAGCCAAACATGGCCTGTTCTACTCAAGAGCAAAAAAGGGCTTGGGAATGAAGAAGAAAGAAGCAAAATAAACCCCACCCCCACCCCCCTACAATCTGGGATTCTACATGGAAACGGGGGAAATAGATGACGTGTAGATCTCAATGATGCATGCTTCCGCATCTTGATAATGCTCCTGCCTGAGGTTTGTGTAGCATAACTGTGCTTTTCAGTTGCAAGCATTTCCGCTTAGCCTCCCTCACAGTGCCTTCCTATTCACAAAGGTCTTATGAAAATTGGCTATAATGGCAAGAGCAGACATGATCTGTCTTCATTGATACCTGGATGATAGGCTGTTCCAGATGAGCCCAAAGCCCTGTAGCAGAGTAGTCTTATGTTAAAACTTATTCAAATTCTCTAAAATCTCTTACTGTGTATATGCCCGATTCACAACCCAGAGACCAATCCTGTTGATACACTTTGGGCCCCATCTTGAGTTGCGCCATCCTCGTTTCTTCATCTTGTGGAAGGTGATCAGGACTTCAAGATCTGATGGATTGACTAATACCAGACCTCTGATCTCTTGTCTCATGAGAAGGTGAAACACTCACCTCCTCTGGGTCTCCTCAAGACAATCTTTGGTCAGGAGTGATGCATTCAGTTGTCGGCTGCTGCGAACAGGGGGCAGAACCAGTGGTCGCATCAGTTTAGCACTTTGATTCCCTCACCCTGTCCACCAGCTTCCTGTTTGCTTTGCTAGCATTGTTGGCAATGCGGGATGCTGGTGGAGAGGGTGCGGGAGTCAAAGGGTTAGAATTGCTTATAAATTGAGGTAAGATGTGACACATCAGGTTGACCTACTTAATAGCTGGGACTCCTTCATTTTGGAAATCTTTTAAATCGCCTTTTCTTCCAGGCTCAGTGATACCGACTCTCTTTACAACCACACATAAAAGGCATGGGTGTCTTGGTACAACAAGGAATTGGTAGCTTCAACCCATTTCTCCAACAAGAAGTTGTATGCACTACTTTTACTCATTACGGGACCACACAACAAGCAATATCTGATATTACTGCTCTGCCATTTGTACCACATTTAAACGGGTAATGGATCCAAACGTCTTTGTCAACTTTCTCTTCTGAGAAAATACCACAGGGTCTGTCATCCAAAGATGCCCAGAACCTTAGGCAAGTCCCAGGCTTAGGCCTCTTGCTTTATTCTCAGTGTTCTTGTGAAAACACCATATGAATTTAATGCTGAAATGCAGTTTGACCTTAAATGGGCGGCTCTAAATTGTATGATTTGTGTAATACGTCACATGAATTAAATAATGAATGTGTTGCAGTCAATGCACAATGAATACAGATGATAATGTAAAACTGAATTCAGTATGACTCTTGCAACTTTGCTATCATTTAGAATAGACCAGTGATTATAGAAGAAACTGAGCAACAACTGTCCTTTCATTTCAGGGTTGATCATGTAAAAAAAAATATAAAAGAAAAAAAGTGTGTATGAATGAATGAATATGTCATTGATTGTCTACCAACTGTACATGTTTCATTTAAACACCATTATTATCATTATGGTTTTATTTAGTAATTCTGTTGCACTCTTGTGATTGGAATATATTTGTTGATTTTGCCCTGAAAATGCACCAGATTGCACAGATGCCGTTCTCCATTTTCAAAATTATCTGGAGGAGCATACCCCCTGCATTCCCAGAGATTTGGTCCCCCCTCCCCCCCTTTAGAAAAAAAAAAAAAATGTTCCCATACCTCTCACGTGTTTGTGGTAGTAAGTGATTTGATTACAGGCTTTTAATTCATTATATACTTTATGCATAAGACGCATCATGGTTCAGACAGATTTCTATTGTTTTGTTTTTATGCAGCCATCACCTACCTGGACAAAGTGAGGGTGTGGGGCAAAAACATACGTGTGGCACAGTCTCGCCACAATGTTGTGCAAATGCCAAAGGAGGGACAAACGGTAAGTGGACAAGCCCCCCCCCCCTTTTTTTTTCTTTTTCTTTTTAAATTAAATATATATTTTAATTACACATACTATACCGTGGCTCACAAATGCAATAAGCGGCAGCGGTTTGCCAATTCTGCCTCGTAACAATAAAGTCCGAAGGGACTGTAACTCTGAGAGTATCCATGTCTTGCGCAAGCGCATGTGCTCTTCCTCTTTTCTCGGCAGCCATCTTCCAGCTCGCCTCGTATGCTCTGAGCAGCTAAGTATTTTTCTATTTCGCTACGCGATCGATCGATTGTCGTTGTTTTTGTGTCTTGCCTATGTTGTCGTTTAAGGGAGAAACTTATGTGAAGCGATTGGGTGGCAAAGCGAGGGTTAAGAAGATTTCGTCCGCCGAATTCTCAAACCCACAAAGCGGTGGTTCGACCGGTGCAAAACCCGCTCTCTCTTCAACTTTTTCTCTCTCTCACTCTATCGACAAGTCATCGCAACTCAGCTACGGTTCTGTTGCGGTGACCACGAGCCCTCAACTCAGCTGCGGCTCAGTTGATTTTTCGTCATTTTGCGGCCTTCACACTGCCCATCACGGTTATCGGCTCAACTGCGGTTCTGTTGATTCTGTGCTCCCCCCTTCGTACAGCTTAACTCCGGTTCTGCTGATACTGTTTCAGCCCCCGTGGCTGAAGGGCGAATTGGGTATGGGTCTCCTTCGGGAGGCAGGAAGGCCAGCACTTTGACTGAAACTGGCTCACCCCCTGGTTCGCTAGGCGGGACACCCCCTGGTTCACCAGGTGGGCCAAGGGAGACAACCCCCCCTTTACGGGCGTCAGATCGTTGATCCGCCCCGGTTGTCTCCTTTCCTCCCCCGCACAGGGTTCGCACAGGGCCCTAAAAGGCCCTTAATCTTTTTAGACAAAAAATAGGGGCCCCTAAAAGGCCTTAAAAATCAAACTGAAGAGGATGGAAGCCCTAAAAGGCCCTAAAACCAGAACAGCCTCAATAAAAAAAATTCTTAAAACAATTTGTGAAACAACAACAACAAAATCAAAGAAGAATGATTAGAAATTAAAGAAACAAAACAAAAACCGATTTTCATAATAGGTAAATGCCAAATCAGTACCGACTGATCATGGTGGAAAGTCAATCAAGGGAAGTAACTCTACGACAAAGTAACTGTGCTGTCCGCCATCTTGGATTTTCCATGTGTTGATCGAAGCAAGACCACGGTTCGTTTTCAACGAAATTTGACATTCTGTTGAGAGTTTCTTTAACAGATTTTTGATCAGACCCACTGCAACAGAAGAGTTGTCCCTGGTAAAATTGTTATAGAAAAATGGTCTGTGTGCTGTATTATTTGTGTGGACTGAAAGCAAATATGCAAGACAAGACAGACTCTATGATATGTTTTTTTTTTATGTTTTGAGTTAATTTTAGTGTATTCTGAGTGTATACCCCCATGTATAGTTAAGTAGGCTATATGCTGAATCACTGGACTAGTCAATCAAGGACAAGGCAGCTGTTAGGTGGAAAGAAAGCATAGGCCTACTTTTTTTCTTCATCTTGTAACTTATATTCCTAAGACTTCCACATTGTGTGTGCTGCAAGAACACTGTTTTTACTCTAGCCATTGGAAAAGATTTCTTTGTTTTCATGCGGACATGGAATCGACAAGATTCATACCAGAAAGTGATAAAGTGCTTGCTGTTTGGAGATCTGTATTGGAGGAAATGGCATCTGTGGGAGGCAATGGCGAGTACTTTTCAGCTTTTTTCTGTGCCCTGATGGCCCTATTTTAAAAAATTTGAGGCCCTAAAAAAGGCCCTAAAAGGCCCTAATTTTTTTTCTGGAAAGTCTGTATGAACCCTGCCGCAGCCTGCTGCTGTCCCCCGCCCCAACCTCTCTGTCCCATTCCGGACAGAGCACTTGGGCGCCTTGGCACATGCCAAGCGGCCCCCAGCAGGCTGGCCCTTTGGGCACTGGGGATACCCCAACCCACAGGGACCATTACCAGCGGGCCAGGCCCTCCCCTTCATGGGGTCAGGGTCCTGGTACCCCTTGGGCTCAGCCCATGTCGCATCCCATGGCACCCAACATTGGGATTTTCCCCGGCCTCGGCTGCGGGATGCATGTAGTGGCCCGGCTTTATGCCTGGTGCCCCACCGGCGCAGGCCTCATCCTCGCCAGCCCCTCCGGCACCCCCGGTGTCGGATTCCCTCCTGGGGGCTGGGGACCTGGGTCCCACCGGCGTGGCACCCCGGTCAGACACTCCGCAGACTCTCGCCCCCTCTATAGGCGGGCCAGAGGACACGGACTCTGGCTCAGAGGACGAGGCCTCTGCCCACACGGCCTTCTGCTTCCCAGAGACCATGGACCGGCTGGCAAGCCACGCGCCGGAGGCAGTGTCCACAGTGCCAGAGCCCAAGGCTCCCAAGCCTTGCTCGGCCGAGCGCCTTTTCAGCGCTCACCCTACCTCAGCCCCACGTGCCTCTTTTCTCAAAGAGTCCGACATGGTGGCTGACTGCCTGAAGCGAGCCCAGGACACCGCCAGGGGGAAAGAGGCACAGGATTTCATCCCTGGATCCGTGTCTGACTTCCCGGGAGCCATGCCCTTCAGGAAATTCCTGAAGCCGGCCCCGCTCCCCTTCCAGCGGAAGCCCTTCATGGCCCATGAGGCCATCCCTGAGGCTCCCCTCTCCCTCACACAGGAGGACCTCCTCCTTGTCAATGATCGGTCTCGGACCCAGCCGCAGCACATCTCCCTCACGGAGAGATGCTTGGCGGAATGGGAGGAGAACGCGAGGCGGGGGCTGGTGGCAGCCTCCGCCATGGACTCTTTCTTGGGCGGCCTGGCGGCGGCCTTTAAGGACCCAGACCACGAGTCATTCGCGGTACGCCAGGCGCCTGACTCTGCCACCATCGTGGCCTTTATCCAGGCCATGGCAGAGGGGCTCAAATGCTCCACAGAGGCCTTAGCCCGAATGTACCTCAACACCATCATGGCGAGGCGGGATGCCATTCTCGCGGCATCCTCGGTCGCTAGCTCACCGTCAGCCAAGACCTCCTTGCGCGCAGTACCCATTCAGCCGGGTTCCCTCTTTGGGAGCCACGTTCAAGCCATCCTGAAGCACCAGGCTGACATCAAAAGGGACCTCGCCCTCCATTCGAGACCCTCTCGCCCTGCAGCAAAGCGCCCGGCTCCAGCAGCCTACCCATCCCATGGGCCCACTCGGGCGAAGTTTCGCGGCTCTTCCAGGCCCCAAGGGCACAGGAAGAGGCAACAGCGCTCGGGCCGGCCGGTTCCCCGGCCTAAGGCCCGCAGGCCGGCTCCTTCTCAGCCGGCCAACCCCCAATGACTCACCCCCGGCCTGAGGCCATCACCCCCCACGGCAGATCCTGTGGGCAGTCTCTCCCGACACATCGATGTGTGGGAGAGGCAGCCCGTGGGCCCTGCGGGTGATCAGGTCGGGGTTCCGCCCAAGGAAGGCCCCTCTCACGCCCTCTCCCCCTGCTTTCGCACTTCCTTGAGATCGCTTGGCTTTGCAGGCCCTGGATCAGGAGGTTCTTTCGATGCTAGCCAATGGGGCCACGGAGGAGGTTTCCTCCAGTGCGTCCCCGGGATTCTATGGCCACATCTTTGTGGTCCCCAAAACTTCGGGGGGCTGGAGGCCCGTCCTGGACCTCTCCCCCCTAAACCGGTTTCTCCGCGTCCTCCATTTCCGTATGGAAACCCCTATGTCCATCGCGATGCCTTGCACCCGGACGACTGGGGGATATCCATCGACCTCAAGGATGCATACTTCCACCTCCTTATTCACCCCAGGGACAGGAAGTACCTCAGATTCGTCTGGAGGAACCGGATCTTCCAATTCAGGGCCCTGCCCTTCGGTCTGGCACCCGCCCCTTGGCTGTTCACGAAGGTGGCGAGGGAACTGTGCATGCATGTTCGGGGGAAGGGTATCCGCCTCAAGGCCTATCTAGACGATTGGCTTCTACTCGCCTCCTCCAAGGAACAGTGTGCACAACAAGCTTCCCAGGTCCTGCGACTCTGTCACAACCTGGGCTTTGTTTGCAACGAGAAGTCGGACCTCACTCCCTCCAAACAGTTCCAGTTCCTGGGCATGTCCAACTGCTCCCTCAACTTCACGCCCTGGCCAGGAAGCTGGCCTCCCTACTGGGCCTTATGGAGTCGCTGGCACCCCTAGTGCCACCGGGTCGTCTCCTCAAGCGGCAATTCCAACGCGGATTCCGGAAGCGTTGGTCACAGTCGATTCAGCCGTGGGACCTTCCGGTCCACCTGGGTCCTTGGTTCAAATCATCGGTGACCAAATGGCGCTCCCAGTCATGCCTAGCCCAGGGAGTCCCTATCACACTGCCCCCTCCTCAGGAGGACTTGCTCACGGACGCGTCCACCTCCGGGTGGGGAGCCCATGTCGGCACGCTGACAGCAGCAGGTCGGTGGTCAACCGAACTCATGCCCTGCCACATCAACATGTTGGAACTGGAGGCAGTTTTTCAGGCACTCGGAGTTTCTCCCCTTTCTGAGGGGAAAACATGTCCGTATCAACACGGACAACACCACAGTAGCTTGTTACATCAACAAGCAAGGGGGCGCCCGCTCCCACTCCCTGTCTCGAAGAGCGGAACAACTTCTCCTCTGGTGCGAGGAACACTCGATTCGGCTCTCAGCAAAGCATGTCCCGGGAAAGATCAACATACTTGCGGACTCTCTCAGCAGATCCCACATGGTTCTTCCCTCGGAATGGACACTGGTCCATGCAGTCCTGGAGCCAGTATGGGCAGCATGGTTCAAACCACACGTGGACCTCTTTGCCACCAGGTTCAATCACCGCCTCCCTTTGTACGTCTCTCCAGTTCCGGACCCAGCGGCCTGGGCTGTAGATGCCCTATCCATTCCATGGTCGAACCTCATCGGCTATGCCTTCCCCCCGTTCCCCATTCTGGGGAAAGTACTGCGGAAGGTCAGGGAGGACTCGGCGACATTGATCCTTGTCGCACCCAAATGGCCAGCCCAAGCATGGTACCCAGAACTTCTGCACCTGTCCCATGTGCCGCCGCTAAAACTCGCGGTGTCGGGTCGCTCCCTCCTTCAACCCAGGTCAGGCATTCCGCACGGCAATCCAGAGGTTCTAAACCTTCACGCCTGGATGCTGTGCGGGACTCGATGTCTTCATTAGGCTTGTCCCCGGCCGTAATCGGCCTTGTGCAGCAAGCTCACAGGCCGGGCACACAGGGGGTGTATAATGCCCACTGGAACGGCTGGCTCTCTTGGTGCACCTCAAATGCGGTGTCACCCCACTCACCCTCTCGCTTGCAGTTGGCCAACTACCTCGGCTTTCTGTCAACCGAGAAAAAGCTTTTGTCCTCCTCAGTGAAAGTTCACAGGGCGGCCATCTGCACCACCATCAGTCAGTTGGGTGGTCCGTCCTTTGCGGACGATCCCCTATTGCGGGATCTTGTCGAGGGGCTTCTCTCCAGGAAGTCAGAACCCCCTGCCGAACCCCGGCGTGGGATCTCTTTCTTGTCCTCTCATCCCTGAGACTCCCCCCTTACGAGCCCATCAGGGAGTGTTCTCTCAAGTTCCTCTCCTTCAAGACGGCCTTTCTCGTCTCTCTTGCGTCGGGGAGGCGCTGCAGCGAAGTGCACGCCCTTAGTGGTCTCCCCGGAGATGTTGCTTTCGAACCTGATGGCTCGATGTCTCTCCGCCTACTCCCGAATTCTTAGCCAAGAACCAGTCGCCAGGTTCTCCATCGCCGACCATCCCCATCCATCCCCTCACGTCTATCCTTGCTCCGGACGACGCGGATCGCACGCTCTGCCCTGTTCGCGCCCTGCGAGCGTACAGAAAGCGGACGAAATCTTCTCGCCAGCAGCAGCGCCACCTTTTTCTCTCTTACAACGAAAACTATAGTAAGGACATTAGACGCACGTCCATCTCTCGATGGCTGAGGGAAGTCATCGAGGCTGCTGCGTATGCGAGGTCGAGCTCAGAGCTAGCAGTCTTCTCCCCAAGGCCCCATGAGATCAGAGCATGGGCTTCTTCGCTGGCAGTCACCCACAATGCCAGCGTCCAGAGCGTCCTAGACGCCGCGTACTGGCGTTCCCCAGGCACGTTCATTCAATTTTACCTGCGCGACGTCTCCCGTCTGCGCGAAGACGGATCCAGGGGTATCGCTTCCGCTGTGGTGGCCCAACACCCCATCTCAGCCACACGCCCTGACTCCTACCATTCCTCCAGGCGTTAACCAGGTAAGTCCTCCATCCGGGTAGTGCTATTCTGCATTTGTGAGCCACGGTATAGTATGTGTAATTAAAAGGAAATTTTCCTTCTAAAATTACGTTTAATCTAACATACTTACCGTGGCTCACGCAGAGTCCCTCCCGTTCTCCCCGCCTTCCTGGTTCCTTCTATCCACAGTCAGGGTCTAGGTCTCCTCGAAAAGAGGAAGAGCACATGCGCATGCGCAAGACATGGATACTCTCAGAGTTACTGTCCCTTCGGACTTTATTGTTACGAGGCAGAATTGTCAAACCGCTGCCGCTTATTGCATTTGTGAGCCACGGTAAGTATGTTAGATTAAATGTAATTTTAGAAGGAAAATTTCCTATATTTGATTTTGTTTTGTATCTTTTGATATAGCAAGACATTCTGCTGTGCTGGATGATACAGCATAAGCAACAGTTGAATGGAGATGAGACTGAAATGGTGCTCATCAGCACCAAACAAAAGCTTGCTTCCACTGAACAAGTTTACTCTGTCCAGCTAGCGAATAACACTACTGTACTTTGTGATTCAATCAAGAACCTTGGCATTCTTGATCCTTAACCTTTTCACGACACTGCCTCACTATAGCTACTATTCCCTGAGTACACTGTAAGCAGGAAGCAGATTTACCCTGGGGACACCCTATTTTGGTCTTTTTATTTTTCTGGAGTAGGCTGTAAAAGCTAGCTTATTGATGTTAGAACAACTTTTTAGATCACTCTTTCATCTCCCTAGTGAAGCAAAAATATATTCTGTAAAGATTCATTTAGTGTTTTGAAAATGTCAACGTAAGCAACAAAGTCAAAAACCCCAGACAGCCACAGGAGATTCATGAAAAATTGTTTTCAGCACATGATGGCCAAAAATGCAGGAAAAAGGACATAAAAGACAATATTTCAATATTTTAGAACATAATGGTAACAAAGTGTAATATAGCAGTTACATAATTAGCAATATCATTATACAAATAGTGTGGATGTACTATTTCAGTCATTTCACATAAGTACATAGCTTCTTCTAAAGCAATGGTTTGTTCATCCATATGATAACAGAATAGCAAATAAAGTAAATGATAAAGTGCACATAATTAGGAATTTTAGAAAACCCAGAATGAAAAAAGACAAGTTAACACAAAACAAACAAGTACATTAACATGAACATGTAAGCAAACACAGACTCGGCAGACTGAAAAGATCAATGTGGAAGGGAAGAAAAAATATGGAAAGTATACACCAACCTTTGAATTTGATGATGAAGACATAGCCATGATGATGATGATGTGATGAATTAATACAGGTTCATGAAAAGAACAAATTTGTCGAAATCACCTTAGCACAAATACAGTGAAAAAGCCACAACTACTACACCTGAAACACTTAACCCTCTAGAGCCTGAAAGTACTTCTAGACTAGGGAAAATTATTTTTTATGAAAAAACAACATTAGATATTCAACAAAGAAACACATTTTCGGTGTTATTTTTAATTAAAGTGAAAAAATGACAAAGTTAGAAAAATTATCATATATGATAAGAGCGGCTTTTGCGGTACCAAGACCGATCTTATCATATATGATAAATTGTCTCTGGAACAGCAGTTCATTGCAGGTTTATTCAGCTAACTGTTTTCAAATTTCTAATCAATGCAGTTCATTTCTTTTCAAGCGTTTTTTGTGCTAGATTTCATAGCTATTTGAGCAGATGGAACTCCGCAAAGCAGTTTCTGCCCCTGTTGAAGCAAAGGTTCACTTCGCACTTTGGGCAGAAGACGTAGATCAGGTTCTGGCAGTTCCAGTTTTTGCACGATGTCCCGGCGCTGTTCCATTGCGGCAGGTGGACAACACCATCCAGACGGACATCAGGGGTGCAGACCTGTTTACCCTACGCATTATGCGTAGAAATCTACGCATTTAGGCCCCTACTACGCAACTACACATTTCAAAACCTCTACGCATTAAACTTTTTGCGACTACACATTTTCGTCATGCGCTCATTTTCCCTTGCGCTCATCGTTTGATACACTTGAGGCGCCGCGCAGGCAGCTGTGAAAGCTTACCGCATTCACTAGAGTTACCGCCCATAGAAGTTAGCGACCTAGTTTAGTTCACTCCCTGCGTGCGCCCGCGACTAGGCCTACTGCGCGTCTATCGTGTTGAACACAGTTTGGCCTCGTTATCGCCCTAGGCTATCAAAATGGCTGATTCTTCCAAGCGTGAAGCTGTATCGTCGTCGGACTTACCGACGCCAATCAAGAAGATGAAAAAAACTGCGGAGCAGACTTTCTTGCCATCATATATCATCAACGATATTCTTGCCTTGTGGGATCAAGAAAAGGTGAAAATTATGCTCACTGCACTTTGTGCAAGAGGGATTTTTCCGTCAAACATGGAGGGATGTTCGACTGCAAGAGGCACGTGGAAAGTCAAATGCACAAAGACTTCGAAAACGGTGCAGCGATGCAGACTTCACTGTCTGGCTTTTTGGAAAGCCGTCTACTTCTACTTCAATGACACCTGGAAAGCCATTGGGGAGCTGGAGGGTGGCCAGTTCAAAGAACTGTCCCTGGTCATGAGGGGCATTGTCACCATCCCTCATAGCAGTGCTCACTGTGAGCGCATCTTTTCCTGTGTCAGGAAGAACCGCACAGATCAGAGATCCAGCTTGGCAGACACCACATTGGAAAGCCTTTTGGTCCTGAAGTCAGTGCCCCATGAACCTGCAGAAGCTGTTCAGAACCTGACAGCAAAGGATCTTGCTGCACTGAAGAGTGCTTACAGCAAGAAACTCAGTAACTAATTACCTTGTGCAGAACATGTAAATAGTGTATATATTTCCTGAATTGTGACATTTTATCATGACTTGAACTAGTGCCAGTAGTGGAACTTCTGGAAATAGGTGTGAAATGGACTTTAAGATATCATCATCATCATCATTATCTTAACAATGACATTTGCATCACTGACTACACATTTTAGTTATCTGACTACACATTGCTTCTGAGTGGGGTAAACAGGTCTGGGTGTGGGAACAGACTGTCTGGCAATCTTGGCTGGAGATGGTGACGTCACACAGCCGCTCGGCCGATCAACTGCATTCTTCATCAGCACCAGGGCATCAGCAATCTGGCTCTGAAAGATGCTGAACTTTACTGGCTTGAGGTTCAGCAGCGTGCAGTGCCTCTTGTACCACAGCTAGCTGTTAACTACAGTAACTGCGATGGTGTGATAGAAAATGCACTTGTAGAAACACCTCGACTTGAGCGGGAACTTCTAGAGGCTTGTGAGGCTGTCGAGCAGATCCACCCCACCCATAAATTTGTTGTACATTTTGATGATGGCAGGCTGGGGAATGGTGACTTTCTGCTTCTGCTTTTTGTCGTATCATGATGCCTCACCTTGAGGTTCCACACCCACATAGGTAGAGACAGTGTCCACAGTCTTGTTGTCAAACCAGTGCACAGCTACAACATTTAACATCAGTTCTACCTTGACATCACAGGCTCCCCTTCCTTCTTGCTTCAGCTCCTTCTCAGACTTCAGGCTGAGGCCTTTGAACCTGCTGGCTCTTAAGGTTCTGACAAAACAGATGGATTTGGCTTTCAAGGCTTGAATGAGAGGCAATTTGGAAAAGAAGTTGTCAGCGAAGACTTTATAGTTTAAATCTCTCTGAAGACCTCGTGTCATCTTCATGACTACTTCCCCTCCAAGACCAAGACCTCCAGGCGTTCTTCTCTGTCCATCCACTGATCCTTGATAAACCTCAAAGTCATCTCCTGGCCTCCACTCATCTCCACTGCTGTCAGAAGGGTCAAAATCACTCTGATCACCAGCAACAAACTGGCAAACGTTTGTCACTGGAACTCGTGTTGTCATGCTGAAAACAGATAAAAGATCCAAACTTTACTGACTTTTCTTTACAGATTACATATACTATGCAACATTCTAACAGACAAACACTAAAAAAATCATTTCTGAATCAAAGGAATCATTCAAAGCAACAATCAAAGTTAGCTTTTCTACAGCTAGAAAAGGGCACTTGCGACCTTTAACGCCGCTCTTATCATTTCTGATAAATGGTGGACGAGTTGTCTTTTCCTGAAGTTTCCACAAAGGCCGTTCTTATCACATATGATAAACCGTTTTTATATCACTTTTATGACTTACATTAATCTGCTTCATATAAAATTATATGCTTGAAATCTACATACTACTGTACATTTATTAAGCCCAATTAAAAATAAATGTGTACTCGCGTGTTTGTGTACCAGAGGCTCAAAAACAGAGGATTGTAAGGAAGCTGGTAACTGCTTGCGTAGAAAAGGGAGTGTGAGGAATAACAGACACGGCGCCAGGGTGTGGTGGCATGGTGTTAGTGTCGTTCTTGCCTGTCTGGAACTGGATATTCCAGGCGGATACATCAGGTTGTCACTAAAGTTGCGCTACAGGCACTTGATTTTGGATTTATCATATCTGTAGTGGTCGGCGCTAGAGGGTTAAAAAAGCACAACCACTACACTTGATACATTGATAAAACCACAACCACTGCACTTGATACACTGAAAAAGCCACTCTAACAACTTATATTCACTTCTGCTACTTCGGCGGCCGTGAAAGTTGTCCTATTAGCCGTGTTTACACAGCAGAGTGAACGATGTGGGTAACACGAAGAGACAAGGAGTTGGGGTTGGTTGCTTTCAACACAAATTAAACAATGAAATTGCCCCTGTTAGGCTGACAACGTGGCATCGTATGATGTAGTAGAGTTTCTTTGTGTAGTTTCGACACATTTTGAGGGAATTTACGGTGACGTACCGACGCATTTAATTTTAGAACAGGCGTCGCGAACATTCTCGCGACATGTCCACAGCGACCTTTCGGCCGACGCGAGCGGGCTTGCGACGTGTCCTTACAGCATAGGCAGGTGTCGCGACTATTCTCGCGTCATGTCGCGAAAAGGTTAACCATCGGTGCTGACAGATGCCATTCAAATGTATCAATCTTGTTTTTGCCAACTGCAGTGGTTCAGTTCTGTTTGCTAATCTATGCCAGTTCTGTTTGCAGTTCCATGCTAGTTTGAAGCAACCTTTTCACAGCTCTGTTAGCAGGGTGAATGTTATATCATTTTGACATGTGTTCGAATGCTCAAGGCATTCCTGGGACTGAAGTAATCCATGCCCAAGTCCAGCCCAATTAATTATTTGTGCTGAGATCAGGCCAGTCCCAAGTTTCTGGGACCCTTGTTTTGGAGGAAACATATTTCCATAACTGGTGACTCCATTTCTTAGTTAATAGGGCCTTATCCTTTTTATCCTGTCCATGTCTGATGTTTGCCAACTATTGGATACCAGGAACCTGTTGTCTCCGTCTTTCTGCTACATGTTAGATGGGGGGGGGGGGGGAGACAGTATAGAGCTACCATACATAGGAAATTTTGCCACAATCACTGTCTCAGTGGTAAGTTCATCCATGAATATTTCGTCAAGCATGTGTTGAACACTAGAAGAAAAAAGTTGGCTCTGCCATAATTTTGAATGAACAAAAGAATGTTACATTTACAGGAAGTTCAGAGTAGTGTCTAATTGAAGACCTTGGGTGGGGAAGTCCCAGCTTCCTCTGTCCTAGCAACATCCAAAACTGACAATGGTTATAATGACAATTTGTGGATTCTAGTCCGCTGGAGGAATTTTGTCCATGGGCAGAATTTTGTGTGGCTGAAAAATTGTCAGTTGTCAGAAGTAAGTTCATGTTTGTTTACACTTGATATTGTGGAACCTGCATAATATACTGTATACATTTTATTTATTTTGAACAGGATGCCGGCCTGACCAAGGATTATGTCAACTCGCCATTGCACCGCTTCAAGCGTCCTGGCTCCAAAAACTGTCAGAACATTTTCCCTCCCTCTGCAGTCCTGCATTTGTCCAACATTCCGTAAGTTACCTTAAGCTATGTCATTAGGTGTGTGGTGTGCTACACTGAACTCTGCTGTATGTGTTATGTCCTGAATTTCTCAAAAAAGGAGGGAAAGAAAGAAAATATAAGAAATTGGCCATGAATGGCAACAAAAATGAAGGAGCGAGAGAAATCAGACAAAAAAGAAATGACTGGATCTGAAAATGCTATACATATACATGTAATAATATTACCATTTGCATGTGCGAATAGGTCATATCAAAATATGCTTGCTTCCTTTACATGATAGTAGTAGAAAGAGGAGAGGTTTACTGGATCCATACATTCATGTTGTGAAAGGATCAGTCTAAATGTAGGCAATATTATGATATGGTTGAGAAGAATCGGTATCCATGGCAGGCCATGTCGTTTTCCTGCAGGAAGCTGGTGGATAGGGTGAGGGAGTCAAGGGTTAAATTTGCAGGTGGTGGATAGCATGCGGGTGTCAAAGGGTTGAAGTGTTTTTTGTTCACTTTTCATAACAGTGAATCTTGTAAAGTAATGAGGTTTGTTTGGTTTTGTATTTTGACAGTGCATCAGTGACCGAGGACCAAATCCAGAGCTGGTTTTCAGATTATGGCACTGTCAAGGGCTTTAAATTTTTCCAGTAAGTAAAATCTTGTTTTTTTTCCATGTTTTCTGTCTATTCCTTTCATTTTCTTTAAACTTTTTGATGCATACGTAATCCCATAGCTACTTTATGGTGCAGAAATTTGAGGTTATGGGGCACACTGTCAATTTGAACAAGTAGCCTACATCTGTATGCTTGTGAAAGATTTTTATTAATAATAAATAAAAGAAATAAAAAAAAAGGCGAAGGATAGTGTATAGTGAATTGGGAGTTACCCCTCTTTGGATAATAATATCAATGGTATTAAGATGTCAGCACTACCTAACAGAAGGCGCATTTGTTATGTTGGTGGTGTGTCTTTTAAATTTGACAGTACAGTCATAAGGATACCCATAAAAAAAAGTTATGAAGTGATTTACAAGCATGCACATGTGTGTGCGCGTGCACTCTCACACGCGCATGCACGCACGCACACAACACAGAGGAAATGGGTATGACCTAGCAAGGGAAGTAACTCGTCACTGCTGAACTGGATAAGCTGTAAATCTCTCGAGTTCACAAATGGCATTAAGCTTGAAATTCGTGAAGTCGGTCGTGTTCGACTGTGGAAAGGATTAAAGAATGATTAGAGATGGGACAGGCTAGACATGGAATGGGGAGTGGACAGGTGTTCAGAATTTTTTGTGTTGATAACAAGTAAGTCAGAAAGTGAAGCTGAAGAACTGATGTATGTAATACTTCATAGGCAAGATATTAGTTGTTTCTGTGTGTTTGACTGATTGCTACATATAATTTGTACCAAACTTAGACATGCACTTCTGACAGTTTTTTTTTTTTTTTTAACAGAATGTTATGTTTGAATCTGTCTCAAGTTTCTGTGAGAAGTGTGTGTTAATTTTGTAGAATGTTACAAATGTTCTGTAGCAATCTTAAATGCTACAACTTGTTCAGTTTTAGGGGGCTCTGCCCCCTGTCCTCTACCAAGGGTATAGCCCGTGGACCCCATTGGGGACTATCTGCAATTCTTCTGTCTGGTGCCAATTTATTACCTATGATCTTGACTCGGTCAACTGAGAATTGACCAGTTGCGCTGTTGGCTTGTCCCATCAATTTATTTAGAAGGAAATGGTGGGGGGGGGGGGGGTATAGATTTGAATGACCATGGAAGTGAGACATCTTAGCCACAAGTTTGTCAGGAGTACAAGGCTTGAGGCGTCCCCCTCCCCACTACCCACCCTTCTATGTGTCAATGTAAACTTTGAAACGGTCCATCTCACTAGGGGGTTAAAGCTGGATGTAATTAAAACACAAAACAAACAGTAAAAGCTGCTGTTACGCTTTAAAAAAAAATTTTTTTTGCCTGATTGTTGACAATGTAGAGTTTATGTACTGCTAAGTAGTGTTTTTAGCTTGTACATTGTCCCTTTATATTATAACCAGTGTCGTATTTGTACATAAACTATTACTGTTGAACATTTTTTTTGTAGTTTTTTTTTTTTTGGTAGTTCCACAGGAAACATTCATTACTTAGATGTGTAGGTCCATTCATGTATCATAATCATATACATCAGGTCTGCTAGTGTGAAATAATTTTCACCTGGTTAAGGTGCTCATTTTTAATGAAAATCGTAAGCAAGACAAAACAATAAGTAATCCTTGAATGAAATGTCAGCGTACGTTTGTTTCGATATACGTGTTTATATTTTTTATCTTGCATATAAATGATAATCTACCGTTATCTGTTCTGCATGTTGATTTTATAATGCATTTGTTGTACCTACAACATTTGCCATACCACATTCCATCAGTATTGGAGTTAGACATGTTGATATTACATTGTTTACAGTCCTTGATATTTACTAATCTCAAGGGCAACATACCCCCACTTCCATTCCTGAAATCCACACTTTTAACAACAGTAATTATGCATGAAGCAAAGATGGGGATTTTCCCCCTCAAATTCCTGTTAAGCAGTATACATGTTTCCAACAGCTACTTCCACCTTGTCATTCCCATTTATCTTATTCTGGTTCTCACAAGGGACATTTTGAAGAGGTCAGTGAATAAAACAAGGATGTGAAATAGGAACATCTCAAGAAGGAAGCGCATTGATTAACTGAGAACGAGGCCTAGAGATTTGGCTGATAGAAAAGCTGGTCAAGACAGAAATTTAATTAGGATACTATATCTTAAAAACAGTAAGTGCATACTGCTGAAGTGGGAGCTGAGGAAACACCCCCACCCCCCCCCCACCCCATTTTGGGCATATTGCCAGTGTTCTAATTACGATGTGTTCTTGGTTTGCAGGAAAGACCGTAAAATGGCTCTGATCCAGATGGACACTGTTGATGAGGCTGTTCATGCCTTAATAGTAAGTGGGTGTGTGTGTGCGTGCATGTGTGTTTGAATGTGGATGCAGAGTGTTACACAAAACATTGCTTGAATATATTTGCTTTTTACACCCATGACACACTTTTCAGTGATGTTAATTTGCCTTTGCCTTCCACATTAATCTATCAATGCAGTTAAAATTCAACTTTGACCAAATGGGACATCAAATTCGGTCAGCCAAGTTCGTGATTTTCTGCTTATGACCACAGAACAGTTCAGTTAGAAACAGTATATACATGTAGTTAAACACAGATTTCAGGGAGAAAAGTTCTCATTTGTGTTCAGATTGGTGCTTGTTTTGGTTCCTCCCTTTCCCACTTGAAATACTACCCACCTGTCAGTGACTGGTTCTCCTACTCGCACTAGGGCAAACAACAAATTTGATGTTGTTGGCTGGCTGCCAGAATCAATTATGGCCACAAATCCTTTGTGAATGGGTTGTGTGCAAATTGATTTTCAGTGTCAGCTCCGTATGACACCTCCCCCCCCCCCCCCCCCCCCCCCCTCACTAGCGGATAAATACTGCTGTTATGAGTCATTTCTTCATCAGAATGGTCTTTTGATCATCATCAGGCGCCTAAGGTGTGTCAAATGTCAAAAATGAGTACTACTGTCAGAAAGTCATGTCATTTTGGTGAAAACCAGTTTCTTTTCTTTCTTTTATTTATTTGGGGGGGGGGGGGGATAAAATCAGTCTGTCAAGAGTTGCTTAAGTCATTGAATAATGTCAAGAGGAGCCGATCTCTTCTGTGAATCCTTTCTGAGGCTTCCTACATTTTATTGGTTCTTTCCCTTTTACGTTATGCTGAAACCTGTGAAAAACTACTTCTGTTCAACAGAGTTGTTTGTAATGTCACAGAAGCTGTTTGGGCTCCATGGTTTTTACATTAAAGGCAGTCGTGGAGTTTTTAATCCTCATTTGGAAATAAAATGTGCATACATGAACACACTACACTTGAACCCGCACAACACGTATATGTCATTCTCATAATTATTTTAATCACAAATCTTTCACAAAACGTAAAAATGCCTCAATAGATCAAATTGTCTGCAAACTGCAGCAATCAGTAATGATAGCAGATATGATACTGACTTTTATCCCACCACCATTCCACAGACTTGAGTGAATGTGCGCGCACGCACGCACGCACGCACACACACACACACACGCACGCACACGCACAACACACACACACACACACACACACACACACACACACACACACACTACAAAGGTAAAATTTCAACAACTAGTTGAAGAGGTGCCAGTCCACTTCATATTAAATCCATTACAGTTAAAAGTACATAACCCCTTGACTGCCTAGAACGTAACTGTCACGTTGTGGTTTTGGTAGTAGCAGGCGCCTAACAACGTGAAATTCATGTTCATTTTTCGTCGGCTTCACCTGGCAAAACTATAAGGGAAATAACACTACAAATTGTTTCACTGTTATCTAAGAAGGTAAAGTCAGGGTTGTAGCCCTTCGATTATTGGCCAATGATTGGCCAGTCACCGTAGTTTTTCTTAGAATTTCTAAGACTTTCGGAGAAACCGATTAGCATATCCAAGATGGCAGATGCTTCAGGCAGCTTGTCTGGTCGATCAGTTTTCCGACGGTTTTCCGTATTGGAAGTTTTAGATGAAGTCCTAAATGACCAAGACAGTGATGAAGAGGACTTTTTGGGAGAAGATGACGGATGATTTTGATGAAGATGAGACTGACTCCAACCATCATCATCCTCTTTTGTCTGGTCTCTTGCACGAAGAAGATGATCCCGAATTTCAGCCTGATGTCACATCAATTTTATCTACTTGGAGTACAATGAGTACCAGACACTTTCTTTTGGTATTCAGTGTTCAATAAAACTAAGTTTTGTACTGTTTTCATTGGTTTTATGTTCCATAATATGTGTGTTTATCTTCTGAAGCTGTCATTTTTTGGGGGGAAAAAACATATTTTTTCCATACTAATTACAAACAAAACCAAATTATAGTTATATCACATCATAGACAGGGATATAAGGAAAAAACATGCCAAAAATCTCGGAGATCTGTCAGTAAATGAATGAGCAAGGCATACTTTAGTAAACATACCATAAAAATCAAAATTTTGATCCGGCAGATAGGAGTTCAAAAATAGCTATTTTTCTGGCAGTCATGGTGTTAAGAAAAGCATATCCTTAAAAAAACGATTGCTGTTCTTGCATGTGGAACTAAGAACAACTTATTTGGGAAATTGGATCATGTAAGTGTGATTTGGTTTTGTACCTACAAGTGTAAGGCACATATTTTATACGCATAAAATATTGGTGGTTGGTGTACAGAAGTGTAATGCAGGTTGCTGTTTTCTGCAGGGGATGCACAACACACAGCTTGGAGAAAACAGTCACTTGAGAGTGTCCTTCTCCAGATCCACCATCTAAATCACCTTTCCAGTCATCTTGGGAGCCCAGACCAGCACAGGTGGACGTTGCATCATCCACTACCATGCTCTCAATGTGATGGCTTTGCAGTTTTGCCAACTTGAAACCCAAGAAATGTACAAGCAGAACAGAACAGTTGATCTGAGCTCAGTTAGTTTAGACAGGCAGAAACAGCCCTCCCGCCATACATGGCAAGAGTAGCGTCCCCTGTATCAACCATGGCGCCTTCAGCGACTAAGCTGATGGTTCTGTTGTCAGCACTGTTGGGGTTTTTAAGTGCCTTCTTTTTTTCATTTTCTTTTTTCTTCATTAGTATTAATTCCCCTATTTTTGAAAATTGAAGGTACATGTCAGGATTTTAGTATTTAGCCTTGAGCAGCTTAAAAACATTGCCAAGATATGGAAATGAGTCGTTTTGACCACCAGAAACTTGAATTTAAGGAATAAGGATTTTGTTTAGACTTTCCTTGTAAATGAATTTTCAGGATAAGCTGGAATATTTCTGGATAAAATTTGTCTATATTTTCTTGGAAATTTCTTAGTCATTTGTTTGGAAGTGTTCCAGCTTGTTCTGGTTTTGAAAATTACTGCATTTGAAAAATGAACCCAAATTTTTTTCCCATTACAGTTTTTGTCTGATAAAGTTTCAAATGGGAATGTGCATTAGCAGTACAGACCAATGGCTTCATTTTATGTTTGGTACAGGTGACCGCAAATATGCCACCATCTATTTCTTTACTTATTTAATCTTGGTGTTTTTAAGGTCCCTGTTTTACAGAGAGAGTGTGGATGTGTGTTTCAAGGCAGCAATAGCACATTTGAATGTTGAAGACTTTGGTTTGTGTTTAATTAAACAAAAAGGTTTTGTCAGCAAGGCAGACTTTGTCCAGTTCAAAAGAACTATTTTCACTTCATGCCAACTTGATGCTTTTTTTTTCTCCACGTCAGCTTTTCGGGAAAAGAATCTTCGAATTGCAGTGCTGACAAATTAATTGGGAAGGATATCATGAAGTTGTTTAGAGTGTTTAATGTATTGAACTGACAGTGGCAAAATACCAGCCAAGTCATCTATTTGTTATGACCAGTGTAAGTAGAGATAGTCTTCCTCGGTCCACTGCTTAAGTGTATATTACCATAATTTGTTCAGTGACAGACCACAGGAAATCCAATTGTAGAGGAAATTTTTCTCTCACACCCCCAAAGATAGAGGCAGATAGACGAATAAGCAGTGGTGTATGGAAAAGTTGGATAGTCGTTGATTACATCTGGTAATTGTAAACAAGACAAAACACACACACACACACACACACACACACACACACACACACACACACACACACACACACACACACACACACACACACACACACACATTGAGAACTGAGAGTAATCGAGGGAGCAAGAATTTGTCATTCATTTGCTGATAATTTTCTGAAATTAAGTATGCATATCCATCATCTAAGGAGGAAAAGTTGTATGGCTGTAGGCTTATTTGTTTTTTTCTTACATCTTCAGGCTTTTGTGTTAGGTGGTTTTTCCTGTTTCACTTGCAACCAAATGTCAGTACCTCCTCCACCCAGTCCCAGCCTTTTATATACTTTTTTCCCCCAAAGGATGTGTATCCTAGCAGGTGTTTTGATGATCAGGGTGTTGAAGAATGTGTGTAATTTACTGGTTGTTATTCTTTCCATTGTCCTCTGTCATGTATCTTTGTCGTGTTTAGCACACTTACTTCTAGAAGCTTTTACTGGCATCTTCATGTTTTCATCTCCTACCTCTTGTGTAGTCCTCCCATCACCCATTTCCAATAAGTAACGAAATTCGTCCCATTTACGGATTAAATAGTAAGATTTACGGGAAATAATGGTTTCCTTGACCCATCAGAATTGTAACTAGTATAGGAAATCAAAGATTGCCCTTGAAGACTTCTTAAAACTTGGCATTCCATATTTTCTCATCTCTTGAAGTTAATTGCTTCCCCCCCCCCTTTTTTTTTTAAATATAGGACAGTAGTGCAAACAAAGGTAGTTGAGTACTTCGTAATGCGTGTGTATACTACATACTTGCATGGGCGTCACACTTTTGTTTCTAGTTCTTAACGCAAGTGTACGCATTTACAAAATTGTTTTCTGCAGTAACCCCTGACCCATGTAAACTTCTGTATTGTGTTCTTCAAGATTCTGCACAGTTTTTCTTCTGCTGCTGCTGTTTACATTTTCTTTAATAATTGTTATTTTTTCTTCTCTTCTTGTTGTATTTTTATTCTGTGTGTGTTTGTTTTCATGATGGCTGGTTGTTTTTCATATGACCGATTGTTCACTACTTAGCATTGTGACTTCATATAGTCTTAATTTGTTGTTAGCATAATGTATAATGTCTGTACGTAATTGCTAGCTGCCCTTACCTGAACTCTGGGTGGAATTTTACCGTTTTTTTCTTGTGCCAGTTTGGTTTTTCCATGTTACTGTTATATTTTTCTTGGTGTCTGTGTGTCAGAGTTATGACTTCAACAGATTGTGGCGTGTAGAAACGTTGGTCATTGTGCATTACTAATGTTTGTATGTATGGTTATCAGACAGAGATAACAATACCTTTGGCTTTGGCCTTGAGAGAAACCATTTTCTTGCTGGTATGATGGACAGATTTGTAAACTTTGAAAATGAAAAGTTGGTGTTTGTCAAGATGCAGTTGGGAGTTTTTCTTCTCTTTTCCAATGTGTGTTGTCTCTTTATTAGAGTTAATCATTAATCATTTTTGCCCCATCACTGGTCAAGATTTGACATAAATTTCAAGGTCAGTTTTTGTGGTTTTAGTGAAAATTTTGCATGGTGCAAAGTGCATGGCACAGTGCATTTCATTAGTTGCAAAAGTTGATTGCTTTTTGTATACGGTGATAATGATGCGACTTTCTGAGTTGCACCAGGAAAAAAAAAATGCAGAGTAACACGAGGGGCAAAATTTTAGTTACATTTCATATAAACAACATCTGGAACTAATATTGCAGTGCAGCTGTTCCTGCTTGAAGTAAAAGTACAGTTGAATTTACTTTTGTTAATTTTTTCCAGCTTTGATAGCAGAAATGGATTAAACAAGTTTGGTGTTACTTTATAAGATGATCTGATGTGCTGTGAATGGATGGATACCTGACCCTATTCAGGGTTGGGGTGGGTACAGCAGTGCAGAGAGGAGATGGGCACTACCATCACATGCTGGCACTGAGAAAAGTTCAAGTCTCAGTATCTCCTCACCCTGTTATGATCTTGGGGGTCATTTGATAATCTTTCAGTAGGTGCATTCAAGAGAGCAATCACCGTGACCAGTGTTGGGGACAGGTTTAGATTTAGCCTCAAATTCCTCATGAAAAGAAAACCTATATTGTATGTGCCTATTCAAGGGATCAATTATCAGCACCAAGCCATGGTTTATTTTTGTATTCACCCATAATTTTTTTTTTTTAGTTTCGTCTTCATGGTCCATGGATCATTTGTTCATGCAATTTGAGAACAACGGATTTTATGCCAACATCAAAGCCTTATATTGAAGACATGCCTCACTTTGTTTCTTCCCCAGGTTCAAAATGTACTATTTGAGGAAAGGAATTTTCAAAAATGATTTGTCATGGAAAAAGAAATGATATTACTACAGTTTTGTAATAAAATTTTCAGACCTAACCGTGTCATGCCTACAGTGAACACTCTCTGAGCTCTGTCCGCTGCTACTGTTCTACCTGAGCTCTCGGCTGTCACTGTTCTCAAAAATCTGATCATGCTGCTCTCTGGGCTATGACTTGCTGTAAATACTGTTTTCCTTGTCTGCTTTTTACTCCCACTTTTTTTTTTTCTTTTTTTTTTTTTTTAATATCTGTATTATCCAGAGCGGTCATTTTGTGTTCTCTTGTTCCATTGTAGTTGACAAACGAGTTAAAAGTTTGTGGTTTGTTTTTTTCCTCTTCACTTCATGTTCTTTGAAAAAGTGTTTTTCATGTAGCTCTGTAGCTTTGCTCTTTGTAGTGACTAATGCTATCTGTTATGTGTTGTGTATGTGTAGCTTTAGCAACTATCTTTCTGATGCTTCATGAACATGTCTGGCTGGATAAGGGTCAATAAACTTTCAGTTCTGCACTTTTCTCCTCTCTCCAGACTCTTCTCTCGACTCTTGACACCCCCATTAGATTGACACTACAATTTACAACACTTTACAATACTTTTCTTTCATTGCAAAGAAAGGGGTACCAGCATTAATCTGGTTCCGTTTATTCAGCAGAGTTGTGGGGACTGCCTGGTTTCAGTAATGATATGGATATCTCATTATGGAGGAGACACCAACCATCTGAAAGAAAAACTAATATAGTTGCTTTTGCAAAGATCAATTTAATGCTTAAATAATAGTCACATTTATGAGACAAGGATTGCCAGGTGGAACATGGGGACAAATTACAGTGTAATATTGTTTTTTTGTTTTTTTTCTTTTAATGAAATCCTCATGTTAGCCTGCTTATTGCAGGTTACACTACCATTACTTAATCATATTTCTCAATTAACCTCATACTTAATTAGACTTTATGTGCAGCTTTGATCTAAACTGTGCTCCCTCCATCTGGACTTTTAGAGCACTGCAAAACGGTGATATACTTCCCATATGATGGAAAAGAAAAGGGGTAGGTAAAGCTGGTACCTTTTCTGCAACTTAAGTTTGGAAATCTTGACGTTTACCCACTTGACTACTGCACTTGTCATATATGTTCACTGTTGTTGTGGTGTTTGAAATCAACCATTTCCTGATGATGCAACTAAACAGTTGTTACTTTTTAAGGTTGTCAACAAAAAGGCAACGCTCTTTTACTGACACAACAGCTACACAATCATATCATGCAGAAATACTGGTAGGTTTGAGTGTTCATTCCTGCTGCTACACAATTACATCATGCAGAAATACTGGTAGGTTTGAGTGTTCATTGCTATCTGATGGCTTTTGTAGTCTGTCACCGCTCGTCAGACTGTAATGTGTAAAGGTATAAAGTATTAACTTCATATTATGTATGTGTGTGTGTGTAATCAGCCTGTGTCATTTTGGTTATCGCAAGAAAATACGAGGGTGAGTCAAAACGTAATACCGTTTTATTTATATCAAAGTTTTTGATGAAATGACATGAAATTGTGCTCAGTTATAAATGATTATAACTGTTATGGACCGAAATATTTTGTTTGGTATGTTTCCGGTTCATAGACTCGTGAGGAAAATTCAAAATGGCTGCCCCCATAGAGCTGCGTCAAAAACAAAGAGCAGTGATTGAATTCCTTGTTGCTGAGGGGGGAACCCCTGTGAACATTCACAGACGATTACAGAATGTGTATAAGGAGAAAACTTTAGATTATAGCAATGTTCACAGGTGGGTCTATCGTCTGAATGATGAAAAAGTGGGAACTGCGAGCGTAGCCGATAAATCCCATTCTGGCCGGCCGTCCACTTCTGTGAATCTTGCCAATAAAGCAAAAGCAGATGCTCTGATTAGAGAAGATAGGCGCATAGCTCTTGAGGAATTGGCAGAAAACCTTGAAGTGAGCCATGGAAGTGCTTATAACATTGTTGAATCACTTGTGTTTTCAAAAGTGTGTGCCCGTTGGATACTGAGAGAGCTGACTACCGAACGCATGACTGACCGGGTCAACGCCTGCACTGAACTTCTTGAACAAAGTCAAAGAGACAACAGTTTCTTTGGAAGGCTCTTTGCCAGTGATGAAACATGGATTTACCATTATGAACTGGAATCAAAGAGGCAGTCAATGGAATGGCGCCACCCTACGTCACCAAAACCGAAAAAGTTCAAGACGGAAAAGTCAGCTGGAAAAATCATGGCGACTGTCTTTTGGGATGCTCAGGGTGTCATTCTGGTTGATTTCTTGCCAAGAGGAGAAACAATAAACTGAGGCATACATTAACCCTTTCGCATTCGCACTGCTAGATGTAAAGCTAGCTCCTAGTATTCGCATTTTTCTGACATTTTTTCATCCGAGTACAGTCATGCTGATAAACATACTGCCATTCACTTGTTTGAAAGTACAGAAGAAAGATATTTTGCACACATATACACAAGTGTCCATAGTTTGATTTGCATGTGGTTTTGTGTGTCCTGGGTCTAGTGTGCGTGTCCCTGTCACCAAAGATGTCACAGACAGAGGTATTTTTATGGTGACAATACAATGGTTAGCATACAAACAAGCTCTATTGTCTAAAAACAACATTTGTTAGTTGTACACACAACATCTGTCCTACCCGACGCTGTCTCTGCTCCTCCAGTATAGTATCCAATACACAGGCACAACACAGATGTCAGAAAAGAATTGTCACGATGTCGCCAAAATGAACATAAACAGAAAGAAACAGAAATGTTTTCCAAAGATATTTGGTACATGTTCGTCTACAGATTTCATTCCCTATACACTATTTACACATATGTGCCTATACAGCAACTTTGCAGCTACTGTGATGATTGTGAGATGTTGTTGTCATCGTCACTGTGATTGTCACCGTCATTGTCAGTGGCAGTGTCACCAGTGGTGTCACAAGCGCTGGTTGTAGCCTGTGTCGTGGTGTTTAGCGCATGATAGTCCCGGAAACAGTCCCGGACAGAAAGTTGACCAGTAGCACCATAGACGGGACTGATGTTTTAGCCCCATCATGATGAGAATAGACAGGTATGCCCTGATTTCATCAGCTGTCGTCTCTTTCCAAAGTGGGTCAGGTTGCCCCTTTGCCGCAATCTTCTGACCAGCGTAGTTGTTGGTCTCTTCAGCAGCACTGACAAAAAATTCTAGTGGCAGAAACAAAACAAAATAGTCTATTGGTTTCGCATCAGCGGGCAGCGAATGTTTAGGCCCAACAACTTGTGAAAATTCCCTGACTTCACAGCCACGTGTCACCGGTCGCCATGCCTGCACCAGTGCAGCCAGCGGTACATCGTCGTCTATGTCACTGTCATTTCCCTCTTCACCATCACCTACTTCAACATCCGACTCTACATCTTCCTTTTCTTCTTCATCTTCTTCTTCAATTTCTAAACGATCTATTTCTCTAAAAATTTCCTGCAACTCTGCTTCAGTGTAATCCACAAATTCGTCTTCGCTGAAACTCGCCATCTTTCCCACGCTCACAGTTGTGAATGAAAGCACGTACCACAGCATCAGTAAGTTGAGTAACTAAGTCTTTCAGTAGGCCTAGTGAATGGAAAGTTCCTTGCATCCCAGAATGCTCGTACTATTTCTAGAACATTCAACGCGGGACTGACCAAGATTCTAACCACATGTGCGATAAGACAGCAAGGCCAGTAGTGATGGAAATTCCCCACACGTGTGCCGGAAAAGGTAGGGCGATCTCGACCGCTATGAACGGATCAGCACATTTTTTCCGCAGGGCGGTTACGGGCCTTGTGAACAGCTAAGGGTTAAGACCCTGACGAGGCTCGAAGCAAGAATTTGACGAGTGGGACCCAACTTGCAAATCGATAATGTCCTCCTGCATGACAATGCTCGACCACATACAAGCATCAGAACAAGGGAGACAATCGCCTAATCGGGTGGACAACTTTACCGCATCCTCCATACTCACAAGACTTGGTGCCTTCAGACTATCATCTCTTCGGCCCCTTGAGAGAGGGTTTGAGAGGCAAACATTATGCCAGTGACGAGGAAGTGAAAACTGCAGTGAAGATGTGGCTCCAAGCACAGTCAGAATTTTACGAGGCAGGGATACATGCCCTCATTCGAAGGTGGAACATTGCTATTGAGAGAAACGGTAACTATGTTGAGAAGAAGGGATGTGATCCCCAGAGGACCAGCTTCATTTTCATGTATGGTACATGTTCCTGTGTCGGTAATTGTTCCTGTACTAAAGAAAAAGGCATTACGTTTTGACTCGCCCTTGTAGAATTGACTTCAGCAGCAAACTGGGAAGGCTGAAGTGGGTAAATGTCCAAGAAAATCTTAAATGAAGTATAATGATAAAAAATACCAAACAGAATTGTTATATGGAGAACAAATATGATATAATGATGGCGCCAAACCACCAAACTGTTATATCAGATCAGAGTGCACTCTCTTTGTTCACTAAAGCATTCGCTCACAATGATGAAAATAGGGCAACAAAGCACACGCATCACGGTAGGAGAATAACGGGGAGGGAGTGGAAAAAAGTATGTCAAGAAAATCACTGATGCACGTAAAGGTGTGTCTTCAAGTGAAGACTCGGAAGACGGAGTGTGTGGCTGTCGGAGAGACGGGCAATGTCATTCCAATTGTATGGACCAGACGTGGAAAATTAGTGGTGAATGATTGTGGAACATCCATATTGAGAAAATTGTAAACAAGTAATGGTAGAAGAGAATGGAGAGGTCAAGCAGGAGTGTACATGTAGGTCATCACAAAGATAAGTGCAATACTATTGATATACTTGTAGGGTAATTTATTGATGTGTATGAAATTCTTTGAGAAATGGGCAAACATGCAAAAAAGAAGCAGGGGAGGCACATGATCACACCTCTTTTTGCAAAGGGCAAGACGGGCTGCAGAATTCTGAATGCTGGAAGCATGTGACAGAAGAAATGGGCAAGCCAGAGAGTAAACTGATTTTGGCTGATGTAAAATCCAAAATGCGGGATTTGGCAAAAAAATACAGTCAGTGCTGTTAACAAAAATAGGTAAAAGACGCTGGTTTCGGTTCAGTAAACAGCCAAGCTTCCAGGATTTTCCAGTGAAAAAAAAGGTATTTTTATAATGGTGACGCTGAGGGCCACCCTAACCCGGCTGCTTCTATGCCAAGGCGAATTTTCATGTTATTGCTTGCTGACCCATTGTCGCAGCAACCTGACCCAATCAAGAGAAACGGATTTGGTCTTACAAATCACATACCTGATGCATAAATATCAGCTGCAGATGCTATTTCTAGGCTTTGGATGATATCTAGATGAGTTTCTCTCATGAAATGACAATTTTTAGTCAGTTGGACTTTACATTGGGCTGAATACCGAGTGATGATGTAATTACCAACTGACTCTCTCTCTCTCTCGCCCACTCTTGCTTGTGTGTCAGATAGCAGCCGTGTAGATCTAGGTAGGCCTACTTCAGCACTGAAGCACTGACATGATTCCTTTCTGAAAAGTGGGCTACTGTTGTTTGCGGATGCAGTGGACAGGGGAAACGCTAATGAAAATAGGCATACCGGTAGGCCTACATCGTTCAAGCAGAAACTGGCTCTTTTTGTTGATATTGATTGATAGATCATGTGTCAATCTGGTGATATGCACTGCCTACACGTTGAGGTTAAGATCACCTTCAGGATCAATGTACCCCATGGGTGAAACTTTCCGATCTATAGATGGAATTCCATCAAAATGACTTCTTGTCTTGACGGAACTTCTGGCAAAAAAGAAAAATGTCCTGGTTTCACTTTTCTGTGTTTCTGTCCAATCCATATTTTGTATCACTTAACGGAAATAGCTGTATGTACACTTCCGGTGTGTCATATATAGTCTTTTCTCAAAATCTTTCACTGACTGCTTAGACGAAATTTTGCAAGGTGATTTGGAAAGTTAAGTGATCATGGCTTTTTTAAAAGAAGCCAATCCATTGACATCTGACGAGGGGCAAATTAAGAAGTGGAGGCAGTGGCTAAACTAAATAGGTGCTTACAGCAGTGAACATCGCAAGTGGTGCAAGAAAATAAACATGGCAGGAATGTGTTTATATCAATGGTTCGAAAACCGTCTACGGAGCAAAAACAAGGGGGGGGGGGGGGGAAATGACACTATAGTGATAAGAGTATCGAAGTATTTGGTAGGCTATATTGTTTAAAGTCCAGCCGTAGAGCTGTATCAGGGCTTCAACCGTTTCAAAAGATAACGGTACTTCAACAGGAAAAAAGAAAATTAAATTACACATATCGATGCATTTGTGCACACAATCCAAGAAAACGCCCTAGGCATTGACCACTCTGCCCCAATCTGTTGCACAGGGGATCTAAATAAACTCGAATACAAACTGAAACACAAGTAAGGACACCAAAACATGTATAAAAACATGCTCAAATTACCCCCTGCACATTCCACATCCCCAGAGCCAAAAATGCACTTCGTACATGCACCCAATTATCAGTCATAAGAGACAGTACGCAAGACTTTATCAAACATAAACAGGTGAATGGACCAGCGAGGAGGAAAATGATAGGAAGAAATGACAGAAAGCAAAGGAGGAAGAGAGTGACGGAAAAGGAAATTTCTCACACAGAATTTCCAGAAGGTGGGAATAGGCCTATTTATTTTGAAAGAGCCCCTGGCATCCCGATGGTGGTAGTTTCATCAATTAACAGATGGGGAGAGTAAGTGGGTACTGGTGGGGGAGGAGGTGTTTTTCCTTCTGTATTGAGACTTTAACTGTGCTGCAAGTAAAGCTTTTTCTATGCAGGAGAGTCAACCAAAACGCCATGAAAAATCGATAAAATCCATTTCTTCCAGGGGGTTTCACCCACCCACCCATATCTGCCCCTATACCCACCAGGGCCTAAGTGGCCCCTGGATCCCAGCCTCATTTCAGTCAAATCAGTTTTCATTCTGAAGTTTCACCCATGTGTACCCCTATTTCGGTCTTTAGCATATTATAAGACTGCAACAGCTCTTATAAATTTATGAATTTTTTAAGACCAGTAATCAGTCACAGAAAGTCACTATAGGCATCAAGCTGCTCTTGCAAGTCATCTGAAAAGTATTCTGAGGATACACCTCAAAACCTGTGCCAGGTGACGGAATCGGTCAAATTTACAGTTTACCCTAATCATTTGAGACAAGAAAAGTCAGTCCATGTGCTGGTAAAGATGAAAGATAATGACTAGATGAAATGTCACTGTTTATGGTAACGAGACCGACAAGTTCAAGTGATGAATTAGTGATTCAGAAATGAGGAAAAGAAGTTGTGCAGAGAGAATTGAAGAACAGTGCCAAGATTCTTGACAATTAAAAAATACTTCAGTAGTATCACCTATTGGATAGAACAAACTTTTACTGTGGAGAGTTTGTATGTGCTGTCAATGAGTATTGCTTCAATCATCATCTCTAATCATATGTAGGTTTTCTGTATCATGTAGGCCTAGTTATTGAATTCAACATAACTTCGGAAGGAATTGCACAAAAGGTAATCCTACAAAGGGTCACAAAAAACGTGTGAAATACCACCACGATATGATGAAACTTGCAACACACACACACGCGCGCACACATACACATCAACACACTCAAAAATAGCACAGATACATCAAACAGTGGGAGAATAAATGACTCAAACCTATGCACACTGGGACTGCAAGAGGACAGATCTAGGGAAGTACAGGTGATACATTGGGGAGTCAACTTAAATGACGTGGCTGTGGAGGTGCGAGAGATGTGGCAGCAGCAAAAGGGAAAAACCACAAATTTCTAAGTGGGTATCTTTTTTTTTTTTTTTTTTTTTTTTTTTTTTTTTAGGTCTGCTTTGCTTTTAAGGGCATAGGTTTAAAAGATTTGCCAGTCCATTTTGTCATGACGAAAAAGCCACACTGCCTGTTCTCCACTCCTCCTCTCTCTCTACACTCTCTCACAAAAAAAGGATAACACGTACACTTTATGTTTCTCTTTTATGAAGACTGCAAACAATGTGTAGTGTCTACACCTTAATATCTTCATCTTATAAAATCTATGTACATATAATTATCCTTTACTAACGAGGGAACCGACGATGCACTTGCAACTGCTGGTTTATAATGGTCAATAGTCATTGCTGTAAGCCATAGACAAAAACCTAAGAGCCAAGTGGCAGTGATTGGATTCCTTATGAAAATCGGCAACTTCACCTTGCCTTTTATTTATTTGATAAACCAGATAACCGTCTGAATATATTGCACTAATGTTCTTTTTTTTCTGATAGCTTCAAAACCACATTATAATAATAATAATTAATAATTACAATATTTATATAGCGCAAAATCTTGATAAAATCAAATCTAAGCGCTGAAGCAGACACACACGCAAGCACACACCAGCACGCACACACACACGACACACACACACACACACCCCATGCTAAATGGGGAGAAAGAATAAAAGCAAGAATAAAAGCAATGGAAAATTATAGAGAGCATAGCATATACAATTATATATTATAACCATGTGATTCCCCTCCGAGCGGAGACAGGCTGCAGAGGGGGGGGGGGGGGGTTGAGTCTTCTTCTTCTTCTTGTCTAACGCCGTCAAACGTGGAGACCAGATCTCATGACGAAATCGGCAATCTTCTGCAACGCCTCCACACAGCCATGCAGCTTCTCCAGGAGTCCGGCAGGCTCTGGCCAGATCTCGTCCCTCAGCTTCCGTAGACCAGGGCAGTCCTGCAATATGTGCTCGGCTGTCTGCTCTGCCAGTCCACAGGAGCAGAGTGGAGAGGGTGCAAGGCGGAGCTTTCTGGACATGTCTTGTTCTGGTGTTGTGGTGGCCAGTCGCATTTCTCCGCCGTCCCCTGGCTCCACAGGACGGACTGGGAGGACCGCCAGTCGCTGGGGGTGGACTCCGTTGAGGCTCGAAGTCCGGTGCTGCTCCTGCCTGGCGGGACCTCACAGGGCGAGCACCATTTCGTTGATATCTATCTCCACGTCTCATATGGCTGTGTGTGCGTGATGTCATGGTCCGTTGAAGTGCGCCGTCTGGCCTGGCATCTCCGTCTTCAGCACTTGAGGTTTTTCGTCGGGGTTACCCCGCCCTTAGCTCCTGGTCCGTAGCCCTGCCCTGGGAGCACAGGGGGGTTTGATGACGGGGATCCCACCCCGGGCTAGGGGTTATGATGCGCCCCTTACTCGCATGATGTTCCCGTCCTTGGGCACATGAGGCATTTTATAAGGACAACAGTGCCGCCTGTTGACCCACCCCGCCCTGGTAGGAACACCGCCAGTTGTTCCGGGGCTGCTTTCGCAGCTAACCTCCATATCTGGAGGCCGTCCCACTATCCGCCACCTGTGGACCCGCTGGGTTGGGGATGGTCGCCCCACTACCGAATAGGTGGTAGCCTGTCCCAAGGGGGGTTGAGTGAGGTTAGGATTTTATGCGGAGGAGAAAAGGTGAGTTTTGAGAGCGGACTTGAAGGAGACAAAAGTAGGTTGCTGACGGACTGAGAGAGGAAGTTTGTTCCAGGAGAGTGGACCAGAAACAGAGAAGGCTCGTGGACCATAGGTATTGAGCTTAGTGCGTGGAAAGCGAAAAGTCAGAGGATCGGAGGCAGAGCGGAGGGTACGTGAGGGAACATAGATCTCAAGTAGGCTTGACAGGTAATCGGGGGCTGCGTTATTGAGGCTTTTGTAGCACATGGTGTCTAGTTTGTACTGTATGCGCTTTGATACAGGGAACCAGTGAAGTTGTGCCAGGAGAGGAGATATGTGGTCAGCTTTTTTCTTTTTGAGTACAAGGCGTACAGCATTGTTTTGAATGCGCTGTAGGATGTGAATGGTGGAGGCAGGAAGACCAGACAGGAGTGAATTGCAATAGTCAATGCGAGACATTATGAAGGAGAGAACGAGTTTTGCAGTTGTTTCGACAGAGAGATACTTCCTGATCAGCCTTATACGATGGAGATGATAGTAGCAAGATCTGGCAGTTTGAGAAACAAAGTTGTTCATGGAGAGGGTAGAGTCAATGCAGACACCCAGGTTTTTAGCTGAATCAGAAATTGGGACTGATGTGTTACATAATGGGAGAGAAAGAGGAGGCAGCTGAGAAAGTTTCTGAAGGGTGCCAATGAGGATAGCTTCTGTCTTGTCGTCATTAAGCTGAAGTTTGTTGAACGTCATCCAGTTCTTAATGTCTGAGTAACACTCAGTGGTGCGAGTCAAGAGGCGCTGTATATTATCAGGTGAGTCACTGTCTTGAAGTTGGGTGTCATCAGCATAGAAGTGGTGTTTTATAGAGTGGGAGTTGATGATGGTGGACAGGGGGGAGGTGTAAAGAGTGAAAAGAACAGGGCCAAAGACAGATCCTTGTGGAACACCACAGGTCAGGTATGCAGGTTGAGAGTAAGTGCCATTGATGAGAACAGTTTGTTTTCTGTTTGATACATACGAAGTGAAAAAGGAGAGAGCAATGTCAGAGATGCCAAAAGTATGATGAAGTCTAGAAAGGAGAATACCATGGTCAATGGTATCGAAGGCTGCAGACAGATCAAGGAGTGTGAGGAGAGAGACTTTGCCAGTATCAGTTGCAAGGAGGAGATTGTTGAGAATGTGTAATAGGGCAGTTTCAGTGCTATGGCACTGGCGGTAGGCTGACTGGAAAGGATTGAGGAGATTGTTGGCAGACAGGTGAGAGTTCAGCTGGTTGAGGACAACTTTTTCAAGGAGTTTTGACAAGAAAGAGAGATTAGAGATAGGCCGGTAATTTTTCATTTCATAGCTTGCCTTTATGATTATCATTGTTGATAAGATAAAGACTTTCCCATAATCGGCAAGTATTTTGAAGCAAGATGAAAAGCTCCAAGTGGCAGTGATGTCCATGTCTTCATCCTCTGTAAGGAAGAGATGGGTATCTATTTACAGCTGGGTATACCCGGTGGGGGGGATGTTAAAACCAGGGCATGAATCTGATCAGATACTAGGTATTTACAATATTTTTTTTATATAGCGCAAAATCTTGATAAAATCAAATCTAAGCGCTGAAACACACGCACGCACGCACGCACGCACGCACCACACACACACGCACGCACGCACGCACGCACGCACGCACGCACGCACACGGCTATAAATGGGGAGAAAGAATAAAAGCAATGGAAAATTATAGAGAGCATATTATATACAATTATATATTACAATGTGATTCCCTCCGAGTGGAGACAGGCTGCAGAGGGGATTGAGTGAGGTCAGGATTTTATGCAGAGGAGAAAAGATGAGTTTTGAGAGCGGACTTGAAGGAGACAAAAGTAGGTTGCTGACGGACTGAGAGAGGAAGTTTGTTCCAGGAGAGTAGACCAGAAACAGAGAAGGCTCGTGGACCATAGGTATTGAGCTTAGTGCGTGGAAAGCGAAAAGTCAGAGGCAGAGCAGAGGGTACGTGAGGGAACATAGATCTCAAGTAGGCTTGACAGGTAATCGGGGGCTGCGTTATTGAGGCTTTTGTAGCACATGGTGTTTAGTTTGTACTGTATGCGCTTTGATACAGGGAGCCAGTGAAGTTGTGCCAGGAGAGGAGATATGTGATCAGCTTTTTTCTTTTTGAGTACAAGGCGTGCAGCATTGTTTTAAATGCGCTGTAGGATGTGAATGGTGGAGGCAGGAAGACCAGACAGGAGTGAATTGCAATAGTCAATGCGAGACATGAAGGAGTGAACGAGTTTTGCAGTTGTTTCGACAGAGATGCTTCCTGATCAGGCTTATACGATGGAGGTGATAGTAGCAAGATCTGGCAGTTTGAGAAACAAAGTTGTTCATTGAGAGGGTAGAGTCAATGCAGACACCAAGGTTTTTAGCTGAATCAGAAATTGGGACTGATGTGTTACATAATGGGAGAGAAAGAGGAGGCAGCTGAGAAAGTTTCTGACAGGTGCCAATGAGGATAGCTTCTGTCTTGTCGTCGTTAAGCTGAAGTTTATTGTACGTCATCCAGTTCTTAATGTCCGAGTAACACTCAGTGGTGCGAGTCAAGAGGCGCTGTATATTGTCAGGTGAGTCACTGTCTTGAAGTTGGGTGTCATCAGCATAGAAGTGGTGTTTTATAGAGTGGGAGTTGATGATGGTGGACAGGGGGGAGGTGTAAAGAGTGAAAAGAACAGGGCCAAAGACAGATCCTTGTGGAACACCACAGGTCAGGTATGCAGGTTGAGAGTAAGTGCCATTGATGAGAACAGTTTGTTTTCTGTTTGATAGATATGAAGTGAACCAGGAGAGAGCAGTGTCAGAGATGCCAAAAGTATGATGAAGTCTAGAAAGGAGAATACCATGATCAATGGTATGAATCAAAGGCTGCAGACAGATCAAGGAGTGTGAGGAGAGAGACTTTGCCAGTATCAGCTGCAAGGAGGAGATTGTTGAGAATGTGTAGCAGGGCAGTTTCAGTGCTATGGCACTGGCGGTAGGCTGACTGGAAAGGATTGAGGAGATTGTTGGCAGACAGGTGAGAGTTCAGCTGGTTGAGGACAACTTTTTCAAGGAGTTTTGACAAGAAAGAGATATTAGAGATAGGCCGGTAATTTTTCAGTTCATTTGGGTCTAAATTGTATTTCTTGAGGAGAGGGTGAAAATAGCAGACTTGAAAGAATCTGGGACAGTTCCAGTTTGAAGAGAAGTGTTGATGATGTCAGTGATGAATGGGAGGAGCGTAGTGAGACAGTCAGAGTAGAGAGAACCTGGAAGAGGATCCAGTTCGCAGGTTTTGAACGACATGGATCTGATTGTGTTGAGAATTTCTTCTTGTGAGACTGGGGTAAAAGTAGTAAGAGGTGTGCCAGAGAAGGAAGGGTCAGATGGGCATGGTTGACAGGGTGTCCTGTCAAGCCTGTCACGAAGAGTTTGTATTTTGGTGGTGAAATACTTGGAGAATACAGATGGGAGTTATACACTTTTAAATCTTTTCGTGTGCCAAGGAGATGATTCATGGTTGTAAAGAGTTCTTTTGAAGAAGAGGCATTCAGGATTTTGGTTTGGAAATAGCTTGTTTTTGCAGATGCAATGAGGGTGGATACTTTTGTTTTAGAGGCTTGGAAAAGTTTCCTATGTACAGTGAGTTTGGATTTACGCCAGCGGCGCTCTGCTCTGCGGCGGGCACGTTTTGCACAGGCAATCTCATGAGTGAGCCAGGGGGTAGGGGGGCGGTCGGGTAAAAGACGGGTTGTGGCTGGAGCATGAGTGTCCAGAAGATGGTGGAGAGTAGTATAGAATTCATCGGCAAGGTTATGTGACTTTTCAGAAAGGAGACGGGAGGCATCAGATGAAAATGTGGAGAGGTCGATAGATTTGAGATTGTGTCGAGTCACTGTGCGCGTGGTAGGGGAAGGAGGAGAAATGTCAAGAGAACAGAGAATTGCAGAGTGGTCAGATGGAAGGGCTGAAGTTAGACGGGTAGAAAGAACTAAGCAGTTGTCAGTAGCTGAATTGTGGTGATCACGAGAAATGATCCAGTCAAGAATGTGACCTGTTTGATGGGTTGGTTCAGAAATGTGTTGAGTCATATTGTGATTGGACAGAGAGTTGATGATATGTCTTGTGTCATAACGGTGAGTGTTGTCACAGTGGACATTGATGTCACCTAGAATGATGAGATTTCCAGGTAAGAGGCAGTAGTAGTCAAGTAGTTGGTCAAAGTCAGAGAGAAACACGGATGTGGTGAGCTTGTTGGCAGAGCTAGGTGGAGGTCGATAGACACAGGAGAAGGTGATGGGGTGAGGGGTGGATTGGAAGGATACTTCAACGTGCTCGAAAGAAGGATGGGAGAAAGGCAGAGACTGCGAGAAAGATAGGCGGGAATGGAGTGAGTCGTTGTATAGGATGGCGATACCACCACCTCGGGATGAGCGATGGAAAGAAGCAAGCCTGTAACCACTCGGAGTGAGACTCGCATGTATAGGTTCATGACCAAGGGGGTTAAGCCATGTTTCGGTGATAAAAGCAATGTCAACATGCTCATCTGCGATAAAGTCAGCAATGACATCGGCTTTGCCATCTGTGCATGTTGATACAAAGAAGAGCAAATATGGTTTTCTAAGCACCTGACACTTTTTTTTTCCTTTTTTTTTTTATTCAGGTTTAGGGAAAAATTCATACAATATAAATATAAACTTCATTTTTGTAGAACACACACTTAAATGGATATTATATATGACAATCCAAATATACAAATATGTGACCCTCCACCACGGAATGAGTCGCAATGCACCTGGGGTGATTTTTGTTGTTTTTAAATGAAATGAATAAGCAAAAAACGCAGTTTTCACAGATCCAAATTTGATTAAAATCAGGCTTTCCTTTTCAAAGTTATGACCTTTTAAAGTTGGATATGTGGAAAAATGCATATTTGAGAAATCGCAGTTTGAAAATGTCACACTTATGCCCATAGCGACCAGGTACTTCTAATAGAGCTACACTTTTCACCCGTTTATAATATCAAATAAGCACAAGTATTTTAGCAAGACATAAATAATGACCACAGAATCATTTTCAGCGAAAATCTCAAAATTGGTACCCTGACCCCCCTACATGAACTATCGCTGCTAGCGAAAAAGTGTGTCAGGTGCAATCCGACTCATTCCGTGGTGGAGAGACACATATGTGTGTATACTCATTTATGATCAAAAACACATACACGACAAGCGCATGTGAGCACGCACGCGCGCGCATACACACACACACACACACACACACGCACACACACACACACAAACACACAAATACACACACACAGCACCTGACACACTTTGCCAAAATAACAGTTTCCCTTCAAGTAGGCCTACTCTTCTCCCACTTCAATGGAACAAGGCAAGCGATCAAGCCAATGAGAAACAGCCTTCCATTTGTCCTATGCGGGATGGCATCGAGCTCTGATTTCACAGCTTTTGAGAAGTCTTTGCAGCAAAAATTCCTTGCAGTGGCCTGTTCTTCAAGAGGGAACAAACAGAAGCCACCTGAATGACTTTGGGGGATACAGTTTCTGCATAGTATATAACCATTCCCAGTGCCAGTGCTGCTAGCAGGCAGAATATCGACAGCAATGGGGGCTTGGTTGTTGAAAAATAAAGTGAACAACCTTTTTCTGCTCTGAAATCCTTTTTTTATATTTTTTGTTTTTGTAATTATGTGTTTCTGATAATTTCGCCCCAGCTATGCTTTGTGTCTATGTTTGTTGGCAATACCATAGTGGGGAATCCATGTCTCATCTCTAGACTGTATCTGTTATCCGGATAGCAGATTATGTGCAGCATGTAAGCCTACTTGCCACTTTCTTATATTCTTCTTTCAGCATAAAGCGGCATCATCTTTACTGCCTTCTTTTGAAACTGAAGGTCGTAGTTTAGAATTCTTAGAACTCCTTCCATATGAAAGTGAAAGCCTTGCATTCTTGTGTGTAGATGTATGGGTCGTAGTTCACAACTTTAGACAGACTTCTTATGTGCTGATGCATGGGTCTTCACAAATTTGGACAGAGCATCACATTACTCTCGTTTGAAATTCTCTTCATAAGTTTTAATTTCCAAAGTTGTTCCCCCTTTCACCCAGCCTTGAATCCCCATCCCCACCCCATCCCCACCCAACCCCCGTCATCGTATGATAGTAGAGTATAAGTAGCTTTGACATTGCAAATTTTTGGTTTGTAGCAATTTTCGTTGCATCGTCACCCAGCTGTTGTCTAGCAGAAACCGCTTTTTATGAAGTAACAATCTAAAGATGTCATTTCAAAAGGGATGATGATAAAAGGTTTAGCCTTTCAAATGATGTATTACTTTTTATGATCAGTGAGCTGAGACGCCTGTAATTGCGTTTTGATCATTTCGTTCGGATGACACCTCTTATGCATTTATGTTAATCTTGGCTTTCAGGGGTGAGTGCTCAGACTTATACGAATTTTCGCCCCAACATGATAAACCAGAATATCATAAATACACCCAACGTCTTTAGTAGTTTGCATGGTGCAGGGGAGGAAACGGCATCTTTACAGGCTGCCTTGTATGATTATTTCTGTCTAATGGATAACAAGAAAAATATCCTCCTGAATCCTTGATGTGGGGTCGCATCTGTATACACTGTCATTTGTATTTAACCCTGTTCAAGAGGTAAACAAGAAAACTATCCAGCTGCACATTTTTGTATGAAATGACTGATCATTATATTAAGGTAGTGTCACCTGCAGTACAGCAGATTCTTACAGCTGGTGCATTGTTAACTGAGGAACAATTTAATAATGGTAAATTGGAAAGTAAACTGCAAATGGAACTAATACCTGACACCACCAATTTTCATGGAACACGACTTTTTAAAACTGTGAACAAAACCTTGAACTGTGTCAGAACAGATGATAAAGCAAGGTCCCGTGTGTTGTACGTCCTCAGTGCACTTTGAAGTAGGGGAAAAAACAACACAGTCATAGGGTGAACAGGATTACGCGTGTCTAGCAAAAAATCATGGGTGGCAATGCACAGTGATGATACTCGCTTTCCCTGGAGAGATTGCCCAAACTTTCACAGTGTAAATCCATTAAAATAACAACGATAAAATAAATGAAATTGTGCAAAGAAAAAAGAAATATAAAAATAAACCGAACAAAATGATATAGAATTAAACCAAACAAAATGAATAAAATCTCACTGACCTTGACACTGTGAGCTGACTGAAAAGAATTCAAATTTGTAATACCAAGAGCTTTAAGAAATTTGCATTGTTTATCCAGATTCATGTTCCTCGTATGCAAACAAGATCGACACTGCAGGAAGTGCTTTCAGAATTCTGGTAATAGTGAAATGACGCAAGCTTGCTTGGTTTGGTCACAGCACCCGTCCTGACACGCTGTCCAGTACATGTACTGTTCTTGAAGATGCCCCAGAAAAAAAAACTGTCACGAAGGTCGACAAAGGAAGAGAATTGTCCAACCTTGGCATACCTGACCTACTTGCAGCCCACCCTGATCAGACAGAAAGATGGATAAGCCTGTCTGTATCTGCTTGGTGCTATGAGTCATAACCCACAAAGGACTACACTGTTTATTACGGTATTAGGCATGCATGATGATGACAAGATAAACATAATGGTCTCTGTCAACTAACTGATGTCATTACCGGTACTACATTACTTTGATGACGTAGCGTCGCATAAACGAACCGTACTAATAACACATGTAGCTTACGTAAAGCAAAAAGCCAAGTGGTGCTGCTATCTCGTCCAGCATATCACGCTGATGATAGATGGTAAGTATATATGTTAAAGTAGGCCTACGCAACAACGTTTGGCCTGCATGCAAGTTTAGTGTCAACCTGGTCAGATTTCAAGACATGGATGTTAACTACGTTGCATTATCAGTTCTGTTAATAACACAGTACCTTGTGTCAATTCTAAAGTTATAAAATAATGTTCACATTAACCTCGGTAGTCAATAATACACAACCATAAGGATTATGGCAAATTCGTCTATTTGTATGCTGATGCGTCGATCTCCCTGTATTTGTAACAACCATTGAAGATGCTCCAATGATATGAATATTGTAGGCCTATCATTTTGGGATTGGGATCTTGTTATGCATCTAAGACTGCACCCGCTTGGATATATGTGATCCAAATTTGACCACAATCACTGAACAGAATGACCATTAAATCATTGCAGGCTCTTGCAAACATTTTGTGTAGGCCTAGTTATAACCTTCTTTTGACCAGTCTCATTCAAAATAAGACATTTATCTTTAAAACATTTTCATCCCAAACTTTGGCTTATACAAATACGACTTCAAATATCCGAATTATGTTCAAGTAAGCCTACACACTTTCACTTTTTGTATCACCCAGATCCAAATATTGGACCATGGCCATCTGGGTCCATTCTTACGCATTCATGACTTGCAGATCATTGAAAGGGACACATGAACCAACTTTGCTGAAATTCCATCCTCAAACGGCTGTAATGTCTTACTTTATGATATATTAGCAAAGCATAATGATTTAAAATGGGTACAAACGTAAAAACAAGTCTACATGGATGCATACAAGCATATGTATCTATGTATGCGTATAAGTATGTATGCGTGCATACTGTATGTATGTAGGCCTACATGAAGTAGATTATGTGTATGTATAATTTATATATAGACACTTCTGTCTCTCTGTGTGTATGTATACACACACAGACACAGACACACACACACACAGACACACACACAGACACACGCACACACACACACACACAGAGATATATATATATATAGAGAGAGAGAGAGGGGGGGGGCATGGAATGGGTGGGAATGTAATTGAGAATATAGCCAAATTCATGATTCTATCGTAGCACGGATTAAAAATAAACATGTAATCTCAAAAACATGAGCATCCGTAAGCTAATCAAGAAGGTCAAACAAACAGAGAAAACAATGACAAGACGGCGAAGCTGTACTATGCTCCTTTTTATTCGAAATATATTGATAAAGACGAAAGAAATATTCGGTCGAACATAAGCATTCCTCACTATAAATGTCCACTACTCCAGTCGATATCAAATAATCTCCCCTTTTAAAGAAGGGGGGGGGGGAGTTAAAATAAGAGAGAGAGAGAGAGAGAGAGAGAGAGAGAGAGAGAGAGAGAGAGAAGCGGTGAGATCTTTGCTGACACATTTTGTTCACACACACACACACACACACACACACACACACACACATCTATCAATATTACATAGCACTCCTTGAAAATGTAGGGAAAGGTGGAGTAAATAAGTCGTAGTGGACCCTAAAAGTAGTTAATTAGGAATGTCGATGTCTTCAAGAATACACTGTTAATCTGTGTCTGAGCAAGCAGTCTTTGTTTTATTTATTGATTTATTTACTGATTTATCTATTTATTTATTTTTATTCATTTATTTTTCTACACATTTTCACATTGATTTCATGACGTCACCCCAAGGGAGGTCATTCTACTATAGGCGATGCAGACGACAATTTTCTGCGTCATTTATTCGTCACAAGCAATAGGCCTAGAGCAGTTTATGATTGATTATCACTGTATCAGGGTCTCTGCAGTCGTCAAAATGGTAAGCTGTGAGTGCGTTGAACTATTCGTTAAAAAGCTTAATCACATCAGCGAAAATGTAGACTAATTCAGTAATTGTTATTGTATAGCCTAGTCTACATTCCAACAACTGATCAAACAGAGCAGGTGTGGATGAATTTAAGCGTGTCATTTTGTTGTTCTTATGACTCCTGACTGATTATTTATATTAGATCTCAGTCTAGATTTCTCTAGATGTGCAAATTTTAGCTTTGTTTGGTCTTGAACGACAGCGTGTTTTAACCCATAAGTCTAGATCAACATCAGTCGTAAATGACTAGATTCTAGATCTACAGGCGAGTCAACTTGATTTAAAAAAAAATATATATGATATAGGCATACGGGTAGGCCTACCAGTGAAGACAGTTTTATCCAAATGACTACTGACACAGTGTGTTAAATTAAGGTTGTGGGTCACAGTCGCCAGTAGATCTAGAATCTAGTTATCTACGACTGATGTTGATCTAGATTTATCGGTTGTGGGTCTTCAGAGGACGAAACGGGAGAAATTGAGGAAATAATACAAAACTATCCAGTAAGTAGATAAGACACAGTGGGTAACTCCAGACTCTTTGTCAAGATTTGCAGTTTATTAAGAAGACACTCAATTTACACATACTTTATCATGTCGCACTGATAAAAATAGCCAGCAGCGGCAACTTCTCTGCCTCGTATCAGTGATACTCATCGCTTATGGTAGAAATCAAATCTATAGGCAGATAGCGCTTGCCTTGTAACTTCGGGCAGCCATATCTCACTGTCCTCAAGCCTGTTCAGCAGAATGATCCTTTTCACTTTTGTTTGCTCTGTTCAAAAGATTGTGTGTGTGTGTGTGTGTGTGTGTTCACGCGGTCATATTTATTAGGCCTATGTTCTCTTCTAAGGGGAATGAGTACGCTCATGCTGTGATTTGGCGACCACGCTGAGGCGCGAAAAATTTACGCCATTCCAGTCCACCAGAGCCCGCGCTCTCATTTTGCTAGCCCCCTGGTCCTGGGCCCCCTTCGCTCTCTCTGTCTCTCTCTCCTCTCTCTCCTCTCTCTCCTCTCTCTCTCTCTCTCTCTCTCCCTGTTCTGTGCTTTCAGTCTCTATCCCTATTCTTTTCTTCCTTGCCCTGTCCCCACAGACATCTAACATGTCTGTGCCTGTCCCTCCAATCCCAGGCAATTGTGCCAACGGCTAGTCTCTCTCATTCCCCTCATCCCCCACCCCCAATCAGTCCTGTTATGGCTTGATTGCAGTGAAGGTGTGAACCTGAGTTCGTTTATTGATAGCAGCTTGGCTTGTCAGTGGCTTGTTAGCGGATTCTTGTGGTGATTCTCGCACCCACTCTGCTCTCTTTGTGAAGGCGCGAGTACACACGTTGGGGAAATGCAGACTGCTGCCTTTTCAATGCGGGAAGTAATAGTCACTCGTTCCACCAATGCAATAACCCTGCCTGGGCCGGTTGCAGATGGCGCAGGGGTTACTACTAATGCGTTCTTGAACGCTCTCTCTCTCTCTCTCTCTCCTCTCTCTCTCTCTGTCTGACTTTCGGTACGGCGCCTGTTCCGAGTACACACGTTGGGGAAATGCAGACTGCTGCCTTTCCAATGCGGGAAGTAATAGTCACTCGTGCCACCAGTGCAATAACCCTGCCTGGGCCGGTTGCAGATGGCGCAGGGGTTACTACTAATGCGTTCTTGAACGCTCTCTCTCTCTCTCTCTCTCTCCCCCCTCTCTCTCTCTCTGACTTTCGGTACGGCGCCTGTTCCGAGTACACACGTTGGGGAAATGCAGACTGCTGCCTTATCAATGCGGGAAGTAATAGTCACTCGTGCCACCAGTGCAATAATCCTGCCTGGGCTGGTTGCAGATGGCGCAGGGGTTACTACTCCTGCGTTCTTGAACGCTCTCTCTCGCTGAACTTTCGGTACGGCGCCTTTTCCGATGCCAGTTTTCACGGTTCCTAGCACTGCAATCCGTTGGGGGTTTCCCAGCCCTACGGGTTCCCTGCCAATATTAGTTTCTCTGAGACTAAGGGATGTCTCCCTGCACATGCTGCCGTCCTTGCAGCAGTTGGCTGCTTGGGGTCCTTTTGTTTCCCAGCTGTGGACAGCCAAGCCAGGACCTAGGGTCCCAGCATTTTTCTGGGCCTAGGGGTTATCTCTTTGCAAAGGCTGTCATCGTTAGGCACGCTCTTTCAGCAACTGGTTGGCTGGGGATCTTTTCCTAGTTATGGGCAGACAAACCAGGATTCAGGCATTACCTTTCTGATGGCCTTGCAGCAATTGGCTGGCTAGGGGTATTTTTGTCCCCCAATTGTGGATGGTCAAGCTAGGACTTAAGATCTGAACCTTTTTTTGTTTTAGTTTGAGCTGAAGATTAACGTCTCTGGCTGTCCTCTATGGACATGTTCTTGCAGCAGTGTGCAAGCTGGGGTCCTTTTGTTACCAGATTTAGGCTGTCTAGTTAGTATCCAGGGTCCTCCTCTCCTTGTGGACTGGAACTCACACACTGCTCCATGGGCCTCCTGGCCTTCAAGCCTACAGTCTGAGAGTTAGCTTACAGTTGTACTCCTTCAGGCTCTTTCCTTCGAGCTTTGGCTCCTTCCCTTCCAGGTTTCAGCCTATTAGAGGACCATTCTGAGGCCTCATAAGCATCCCTAAGCTCTTCAGGAAGGTCAGGCTCCGGGGAGGCTGATGACGAGGATCACTTCACTGACCCTTAAGCTTCTTCTTTCAATGCCACCCGTACTCTTCTCGAGAACTTGGTCTAATCGTGGTGGGTGTTTTTAAATTTTTTTTTAATGTATTACATATATATATACAGGACTGACGAAATCCACTCGCCTGGTCGCCCGAGGCGAATAAAAGACTCGTCGGGCGAGTCAAAATAAAAGAACTACTAGTCCGACGGGTGAGTGACAATTCTGACCCCTGCAGTTATAATTTATTTCAGTTTTTCAAACTTTCCGATCTGACGATTGATTTCGTCTACTCGATCATCTACGGAAAGACGGTTCTTGCTTCCTGTAGGCCTGTCAGAGAAGGGAGTCGGTGCGATACTATCGAGTGTTTACAGATTAGCGACCTTTTGCCCAATCTGTCAGTTTTGGTCAAACAATTAGAAGCTTCTAATTAAAGTTCAGAAACCAGAGAAAATAATACAACATCTACCTTATCGAGATCAGGGATGGGGAGAGGAAGAGATTGTGTATGCTGTTGACAAGGAAATTCGAGAGACAAGAGCAAATTTGATGCATCACTTGATAAGATGATACGTCAGAGAAATTAGTTTAAAAGACATAGGTGCTGCTTGATATTTTTCTCGCATTATCGTCACTTGTCTCAGGACATAAATTTCAGTTAGGGTGGATTTAAGTATTTTTTGAGTGTTTTCCCTTCACACTGAACTGCTGAGGTCAAGAACACACACACACACACACACACACACACACACACACACACACACACACACACACACACACACACACACACACACACACACACACACACACACACACACACAAAAGAGACATAACACTTATTATACAACAACAATGGCTTCATTCTCTCTCTTTCTCTCCCTCACACAGACTCCCACTTTAAAAGTACGTCATTAAAATTATGAAAGGGAAACATATTGCAGGATGACGATGAAGTAATTTGAAAAACATAACAAACGACCAGTTGGACTAAAATAAATTTTAGCTACGTAAAAAAAAGATAATGATTACAAATATATATAGTAAACTTAATAATTCTCTCTAACTTGCACAGAGAATCCATGTGAACTTTGAGATCAATCATCTGCCTTTACATCTTCATGTTATCACTTGATCACCCACCCCACCCCTGAAAATTTTACCATCTTTGTTGTAACAATGGCTTATCGTACTGAATATTTTTGGTCATCAACATAAAGAGAATTCTATTATTTTTCGGGGGAACATGTCGGACTAGTGGAAATATCTGTGGGTTAGTAGATCTTAGAATCCACTAGCCCGGCGGGCTAGTAGAAAATTTTAATCTTCTCCACGCCTGTATATATATATATATGTGTGTGTGTGTGTGTGTGTGTATCAGGATCATTGCAGTTTTTACATGCGATGATGATGATGTTGAAGATGATAATCATGATGCTATGGAGTTCCATCTAGGATTGAGACTGGGTGACAGGACTGTACTGTATGCTTAGTATCATAATGCATCCTGATGTCAAACATATAATAATGGCGCCATATCTAGTTTAATCATATGACATCATTGAAAATGTGATGTAACTAACTGTGCGTCCGAAAAAAAGGGACCCTAGCATAGAGCAGCTCAAGTGTTATGTCTTCACAAGGCTCAGACTTGGAGACGGTCTTATCAAAATTCATGCCAATTTGACAGTTGTGTGTAGAGATAGGTGTGTGTAATACACGACAGTTTACCGTTGGTTTGATAATTTCAAACGAGGAAAACACGACTTGAAAGACAAGTGCCGATCTGGAGTCCAAGTGACGCCTGGAAAGAGCGAGTTGTTAAATTTGTAAAAAAAGATCGATGAAGAGGATTCGCGTTATTTCACATCGTGAAATTAGTGAATCTTACGCTGTTTCATTTGGCTCGGTTGAACGGATCCTGCTGCATGATGTTGAGATGACAAAAGTGATTGCCAGATAGATACCTAATCTTCTGACAGAGCAGGAGATAAAACAGATAGTTCAGAATTCTAAGCAATTGCTTTCAGCCAGAGGGCCCAAGACGACTGTGCGACGTGACCACAGAAATCCAAATGTCAGTGAGAGAAAATATCCAGGGAAAAAGGAATATGTATACATAGATACATACATCATCATCATCAGGTGCCCTGCCGCATGGCGTTGGCGACCATGGACTTCCAACCATCTCTGTCTCTCGTTGCACCCAGCATCTCCCCCGTCCTCTTCATCCCCAGCCACTCTGCAAGTCCGTCCAGCATTCTCTCCCTGGGTCTACCCGGTGCTCTCTTTCCCTCCAGCTTTCCCGTTGTGACCAGGTGCTCCAAATCCCCCTTCCTCATAAAATGGCCTATAAATGTTGCTTGTCTTTTCCTATCGACTTGTGTCTGCCTCCATCAAGACTGTCTCGTTTGTTTTCTTTGCTGTCCATGGTACTCTCAGCATTCTTCTTAGAAACCACATCTCGGCTGCCTCAATCCTGCTCTGGCTTTGCTTGCTGACTGTCCACGTCTCGCATCCGTACAACAGTATTGGTTCTATATAACACTCAAGGACTCTCTTTCTGATGTTAAATAGTTAATTGATAGGCATTTGTTGGTAAGAATGCTTGTCATCTTCTTGAATGCTGTTTTGGCTTGGCCGATTCTGCCAGCTATTTCCGATGTGCATCTGCCGTCTGATGAAATGACCGTTCCCAGGTATTTGAACTTCTTTGCCTGTGTCAAGGTTGTGCCATTTGCTGTTATTTTGCATGAGGGGATTTCATGTTTTTTACTGATCACCATGACTTCAGTCTTCCTGCTGTTTGGTTCCAACCCCTTACCTTTGCTTTCTGTTTCTAGTATATTCACAAGGTTTTGTAGGTCCCTTTCATTTTCTGCAATTAGCACGGTGTCATCTGCGTACCGAATGTTGTTTATCATTTTCCCTCCAACCTTTAATCCAGGGTCTTCTTCTAGGTTTCTCATGATGTTTTCGCTATATAGTGAAAACAGATCTGGTGACAAAACACAACCCTGTCTGACTCCTCTTTTGATGTTTTGAAAAGAGCTTATACTGTTTTCTATTCTCATTGCAGCTGTTTGTTCCCAGTACATATTCCTGATTATTCGTAGATCTTTTCCATCGACATTGAGTCTCTCCAGTTGGTTGATCAATTTTTCATGTCGTACCCGATCGAAAGCCTTGGTATAGTCAACAAAGCATAAAAACAAATCCTTATTCATCTCAACTGACCTCTCTATGATAGTTCTTAGGATGTATATGGCATTAATAGTTCCTTTCCCCTCCACAAATCCACACTGTTCTTCTGCTATTTCTCTTTTGATTCTATTTCTTGTCCTCATCATGATTATTCTTAACAGGATTTTTGTTACATGACTCATCAAACTGATTGTGCGATGGAGTTCGCATTCTATAGCCCCTGTCTTCTTTGGAAGT
>CM060315.1:71649232-71664232 GCA_030674185.1 Monoplex corrugatus
AGTTTGCCTGACATCTTGATTTCTCCGTGCTCCACTATAAATCTCAGTATGGTTAATGTGCAATGAGTGAAACTGAGTTTGGAGAATAGCGCTATTCAAGAGTGATTTATCATGATAATCTCAAGAGGAACCAAAAGATAAAACACAAACAAGTAAAGAACGATGCGAACGTAGTCCTCAGAAACCTCACCGATTTTCCAGGGTAATTTAACTCAGACTCACAGCAGTTTCTCTCAATCAAAGATGGCGGATACGTCATGGATAATTCACAGTCTGGTCGAAGGGCCTTTGGTATATCACCAATAGTTACCTGTCGGCCCGCCTTCTTTTCTATACTCTCGGGCAGTGGGAAAGAACATAAAACAGGCGTGCATGCGGTCACTGTTTTAACCCATCACCCGCTCGGCATTTGGCCGTTGGCTGAATGCGCTAGACTCTGTTACCTTTCGCAGGTCAGACGACAGGATACTTGTCTTAGAATGAGAACATTTTATCTTATTGTTGAAATTTATCAGTGAACTACAGTACAGGGGGAAGTCAACAAACCAGCAAATCTTTTATTCAAAGAAAATCATCAAACTTTTTTGTTTTGTGGACCTTACTACGTCATCATTATTTTTTTCTGGGGTGATCATTACGGCTTTTATGATGAATACTGTGGAAGGAACCTTATACAGCCCTGGACGACTGCTCAACGCCTTGACAACACTGGCAGTGTTATCCTCCGTCCACGTTCGGGGCTCTCAGTTGACGAACAGGTATCTAATTATTAAATTCTGACACTTTCATACAAATGTATTAGTGTACATATGTACATAAGTATGTGAACAGTATAGTGTTTATGTATGTTTAGTATATAAACGCACGTTATTCGTGTGTGTCAATGCAGATGTTTAAGTTTCTCAAATAGCGTCTTTGCGCTTGGAATGAAATATTCAGTATACACTGATATCACAGATATACCATGTGACGCAGGAGATTAAGAATAATCGTGAAGAGCTTTATAAATATATAATCGTGAAGAGCTTTATAAATGTATGCAAAGAGTTATTTTGATTTTCGTTTTTTGTTTTGTTTTTTGTTTGTTTGTTTGTTTCCTGTTTTGTTTTTATTAAAAAACAACAACAAAGGAATCAAGACTAATTTCTTTAAATTTACTTTTTGTCCAATAATACGCAAATGGAAAACAACAAAATACACACATGAAATGTCGTCTGTTTGAACAAATGTCTTATGGCTAATCTGTAGCAAATTATAAATTATGTTTGCCATCATTATCGTCGTCATCTTCATCATCACTGTCGTTATGCATGAAATAACAAATGAATTTTTCATTCTTTAACTTTGATAAAAATGATAATCCACAGGATTTTCGAACTGACCAGACACGCTGAAGATTATGTGTCAGATGGGAAAATATTGATTGGACATAACATCCAGGAGTACAGCCACAAATACGTCAGCAGTCAGTGCGCACTGGAATGTCTGCGTCATCAGCAATGCAAAAGTTTCAACTTTGATCACGACTCGGGCAGGCAAGTATGGCGTTATTTTTCACAAAATTACAAGCATGATTATGACAAAAAACTATCGCGTTAGTTTTCAACAAATTACAGTCATGATTATGACAAAAAACTATCAGTTTTGAACAGAACATAGACTCCAGCATATGTCTTGTTTTCTTCAAGTATGAGGGCTTGTTTTCTGTAAGTTATGAAATATAAACTGTCATAGTTGAGGACAAAATGGAGAAATCATAAACCGCAAGCAGCCTATTTTATCTCTCAGGCCTAGTTGACGTCAGTGAATGAAGTGTCGAGTACAGCCCTGTCTTTGATGGAACGTCATAAAATCATGATCACCATCGTGAAATCATCAATCACCATACTTTACCTTACTTTTTGCGTCTGTTTGTACCGGAGGTGTTGCAAGGAGATGAAGCCGGTCGTCTGCAGCTAACTAGGAAGCATCAGTCCGCATAACATCGTGGAAAAAATTGGGTTCTTTGGTGTTAGTGGTTCATGGGGGATCTTATTGGTGGGACGTGATGGTAGTGCCCTTAGTAATTAGGGTCAAAACAGACAGTGTTGAACTTCACCACCAAAGTGACCCTGCAGCAGTGCAAATTCTCTTGTGGTGGGTGGCCCCACAGCGCTTGATTTCGCTGGTTCCCGTGGACTTCCTGTACAAACAACAGCAAACAACAACAACAACAACAACCAAAACAATAGCAAACAAAACAAAACAAAACAAAAATGAGATGGACAAATTTTTACATGAAGGCATTTGGTTTCATTTGGGTAGATTTTTGTTGTAATTGTTTGTTCGTTTAAATCTTATAAAATAAAGAACCGTTACATACACGACAGGAAAAGATTCGTGTACCAATACTTATTTCTCTAACACAGGTTTTTTTTTTTCAGAACTGTAGACATTATTCCGAAAATGAGAGTACTTCCAACTCATTTAGATTCGAGTGTTTGAAATTTGTTATTGTTGTTATGTTATGAATGCAGATATCTTTATGTGCAGGTGTGAACTGAATGGCGCCACTCATCTAGACTTCCCGTCTGACATGGTGGACAACGAAAACGCCGAGTACCATATGCGCGAATCTTTCTCCATCGATCTAGTATGTCTTTATCATGTGCATGTCTGTTATATCACTTCTGTTATTTCTTTCTTATCACAACAGATTGTTGGTGTGTGTATGTCCATTGTCAGCTCGTTCGTTTTTGTGATCGTTTCTTGTTTGATCTAAGTCGTTAGTCATGAAAGTTTGTTGGAGCATCTATTATAAATTTCAGCTTTCTTTGATGTTTATCTAAGTTCACAGATTGTCACAGCTTTTTAAGATGTACTTGAGTGTTGACTTTGTTTTTTATTCATTTATTTTTCAGTCTGTTCTTTTATCTGCTTGTTAGTAAGTCAGGTTCTCAGCTGCCATGTCAGTTTGTCATCTGCTTGTATGGCTTTTATTAATTTGTTAATTCTACTTTTTTTAAACTGTATCCGTTGTTTTTTTTATAATTTTTTTTAATGTTGTCTTGTCCTCATTCGTATGTTTGTTGACTGTAAGTTCGTTTGTAAGTGTGTTCGAATATATTTTGTCAGTTTTGTCAAAATCATCAGCCTGTCCTATTGATGATCGTTGGAACTGTTCGATTTGTCACAAGGATAAGCACACGCACCACACAGAATCTGACGATCTCCAAGGATGATGATTGAGAACGCTTTAAGTTTAACACAGCCGGGGCATCGGTGGGCTCAGAAAAGGAGAGTGGAAAAATCATATCAAAAGGCAGAAGAAAGGGGGAAAAAAAAAAACCAGAAAAAAGTCGAATGTCAGCGCAGTCCTCATTTGTTGCGATCCTGCCTGGGTACTCCGTCTAGTGGGGAAATGATAGAGATTTTTTCAGCGTCCGAGGTCAATGTGTGCTGACGTGTTAGTGCCTAAACGTCCATCATGTGTAGTCCAATAGGAACACAGAACATCAAATATACACAATACAGCCTGTAGGTCATGTCAGTGTCCGATGGCTCACGAAAACACGAAAACATCTAGCATGCATTATCATCAAAGACTGATTATACAGACTGTGTAAAAAGATGTCACCAGCGCAATATGGGCACATGCTTACATGCATCTATGAAAATCGGAAGCTAAAGAATATTGCAGTGCATATTGCATTTTGACAGTGATGACAATGATGATGATAGTGATGTTGTTTTTGATGATATTGTTGATGATGACAATGGCAGTGTTAATGGTGACGAAACCATTGAATAATATATCGAGTTCAATTAGTCTCTCTTTCCTTTCTACTATTCTGTTGTTTTTTTTTCCGACTTCATTTTTACCATTCTGCCCTCGTACTCTTTGAGCATACTTACACATCAGAGGTATCGCAGTGAAATAATTTAATAACAAAAACAGTGATAACTAAATTGTACTTCACTGCACGTAGGGCAGTGAACTTTTCCTCTTTGTGTAGAACGGTTGGATATGAAAAACAAATCACACTCGTAATACATGTGCATGTTATATTCCAAGTGAAGAACTGCTCGTAAAACAACATAATAAAAACCCTCTGGTATTAATAACCGTCTTTTTAAATCTCAGGAAGCCCTAGGCCCATGTGCCACCGACCCGTGTGGTAGCAAAGGCTACTGCATCGAATCAAAAAATGCAGTGGACGACCTGATAGCTGTGTGTATCTGTCATGATGGCTGGTCAGGGTCTCGTTGCCAGCAAGAAGGTCAGTACTTATGATAACAATGGGGGAAGGGGTGAGAGAGAGAGAGAGAGAAACTGAAACTGAAACTGTTTATTGTCATTACCCGCAAAGGTCTTTTGACAAGGGGGATAACAATTTTCCAGTAGTGCGACACATAATCCACTCTTTGTATGTGCGCAAATTCTTCACGCATAATCAAAAAAAATATCGAACATCCATTCCTTGAACAGTCGAACATATTCAAATCATATATAATGAACAATCATCCATTTTACCACTACTACATAATACAAAGAAAACAACAACAAAAAATATCAGAACAGTGTTCCCACATTCAGGCCAATAATTTGTCTAGGTTTAGACAAACCAAAATCTTTTTCACACACCCACACCACACACACACACACACGCATCCATATACACTCACACGCGGGCGCGCGCTCGTGCGCACGCACACACACATCAAAACTGTAATATGATGAAACATCTGGGCTAGACCACCCAAACCTTACATTTAGTGATAATAATATAATCTTCACATAACTGTCCCAAAATACTCTGTTAACAAGGGACATCACTATGCCTTTTATTTATTTATTTTGTTTTTGTTTTTGTTTTGTTTTTGTTAACATGTATAGTAGACCCTTAAGTGTCTATATACCCTTTCAATATCCACTTCTAACATATTCTACAAATATACCATTATTTTCATATTATTAGCTACTCTTAAATTATCGGCAAACAAAGCAAAATAAAGCAAATGAAAACAGCTCTTTACAAAACAGAGTCTATAATAAAGCGGCTTCTTTTGGAGTTAACGTGATATAGCCCACATCAGTCAAAAGAGATTAAATTAATCCCAGTATGATATTGTCTAGCACTATTGTCGGGCTTGTAAGTGTTTATGTCTTATTTTTTGTGCTTCCGCAATGTATAGTGCCACTGATTTGATTATGACTTCGTCATCAGACGACAAAATATATACAACATCTTGTCTTTTGGCCATGTCGGATTCAAAAACTTTGCATTTTCCACGTATTGTGTCAAAAATTTGGCATTGGAATAAAAAGTGTTTTTCATTATCGACATTGTTTCCACATAAGGGGCAAGGATATACTGTGGACGTCCCAGGTTGAAACCAATTTTTATGTGCATTGAAACCAAGTGTTCTTAATCTAAATCTTGCGTAATTAGTTCTTTGCCATTTATCCGTAACAACACTGAGATATTTTTCGGTTTGAAAAACATCTTTAAATGAGAAGAACCAACTATATTTTTCTTTGTTTTCCATATCTGAGTGCCAATTTTGTTTAAACGAACAAATAAGCCTGTCTTTAAATTCATTAATAAACTGACACTCATTTCCTACTCCCTGGGACAACCACACGATTCCAAACCCAAGTTCTGATAAAGCCTTTTTTACCTGATAGGCCCAGTTCTGTTTTCCTATTTCCATTTGAGTAACCATCATTTCATATGCCTGTTTACATAACCGAGATTGTGGAAGCCTTAACAATTTCAACCAGTATTTAATACTCTTCACAAAGGTTCTAATGTATAAAGGATATCTTCCAGTTTCTCCATATAAAACAGTATTAGAAGAGTGAATTGGTACAGCCAAAAAACGTTTTATAGCATATGTATGCACTTTTTCCATATGTGGATTTACAGTAAGACCCCATACTTCAGCTGCATATGTAAGTAAAGGTTCTATCTGTGTATCAAACATTTTCCAATATAAATTACAATCAATAGAATTGAGCTTCCATAAGGATTTTAGAATTTCAATAACACCCTTTTTCCCTTTATTACAAGATTCTTCCCATGCATAATTTAAACTTAATTTTGTCGAAAATATCATTCCTAAGTATTTATAAGAATTAACAACTTTAACCTCGTTAATTCCGTAGAACCATTTTTCGTGTTTTGATAAATGTCCACCCTTCCTGAAGATCATAATATTACTTTTATCCATGTTAACTGTTAAAGCTAGTCGATCCGATTCTTCCTTTAAGACATTTAACTGGTTTTGTAAGCCTTTGACTGTACCAGAGAGAAGAATAACATCGTCTGCAAACAGCAATAGGAATATCTCAATAACCCCAGGGATAATTTGAATGCCATGCCTGCCTTTTCTTGACAGTTCCACTGCTAATTCATTAATGAAAAATGAAAACAATTGAGGACTCAATTGACACCCCTGTTTCACTCCTTTAGGGCATTCAAAATAATCTGAATATACACACTTCTCACGCACGCATGCAAACACTGAGTTATAAACTCCTCTTAGGGCCATATATAATTTTCCATTCACACCACTTTTACGTAATATATTCCAAAGATTATTACGATTCACAGAATCGAATGCCTTCCTAAAATCCAACAAATGCAACATAAAGTTTCTTATTTAAAAGTAAATGCTTCTGCACAAGGGAGTAAAGTGTGAAAATATGATCAATTGTACTGTATTTTGCTCTAAATCCAGCTTGTTCTTCAACTATTTTCTCTTCTTTTTCTGCCCACTTTGTTAATCTCTTATTCAAAATACATGTATAAACTTTACTCACTATACTTGTTAGAGCGACTCCTCTATAATTATCTGGATTATTCACATCTCCTTTTTTATGAATTGGGATTATTATGGACTTTGCCCATTCTGACGGAAAAATGCCATTATCAAAAAGCTTGTTACATAAATGGACAAGGAAATCAATTACATTAGCATTTGCATGTTTTAACATTTCGCTGATTATTTGATCTGGTCCTGCGCTCTTTCCTGCTTTCAAATGCCTGATACTCGCGAGAGAGAGAGAGAGAGAGAGAGAGAGAGGAGAGAGAGAGAGAGAGAGAGAGAGAGAGAGAGAGAGGGGGAGAGAGAGAGCTTGAGCTTAGACGTCAGATTTAAATTGAAAAGCCATAAGCCGCAACTGAAGGGATGCATGGAATGATTTTTCACAACGTAATATAAATCATAAAAACCGCCATTATTAACAGTTGTTGACAAGAAAAGAAATTATACATCAGGATATGACAATTTCTTTTATTTTCAATGACTTGATCAGAAAGCAACCCAAGCTTTTAACATAACCGTTACAAGTTGGGTGTAATAAGAAACAAAAAAAATGTGAACATATTTTGTTGTCTTTAACATTTGGAGGGAATAAACTGATATTGGAGATCATCAAATGCCGGCCCGTAAAGACAAAATGTACCTCATCTTCCTTTGCTAGCATACATAACAGGCAGATGAAATCATGCTTTGAGATGCCTGTATCTGAAATAATGTACTTTCAAGACTAATACACCAAGTCTGGATTTCGTTGTCAGTTTTTGTTGTTGTTTTTTTGTTTTTTTGTTTTTTGCGAAAGTTACGCATGGCCTAACATATGGGAATTTATAAAGGTTCTATAAGATCATATCAGTTACTTGTCAGTATATGTTCATTCCATTATTGTCATCTATAATCAGTGAATATTTGCCAAAAATCATGTATAAACAGATTCTGATTACCAGTTCCATGAAAAAACAAACATCTCCAAATCCATATTCACACAAACACGTGCACTCCTCCTATGGTTCAAATCAATTAGCATTTTATATTTGACTTTTTTTTGAAGGGGACACTGAGAGAAGGAAAGAGTTCAAACTTCAAACTTTACTTTATTGCTCATAGGACCCACTGGACTCGCCTGACAGCTGATCCTTGCTACTCTACACATACAATATAGACAGACTAAAAAAACAAACAAACAAAAAAACAAAAAACAGATGAACCATAACACACACAATGTCAAAGCAGTTATACAAACGAATTATGATAAATCACTCACTTCTGTGTGTCAGTTGACCAAGCGCTTTACAAAAGTATGAAAGTCAAAGGCAGACACATGGATAGCAACTACGTGTTAACCCCTAACAGATTCGAAAAAAAAAAAATAATAACAGTAATAACAGCTGTAGCAATAATATATGTACACGGACACACACACACACACACACACACACACACACACACACACACACACACACACACACACACACACACACACACACAACACACACACACACACACACATATATATATGTATATACAGCTGACAATTAAGCTGTAATCATTTTGTATGATCGCTTCACATTCTAATGTTGTTCGTGTTTAATGCTGATTTCTGTTACTTGGTTTGATAACATTTGTGTTATTTTTCTCCTTTTCCAGAACTCTGATGATGAGCGAAATTTTAGAAGAATTTCAAACATGGTTTGCCAATAAAAAATAACGTATATATATATACACACACACACACACACGACCTCCGGCAGTATTCACTGTCCTCATCACCATTCTCTGTCGCCGCAGAGCAATGTTATAGCTGCTGATACTGACATGTCTGACCAGCACAGGAAATATTTTAACTGCGTAGTGGGCTTGTAATCCTCTCCATACTCTGTCGCTTACTGACGTTCATAGTTCCATAAGTGCGGTGCTGTCACGTTTAGAACGATTTGAGCAAAAACAGTTTGTTACTTGGAGTTGGAGCATCAGTCTCTTAGCTTCTGTCTGAAGAATCTTTCTCAGAGGCACTGGGGCATTCACCCAAACCTGGGACACTTCATCGATTCAAATCAAAATTGTCCCTTACATCTTGATAAGGACTGCCTTGACAGGTCTTACGAGCTCCGACAACCCGGGTTTGCTGTCAGCCCTTCAATAGACTTCGTGCAAAGTTCGTAGCCTGTCTCTTTCCAAGGTATAATTATTTTTATCTTTTCATCCGGACCACTACTTAAGAGACCATGGAAGTTTTTTTGGGGGGTAGGGGTGGGATGGGGGAGAGAAATGGAGAACAGAAATCTCACTAGTTTTTCATTTGTATAAGGACCAGTTGGGATTCGAGCTTGGACGTTATGAACTCTCGGTTCCCAAGATAGGCGCTTTATCCATCACACACACACACACACACACACACACACACACACACACACACACACACACGCACGCACGCACGCACGCACGCACGTACGCACGCACACACGCACACACACACACATAACACACACACACACACACACACACACACACAACCGACTCGGTGGTAATCACAATTCTCGTGCATGCTTCATGAGGATCAGTGTTGAGAAACATCAAATAAAACTAAGGGGAAACTAAACAGTGGGAGTGGACTGAAGTAATTTCATATATATATATAATATAATATATATATAATATATATATATATATATTATATATTTATATATATATATATATATATATATATATATATATATATATATATATATATATATATATATATATATATAAGTAATGGGTATTGATTATCTTGCTTGAAATTTGCTGTCAATATTTACAGCTCACACTCTGGACTGGGGAGAGTGGGAAGACTGGGGACAGTGCTCGGTGACCTGCAATCGTGGTTGGCGCGTACGTAAGCGGAAGTGTATGGATCTGGTCACCAGTCAGTCATTGAGCGAACTGGAGTGTTTTGGCGCTGATGTGGAGTATGACGTTTGCATCTTACAAGATTGTCCCAGTAAGTATATGTCGGATAGTTTAGTGAAAACAGAGATGTGGATATACACGTATTTATGCAAAAGATGTTGAAAAATACATTTACAAGATATACACATGTTGTTATCATTGATAGATTCAAGTAAAATCAATTTCTTTATTTCTTCAACTGAAGTAAAATCTTATTCTGATTTTCATCCATTCCAAATAGTCACCTCCGCACATATACTCATTTTAATGGATACATTCCGTGATACATTCCCTCATTTTGTAAGCCTACATTTTAAGGTATCATTATCATATTATTATCTCGTCTTTGCCTTTTCTTACTGTAAACAACCGCACCACTACCACCACTACCGACATCAATAACAAAATTTTTGATTACGCCATTAACATACTAAAGGTATGCATTATGTATGCTTGTTTCTTCCTGGCAGACATGTTATAAATGAATACCTTCCTCACCCATCCCCACCCTAAAAATGTCATTGTATGACTGATAAAACTTGAATGAAAGTGATACATTGAAAAGGATTTCATATCTTTCCAGTGTAATTGCGATTACTACCGTAAACACGTGGGAAAGGAAAAGGGAAGGAAAAAAAAAAGAAAACCAGAACGAGTTTCATAAAGATGGGCTTCATAAATCTTTTCTTTATCATCGTTCTACGACATATACTTTCAAAATGAAGTATGGCAAACGTTTAGGTCTGACTGTATTATCTTTCACAGTTCTTTTTTATTCTTGTTTACGATGTGGAAAAAAATATAAAAACTCAATATTATTGATTCTGTAAAATATAATGTGGAAATCAGAAAGATTTTATTGCAGGATGCCTGTTTAAACCCGTTAAGTTTGCTTGTTAATTTTTTCTCAGAGTGGGAAGAATGGGGAGAATGGGGTACATGCTCGGCGGCTAAGACCTGTGGTGACGGCATCAAAGTACGTCACAGACTGTGCGCCAATGGCGGTGTACCAGGTGTGGATCGTTACTGTCTTGGCTCCACCAATGAGAGCACGCCATGTGTGGGCATCGATTGTAGAGGTAAGAGAGCAGAAAAGCCAATGGCCGTTCTCTAAGCACCTGCAGACCTTTCAATTTAATTGAATTGCCTGTGTTAACTGTTGTGGTTTCAGGACTCTGTTTTATATGTATATACAATCATTCTCTGTTTATGTATATCACGTTTTATTTAACCGTGGAATTAAAGAATATACTAGTTGATAATGAGTGTCTGTTATGACCGTTGGAACAGCAGCTGTCTGTTCATTCATACGATGATAGCTCGGACAGCAAACCTCAGTTATATCCAAATCTTTGGATTTACTCGGGTTATAAAAACGTCAGAAAATTTTACAAATAAATAAAGAAAGTATACACTTGTACCAGGCATTGTTGACTACTCTAAAGCGATGGATGCTTTCCCAGGGATTGTTTAAGAAATTACATATAGGTTTTAATAGTGTCTATTTGCGTAAAACGACTGTTGTTCTGACCACTTTGACATTGCTCAAACTACCTATCCAACTACAGATCAGTTAGAAAAAAGGCTGTTATTTAGACCTAGTTTGCAGTCAAACAACTCATAACACTTACCTAATTCTGAGAATCCACTCCCTTCTTTTTCTTTTGTTTTGTTTTTGTTTCCCTTTTTTGTTTGTTTTTACAGTTTATACGGATGTGTTGTCTAAAGTTTTAGGAAACAATCTGTTAATTTTTGCTGTGAAACTGCAATAATGGCTAGTCGGTTATTTGTTTACTTTCATACAAATCCGTCAGCCTGAACAACCAGATGTCATTAATCAATCTTCCTTAGTGAGTAACGATTTACACAGTGTATTATATTGTAACATAGGGATCTAATGCGAAAGGCAGACCGAGGACGACCTGGATCGACAGGATGAAGGAGACTTTGACGTCACATGGCATTTTTCCTCTTCAGGCCTTTCAACTCGTTGCTGACCGTCATTTCTATCTCTCTGAAACACCCAAGATGGTAGAAATGGACAGATAGAAGAAGCATTATGATTCAAATGGAAATAAGTTACACTGGTCATTGGGAATTTCTTTTTTCTTCTTCTTTTTTTTTGTTACTGAAGAGGCGGGAAAGAATTCCATTCTTACCAAAGTCTTTATTGGAGAAGTTGTGATATGACTTAATTTGATTTGACATGCTTTGACCTTGTGGCCAGGTGCCATGCGACTGCAGAGTGGCCTAGAACACGGGGAGGGACGTGTAGAGGTGTACAATGATCTGAGAAGCGAGTGGGGCAGAGTGTGTGCTGACCAACTGACTCCAGAGTCTGCTGATCTTGTGTGTCGACAGATGGGTTTTCCTGGGGTACATGCAGGTAAAGTTACAGTTTGTCTCTGCCTCATTGTTCGTTTCGTGATTGTGTGTTTCCAGGTTTTGTCTTTAACACACCACACACACACACACACACACACACACACACACACACACACACACACACACACACACACACACACACACACACACACACACACACACAATATACATTCATACACACTGTCTGTCTTTTTGCCTGCATGTCGGCCTGTCTGTCTCGCAATGTTTAGTATTCAACAAATAAGGTTAGACGATGTTTCTATGGACAAGATGAAAAAGTATGGGCTTTTTATTATCTGTCATCCCCGTTGAATAAAGATTTTTCGTACTGTATCTAAATTCTCTTCTCCCACCCCACTTCTCTGTCTGTCTGTCCGTCTGTCTCTGTCTCTTTCTGACTCTCCATTCCCTCCCTCCTGTCACATACGTGTCATCGGGTAATAACATACATTATAACCACATTGTGCTATTCAGAGAAATCAAGCTTGGATCTTTTTAAGAATTTATGAGAAGTTTGTTTTAAAGACTATTTATCGAACATTTCCAGAGAACATGAAGCATTTTTGTATCTTAACTCTTGTCTTTTTCAAGAAAACACTTCTTTATTGATTCAGAATAGAAAGTTATATTGATTCAAAATAGAAATTTTTGCGGTTTCAAGCTTATTGTCGTATCGAATATGCTGCACGTAGCCCCATACCAATCCAGTTATGATCATGTGATTATTATGATCATGTGATTATGTACGTGATAATAATTGGTTATTATAGTAGTTGTTTATTTTAGACCTATAATTGTAATTGTATAGGTGTCGTATAATTATATATAATTTGAATCGATAGAGGAAACACATATATTGTGTCTATGATAGTTCTTGTACAGGAATCGTACAATATACACGGTGAAATTGATGACAAGCATTCTTACCAACTAATGCCTATCAGTTAACATCAGAAAGAGAGTCCTTGAATGTTGTATAGAACCAATACTGTTGTACGGATGCGAGGCGTGGACAGCCAGCAAGCAAAGCCAGAGCAAGATTGAGGCAGCCGAGATATGGTTTCTAAGAAGAATGTTGAGAGTTCCATGGACAGCAAAGAAAACAAACGAGACAGTCTTGATGGAGGCAGACACAAGTAGATCACTCATAAGGAATATTAGGGAAAGACAGGCAACATTTATAGGCCATTTTATGAGGAAGGGGGATTTGGAGCACCTGGTCACAACGGGAAAGCTGGAGGGAAAGAGAGCACCAGGTAGACCCAGGGAGAGAATGCTGGACGGACTTGCAGAGTGGCTGGGGATGAGGAGGGTGGGGGAGATGCTAGGGCAACGAGAGATAGAGATGGTTGGAAGTCCATGGTCGCCAACGCCATGCGGCAGGGCACCTGATGATGATGATGATGACACGGTGAAATTAATCGAGGCAACACATATATTCACAATATTGTGTGAGTACGTGATGCCTGTATTAATTTAACCCTTCTAAAAAGAGCATTTCATGCTAGTTTCCTGTTGCGGATAATACTGTAATGTTTCATGATTTGAATTGTTGCAGTGGTAACGGACGGTCGCTTCAGCGGGACAAATGACGGCCACATTGCTTTGACAGACGTTCTTTGCACAGGAGGAGAGAAGACTCTCCTGATGTGCGTACACAACGATTGGTCCTTGAACAGCATCTGCAGGTCTGGTGTGAACATCGCTGCCGGCGTTCAGTGCGATGGTAAGGCATGATGGCAACGTACACAAGCGCGCGTGCCCAAGTATACGTGCATGCACAGGCAGACACATGCAAAGGCATACGCATGTACGAATGCACACACAAATTCTTTTTCACACACACACATACACACACACACACACACACACACACACACACACACACACACACACACACACACACACACACACACACACACACACACACACACACAAACAAACAAACAAACAAACACGCTCGTGCGCACGCACACACACACATATATCCACACAGTCATGTAGACCCTATACAGGTGTGCCTTTACTCGCACCCGCATAAACACGCTGGTAGAAAGCCTATGCATGTCATAAAATTGTCACTTTGGATCACATTGCTCAACTTGTATGAAAGACTGAACTGAAAGTTGAGCCTCTGATTAATATCTTTGAAAATGTCGTTCATTACCGTTACTTTACCGTCTTTATCATCGTCACAGTCAGCGTAGATCATCATCATCATCACAATCGCTATCATAGTCATCATCGTTGGTAGTATCATCATCATCATTATCATCACCATCGCTGCCACCACCACCTCCACCACCACCACCACCACCATACCACCACCACCACGACGCTGTGTGTGTGTGTGTGTGTGTGTGTGTGTGTGTGTGTGTGTGTGTGTGTGTGTGTGTGTGTGTTCAGCAGATTGAACCGATCTGAATCTTCAACTTGTGGGCCTAATGTCTAGACTCCATATTGTTCCTTAAACCGAAATGTTAATCATATAAATTAGTGGTTGTATAATACAACTCAAATTCTCCGATTTTGATTAAAAAAAATCTTCTCCCAACAGTGAATGGCGTCTGGAGCCTGTGGAGTTCTTGGAGCGAATGTTCAGTCACGTGCGAAAACGGAACTCGTCATCGTACGCGCATGTGCAACCACCCACCTCAGATGCATAGCGGGAAGGCATGTGAGGGAGAAGATATCCAATACAAACTTTGCAGTTTAGAGATGTGTCCAAGTAAGTGCGAATTATTATCTATTTTTGATAACTTTTATATAAACGTAAATTTGTCTTACTTGCATTGACTTCTGAAGTTTCTTTAAGAAATGAGAAAAGAAAACATTCGGAAAGTCATACACTCGCGCGTGCACGCGCAGACACATATACACACA
>CM060315.1:71666732-71729232 GCA_030674185.1 Monoplex corrugatus
ATGTCTTTGGATGAAAATCTGTATAAGCTACTTGTACACATAGTGTATTGCATTGCAACGACTAACAGTTTAGTATATTACTATTGGAAAAGTTTTGTTAGGTCTAACAGTTGAAGTGATTTGTTTTTTCAATCGTTAAGATATACGTGATCTGTGTAGTGGCATGCATAATATGATTACTGAAATGCATAAATCAGGTCTTGTAGAACCCGTCACCAGATTTAAGTATCAGTTTGTATCAGTCATAATGTACATCGCTTGTCCTTGCTTTCGACTTAAGTATAAAAAATTAAGATAGGTAACCTGAGGACGTGTATAAATGGAGTGGTAGAAACCTCAATTTTTGTTTGAGTCAGCATGATGAGGGTGGTGCCTATATCCGTTACCTAGCTGCTTTACTTACCCTAACCATGAAAACGATTGTGTGCCTGTTTGTTAGTGGATTTACTGGACGCGGCACACAGAATGTTTTTGAGCAGCATCAAAAAACTATGGGGAGAGCTTAGATTTTCGGAGGAGATACCTCCCTCAAGTGAGTGTTTCGGCCCGAAACCCCAGTCACTCTAATGGGGTTGGGTCGCATCCGCATCATGACTCCTGGATGTCTCTCTGCTGTCGCCTTTTTTCCGCCACATACGTTCGAACCTGCGCCTCCAAGGTGTACGGGCATCTCAATGCCAACTCACCCTATGAGAGATGTCTTAACTATTCAACTATTGGACAGCTGTCATGTATGAAATACCTATGCAACCAGATCCAGTTGGAATTCTTTTCAGCTGCTTCTGCCATTGTCTTTAGGGCTCTGATCCTCTCCTTCCCAGAAATCCAGAACTATCTGATGTCATATGCAGATATGCCTACCAGCTCCATTGTCCAACTTCTATGGCAAAGACTGGCTCGGAAGCGGATTCTTCCAAGTTATTGGCTAGACTGGCATACTTTTCAGTTTTGTAGAAATAGGCTGCATCTGCCATCTTCCAGACTTTCCATTTTTCTGCCAGTCCTCAGCTTGTGTTGGATTGATCTCACAGCCCTATCTCCCGAGTCATCAAGCATGATTAGAAGTCTGACCTTACCAGTCTTGCACTTCTCAACGATGGATTTTTGGCGTACGTTCCTTGGCAACAGCAGAGCGCAACATCAGTGAGACCAGGTTGGACACCATGCCATTTCCATGTGTATTTGTTGATTTTGGTCTCTATTGATTCCACGGTGCTAGTGCTGATATTGCATATCAGTAGAGGCCAGAGCACTAGAGTAACTTTAGAATCAGCATGAGCTGCGGGCACCAGACTGTAAGCAGGCTATACTAATCTATTACCTGCAGGCTTTCTTCTGCCATTTCCATGGTTTAGTTTCCGAATTTCGTATCTTTCAGGACGTCATTTTACCATTTTCCAAGGCTCTTGACTGGTTCTTCTATTACTGTTGGAATGGCTTGATTTGCTACAGTAAACTACTGTTTCGGCTTCAGTAAACTGTACTTTTCTCTTCCGCATCGAGAGGCTCTGTGATTTTCTCTGTTTGAAATTCATTCTGGATGAGGCGACTAACTCGTCAAATTGCTTAAATATTTTGTGTTTCCTGGGCCTTTGTGGAAAGGCCTGATGTGTCATCCATGAAAGCTTTTAGAGGGGACATTTGGTATCTCTTAGGTCTTCTGGCCCTGAACTGCTCACTGTTGCTTTCAAGATGACTTCCGTTGCCAACACGAACAGTACTGGAGAAATTGCATAGCCCACTGCTCTGCCCATCTCCACATTGATCCAGTCTGTCGTGTTTTTCTTGAGCATGATTCACACCTGTGCAAACCCAAGCAATTCCATTGGAAACTGAACCTCCCTGCCAGGTCTTAGACTAAAGTGTATAAATTTCAATTTATCAAAGTGATAGACATGCGGCTTTGTGTTTGAATAACGGTATTTAAGGATTAAGGAAGTGAAAAAAAAATACAATTCTGAAATCGGTTTTCAAATCATTCTATTTTCCTCGGGGTTTCTTTGATCCTTTGAGGGCAGTCAGGGAGGGAAGGAGCTAGTTTGAATCCTTTAAATATATTCTCATCATTAGAAGTGGTGGGTGTCATTTATATTTTTGTTATTAATTTCTTATTTTTTTATTTTATTTATTGTTCCTCTTTGTAATGTATCTACTAACATCACGGTTGTCTCCATCACCCGCGTGGGCCGCGCGTCTCCTTCTTGCAGGCAATGGCACATGGGGAGAGTGGGGGGCCTGGAGCACGTGCGACGCCCAGTGTGGACCCGGCACTCAGTCACGTGTTCGCACGTGCGTCAGTAGCCACCCGTGTGTGGGGCCTAGCAACAGCACGCAACAGTGCGACGCCGGAAGCTGTGCTGGTATGATGTCACGCACCCCACAGAATTCCCCTTGCTTTATAGTTATACGCTCAAAAAGTAGTTCTTAGTTCCATATAATATTACATTGTCTTATACTTTTTACGCTTTTTGTTGCGTCGCATGCTTCATACAACATGAACAAGTTTTATTTTTATGGTGCTAGCTTTTTCTTGCGTTGCCTGTTTCTTACGCTTAAAATGCAGTTATGTGGTGACAATAGATAGTCTTTTGCGTTGTGCTCATTTTGTTCATACTAACTCAAACTAGTAATATTTGTGTGTTGGATGGTTAGTGTAGGAAGCGCAGGGGAACCTACAGACACAAAAACCAACCAGACAGACAAACGGAAAACGGAGACATGGGTATTTTGTGTACATAGTCGCACATGCGATGTGTAGGTCTGCCTGGTATATCTGGGGAGAAAGACATGTTAACTACTACACTCCCAAAATAAATCAAAACATGAGGAAAGGTAAACCAAACGACCGAAATATTTAGCATTTCCGTATGGCTGGCTGGTAGCTGGCAACAAAATAAAGGGATTGGGGGAGAAAGGAGCACAACGTATTTAGCTTAGTATGTGTTTTCTGTTTGGTCTAGTGTCTTGTGTAATGTTAAACTAAGAGCATGTTTGTCCAGTCTGCTCACAGCTGAAGCCGAAGCTTCCTGCATGCAAGTTTTACATTTCTGTTTTGTCGTAATATTTTTTTTCTTCTGGATGAAATTAACTATTCTTCTTTGTCTTTTGTTCGTTGTTTGGATTTCCACAATGCATGTAATATATTTTAATGTTCATGTTTTTTTTCGCAATTTGCAGCTGCTCACTTTATGCACAATACTGCACCAACAGTAAAGCGGTTACAACCAGTACATTTATGAATTGTCAGAACTCTGCAACAACAGAATACCATGGTATCTTCTGCCGCTAGGAATGATCGCAAAGCTAACCAACTTGTACTGCGAGCTAGGTGAAAGCGTCCACCAAAAAAGCAAGCGTTCTTTAGAAATGAAACCAGCGTACTTCAGTACAATTGTTGTGTTTATGCTGATAAATCATGCATCCGTTGAAACCAAGCCACAACCATTCTCTAAAATCGAGGAAAATGAAAACGATCTTCCCTGAAAACGAGTTATCAAAAGGCAGCCCAAAAAGTAAAATGTAACTTGTAGTAGAATAGATTACACCAAGCAAGTATTTAAGTTACGAGAATTTGAATGTAGGATCAGTACGTTCCCTGCTCATGCTTTCTGCACCTCATCAAATGTTACGCAAGACTAATGGTGGTTATGGACAAGTCGATCTGAATGTCTTAAACACACACTCTTCTATACCATTCACAATGCGACGTGCACAGTTGATGGAATTTGGACTGAATGGACGGATTGGTCGCCCTGCTCTCTCACCTGTGCCAACGGAACCCAGGATCGAACCCGCACTTGCTATGGCCCTTTCTATGGAGGGTCTGACTGCACTGGTAACGCTTCGGAGAGGCAAGCCTGCAAAGTACGAGAGTGTCCTGGTAAGTGAACTGCAATCATTGTTTTTCTTTTTTTTGTGTTTTGTTTGTTTGTTCGTTTGTTTTTGATTTAGACTTTCATATGACTTATGCAACAAAATGGGAATGACATAACCGAAGGACGACGATCCAAAAATGCGGCAGGATTCAAACAAGTACCACGTACTTGACAAGTTTTTTGAAAGATGTTGCAATTTTATCTTTATACCCGGCTTAAAAATAGATTAACCGTAACACAGAGGCAAAGGCAGCAGAAACAACAGTGTTCAGTGTTCCTCAGACAAATTATAAAAATAACTTCTCTGGAAAACTCTTTTCTGCTTGCCGTATGCCATTCTTTTAATTTCAGCCTTGACATTTTTCGTTTGATTTAAGAAGATATTCAAAAACTAATTCTCTCGACCTATTAATTATATATACATTTTTTTCAGACACGTCTGGGACTGATGCGTGCATGTACTTCTTTTAAGATTGAAATTCTTACAAACATTTCTTTTTTTTACTGGAAGGATTATCAGTTATTATGTAATACTACTTATTTCGTTTCTACTCCTGTTGCGATCAGTGGATGGCGTGTGGGAAGAATGGGGTATGTGGACCGCATGCTCATTAACGTGCGGTAATGGCACACGCTCCAGAGACCGTACTTGTACTGGACCATTCCATGGCGGTCAAGACTGTATGGGCGACCCTCAGGATTGGGAACGATGCAATACCTTTAATTGTCCAGGTGAAGCGTTACATCAGTTTCCTTGTTTGTGTTTTTACTTCGAAAAGTGTCTGATGTGAAATTCTCTTTTTTGCTTGCTTATAACATTGTGCTAGTTCTTACACTGCAGCAGTCTTGCTCCTTCTTCTTTTTAAAAATTCTGACGCCGTAAAAAGATTTACGATTTAGCAATATCTTAAACTTTTGAAGGGTACTATCCGTATTATCTCACCACATCTGTTTTGAAGATGTGCATAAAGTGTTACATGTAGATATGAAAGTTTCCTTTTTTTTTAATTCGATGCTGAATGAGTTCCTGTTTTCATACTTTTGCAACGTGGCTTCTTTCTTCCCTTTTGGTAAAGCAGCTGTTCTACACTAATTGATCATTTCTGCTTCATCTCTCTATCTCGCTGTTGCTCAGGTCTTATTGCTTCCATTCATTCCTTCTGGTAGTTATATAGTGTTCCTATGTATTAGAATTCTTTCATCTAGTTACTTTTTCTCCCATGGTTCTTAATTGTCATGTATATGCTTCTTCTTCATTTGCTTCTTTAAAGAAATAGATCACTGTCTTTGCTCTTCTAGTGTTTCTCAATCTTTTCTTTTTCGATCGTACATACAGTTGTCTTAAAACTAATCATCATTTTACATGTGTATGTTTGTTGTTATACTATAGCTCACTTTATTGTCATACGACAGTTCACTTTTTATTCGTTAACTGTCTTTGAGAAGTAATTCAGACAACAACTGTCGTATTCTGTGTGATTCATATATTTGTTTCTTGCCTCTTGTTTGCCAAAAGATTTACTCTCCTTTGAAAAATGTTGCTTCATCTGATTGCTTATATTTATCTCTTTCTCTCTGTCTCTGTCTCTCTGTCTGCATGCATGTCTTCCTGTCTGTCCGTCTGTTTGTGTGTGTCTCTCTCGTTGTATTGTATATAGTATTTTCAGATGATTGTAATGTATTCTTTGTCGTCAATTTTACCATCCTGCACCTCAATTCATTTGCCAGTTCAATGCTGTGTTGTGCTGTTCTTGATATTGTGTCTATCTCTTTGACAGAACCTGTGCTGTTGTACTGTGGTGTGGTAGTGGTGGCGCTGGCGGTGTCAATGTATATGTATATATGTTGCAGTTTACCTATTGATTATGATTTATATACTTATATTTCGATTTCTAATCCAATGTTGTGCTTGATATGCTCTGTTCTCAGTATCTGAGGCAGTTGTTTTTATATACTTTATTCTCATTATTTGACGCTCATTTTAAATGTAATTTGCTTTACTCTTTCCCGGTGGGTATATCTTGCAGACCGCTCTGGTAACAACACCCTTTTTCCAAATTCATACACGCTTTCTTCTGTTTCTATTTGCTTGAAATACGCTTGTGTATAATACAGTGTATACATTTGTGTGCCTTTGCCATTTCTCCTTGCCGCTTCTCGCTGTGTCTCCTGTTTTCTACGTCACCTACTCTTTCTGCCGTCACGTGACGTGCCCTACCATTACGTGACATGCATTGACGCATGCGTAGTGGACGGCGAGTGGTTCCAATGGGAACAGTGGCAGCCATGTAACGTTACCTGTGGAAGTGGATCTCAGATCAGGGAGCGCAAGTGCAACACACCCAAGTTCGGCGGCAAGACTTGCACTGGCGCCTCTATGGAAGTTCGCGATTGCAGTCCGGCCCTTGTGCCAGTGGGTATTAGAAGAAATGCTGCATGAAATAAGCTAGATCTACCTTTTTAATGTTGCTAGCTTTTAAGAGTGCAGCGCATTACGATCGTTGATTTTCTCTCTGTCTCTCACATATGAATGTAACCAAACGAGGATATTAATTTAAATGAGAAGCACAGACGGGTACAATAACCAAATGGTCAGGAAGTCGAACTTCCAAACCGGTTTCAGTTCGACACTGCCTGGGCAGCGCCAGGTAGGTAAATAGTGGATATTATCCTGATCTTCCCGGTCAACGTGATGTGCAGAACTACTGGTGCCTAAACCTCCCTCGTTTACATCATCATCATCATCATCATAATTATGTGTCCTGCGGCAAGGCATTGGCGATCATGGCCCTCCATATGTATCTATCCCTTGTTGCCGCAAGCACGTCTTCCACCCTCTCTGTTCTCAGCCACCCTGCAAGTCCGTTCAATATTTTCTTCCTGGGTCTACCTGGTGCTCTCTTTTCCTCCAGCTTTCCTGTTGTGACCATGTGTTCTAATTCCAATTTCCTCCTAAAATGGCCTATAAATGTTGCTTCGCATACATACACAGGCGAAACATGTACGCTTGTGAAAGATCATGGAAACCATGTAAATGTTTAGCGGTGTTTGGAAACTCGAAAATACTGAGTATGCACCCCTGCGTGAAGATGGAGTGTGCAGATTGCAGCACTATAACACCTGCACAGCGCGGGGCAAACAATATGCATGCAGGTATTCGAAAAAACATTGAATAAGAACGAAAGAATAGGTAGGGGAGATCGTTGTTCTTACCTTTCTTTTGATTTTGATTGCTGGACTTTGTGTTGCCCATAAATCAAATGACAGATCATCCAACAGAACAAAAGGTGATTCATCATCTGATTACTTATTTCAACCATGTTGATAAGGGCTGAAAGTACTTAACATGGTCAGTACACCACACCGCTGATTCGTTGCATGTTTATTACCCACTGAATATTACAAGTGATTGTATGTGTACTGGATTAAGATATACGAAGGCTTTTTCTTCTTCTTGTTCGTAGAAGGCAACTCCCACGTGCACTTTAATATACGCATGGGTTTTTCTTGTATGGCTCCCAATTTTTGTTGACCCCCCTTTCTTTTTCTTTCTTTTGTTTAACGTCTCCATTGAGGCAGTCATACTCCGTTTTCGGGGTGTGCATGCTATTTTTTTTTCTCATTTTCACGCGTCATCGAACACTGACATGGCTTACAGCATCTTTAACTTGTGTATTTGTTGTTCTGTGTTCGTTTACACGCGATGGGGGTCCAGGCACTAGCAGGTTTGCTGATATGTTGATCTCGGAGATCGGGAAAACTCCACCATTTACGCACCAGGCGGTAACCAGACAGATTTGAACCCAGGCCTTTCAATTGCGAGACCATTGTCTTGACAGACAGGTGTATGTTTCATGACAAATGTCTTGAACTTATGAAAGGCCAAAGTGGAGACAGGGGGGTGGGGGTTTAATTTAAGAACGTTACCTCACAGCTACATGTATAAGAAACTTACCTGGGTGGAGAAATGACGAGCTATAATTTTCAGTTATAACTGTCGATAATTTGTGGAATCCTGTATCTTCTTGCTATATGAGCAGAATAATTTTATTTCTATGCTACTAGGCATTCTTCAGTCCCGCAATAATATAGAATTGTGCTGTTTGATAGTTATAGGAATGGTAACCTTAGTTAATGAAAGGAACCTAAAATCCTTTTCCCTCCTTAAAAGGAACTAACCAGATTCGGTGATTAAGTTGTGGCTGTAGACTTGGAGCGAGTGAGATAGTGCATGAACGTGATAATGCGGCAGTGTGCTGATGGCAGTGGCAAGGCGCCGCTTTTTCAAAAGTTGACTTCAAAACACAAATGCAGCGTACGCCTACACATCTATGCCAACACAAGTGCATGATATGTTTGACCAAAACACACGCGTAATAAACATACACATATTCAGTTATTGAAATGTACGATATACACATAAATATTGACAAAATGCGAACGAATACTTGCCTGATTAACTTTTACATACGAGTAATTAGTTGTGTGCGTTGTAGCTTTACATGGACAATTCGTACTGCTACTGTGTAATACTTGTGTAGCAAGTTCACTGAGTGAATGGCATGGATATTGTGGTAGATAGTAGTGTTCGTTTTGTTAAACTTATAGAAGAAGCAGTGAGTGAAAGTGTCAACAGTCCTGTCACGGACCTGGTGTGTATTGCGTAGAAAATGCAGCTCATGAACTAGATATAGTAGTAGATATAGTAATTTGGTGGTGTATTATGTTCAGAATGCACTCGTGAGTAGCGTAGATATTGTGAAGTAACTCGTATCACAGAGCTTTAAAAATGCACTGAGTGGACATAGTAGATGTTTAGTACAATGTAGAATAGATAAAAAGAAACTTTTTTAGGAATTGGCATTGATTAAGGTAATAAATCAGTTAAAAAAGAAACTTGTCAAAGTTGAGATACAGTAAGATGATGACAAGGTTTGGGATATATTAAGACGATAAATTATTTTTTCATTTCAGGTTTCAGGTAGTTTAATGCTTTGTAGCACTTTGATTTAAAGTGATTCTGTCTGTATTGTTGGGTGTGTTTGAATTTAAATGTTGTCCATACTTTGCTTTTATTGAAACGATCATAGTAACTTACTAACACTATTGCTACTAATCACGTGATGCTGGCAGTGAGGTGATTAATAACGATAACGATAAAGATGTGATGATAATGATGATCTAATGGCTGTGTAAAATCTGGATGGAGCTTTACTTGCAGGATACATGAAGAAAATGCTGAATATAACATCATAAGCTCCAGTCTAGATATGGACACTGAGGCATCTCGCTTGCTTTAAAGTGCTTACCTTCACTACATGCTGAATTAAAAGACAGTCAAGCCTTCATTCTTACTGATTCATGAACCTACTTCAAAAAATGGAATGGGGGACCCGGTTTGGCACAAAGCAATGAACAGTATCAACCTAGAGGAGCTGACGTTAATTCACTATCCTAGACTCTTTAGTGTGAAGAGAAATGATCATGGCAACAAACTTGCAGGTAAAGTCAATACAAACACTCTCCGTCTTGGAAGATCTTTGGTCCACAGGCACCTAAAATCATACCTTCGCAAACGAAAATGGATCATCATTCCATCTATCGTCTTACTCACAAAGGAATGGTTAGAGGAACTGCACTTAAATCCACCTTAAAAAAAACAAAAAACAAAAAAACAAACAAACAAACAAAAACCAAGAGCCATCATCAATCAAACGTCTGTACTGTTTCAAAAATAATACTGCACAGACTCCTGTAGTATGGAATAGGCAGTGCTGGGCTTTTCTTGGATCAGAGACAAAGAAATTGAAAGAAATGAAAAAGACAGAGAGTGAAAAGCAAGCGGCAGGCAAATTAGTGTTATGAAAAAAAGAGAAAGAAATCCTGTGTGTGTGCCTTGTGTGTGTTGTGTGTGTGTGTGTGTGTGTGTGTGTGTGTGTGTGTGTGTGTGTGTGTGAGAGAGGGAGAGAGAGAGAGAGAGAGAGAGAGAGGTCGGACTTCGGATTACTTTGTTACTCAAGGATAGTAGCATTATGTCAGATTGGATCAGTCTCACTAGTCCTTGCTACTCTGCTCAAAAACATAAGCATGAAAAATTAGTAATAACACGTAAAATGTAAACAAGTTACAAAAATGAGTTGTGATAAAAGACTGACTGTTTACATGCCTATGGCTCATGCACTTTATAAAATCATGAGAAACAAAGTCAGACATACGTTAATGAAAACGTCGTCCCTTAACATCAACAACAAGGAATAACAACAATAGTATTACAATATTGCTTGCAGTTGTATCAATATTCTTTTAAAAGTAAAACAAATTACAGACATTGAATCAACGGAAAAGAAGGAAGGACGCATTAAGGACAACCTAGGGAAGGGGGATGGGGAAGACACATGAACTGTTGCACTGATGAAAATAGATTAGCTGTAACGTATGCCACGTCATAGACAGTATATAAAAAAAGAATTATCTTTAAGATGAGAGAGAGAGAGAGGATGTGTGTGTTGTTGTTGTTGTTGTTTTATGGATCAAGGGACGAGGGGGAGTAAGAAACTAAGGTGACGAGGATAACAAATGTCAGAAAGCGAGAAAGGGTTGTGCGTTTGGTTGCTTGAGATGGATTTCTTTTGACGTAAGTCTATGGGGCGATAATACAGAGCAGATCATACTGTTTCTTTTCTTTATTTTTTTAAGGACATAACAGAGAAGAGATACATTTCATTACTATATATTTTTAATTGTTTTAATGGCAGATTCATACAAAAATAGACACAGAAAACATATGCTGGGTAGGATCCAAAATTTTGCCTACGCGTAAGGCTTACGTGCAGGTATGGGGTTTATACCATGATCGTATGGAATCTATTCCAAGCTCAGAGACGCCATCTTGAGAAATTGAAACCGAAACTGGTGGTTGTGGTGATGACAGTAATGATTAGTTTGTGGATGATACAAATATGATTAATTTGGAGATAATAAATTTCGGTAATAACATATAACAGTGATTTTTCTTATTGAGATAATAAAGTCGTTCCGATCTGACCTTATAGTCGTGCATCATCAGCTCTGGGATATTTGGACAATTACTTATAAACAATGATATAAAAAGTAGGCTTGAAAGCAAAAATCTGATGGGAGCACTGTTCTGGATCTTCAAGTGTACCGCAAAGACAATACATTACAACAAATTACGTGTATCGTTTTAGATGTCACATTTGTACATGATATGGGATGTTAAACCTCGAAGACCTTAATTTCCTCGGAATATTTTCAGGTGATGTTTTTGTCAAGTCAGCGTGCATGTTTTTTTGGTAGAAGCTGAAAAGCGTGGCACATGTCAGGTTATTGACTTACTGTCTTTGAATTCAAAACTAGATCTTACAAGGCAAAGGAAAAGGAAAATAGATGGAGTTTTCTGTATCAGTAAAGTTGTTTTTCTTTGTTGGGGCTTCCGTTAAAACTAGATCATAGAAGGCAACGGAAATTAGAGGCAGTTTTCTGTGCGAAGATCAGCTGGATTTTCCTTGTCATGATTTCCATTTTCAGCTATTTGTCAGATGTGTCTACGTTGCTTGCCAAATCAAACCATTGACGGTTATAGTTTGCGGTTTGTCTTTTTTGTTCAAGGTTATATCCGTTTTGAATACATTTCTATTTTGTTGTTGTATTGTCGACTCGGTAAGCCTCTTCCGAGAAATGATCGATCTGAGCGAAGTTTACTTTACTTCGTAGTTTGTTACTGGTACCAAAAAAAATACTGTTTGGAATTTGTTTGAAATTATTACTATATTAGTGTAAAAGATATACGGCAGAGTTCACCTTTTTCTTTTGGTGCTGCCGCTGCTTTGCTGACGTCGATTGATGCTGCCATTGCTTTGCTGACGTGGCAAGTGAAGTATTCATTACTTTGATCTTTGCGTGTCTCACTCCTCCAGAAACCCTCCCAGACTCTTCAAATATTTACTGGTTCCAGTGCAGCTATTCCGCCAATTGCCTACGGTTGATGTGTTGTTGGCTGTAAATAAATCATTTGGTTACCGTATCTAGATAAGATGCACAAATAAATTACGACTTGTACTAGTGAATGTTTTGTGCAGAAATATTGGCAGAAAGTCCACTCTAGTTACACAAACAAGGGCATACATCTGTAAGCAAATATATAAGCAGTGAAGATTTACACAAACGAACGTTTTTGATATTGTTTTTGACATAAATAGTCTTTAAATTGATATACTCTTGTGTCTGTTTACACCAGCAAATTTTGAAAAATCTTTTTGCCTGTGATCACTTTGATAGACACTTAAAAATATTAGCCAGATTTTATGCCATTGCTTAACAGTAACGAAAAGTTTATAATTTAAAAGGTGATTGTCAGATACCTCATTTACATACTTACTCATAATGCCATCGTTCCATTGAAAACATGAGACGTGAAAGGTAATCAGTTTATGTAACTTTAAAAAAAATGTTCTTAAAATATGCTGTTTTTTTCAGGTAGTTCATTGTATTTCTGTGTTTTTAGCATGTCATTTTAATGTTTCTAGCAAGTTATTTAAGAAATGTATATTAATATATTGTGCCAAATATATGTTATCATATTACGTTTTATACTATTTATTATTCGACAATGCGTAAGGATGTCTGGTAATTAATTGTGATAAAGTATAGTGTCTTGTTTTCATATTCTTTTCATTAAGTCGAAGAAAATGTTTAAATCGAAAATGCTTAGTTTTTCAATATTTTTAATGTATTATCATTGAGCTAAATCATTTCCAGTAATGTAGAGTGGTACGTACTTATAGACCTATCGACACCTTCCATTCATTAATGTGTCAACATTTCATGAATTAAACCAAGATATATTCGCAATTGATTATTATGTATTGATGTTATTCTGTTGAGCGATGGAAATGTCTTTATCTCTTACGTAAAAATATAATGCAGTTGAAAATAGAATATTTGAAATTCATTATGATCATTATTATTAGATGCTATTCCACTAAAAAAATGGAAACATCTTTTCATCTGTTATATTGATGGTAAATGATTTTAATAAGTTATTGTTTTTATGTTATTTGTATTCAAGTGAAGTCATTTAAGCGTTGCAGTATTTTATATAAGACAAATGTAAAACGACATTGGCAGTCAGTAGCGCATCAGTTTTTAATCAAAAGAATTGATGCAAACAATTAGTAATTACGAATATTATTGTTTTCCTTTGGCAGTCGATGGAGTGTGGCTAGACTGGTCAGGATGGGGCGCGTGTTCGGTCACTTGCGGTGACGGCACACAAACTCGTAATCGTACGTGTGATGGACCTTACCATGGAGGGGCGGATTGTGTTGGAAACGCCACCGACTCTCAACAATGTCGTCCACGAATGTGCCCTGGTAGGAATCTGTTTGAAAGTGCTTTTTGACAATTTAGTGTGTATGCGTGTGTGTGTGTGTGAGTGTGTGTGTGTGTGTGTGTGTGTGTGTGTGTGTGTGTGTGTGTGTGTGTGTGTGTGTGTGTGTGTGTGTGTGGAGAGAGAGAGAGAGAGAGAGAGAGAGAGAGGCTTACTCACTGTTTTCGAATCTTTACTTCTGCAGATAAAAATAAACTGTTTTAAATGGCAATTGCAGAAACAGTTCTTAATTATTGCAACGTGACCAACCTTCATGAACTGTGCCTGCAAAATGCCTGTATTCTATATGTAGAAGTACTGAAATCGTTTATGACACAACAAACATTGTGTATGCCTGTGTGTTTGAATGGATGGATAGATAGATAGATGGATAGATAGCTGTTGTGCCTTTGCTTTACAAATATTTTTCAGCGTTGTTTAGATGGTAGCATTTTTTCATTGTTTACATAAGCTGTGTGTCACAGTATTTTAGCTTTTTCTCTTTTAATTGTCTTTGTGTGTTGTGTTTCACGGGATATATGTTCCCTCTCTTACATAATATATTTCTTTGCGAGGGTAACTTATGTCATATTTTAGTCTTATCAAGAGCTCGTAAAGGTAGACATGAATGTGTGTATTTCATTCCATGAAATGTAGAACTGAGCAGTTATCGACAGACTGATTTCACTTTTTGAAAATGAAATTAATTAGAATTTATTTATCAATTAGAATTAATGGGGAAAAAAAACAACAATGTATGCATTCCCTGCAGCGTTGCAAAGCAGGGATTTAACGTTTTTCGATGTCTAATAGGTCTTTTATTCTTGTTGGACATGGAGAATTCCAATTCAGAAGTAATCCCCACACACGTAACACACATCTACACACACACACATCCGCACACCCACACGTACACACCCACACGTACACACACCCACACGTACACACACACACACACACACACACACACACACACACACGCACGCACGCACGCACGCACGCATGCACGCACGTGCGTATACGCACGTACACACAGTTTCATCAGCAAAACGTTTCATATCATCAGCATACTATTTGATTACCATTTTCATCCTTCGCTTCAAGTCTGTTTCCTAATTCATAAATATATTTAGTAGAGTTGGTCTAACTTATAGTTAAAGTCTGTGTTCTAATTTATGATTTTTTTTCTCGTAGAGTTAATTTAATTTATAATTGAAATATGTGTCCTGATTCATAATTTTCTATCGTGGAGTTGCTCTAGCTTACTGTTGAAGTCTGTTTTTTTAAATCGTAATTTTCTCTCATAGAGTTGTTCTAATTTACAGTTGAAGTCTGTGTCCTTATTCATAATTCTGTCTCGCAGAATTGCTCTAATTTATAGTTAAAGTCTGTGAGCTGATTCAAAATTTAATGTTGGAAAATACTTCTAATTTATAGTTAGAGAATTATGTTCGTTTCGATTTTCTTGTCAATTGTGTATTGTTTTACCCCTTTGTTTTAGTAGTTTGCTTGTTTCAGTAGTTTGCTTGTTTATCCTTTTCGTCATCAAGTCTTAGTCTACTTGTTTACGAGTTTTTGTTGTTTTCTTCCCTCTTGTACACCACCGTGTCTCTTTCTTTGTCTTCTTAATTCCCGTCTTCTTCCAGTCTGAGCATACTTGTTCGCTGTTGCTGAAGTTTTTGCCATTTGTTCTTGTTTAGTGTTTTTATTTGGCTATTAACTGACTCGTTTATGATTATTTTTTCTGTTCTGCTTGTTGAACATTAGATAAATGTCTTCAGCCTTCAGGTTACGTGTTCACTTATTCCTCGTTAACCCTGTTTAGGTTTCCTGATGCTAGTAGAATGGTTTATTTGCCCTTTTGTGATATACCACTCGGTTAGAAAAGCTATTTGCCCTTTTGTGATATACCACTCGGTTAGAAAAGCCTTGAACTGTTTACCATTTAGCACATTCATTTGCCATTTTCCCTGTATTAGCGTACTCGTCTACAGCCCGTACTTTCTCCCTTTCAGTCTAATTACATACAACTTTGTTTATGTTTTTACCATTTCCTTCAGCTTATTTGCTTGTAGTTGTATTCGTGTCTTAGCCTACTTTAGAACCAGACACACCACAAAACAGAATATGAGCGATTATTTATTGAATGAATTGAGACAGATGCAAATTCTCGAAAGGCCTGTGTCATGTGCACAAAAAGACAGTGAATAACAAACAAGACCGCTGATTCAGGGTGTTAAAACAATAAAAAACTCTTGTCTTTGCATTATTTGAGTTATGTAAAATGAACTGAAGATAAAATCGTAGATTATAGATAATCTTCGTTATTATACTTCTTCATCCAGAATTCGATGATGGTTGTTTTCTTTTTTGTAGGTTTCATAAAGATAATTATATTTTGGTAGAAAATTTGACTCTGCCTCATTCTGTTCATGAAATAAGTTTTCGTGTTCTGTTTTGCTGTGGTTCTGGTTTTGCTTACAAATTCCGATTAGCTTGCTTCTTTACCATTCTCCATCTTCTTTAGCTTTATTCGTTTGCTTTTATACACATCACTATTGCCAGTCTTACATACTCTTGAATGTGAAGAGCTCCAGCGCAAATCCCACCTACATCCAGGGACATGGCACAGACATTTGTGCCATTAACAAAGGCATCTCAAGTCAGACCACAAGGGCATGCATCAAGACTTCTTAATGTAATTGCCCACATACCATCATGTTTCACTCCAAGTGATCTGACTTGAGAAGCGACCGCTGACTATTGCAGTGGATGGTCACTGGATGGACTGGGAGCACTGGTCGCCCTGCACGCGCTCGTGCGGCGGAGGGTCGCGCGTTCGCTCTCGTGAGTGTTACCATGCTCGACATGGCGGCAAGAACTGTGAGGGAGAAAGCGTCGAGAAGGAGGAGTGCGAGACCCAAGGATGTCCAGGTAGATTTGATTTACTTGCACGTGTCTCTTCCTCTTGCAATGTATGTATAACTCACGAATTTGTGTGGCATTTAATTAAAAACAGATGGCCAGGTACTGCTTCTAGAATACGACTATTTTTCAGTTCAAAGTAATGGTATATGAGTATCACGCTCTTTCATGTTCCTCAAACCAAATGATTGTGATTGTTTATTTTACGTAATTGCTATATTGTAGTTCTTAATGAGAAAGGATTCTGATGGTAATAGTAATCGTTCTTTGGAAATCTGAAAATCAGTTTACATTTAAGCTAAAATGACAGCGGACATAACATGAACTTGATCTTTGATAAACGAAATGTCGTCTTGAATATAAATACAGAAAAATTTCCCAAGGCTTGAGGCATTCACATATAATGGATAACCGTCACTATGTTCAAGGAAAACATCAAGATGAAACAATCTGAAGAGAAAAAAGTGCCACGGTGTCAAGAATTCACCAAAATGGAAAAAGAAGCAACTTGTGGTTTAAATTTCCTTTATGCACAACACGAATGAAATCTCTTGTTACTGTTTTGTCATCTCTGTGATATTTAGTCCTAAGCAGAAGGTGAACTAACTCTCAATTGTTACTGTTTTGTCATGTCTGTGATGTTTAGTCATAAGCAGAAGGAGAACTAACTGTATAAGATGTTTCAGATGACGATATGCATCATCTCAACTTATTCTTACAGTGGATGGGGTGTGGCGCGAGTGGACAGAATGGGATCAGTGTTCACACACGTGTGGAAGTGGACTGCGGGTTCGAACCCGAACCTGTGACGGACCGCTGTACGGGGGAGCAAACTGCACAGGCGCTTTTGATGAATCTGAAGTTTGCAACCCTGAACCATGCCCAGGTATCAACCCCAACAAGTCTTCACCTCAAATCACAACCCTCCCCCCATCCCCACCCCCCACTTCCCAGTCCTCATGCAGATGGTTCCTGCACTGAAAAGTTTGGCTCCATGATTCACTCCCAGCCCGTTATGTTACCACTGAAAGTGTGTTTGCGTGTGCTTTTCAATTTCTGGTGCTGCTTGCGTTAGGCTTTGTCACAGTGCCTTTCGTTTCTTCCCATTTGCTTTGCCATGATCAGGTTTAAAGCTGATCGTTGTGTTTGCGCCTTTTGTTGTTATTTCTTTTATTCACTTTTCATTGATAATATGATTTAATTTTCACAATGCAGCATTTTACGTTCCGTTCAGTTTCTTTTTTCTTTTCCATCAAACCAATTTGAATGTTTTTTTTTCTGCACTCACACAGACAGGGCAAAGAAAATAGAAATAAACTTTAGGTAGATCCTGCGAAAGCGCGAGTTAAAATTCATGCAGGGAAGGCCGAGAACTCTGAACTGGCGGGCAAGCGAAAAATAATATTCTGGTGTGTTCGTATGAGTACACGGACAGAGTGTGTTTTCAGGGCTTAATTATGATGATTTTCTGTCAAGTTTCTTCAAAGTTGTTCTCCTGTGGATCCCTTGTACATCTGTTCAACTGCCGGAGGGAACTGTGCATCTGGAATGTATGAATCAACGGTAAGAATATTTTTACACTTTTCAAAAAAACAGTTGATTTTCCCAGCGGTTGTAGGCACAACAAGCATTATAAGGTTAAATAATCTTTTAATAAGCATTATCTTTATTTGTTGTCGTTTTGCTTGTCGTGTTTAGTTTCATCAACAAGAAAAAAGAAGAAAGAAAGAAAAAAATAATGTACACAGGTCTACTTTTTTCATTGTACTTTTGTTGTTTCTTGTTAAAATTGGTCTACACACCGAAAATTGACCTTGCGTTAAGTTTTTTAAACGCAAGAAACACACCACACCACACAACAAAACACACACACACACACACACACACACACAACACACACACACAACACACACACACACACAAGCACACACACACACACACACACACACACACACACACACACACACAACACACACATGTGTGTGTGGCGTCTATTTATTTATGTATACGTATATAATGTTATCTTAGCATAAATATGAAAACGATCGAAACTATACATTAAAAATACTCACTTTAAAATAACGTGAACACGACATCCAATGTTTATCACGAACTGATTTCAATTTTCAGTTGTTTAAAGGTACATGTGCAGAGCGTTTGTGCGCTCTTGATGCCAGGTTGGGGTAAGATCTCCCACTTTCCAGTCTGAACAGGTTCGATACTAGCCAAGAAACATTTTGTGCATGCGTACCTCTGGTCACCCAGCTGTGAATGGGCATCCATCCCTCTTCAGGATTGGGGAAAAATAAAATAGGATATGGCCACCACCTTCATGATGCTGGCCCGAATCAAAGTTGAGGTCCCTACCACTTCACTCCATTGCGACCTCATGGTTATGGGACGACCTTCACCTTTATCTTATAAAAGGGAAAGGAAAACCACTCGTTTATTTTTATGGACGATCTTTTTCCCCAGTTGATATAAGAAAATGTGTTCGTGCTCAGTGTACTTAATGTTGGTGTGATTATTAATGTATTATCATTGTTATCTATTATAGATGATTACTTACTACCTGTCTGTCCGTAAATCTCCATAGTCCAATTATCCAGAGTCTGTTTGTCGATTTCTCAAGTACATACACGGTTGAGAAAATAACTGAGTAAGGTTGTCATGTCATCTTTATTATTCATCCCGAGAGGTAAGTTAAAGTCTCATTACGCTAAAGATTGGTAAGTATCACAAGTTATATTTCAAAAGAACCACAAGTCAATTATTTACTTTATGACATAGTTAACGAAGACCTGGGCTTTTTTCCTCTTCATTTTAGGAATGTATTGGTGTGAATTTTAAGATGTATTATTGCTGTCTTATTTTACAGGAATAAATGTCGCCTATGAAAGCAAGAACACCATTGGTTTTTGGTTCTTAAGAAGTTGACCCTTCACTGTGGCAGAACAAACCTCTTCTTATGTAAGAAAACCAGGTAAAAGCTTTAATCAGAAGGTAACCCATCAGTAAGGCGTGCAGTGAAATTCTCACCAAGGGTGCGCTGTTATCTCCACCGTATTGTTATAGTCACAAATGTATATTCAGTGTAACTTCGTGTATCTTTTTGTATCCCATATCGTTAAGTTGTATTTGCACAGAGACAGTTCAGTGTATATTCGTGTATCTTCATACTTGTACCCAATATTTTAAGTTGTAATTGTGTAAGCACATTATTTTCAATGCATTGAGTCCTGTTCAACCAAACATGCATTCAGTCTTGGAAAGTTTTAGTTAATTTAAAGATAAACAGATAAAGCTTTGAATGAGCACCCAACCCGTCAGGGTGTGGCAGAGAGGTGATATGTACCGTCCTGATCATGCTATCTCGAAATTAAGCTAAGTTTTTAGCACCTCACGATTATGAGACAACTGTTAATTACCTTCTTTTCTATACAGAAAGGCATGCGTATTCTTATTTTTGATTGATTTCCATTTATCCCCCAATTAAACACTTTTGGAAGTTTTCTTTGAAAGGAAAAAAATGAAGACAATGTTAGATTATGGTGTGAATTAAAACACTGTTGTTGATCCTGTATTCTTTTTTTTTTTTGATGAGGAATGCTTTAGTTTCACTGTCTTTGAAGTGTATATGTGTATCGGTTATTAATTTTGGCTCAAAGTTTCATTTGATTTGATGCTATTTAACCGGTGTACATTTATTTAACCTGTGTATTTCATTTGTATATTTTATGTTTGTATTACTGTCGATTTGAAACTGGTTTTATGGTATATCATAAACAATAAACAGAGTTACAATGCACAAAATGGCATGCCATAGTTTAACAATGGGAAATATTTCTCTCTAATCATTACTTTACATACCAGCACCTTGCATGACTTTAAACACATCATTGCCTTTTTGCAGACATTTGTATACTTCTGAAGCTCTGCATGCAACTTTTAAGCTTCTTTTCCTTACCGTAACAATCATTATTTTAGTTGCTGCCTTGATTTATTCTGCTTGTGGATTATGAAGCTTTGTAATCCCGTGGGCGATGGCATTATGCATGCTGCATTAAGCGATTTCTTTTCCTTTTGAAACGTTTGTATGCACGTAATGTAAATCTCTATACTTTCATATAAGATTGTTTCGAGTTACTGTGTTCAGAATCATGAAACATCATTTTGAGATGTTAATATGTGTGATGAATGACTTACAAGTCATAGTGTATGAAAACTCGTTACATTGTGGTGGTTGGATATTAATTCTCAAGGTGAACTCTAGAATGAAGTAACTGCAAATAATGATAATAATGTCATATAGATGTAAATGATGACTGATACTCGACAGTGTGCTGGGGTAAACAATTCACAAAAGGACAAAATGGATATAAAAATACAGACAGAATTCTTAGTTTTATTATGCTTTACTTGTTTTCTTTTCGATTTTAGCTATAAACTGTTTGCTTCAATCTGATCCTCAGCGTGGCACAACAATTGTCCCTTATACGACAAAGACGGATACATCCGTTGAAAATATAATATACAATTAAAATAGAATATGATGGAAAGGGGACTTGATGTGGTGTGGCTCGATTCGGCAAATGCGTACCGATCAGTCCCGCACAAGGTGATTCAACTGGCTTTCGAGATGTACCATATTCCATAGAACATCCGAGAAATGCTGAAGTATTTTCGTGGTCTCTCAGCGCGGTTCATCCCAAAGGAATACACGACAGACTGGATCAACTTAGCAGTGGGCATAGCAGTGGGTTGTGCAATTTCTCCAGTACTGTTCATTTGCCAGTGGAGGTCACCGTGAAGGCAGCAGTGGGAAGTTCAGGTCAAGTTGACCTCGGAAATAGATACCAAATGCCCCCTCTAAAAGTCTTCATGGATGACGCAACAGTGCATCCCACCAAGGGAAGGGGAAAAAAGAATACTGAAGCCTCATTCAGGATTTTCAAACCAATGAAGTAGCGAAGCGTCTCGCTGAGGAATTGAAAAGTAGCCGAAACAATAACGTTTACTTCAGCCAACCAAGCGATTCCAACAATGCCAGAAGAACCAGTCAAGACACTTGGAAGATAGTACGATGACTCCCTGAAAGATACGAAAAGGGGTAAGGAAACCAAACAGGAGAAAGCCTAGGAGTTATAGACTAGTGTGGTTTCCTTGGCAGATATAAAGTCTGGTGCCTGCAGTTCATACTAATTCCAAAACTCCTTGGCTTCTTGTAGAATTTGTGGAGGCCGAAATCAACAAAGAAGGAAATGGCTTGGTTTGCCATTTGTTCTCAGTGATGTTGCGCATTATTGTTGTCAGGCAAAGCTGTAGCTATCCCTAAAATCCAGAGTCGGGGAGCACAAGGTGGGAAAGGTCAAGCTTCTACACATGCTTGAGGACTCGAGAGATAAGGTTGTGAGATCAGTCCAGCCCAAGTTGAGGACTGGCAGGAAATGGAAAGTCTGGGAGTAGCAAAGGAACTCCTTAAGGTCAGAGAAATGATAGATCACACACAAACCAGTAGGCATGGACCGGGCCAACAAAGATGGAATGGCGGTCAAAGGCCAAAGGAAAAGCAAAGAGAGACACTACCACAATACAAGAGATAAAGACAGCGGAAAATGGCAAAGAATCCAGAAGGTAGTCCAGCAAGGCCAACAGAGGCAATACTCAACGTGGGAAGTTCACTTCAAAGAAGTGTCAACTGGTATGAAATGTGGCCTAAGCCCCTTCTCAACAAAGTAGCGCTAACCCAAGAAGGCACACATGGAGGCACACTCAAGAACATACAAGCGATCAGTACTGCCAGGAAAAAGCCACCACCACACCGCCAGGAGCTCTGGCAAATTTCAACACGGCAGGAGGCAGCAAACCGTAGCCTAAAAAGCTGCGACATCTTAAACTTGGAAGTGAGGTCTACTGGTAAGAGCAGATTACTTGGAATGCCCAGCGGATCTTTCAGAATGAAAAACAAAAACAAAAGAAAACAAAAAAGCGCGCAGAAATCGTAAGCAAGATTGGACATAGTGGTCCAGTCCCGATCATCAAAACAAATGATACTGATCGAACTCACTGTACCGTATGAAAACAGAATGGAGGAAGTCCATTTCTACAACACTGAGAACAAATGCCGGTCCAGCTAGCAGCTTGAGCCGGCCAGCAAGGTAAAATCCTTGCCGTTGATGTTGGAGCAAAGGGATTGGTAGGCAACCAGTCGCCGTGGTATAGTGGTTAGCGCAACAGACTACCGACTGGAAGGTTGTGGGTTTGAATCCCTATCAGTCCTCTCAAACATCATTGCGGGATTCTTCGGCCCGAACCGACATCTACCCAGAGTTGAACATGCTATGGGCATTTTGTGAAGACTGAAACCATACAGTTGTGTCTCATCCACTTCACGGATGCGTCATTGAGGGTGTTGCCCAAAATTCCCGAGCAGCACTGCAGGTGTCTTTATCTTTCGGGCTTGTTTTACGCCAGGATATATGACGCCCTGTCACGCAGTCTCACTCCTAGATGGAACTCCCTAGCATTATGATTATCATCGTCATTGTCACCATCATCATAGTATTGTTAAAACTCTCCCAGCGTCTGTGGTCATTAAAGTGGCGTAGGAAATGTGACGAGAAAAGGTGAGAGCGAAGAAAACTGCCTAAATGCGATGATCCTTAAAATAAATTAACGAATAAGGGGGAGACTGGTTGACATATCTGCCTCTGACCTCATGAAACAGTTCTCGATTTCTGAGAAGGAGAGGACCATAGTCCTAGAGGTTAATGTGGCAGAAGCAGCGGAAAACAGTTCCAGCAGGATCTGGTCGAAGAGATCGAAAGTGGGACTTCATAAGGCTTAACATTTCCCTATGTACAATAGGTGTCCGATAGCCAAGTGGTCACAACGTCCGTCACAAAAGGTGACTTTGCCTTGAGACACCAGACTAACTGGAGGCGGGGAAAAATGGCGACAGTAGAAGAGTATCTAGGAGTCATGACCTGGATGCGGCCTGGCCCGTTTAGAGTGTAAGGAGTTTAGGGACGAAACATTTGCTTGAAGGGGGTGGGGGTAGGGTGGGAGATAGGGTAGGCGTCTCCTCTGAGATCTACTGTCTAGCTTTCCCCAGCGTTTCTTGCTACAGAATGTGATAGACTCACGTGAAAGTTGCATCCTCGGCAGCTGAGTGCTACCGGTATATCGTTAAGTTTATGACGAAATTGCCATGAATGGTTAGTCTTGGCTTTTCAGCACTTTGTTAAACCAGGAAATGTTTCTTTTAAGTTGCTAACGACTAAGTCAGACATGGACTTCGATGTAACTTAAAAAATACAATTGGCATAAAAAAATCACTGGTCCAGTGAATCCTTCTCCTGCTTTTGGTCAGGTTTGTTAGATGTTCAGATGGTATAGAGGTAGAGCTCCCGCCTCACAGTATCACTACAAGAGTTGGAATCTGACTCCAGAAAAAATTCGTGCGTGCGGACCCCGGTTCATCCAGCTGTGAACGGGTACCTGACTCTTTTCAGAGTCGGGGAATTAAATAAAGAAAAACAAACTCAGGCCTCTACCACCCCACTCTCCTACGACTTCAGGATGATGGGACAACCTTTATCTTTTTATACCCAGAAACATGGATAGAAAATCTGTTAAAATGAATGTCTTAGGCCAGACCTTATAAATGCAACCGAGCCCAAGAAAAGAGTTTAAAATGAATATCATAGGCTACACCTTATAAATGCAACCAAGCCCAGGAAAAGATCATATCATGTTGTTAGTCTTGGTTTTGCAGTGGATGGAGTTATTCAAGACTGGGCGCCTTGGTCAGAATGCTCTTTGACCTGTGGGAGAGGTGAAAGATCACGGAAGCGAGAGTGCTATGGTCCTTTCTACGGTGGGCAATGTGCCCTGAACATTTGAATGAAAGCGAATCCTGCAATGAACATCCGTGTCCAGGTTTGTGTGACACATGGCTGGTGAGTGAGTGAGTGAGAGAGAGAGAGAGAGGGTATATGGGGCATTCTCCTGAAGACTGGTCAGTTGGGACCACTGCTTTTAAGAAGCCAATATGAAATGTTTTTTGTATAACAATCTTACGATATTGTTATATTTCGTTTGTTAAATGTTCCAGTAATTGAAGAAAATGAAAAAAAAAAGTGTGTGTGTTTCGTATTTTTTACTCTACAGCACTTTTTGTTGGAAAAATAAGCGATTTCTGTAGCTAGATTTGTGAGATTAGTGACATGAGTTCAGATTGGTAGATCGATCACAATTATCTCGGTCATCCTACATACATAACCGAAATCAATACAACCTGTTTCGACAGTGAAGAAAGAATGTAAATGTGTCTCTGACAACAATTTTTACTGCATTTTATCCATGGATGATCGATATGTGCTCGGAGATCGATTAGTGTCCCGAACGTTTCATACGGTGTCTTCACTGTAGCAATAACTTAAATTACGTAAGTCATGCCTTTAAAACAGACGCATAAGGAATTTCCGATGTGATTCATTAAAAACACAAACATTTTTCCTAATGATTCACGTCAATAAGTGATATGAGAGAGAAGAGGAGAATGAGAAACAATCGCTTGATTACGAATTGTGGGCATGGTGTCTTCAAAACCATGAAACGCTCGAGACAAACAGAGGATTTATTTCGTCAACTTCCCTGAACTTCGACCGATCTTGGCGTATGAATCTCACTTTCCCTCCCTTGCAGCGGGATTTTGCACTACTTCACAAAGGATATGTCATTATTCAGCATATTTTGAAAAATGTCACTTCACTGACAATTTTAACAAGCACATAGATGCCTTTTCTGTGTTCCATGTAACACATGAGACACAGCAGGATATGCAACATTTTATTGTATTTCACCAAGTTCCAAATTTTATGTCAGTTTATGCATTACAGCTCTGTATACTACAGATATCAAGCTTTCATTTTCAGTTAACATTAAAAAAATAAAATTCTGATTTTTTACTTGTCATGTCACAATATTGACCAGTCTTCAGGAGAATGACCCATAATTATGCAGTCACACGCAGACACACACAGGACACACGCAGACGAACAATGTGCTTAAATGAGGACGGAAGCTGTTAAATAACTATAAAGTGGTTGTTCACCCGGCCATAACGATTATAAAACGCCACCATCATTTGCTTAATCTTAATGTGTAATGATTATGGAAGCAAGACTACATGTAATTACCGTAAAACATAAAATCGGTGCATGATACAGCTGCGACGATGTATAGTCAGAAATCTAACACGAAAAAGAGAGGGAACTTTAGTTTCAAATCAGTTTTCAAGTGATGTTCTTGGCCCTTGATGGTCTGATTTCAACGTGAAGGAAAAGAATGGAAAATAAAGACAAAGGATCCACTCGAAAAAAAACTGGCATGTACTTAATGGCGTCGCTTGTGAAGCATAGTTAACTAAACGTTACAGTTTATTTTCTTTATCGCCTATTTGCTGTCCTTCTTATCACCTATTTGCCAGCCAAAGGTAAACGTATTCTTGTCTTGCCTTTCTAAACCAAGTGTCCAATGGAAACATCATCTCAGTAGTCCTCCGATGTAGATACAGTCTTAATGATTCCAAAATCCCAATAGTTACATATTGCATGTTTCTTAGACACAGAGTGCTTTTGGGGAATGTTCTGGTACCAAGAGAGTCCATTGTTTGATGTTTCTTTGACAGCAGCCAAGGGAAAATCTATGTGGCTGCGCATCATTCTGTAGAAAAAAAAGCTATCAGCCATCACCATTTTGGTCATTAGTGTTGTCTCATCTGTTGCCAATTTTGCAATGTCCGTGGCGTTTCGAGTGCGGCATTAGTAGTAGCGGTACTTCCGTTTATATGCCACCCACTTCCTGTTTGTTTTGTAAACTGCCTGTTTCTTGATGCCGCTCCAAAAGATCTGGGCAATAGCAGTTTCATGTTTACTTCAGATTTCAGCAGTATTCCATTACTTGCAGTCATCTTCAAACACTGACACAATCAATGTTTTCCCATGAACGCTTTGCTGTCCTTTGCCATCCCAAATGATCAGCTTTCTTCCTAATTTGAGCTGGCAGATGACGAACACGTCTGCCAGTGAGAGAAACTTGGGTGAGAGCATGTCCTCTTCATCTGCATTTGGAATCTGAAAATTGCTTACAATACACTTGTGAAAAAGAAACTCCATGTATTCTAACACTTGCATAACATCATTAAATGATGATGAGATTTTTGGCGTGACATGTATTTTATGAATCAAAGTGAGTACCAGCGTTCAAGCTGATGGAAAGCAGGAACACACGACAATTGAATAAGAACGCACATTTGATTAACGAAACGAGACAGGCGTATATCTCCAGGCTCAATGATCAGTGAAACACCAGGGAAGTAAGCTGATCTGTTTTTTTTTTAACTCTAGTGAATTTTTTTCTTCGATGTTCAGGTCTTTTTAAGTTTTCTGTTTATTCATTTCTAACAAGATGTAAAGACAAGTAATATTCGCAAACCAGAATAATTTATGTCAAAGCTTTAAAGTTCAAAACACATGCAAGACTTCCACATCTTCAACAAACGGTCGGTGTGCATGAAGTACAGTCACTGTTGACAATGCATAAAGTAAATATATAAACACACACAGGAAGTAGTAGACAAAAAACATGTATACATGCCATAGGCAAACAAGGAGTTACAGCAAACTACAGTATCTGAAATTAGGGATAGACACGGCAGCCATTTTTTTCTGAAATTGTGTAACTTCCACTATCTACAACTCTTGAGTTTTTATTTCTGCTGAAATTATTGTATGCTTCAAAAACGAGTTTCCACAATAAGTTATTTTACTTTATTTAGCCCACAGGTAGAACTATGTTTTTCTCTTTCATCCAAGAAAAAAGATCTGTTCATTAGAAATGTATTTCCATTTGTGTTCAGTAGTTCTAAACTTTCTCAACTTGGACAGTTTAAGGTTGAAATGAGTTTCTTAATATCGGATATGTTTAAACCTCCATTTCGTATGCTTTTCAAGTCGTCTTTCTGTCGATCCTCTCATGTTTGCCTTTCCAGACAATGAAAAACACATTTCTTGAAGAATACTCACACATTCATTGGGGGAGTGGGGGGGAGGGGGGGGGGGAGATCTGGAAGCAAAACCCATGAGTGGATTAATTTGGATAAGACAAGTCATTTAAATATTGCAACTCTTCGTAGAGATACTGTACCTCTTTTTCATCCAAAATGTTCAACAAAACTCTTGTAACTGATAATTTTTCTGAATAATGAATTTTTTCACATCTTTGGACGTCATATGTATACCACACACCAAAGATTAAAAATCTTTGGGAGTCCATTGAATATCTAGATACTGCATTTATTTCCTAACGAGACTGTTTGTGTTTTGTCAGCATTCATAAATGCCGTGAGGCGCTTCCAGATTTCGTAACAGGTGTATAGATTTCTCAAAGAAAAAAAGGGATTATGCTGTTATTCTTTAACTGAGTTTTATCTGCAGACTGAGATATTTTATATTCTGCATTATAAACCACAATGCCGTTTATATCTTTACTTTCTCAGATTATAATTGGAATTTGTTTCTTTACAGCATTTTGTGTTCACTTGACAAAGGCGTCTTCATTCCATTTTCGTGTGTTACTGGTGAGGTGTATTATTTTGTTAGTTATTGTTAAAAGCTTAAGCTTTCTTGGCAACGTACTGGAGATGATAAAAAAAATACATCTGTTCACACTGCTACTGACACCATTAGAAACAAAACAGAGAACTTGCGAGATTTTCGGCGTACAGTTTATTAGTTTTGTTCAGACAATGTTTGGGGTCATTTGATAGCTAAATTAAGTTGGCTGACTCAATTCACTCATCTCTTACAACTCCATATACTCCGTTCTTTTTCAGTGGACGGAATGTGGCAGAATTGGTTGGAATGGAGCACGTGCACTCTCACGTGCGGGGGCGGATTACGCACGAGGGAGCGCACATGCGAAGGTCCATACCACGGTGGTGCCAACTGTTCTGGAGACTCGGAGGAAACAGGGGCTTGTAATGAACAGTATTGCCCAGGTCTGGTTTCTCTGTTTCCATTTCTTTTAGTGTCTTATCTCTTCTTTCATCGTTGTCATTGTTTCAACTAACAACTTTTGCTACATTCTTTTGTATTTTCCTTGATAAATTGAAATTGCTCATGCTGTTTTAGCCGTTGTTGTTATCTTGTTGTTGTCATCATAACTAACAACACTTGTCTTTTCTTGAATGATATTGCCATTAATATTTTGTATACATTTTAACTTATATCCATTTGCTATCTAAAGTTCAATTTGGTGTTAGAACATAATTATTTTCGTTCGTATTCATTTTTGTTAGTTGAGATATAACCGAAAGTTTGCATCTGTGTTAACTTGTTGTTATTAAAACCAACAGTATTTATTTTGTATTCGTTCATATTCACAGAGATCAAACTGAAATTACTTCGTCCGTGGTTTTTCTTCATGTTTTTAAACGTTCCGGTTTTTCTCGGATGCATGTATGCACCTTGTTTTGCCTACACTATGCAGGCGGTATGTTGGTGCACGGTCTGCATCCTGGTGGGTGTATGTGTTGAGAGATTTTACGTTTACGTAAGCCAGCCATTACCATGACTTACAGGATCCTTACCGTGCATATTTGATATTCTGCATGATTACACACAAGAAAGGGGTTTAGGCTCTGGCAGGTATGAACACACGTTGACTTGTGATATCAGAAAAATCTCTACCCTTTATCTACAAGGTGGAGGTGTCTACATGGATTGAACCCAGGACCTTCCGATTGGATATACGACGTTTATCTATGTATCTAACGTGCCCATCACCATCAACGTTTAATTGTTGTCGTTGTTAGAGCTAACAACATAATGGTTTCTTCATACTGATTGGGTTCAAGAATGAAAAAAATTGGACGAAAAACAAAACAAAAGAAAAAGCATCTGATGTATTGTTATCCACTGATTAGTGTAAGTAAGAGCTGGTTTAGTGTTATTCACCAGTTCAACAACTTTGTGGTCATTCATTGTTACGATAGACGTTAAACCATTATGGAATAGTGCATTTACTGTTATTTTTGAACTTTTTGCAGCAGGTAATATTTTCATCGTAGCAACTGAAATAATTACATTTTAAGTTTGCACAAAACGTGCATCCAAGAAGAGACTTATTGCTGTAAAACAGACGTTTGATGGAAAATATTTGTGAATTATACCTTTTCCTTTACATTCATTTTGTTTGTGTGTCTGAAAATTGTTAATATAAGGTGGGTAAAATGTATACAACATAAATTCAGATAAAAGTATAACAAACTGACCGTATAACAGTATTGTAACAATGTGTGTTCTCCTTGATTTTGTGAATTCTAAAGTATGCTAGATCGTGAGAAATACAGTGTCATCTTCACAAAAACATGTGCTTTCATCAATATATGAATAACATAAGCACAACCAAAATCAGGATTTCACCAAGAAATGTTTTAGAAAGGAAGAGATCAAGCTACATGTAAACATTTCCATCTTGTAAGTGAATAGTTCGTATACGTAGCTGAAGCAGGATGACAAATTCCAGCTTGCCACATGGTCACTCCCGGACATTTGTTTTAGATTTACCAAAAAATGGGAAAAGGTCATTTAAAGAAAAACGGAAACAGAAGTAATTATGTACAGATAACAGATTATGAGCTATACATATAAAAGGATAAGAAAATCATTTTTGCTATTTGTTCAAAATAGTCTTGAACACTTTTGTTTTTGTGTGTTCACCACAAAAGGTAACTAAACAGGAAACGACAAAAACGGCTGAATATAACCGTTTAATAACGACTAAAGATTGTTGGTTGGAAACTGCAAATGATTTTTGTCGAAATACAAGTAAAATGAAGCTGTAGTTCTTAAGATATCATCTGTGAAAGTTCCTTGGTCAAAAGTACAAGATTGAGAAAGAAGTAAGACAACCGGTGAAACGTGATTTTTCAGTTTCAATCGCATGGAAGACAGACAAGGAGCTATCATTTAAGTTACATTAACAGTACATACCTAAAGGTAAGATAAATGTTTCTCTGGTGACAAAACTTCACTAATTTGACCTGTGTACCTTAACGCGTCTCACTTCAAGAAATCATAGCTTCTTGGACCTGTGTGCTTTTCAATCTCAAGAGCAGAATCATAAAGATTTCACTCTTGGGTCTAATGATTGAACCATTGATTCTAGATTTCAATTTCTCTCTTGATTACCGACTTAAAGTGAGATGTGGATATACAGAATACGTGCACAGATTGGGAGCAGTTTGATTATTGTCATGCCACAACAATGGAACTGGTCTCTGTCTTTGTATTCATAAACAGTTTGCAGCTTAATATTCTACAGATTTATCATTCTCACACATTCTCTACCAGTTCAAGTCGGTGATGATAAGAGAGAGAAATACTGAATATGCGTTTAACCATTGATGTATTATCTCTCTCTACATAAAATAATTATAACATATATGTACATATGTTGCACCCTTTGCTTTTGTTGCTTTTTTGCTCGTGTTCAAATGAGCTTTCTTCGGCTTATATATTCCTGTTTACTTTGTTTCTGATCATCTTTGGTGCTTCAGCCTTGCTGCTTTTTAGACAAATGACTGGTTAGAGGCATGGAGCAATGATGTCTGGCTTCATTTATCTGCTGTTTCTTGATGTTGTATCCTGTTAACTGGAAACTTAGCATTATCACGTCCTTTCCCAACAAATAGCTATATGCCAAACCAGCCAACACATATCAAATAGTGGATACATTAATATATATCCTAATGGTTGTTAAATGTATTTTGTTTGTAAGATGTTCTGTTAGTATTTGCTGTTTGACATTGTGTTGTTTCGAACGAGGTATCAATTGTTCAGTTTCCAAATTCGTATAAATTTTTTAATCATTCGCTACTTTACTTTGTCATATCTCTTGTTTGTTTAATTCTGTTTGTTGGCAAAATGGACTCCATAACGTGATCATACAAGATTGAGACTGAGTTTGAACAGTAAAAAGAGATAATAATAATTCCATTTGTACACCTAACAGTCTCGTGTCTAGGCATGCTTGTTGTACACTACATAGTAAGAACAACCAGAAGAGTGGGATGGGTGGGAATGGAGCAGCATAAATACAGTTCATCAAAAATGACAATAGATCGTAACATTAACTTAGAAATAGGAAGTAATGACACTAATCCATTAAAAATACAGGAGGAAGAAAAATATATAAACCACTTCATAAGTATAGACTTATGCACACACACAAAACACACTCACACAAAACATGCGCACACATACACACACACACATGCATACGCGCACGAACATACACACATAATACATACATGTTTACATAAGTACGGGGTTATTAAACTTCAGTAGTGCAGGAACAACAGATAATAACATGAAATCAGAAATAGTTAATAATACCAGTAGTACAAGGAGTGTATAAGAAAAAATGTATAGAACTATACAATCTGACAAGTTTCTTCTGTTTCTCTCTGATTGCTGTTTGGATCTTGTTCAGGACCTTTGTATCCTTGAATTTCCGCAGTTTGATCTCTTCAGGTTGTCAGGTCTTCTTTCAGGGCGTTGCTTTTTCCTACTTTGATGCCCACAGTACAGCTGTCCAATTTAATGTCCAACCCTGCATTTGGTATTGCTCAGGAATCGTTCATGTTGTTTCTTTTGTATGTGCTTGTTAATATATGTCAATTTGAGACGCTTTGGTGAGGTCATCATTCCATATGTGCCAAGTGTAGGTTTTGGCTGGGACGATATTGAAAAAAGTAAATGTGATGATGAATAGGACATGTTCTGCACTTAGGCTCAGTACATGATGCAGTTGTACTCTGTGTCACTGTGAGTTCCCAAGTGTGAATTCTTTGGTGCGCTTCTGTCATGACAATTATGTCTTCATCATCGGATAGGATTTGATGTTGTCTGAGATGTGTTAAAAGAATCTGTCCCGTTTTTTCTTCAGAGTATGTGTCATTGTATGGCATGTACTCGTATAAACTGGAAGTAACTTATGATAGTCTTCTCCCTAATTTTGATTTTGATAATTTCTGTAGCGCGTATGAATGTAACTGCGAAATTATCTGATTTAAACACGTAAACCCGCAAGTTTTTGTATAGATTTTGTTGATTCTTGAAGTATTTATGAACCAACCACTTTTGAATTGTCTGCAACAGCTGCTCTTTTGCTCTTGCTGGTGTTCATACAGATCAAACACATAAAGAGCGGACTCTTAATGCTAACTATGTGTTTTTTACATGCAACAGAAGCGCTTTGAGGAACAGAAGTTTCAGGTGAATTAGAAAAAAGGATAAAATCAACGTAAAGCTTTGACGCAGGTTAAAAGTCACATACAGAACAAATGACTTTCTGATTCTTTTGGGTACTCCTGGCATGATTTCGTTTCGCATTGGAAGCCAGGATCAGCAGTTAATACAGAGAATACCAATAGTTCGTTTCGGTCACGGTTGTTACTGTAACCAACACCTAAATAAACGCACATTCTTAAATTCTAAGAAAGGAGCCATAGCGCTGAAATCTTTATGAACTTTGAGGTGGCGTCCATGGTTGGCTGGGCTACAAATTGGGAGAGTAAAGTTGAGTACCTTGTCAGTATCATGTTGATCCCTCCCTCCTGTCCGTTTTTTTCTTTTTTTGTTTTGAACTTAGGGAAATCATTACAACAGAAATGGGGTGTGGTGGGAATTGGAGTGGGGTGGTGGGCAACACTATTACGGACAAAAAGTGTAAGCTGGGTGCACCTTGTTTCCACCTTGTTTTTTGTATTTCATAGGAATGTGTTATACAGTAGAAGTAAAACTACTTCAACTTTGATAAAGCTTTTGAAGTTTTAAGCCATAACTTGCTCATTACGTATTTTGTGAAGGCATTTTCTTATGGTCAGCGAGAGCATGTTATGACAAAACTGACGACAGTTATTTCAAACAAGGATTTTATTGTGGATATACACACACACACACACACACACACACACACACACACACACACACACACACCATATATCTGTCATGACTCTTTTCCCGGTAGGCCTACATGCCTTAGCTTCTGTCTTGGCAATGCACATCTATCAGCGGCGTTAACATTATGTTGTATCACTTGTCTGTTGTGTACCTGTTCAATGTTTGATAAAATGGGTTTTTGTTTTGTTCCCTCTTTTGTACTGAATTACAAGGCGTGTTCCGTTACATATCTGTATTTATTGTCGTGTTTCCGACTTTCATTTTTCTGTTGGTCCACATTGATTACTGTTGTGTGCTCGACTCATTTTTCTGTTGGTCCACATTTTCTGTCATGTTTATCTGCGTGTTTACGTGTTACCTGGACATTTCAGGTTGATGGTGTATCTTTGTGTGATTTCTATATTTTCTCTTTGTCCGTCTGCCTCATTCCCGCCCCCATCATCCGCTCTCTTTCTTTCTTTCTTTCTTTCTCTCTTTCTCCCGGCGTGTGTACGTGAGGTAATGATGGTGTTTACGTGTGTGTGGGTGTGCGCGCGCGGGTGAATAAAGTGTGTCAGCAAAGATTTTTTAGCTGCTTGTGAATGGCATTTTACCAGATTTCAAAGGAGTCACATAGCAGTCACAAATGCTTCAAGTTTAAAAGAGCATAAACGTTGGTCAAAGTCTGTCGTTAATGAATTTTTTTTAAAGAAATATGCACCCATCAGAAAGTGCTATGAGCATTATTGTTGGCCAAAGTCTGTCGTTAATGGATTAATTTTGTAGGAGATATTCAACCCATCAGAAACTGCTTGATAGTCAAACATTATTGGGTATAGCCCATAATTTGAATCACCGTGATTCAGGAGGAATCAGAGGATCAACAGATACTTATTAGCTTTTAGCAGACATTTTTCAATTTTCTAATATTGAATTCCAGATTATATGGAAAGATGGAACGAATTAATATCACTTTATTTTTTGAAAAAAGGTATGTTGCCAAGTTTTTGGTCCAACAGGCTAATCAAATAAAATACGTCGTCAAAGATTTTTTTTTGGGGGGGGGGGTGTGGGGGGGTGTGAGGGTGCTGTGTGTTCGTTGATGCAGAACAGAGGTACAACAAATATCCAGAGTTTTTGTAAATATTGAATGGACGCAGCCCAGAGTCTGTGTTCCTATTATAAAACAAAGCGATTTCTTGGATCCCTACCACGAAAGGTTTTTGTCATAAAAAGAAGTATTCTCAGTATGACTTGACCGTATTGTTTTGTTTCTTGTGTGTTTCGAGTTGTTTATTTTTGTCATCGTGCTCGTAAATGTGGGCTCCAGTGAAATACTTTGTTATTATCCTGCTCACCAGCTGACGGTGCATGGAGCGCATGGGGTGACTGGCAGCAGTGTGACGTCACTTGTGGTAGCGGGAAGCGATGGCGTCATCGCTACTGTAACGGCCCCTATTATGACGGCGCTGAATGCCCCGGCGCTACCAATCAGTCGCAGGCGTGCAATACCCATCACTGCCCAGGTTCTTGTTTTTGCAGAGGCGTTAAGAATATATGCATATTTACTTTAGCCTACCAAAGCGCAGGTAGGAACTTGGTGTAAAAATATTACCAGATGTTTGTCTTGATCAGAGGCCAGTCTTAACTAACGTTGTAACACAGTGCGTTTCTTCGCTCGGTGTTGTAAGAATTCACTTTGATATTCAGAAACGACGATTGGTCTGACATTTGCAAGACGTTGCTCTGTCACGGTCAGGTATCTGCTTTCGTTTGTCGTCTACATGGTCAGTCCACATCTGGCAATGAATGTGGCCAACAATGGGCAATCGACAGTCTTGTCTGTTCTAGATGACCATGTACACGATTGCGTTATACTGCATGGTACAATGGTTTGCTAGAAGGCGCCTGGAGACCGGGCATCTCTGATTTTAGCCCAAATCAATATTTATAAGATGGTAGACGACAGAAAACCAACCAAATCCGCGCAGGTTGGTTTTATGTCTCTTTGTGAAGAAATTAATGAGTGACAATTACCAGTCACACTCTTAACCTACTCTATGGCTTGTTCTGCGGCCTTTCAATTGCATACGTAAAAGCTGTAGTTTCCTACAGCAAATGCTGCGATGGCCTCAAAACGCCGCAGCGAAGAAACGCTCTGCAAGTACCACTTGGACTGTAACAGTAGACCTGTTGTAAAAATATGTCGCTTTGCTTGCTTTGCGGTTTTAATGCCTACTTCGTACAAGCGTCTTTGTAAAGTTTTATCAGCTGCTCTGCAGTTGTGCTACGAAAGTTAACAGCTAATGTATATTGATGCTATGAAATCTAATCGCGGCTTTAAAGTGATCATATCATTTAGTTTAAAAAAACCCTAATAGACAAGTTCTACTCTTCCCATAAAAATGAATAGCAGTTTACTATCCATTGCCTCAAAACTCAGTAACGGATCTATACGTAATAAGATTATGAATTCTAATGGCCAGATGACGGTGACATATAGTCACAACTTTATGCTGATGCACTGAAGTTTGATGAGTACTTAATAGTTTTAAGTTTTATAGCTGAGCTATATTCAGTGTTCTTACTTTCTTTGTGGCTAATTTATATTGATTCTAAACAATTTGATGGCTAATTCGTGTTGATGCTTAAAAATTTAATGCAAGTTTTTGCTATTAGGTTTGATAGGTGCTTTATACCGATTCTGTGTGATGCTTGCGAATCATTGAAGTGGGTTATGTGTATGAGCGTGTGCGTATGTGGACAGATCAGATAGGTGTCTATACGTGGTCATAAAAATACTGCGTAGCCTGCATACACAACAATAGGATATCACCATGAATGTAAGTGAAATAAGTATTTTGATCGTTCTGAATGGTAAATTCAGAAAACAGCTTCCATGCGATGATTATCCCATACAGAACTGCAATTTACGAGTATATTTTTGGGCTATTCTGTATGGGAACAGACACACACGCGCGCGCAAGCACGTACACACTCACACACGCAAGCACGCACGCACTTACACACACACGCGCGCGCGCGCGCTCAGACAATATGACAGCTCTTTATGAATCAGAGATATAAAAGACTTCTCAAGTTATGAGATGAACTCTAGAGTGGTTCCACTTTGAAAGCAATGAACGTAGAATATTTTTTAGTTTGTGGTTAAAATCGCTTTAGTACTTTTTCTCTTTTACAATTTGTTCATCTGATGTCTTCAGACTGAGCGAATCGTTGCTTTTGCTCAAAGAGTGAGACTGGCTGTTATCGTCTATTTTGAACGCTCAAAAGAATAGGTATGTAAAGGTAACTTACTACTCTAAAATTGGGACTATTCAGGAGAAAAATAGCGCTTTAGCTACACAAGACCAGCGTATACAGTAGATGCTTTCGTTCATTTAAGCCCCAAACTGAACGTGTAGATTTACATGAGCGAACACACAACAAGGGCTACTATCAGTCGAAGCATGCTAAGTGTACCTTTGTCAGCTTAAGTATCATCACTGGTTGCAGTGCTCAGCCAGTAACGGAGGTGCAATTCTTGAAGATGCATTCCGATGGCTTCCACAAGAAATGACATGAAAGATAACCAAATTGTCATTTCAATTCAGCTAATCTGTTACTCTGTCCTGTAGACTGACTGGAAGTAACAGCGTGCAATCCTGAGTAGCAGAGGCTAGTGTGGATCTTTTGTCCTGCTAGCAAAGGAAAAGAACGTGTTCAAAATTAACATTTGTAACAGCTCTGACAAACAGCTTACGAATAAGAAGACAATAAATTCTTAGGAACTTGAAGTATTGGTTTCATGGCGATTTTCACGACCAAAACACATAATCGAATGTAGATAGAGAAAGTGAAAGGAGGTAGTAGTAGCTCCGTCTGATGGGGTAGAATCAATCCCATCGTAATTATCAAACACAATCAGATCCATGTCGTTCAAAACCTGCGAACTGGATCCTCTTCCAGGTTCTGTCTACGCCGACTGTCTCCCTACTCTCCTCCCATTCATCACTGACATCATCAACACTTCTCTTCAAACTGGAACTGTCCCAGATTCTTTCAAGTCTGCTATTGTTCACCCTCTCCTCAAGAAACACAATTTAGATCCAAATGAACTGAAAAATTACCGGCCTATCTCTAATCTCTCTTTCTTGTCAAAACTCCTTGAAAAAGTCGTCCTCAACCAGCTGAACTCTCACCTGTCTGCCAACAATCTCCTCAATCCTTTCCAGTCAGCCTACCGCCAGTTCCATAGCACTGAAACTGCCCTACTACACATTCTCAACAATCTCCTCCTTGCAACTGATACTGGCAAAGTCTCTCTCCTCACACTCCTTGATCTGTCTGCAGCCTTTGATACCATTGATCATGGTATTCTCCTTTCTAGACTTCATCATACTTTTGGCATCTCTGACATTGCTCTGTCTTGGTTCACTTCATACCTATCAAACAGAAAACAAACCGTTCTCATCAATGGCACTTACTCTCAACCTGCATACCTGACCTGTGGTGTTCCACAAGGATCTGTCCTTGGCCCTGTTCTTTTCACTCTTTACACCTCCCCCCTGTCCACCATCACCAACTCCCATTCTATAAAACACCACTTCTATGCTGATGACACCCAACTTCAAGACAGTGACTCACCTGATAATATACAGCGCCTGTTGACTCGCACCACTGAGTGTTACTCGGACATTAAGAACTGGATGACACACAATAGACTTCAGCTTAATGACGACAAAACAGAAGCTATCCTCATTGGCACCCGTCAGAAACTTTCTCAGCTGCCTCCTCTTTCTCTCCCATTATGTAACACATCAGTCCCAATTTCTGATTCAGCTAAAAACCTTGGTGTCTGCATTGACTCTACCCTCTCCATGAACAACTTTGTTTCTCAAACTGCCAGATCCTGCTACTATCATCTCCATCGTATAAAGCTGATCAGGAAGTATCTCTCTGTCGAAACAACTGCAAAACTCGTTCTCTCCTTCACAATGTCTCGCATTGACTATTGCAATTCACTCCTGTCTGGTCTTCCTGCCTCCACCATTCACATCCTACAGCGCATTCAAAACAATGCTGTACGCCTTGTACTCAAAAAGAAAAAAGCTGACCACATATCTCCTCTCCTGGCACAACTTCACTGGCTCCCTGTATCAAAGCGCATACAGTACAAACTAGACACCATGTGCTACAAAAGCCTCAATAACGCAGCCCCCGATTACCTGTCAAGCCTACTTGAGATCTATGTTCCCTCACGTACCCTCCGCTCTGCCTCTGATCCTCTGACTCTTCGCTTTCCACGCACTAAGCTCAATACCTATGGTCCACGAGCCTTCTCTGTTTCTGGTCCACTCTCCTGGAACAAACTTCCTCTCTCAGTCCGTCAGCAACCTACTTTTGTCTCCTTCAAGTCCGCTCTCAAAACTCACCTTTTCTCTCCTGCATAAAATCCTAACCTCACTCAACCCTCCCCTCTGCAGCCTGTCTCCGCTCGGAGGGAATCACATGGTTATAATATATAATTGTATGCTATGCTCTCTATAATTTTCCATTGCTTTTATTCTTGCTTTTATTGCTTTTATTCTTTCTCCCCATTTATAGCCATGCGTGTGTGTGGGTGTGTGTGTGTGTGTGTGTGTGTGTGTGTGTCTGTGTGTCTGTATGTGTGCGTGCGTGTGTGTGCGAGCGTGCGTGCCTGCGTGTGTGTCTGCTTCAGCGCTTAGATTTGATTTTATCAAGATTTTGCGCTATATAAATATTGTAATTATAATTATTATGTAATTGATAACCTAATCAAACCATTGTTGAAAGAAAGTGTAAGACAGTGTAAGTTCATGATTGCTGTATATATTTCTTTGGAGGTAGCTATTATGCTATGTTTGTATAGGTTTAAACTTTAAGTGGCTTGTATTGGATATGTATTGCAGCGAATCTCTACATTTTCTTTGTTAATTAAATATTAAGTAACTGCAGTATCAGACCATTTGAACTTGGATCTAAATGGCCAGCATGTGCAGTGATCCCATCGCTAGGCGAATAGATGACCCCCATATTGCACATTCATGTTATGCTGCGCGTGTCAGTGGATGGCCTCTATACTGACTGGACCCAATGGAGCGGATGCAACGTCACATGTGGAGGCGGGGTCAAATGGCGCGAACGCACGTGCATCGGCCCGTTCTTCGGCGGCCAGGACTGCCGCGGGCCGGCAGTTGGTAACAGCTCGTGCAATACACATCCTTGTCCTGGTGCGCCATGCCATGCGTTTCTTCTGTTTGTCTTGCTAGAATAGAAGTATTTGGTAGTCTCTAGTCTCTAGCATAGTGTTGGGCGTATCTGAAGCTTGGTTTTTAATAAGTTTGAAGTTTTGTCTATGTAGAGTTTGAAATGGCTTTTTCTGTAATGAATTTGAAGGTTTAACTTTGTTAAATGAATTTAAAGCTTTGTGCTTTCATTTGTATGCTCAAGATTATATAATAATATTTTTCAAGTGTGTTGACATTATGCATCAATGTAGGCTACAGTTCAAATGTGATTTTTTTTATGTTTATGTGTTTTAGTGATTTTCTTGATGATTTGGCTAGTTTGTTTTTGTCTTTGTCTGATGACTTTGAAGCTTTGCCCTTGTCCGGTCAGAATTTTATTTCACAATCGATTATCCCTGCTGACATTTCTATGAAAATATATTTCAGGTAGGATGAGAGCGAGGTGATGTTTAAAATTTTTTGCTGATAGAAATATGGCGTTTATATTGATGAACAGAAACATTATAGAATAATTTACAGGCAGGACAAAAATCGTTGTAAATCCCAAGTGACGACTGACAGCGTCAACAAATCGTCCAGTCATGTAGCAATGATCCCCATTCAATAAACCGAATAATGCAAGCAATCGGTAGCGCCTGACTGAAACTAGCCTTGTGATGTTTATGCTATTTGTACATGCATTTTGCGTGGACTGTCCAACAAGAGGATAGGAGCGCTTCATAAATTTTTATCATTACGATGACTGTGGATTTCTTTCAACTGTATGTGAACGTGCTTTACTGCTTATATTTTACAATACATAATTATATCGTGCTGTGTCGCCCATCGAAACATGTTAGCGAAAAGAGCGTAAGTGCCGTACATTTAATATAATCTACATACACTTCCCTATTTCTCCAGGTCATAGATAACTGTTTTCTGACTCTCAATGAAGATTTGTTGATATGATAATGAAGATAATGACAAAAACGATTGAAATTTTACAAAAATTAGAAGGGAATGAGAAGAAGACTGAGACTAACAAGAGCCAGACCCAAATCCCGGCACAACACTTTCAACCTTGTAATCCACAAGAATCTACAGACAAATGCTGATTTGAACAAGATAAGTTTTTGTGAACTAGAAAAGTAATTGCAAGTATATGGGGGTAAACGACTGCTGAAGATGACTGAAATTACAGAACTAAAACTGATGTCCGTTTCATGACTGAAGTACAGTGATTCATGCCGGAAATAGTACCATACAATAATGGCTGTGTGCACGATAAGATCTCTGTTGATAATACCACGATTGTTGACTTTTAGATTTCCTTGATAAACAGAACCAGTGCTTTAGCTGAAATCAAACCCACCACCACCAGCTAGAACAAACAGACGAAACGGGCAGTGGCATGCGTCTGTGCGTCTGTAAGTTGCATTATCTGAAAACAAGCCTTCAGTACTGAAGTCCATAAAATTAGAAAGGTGGTATTCAACAAGGGTGGTCCAACAAATACCGAGAATGTCATAATGACTTAAACAGTAATTGTTGCTGCGCTTTGAAACTTTGCATACGCCTGGCCTTTCGTGATGAGATTACAAAATTACGTGCAAATATAACGTTATTTGTTATGTCTTCTCGTTTGGTACAGTCATTCTAAGCGCTATGGCCGTGTTCAGCGTTGAAGAACAGCGCGCTTACATTCAGAAAGGAAGTTATGGCGCAGCGCTTACATTTTGCATGGAGAGTTCTGGCATATATATATCAAAAACAGTACGAAGTGTATGTGGTACACAAGTCCTTTTGCAGGCTGCAGTTTGTATGTGGATGTTATTCTTCAATGATGGATGCTGTTTCAGGGTAGCGTCGAGTAGGGTGTTCTTACAAATAAAACAGAGGAGGCAGATGCTGAACGAGACCGGTCATTCATTGTTTATAAAAACCGTTACTACCCGGAGTACCCAGTGCCATGCACATGTACACAGATCTGAGTTGTTTCCTTTGTATGTACATGAATGCTCTGGATCTGTACATACTTTACATAACATCTCCTTCCTAAGAAATCAGATAAATTTCATTTGGATATCTACGTCACAGTCTTTCACTACTTCTGCTGACTTTTATCCTAAGCTTTGGTAAGTGAAACTCGATCGATAATATGATGTTTATCTGTACATATTTGTGCAGCATTTTGTTTTAGATATACAATTATTGAACTTTTTTGTTATTGTATTCACTTCATCTTCAGTGTTGTGTTAATTGGCACGTGTCCCTTTTAAATTAAAATAAATATTGAAACATAATTCCAGCATGCAGCAAATTTCATTTGATTAAAACCCTGTACTTCTTCCCACTTTAAAGTCAAACAGGAATCCACCAAACTTCTTAGATGACTAGATCTCGATTGTAACTATTCTGTCATCGAATGAAAACAAACGAAATGAAGTTTATAAAAGTGGGCCACATGCGGAGTTCTTCAAGAAAGTTTCAAAGTCCACTCTCTGAACCTTGCTGGGGGAATAACAGCACGACTACTGCTTGTGCCGTATGCATGCAGTAGTGGATTTCGAGTCACCCAGGTGAAATAGGTGCTGTCTGGCCCGGAGACGAGGCTGATGCTGGTGGCTGTACAGATATTGATCCCTCATCTTGAACACTGCACGGCATGACTGTGGTGATTGGATCCTCACTGGTGATTTATGTGCAGTGATTGTCAGTGGTGGTGAACGACTGTATACCAAAGCTTATCTGGTGTCGCTTCTGTTATTCTCCGACAGAGCTTGATGTGTTTCCTGTTGCACCTCAGCTGTCGTCCATCTGCCTGTAGTAGGCAACTTGACGAATCACCTTTGCTGGCTGTTTCCACGCCTTGTCGCCATTTTTGTTGGTGAGGACTGAATCGCCAGAGTGAAGCTTGGGCAGTTAGTGAACACCATGATGCTGGTCATAGTGTTGTTTCTGTTTGGCTTTTGCAGCCCTGTTGAGCTCTCGTAGTGTTTTGTGGTTGACAGTACGGGGCACAAGCTTCTATGGAAGAATAGGCAAGGTTTTGCTGGACTGAATCCCAGGATAGGTATAGGGGTAGAGAGATAAGTGAGAAAGTGCCAAAATGGGGTCTTTTTGGGTAAAGACAAAATGATGTGAAATGCAAGCATAATTTGGGGAGGCCGGTTGAAGCTACTGACGGGAAAAAAGTTCAAAGAGTTACAAAAATTTTGAATGAAGACAAGCGGATCAGGTGAAATGAGATCACTCGTGATGTTGGTATTACTGGTGGATCAGTTCATGCGATTTTAATCAATAATTTGGAATCAGTAAGATGTGTTGCGGTACGGTGGGTCGTGCACCGCCTTACTGAAGATCGAAAACGGACGCGCAGAGGTTCTGTTAAACAGGTACAAAAACGAGGGTGACAGCATTCTAAATCAGATAGTTGCCATCGACGAGACATAGGTAGAAGCTATCAGCCAGAACGTAAAGAGATAATTATCAGAGTGAAACAACTCCGCCTCACAAAGACCCATAAGATCAGAAGAAAGTAAGAATATTGAAGAATGACGATGATATGTGCCTGTGATAACAAGGATGTTTTCACGGTGCACCGTGTTCCAGTGGGACAAACTGTTAATCAAGACTACTGCAGGATGTTTCTGATGAAAAGATTAAGACCTTTAATCCGAAAGAATCGTAAAATGCTGTTAAATAATTCGGCTTTGATATTACATTACAACACAACTTGCCACAAAGCAGACAGGGTAACGTAACAACTTTTGTTGTCATACTCCGCCTGTTCTCAGATTTAAGTCCACCAGACGAAATGCTGCCTCCAACTTGATAACAGACGCTTAGCAGGTTGTAGATGACGGATGGCTGTCAGATAAAAAGTTTAACTGCAAAATAAACCAGGTTTGCCTGGAAGACTAAGCAGTTCCGGGTCACCTGGCCATGGGTACTATCAGTACAGGGCAGGGTTTCTCCTGGCAGTGATACACACACGCGTACACACACACACACACACACACACAAAAACCCACACCAAAAATACTGTATGTGTCCTACGATGAAGCAATTAGGCAGAAAAGGGCCACTTATAAAGCCCTAGCCTCCCTGTGCTTGCAGGGTTGGTCTTTTGACCATGAGCTAAGGATGGGATAACCCCTACAGAAAACCTAGAGGGCTGAAGTTAGAGGTACCAAGTCTGCAGGCGCCTTCTAACAAACCATGGTACCATGAAAACAAACAAAGAAACAAACAAAAACAGCTTTACATTTGGAGATGAAATCAACGAAAATTGTGCTTGGCCTGTAAAGTTCCGCCAGGCAGTTGTAGTGCTGGGCTGTGTGCCTCAGAGGAAGTCCAATCTAGCGACTGGAGGTCTCTCCGTCGTCCTGTATAGCAAGGAAACGAGAAGGAAAAGCGACTGGTCAACAGAAAGTCACAATCAAAGAAAAAGAAAAATTCGATGTTACCGTCACGCATTGGAATGTTGAGAAATCTATACCAAGAAGCCAAACTAGAGCACTTTCTTTACGAACACAGCGTCAGCAGCTGCTGCTAAAGGAAACCTTTTTAAATCAAAAGATACCAGGCTCTTAGGAAGAAAAAAGGAGGAGTAATGACACGGGTCAGATACAACTTGATTTTCAGTAAAACCAAGAAACACACATGGGAGGCAGAATACGTCCAGGTCAAGATCACCACCACCGATAGCATCTTTGAGTTGGTCAGCTAGTACTGTTCCAATAACAAAATCTTCTACCTCCACACATCCAGGTCCCAGACAGCGGCTTCCTCGTCGCTAGAGACTTCCGTATCCAGTCACAATAGTAATAATATAACACTTCGGAAGGCAGGAGAAGAAACTGAAAGCTTGGCAGCACGAAAAACTTATTTTACGTGCTAATAACTCCGCAGAGCAATCTGCCTTCTACTCTCACCGCTGGCGTTCTGCATTGATGACCTACCTAAATGCCTCAGCAGAAGAGAGGGACCACGGTTAGGAAGTGACCACCGCCCAGTCTTTCTCACCTTCCCTGGAAGTCCATCATCTGATTCCTCCCAATACCTGAGATGGAGATACGAAAAGGCAAAATGGGGTCTGTTCAGCATTTGAACCAACGAACTGACACAAAGCATTACAGTACAGGGAAGGAACACACACCAACAAGTTGTCCGAGACTTCAATGCCAGCATCACCAAGACTGCCAAGGAAACTATACTTGGAGGAGTCGGAAAGAATTATTGACGCTCCATACTGGACCCCAGTCTTTCAGGATGCAGACGACCACCTCACCATGGCCTGAGCCAGAATAGAAGCTGAAACCAACTCCAGCCCCTAAAACAACATCAAGTTGCGATAATGTAAAGCCCAGTACCTCAAACTAAACTGGGCAGCATCCGCAAGAACTGGAGAGATATAACGTAATAACTGAATATGGAAACTGACGCCACCAGGTAGTAGAGACTGGTCAAGGCACATAACGATGAAGGCAATAGGGAACAGATCACCTTGGAAGAAGTTGAGATGACACCGACGGGAAAAACCGCTGCAAATCCTTTTGCAACGGCATGTGCCCAGGAAAACAAAACCTTTGTCCCAAAAAAGATGGAAAAGGAAATCATGCAAGAGAGAAAGAACAAATCATAATGATGTTCACGATGCAATGAAGAGAGACATCGCCATTGCAGAACTGAAGAAGGCTTTCAGGCAGCTCAAGAAGGAACAAATTTCCAGGTCCAGACAGAATAACCGATAAAATGCTACAACACACGATGAAAATAACATCGTCCTACAGAAACTGCTAGACGTTTCAATCTGAGCTGCTGAGACGACAGACCTCGGTGCTGGGATGATCACAGTTCTGAAGAAAAGCACGAAGAGATCAAAGGTTTTAAGCTGCCGCCCCATTAGCCTGACCAGCGGCATCTGCAATACTATGAACCACATCGTCAATGTGCTCATGCAGTGGTACCTGGAGTCAGAGAACATCATTATTCCAGAACAGGCTAGACTTGGGAGATAAAGGAACATAGAAGAGCAGGGACATACCTTGCACAAGTCAAAGAGGACGCCTTCCAAGCAGGGAAAATGATGTTAGCTGCCTTCTTCGATCTGTAAAAGGCTTTTTAGAAAGCGTATAAAGACAGTCACCTTGTCAAATTGTATGTAACTGCATCCAAGGCAACATGTACCAGTGTACAACCACCGAGCGCCGGCTACTTGTAGATAGACACTGTGGACACTAGGTATTGTTGCTCCAGGGAGTACTTCAAGGAGGAGTATTATCACCAACTCTCTTCATACTCTTTGTCAACAACCGCGTGTCAGAGCTAACCAAAGGAATACATGCAGTCATCTATGCAGACGACCTTGTACTTTGCACTGAAGAGTATGCAACTACCACTACCCACAGTGTGCAGCTAACCCTAGACGGACTCTCCACCCCGACCAACACTTGCTTGAGCCTTTTTTCATGCAGCAGATATCATTAGCAGCATTGCAGGCCATGAAAGCCAAATAGTCTTCCTGACAGATGCACTGTCAGTCTTGGAAGCAACCACTGAAAGCAACCTGCCACATCCGCAAGAAGCATTTCAAAACAGCAGGTGTACTAGACAGGTACTGCCGCGGATCCCTTCGCAGTGCAGAATCCAAGAAAATGAAGAGGCAAGAGTAAGTCATTATCCTCCACCTGCTGATTGGGTACGAAAGATTCAACCACGACATAAACAAGAGCTTCTGATATGTGCCATCCCCCTGGTGCCCCTAAAGAAAAGCTGAGCAGACAGCAGAACTCGTTCTTCAGGACTGCAGGGCTACCAGTCACTAAGGGAGAGTTGGCTGACACCCCTGAGCCAGCGGGAGAAGCTGTTCGGGTCAATGGGACGAGCAACAGAAGACGGTCTTAGTTCCAGTCCAAGTGTGATGGTGAACGAAAAGAAGCCCACAGACTTTGATCTAACCCCCAAAGTGAGGGAACCCTTCCGTGGTGTACGTTTCTACAACTTAGATATCAATGGAGGTGGCCAGATAGGTAGCTCATAACACGTCAACATAATTGGCTAGTAACGGGCGTGTCGGACATTACCAACAGATAAGATTTGGTCATTAGGCCACGGAATAATTAGCCAGGTGTGTGTACATTTCAAAGCGCTGTGACAGTTACTTTTGAATTATTAGGATATTCTCGCACTTTATTGGATGACCCTCACACACAAGTACCTGAGAAAAAAAATCATTTTTTACAAGCATTTCTTTTCAGTGTGGCAACAAAACTCAGCGCAAAGTACGTGCAGGAAAAACTAGAAAAAAAAATTACAAAACGATAACAAACGAATCAAAACAAACAGGAAAAAACCCACACAAAAATTGTTGTACAAAGAAAGGGTCGATTGGTAGATTCAGAGGATTAGTGTGAAAAGAACTGATCTTATTTTAAGGGCAGAGCAAGACTGAAGACTTTTATCTCCACAATGCTATTAAACCTACGCATCTATTTGTTTGAGAAATTAAAGAGCTTAAATTGCTGCATTTTACAGATAATCTATGATGAATTAAAAAATTTGTATTAATAGAGGGGGAAAGGTAACGATGATTTTCATATCGATCCTGGAACCGGTTTTGTGTTTGGAAATCTAAACATCCAGGACTTAATCTGTTCCCGGTATATTATACGACTAAATCATATAGTGTAGTGTAACCTTAAGAGACAGGACAATTAAGCAGCTAAATCCGCATATGTAGGTGAATCTTGATTCTGCGTGTTCTAAGTGTTGATCCATCCAGAAAAAAAAAATTGCTGAGGATGCAACATCAGTGGACCTGAATATTTTACTAACTACTGCTAATGGTTATGTCCCCTGGTTAACTTATTAAAACCAGTTTTGGTTTTTACTAATTTGAGATCAATGGGATTAACAGGTCTAACTTGTACAAAAGAGAAGGAATCGATGGCCAGGAAGGGTGGGTGGCGGCGGCTGGGCTCATTTTGCCAAATATTTGATACACAGTGATTTTCAATGACAGCGTAATTAATTGAATACAACACAGAAGGGGAAAATCAGACCACATTTACTACTTGTGATAATTCAGATCCGAACGATTGGATTGCTGCCTTGATTAATCTACTCCGTCGAGCACTCATCACATTTTTTCAACAGAATTATTTATTGATGTATTCATTTATCTGTCATTCACCTTGCAGTGCAGTGTATCATTATATGCACATGTATTGATCACGACCCATATTTTCAGTCTCTTGGTTACTTTGTAGTTTAATCATAGTATTTTTTTATCATTCGCCTCATTTGGGTTTGTTTTTATACTGAAACAAATATTTTTTTTCTTTTTCAGAAGTACAGTTTATATTTCATTTTAATGGTTATACGTATACCATGTACTTATTTGGTTAGCTCAAAGTATGCATGGCTTTATGCTAGTTCAGTGTTGATATGACATATATTCTAGAATTGATATAATAAATGCACTTAAGTGATGACGTCAGTTGTGTTTAGTAATGACGTCATTTGTTTATCAAGGCATCATATGCACTTTTGTATTACATCATGTGTACTTTATTGGCTTTATTTAATGTACCTTAGTAATCACTTCATACAGATCTGTACATTTTAATGATGACATTCTGTGTGGTTTAGTGACGCGTTCTTTGGTTTGTTATGATGTCATATGTGCTTGAATGATGAAAGCATATGTGTATTAAGCGATGACATCATAATTAAGCACGTAATTAATGATGTCACATATACTTTAGTGACTACAAATTCTGTAGATGATGACTTCAGATATACAGTTCACCAATGGTGTCCTATATACTCCAACGATGATGTATATAGTTTAACTCTGACGTCATATGCAATTTAGTGATAACTTGCCATTTTTTGTGTGACTATATCATATGCATACTCGTAACATTGTGACATGTATTTCAGTGTTAGTGTCGTATGTGTTTAAATGATGACATTTGCCAGTGATGTCATCCTGTGCCCTTGATAATGATACTATACTTTAGTGAAAACATTTAATAAAATGCCAGCGAACTCTCGCACAGTGTGATATCTGTGAGAAATGTGCTCCACAGATGTTGAGGCAAAATCTTTTCATGACTACAAAAATACTTGTGAAAAAGAAAATAGCCAACCTCACCTCTGTAAATGTATGTATGTATGTATGTATGTATGTATGTATGTATGTATGTATGTATGTATGTATGTATGTATGTATGTATGTATGTATGTATGTATGTATGTATGTATGCATGTATGTATGTATGTAAGCACGTCTAGTCGAGCTTAATTAGCATAAATTCGTTCAACCAGTGTGCATTCTCGATGAAGAGCAATAGTAAGCTGCTCTGATTATAGATTTGATCAAGATAAATCGTGCGTGTTTGTATGGTGTGTGTGTGTGTCTGCGTGTGTGTGTGTATGCGTGCGTGCGTGCGTGTGTGTGTGTGTGTGTTCATTTCATGAGTCTGGGCCATACTACTGGAATGAACGTCCTAAGTCTCTTCGACAGTTACTGTTATTTCCTCTAAGTCTAACTTGAATACATATCTGTTTGTCCAGCAGTTATTTCCCTCTCCCCTCTCTCATTCCATTTTTTGTCCTGTCCTCCCTCTTCCGATAGACATGTGCTTAGCGCCCATAAATCGTTTATATCATTGTGAGTGAAAATGTTTGAGAGGACGATGAGAGCGTGCGTTTTGATTTGATCTAGACATCAAGATTTGGCGCCTAATGCGTATCATTGTTGTTATTATCATGAGACAGATAGTGTTATTAATCAGTGGTGCATTGCTTCCACAAAAACAGTTTTAAGACACGAAACTTTATTAAAAAACTGTTCTCGTGTAATGCAGTTGAACCTTCCTAATATTGCTTATTCTCTCGAGGGCAGCAAAAACAACACCAGCACTATCTAAGCTGAAACGTGTGCAGACGGACAAGAAAATCTCCATGAACTACAAGATCAAGCTCTTACGTACGCTGGTATATTCCATTTTCCTGTATGCATGCGAGGCATGGACCCTCACAGCAGATTTGGAAAGGTGAATCTGAGCCATGGGTAATATGGCAAGATACTAAAATTCAGATATACTGATCATATCACCAATGGATAAGTATGCCAAACCATCAAAGAGCACATTGGACGATGTGAAGAACTGCTGACTCCATTCAAGAAAATAAAACCACGTAGGTAAGCCATATTACAAGATCTAATGGCCTGGATAAATCAGCTCTCCAGGGAACTGTTGAGAAAGGGAGAGAGAGGGGAAGACAAAACATGGTGGACTGACAACACTGTGAAATGGCGGGAGAAACCATTTGTAGAGGTCCAAACTTTAGCACACAACCGACGGAACTGGAAGAATCTGGTGAAAAGTTCTTTGGTATGGCATCTAAATGAGTCTTCACAGAGTTCGGGGAGAAGAAGACGAAGAGCACTGCTGAGGTTGTTCGATGATGATCAGGTCGTGAGAAAATGAAGTAGTAGACAGCTCAGTATTGCAGAAGTTGTCATATAACTGTGATGCTGACGAAGATCATTTAGTTGAGAGTTCACTGCTCCTAGGTCAGTTTTCTGAGCGCGGATCCAGTTCTTCCTTGCTACTTTTCCAAGTGAGAGCACAACCAGGTGCCCATAACCAGCTGATGGCTGGCGGCCTCCTTATGCACAATTTTTTTTTGGCAAGACAGATTCCAGCTCATGAAACGGGTGGGGGGTGGGGGGTGGGGGGGGCTCTCTTTTACATTGTCCAGACCGTGATTGTATTCCTGAATCAAAATTTGTTAAAAGAAAAAATCGTATCTTCCATCAAAATTTCCTTAGCATTGTGTGGCCATAATCAAAATCGTAACTTGAAGAAAACATAAACATTTATTCAAAATCTCCCAGTTTTTCATAGACACCATCGAAATTGTGACTAAAAACTTTCGGCATCTTGAATTTTAACTCCCTGGTATTGCAGTGAAATAATGAATATCATGATTGTAAAATGTCAAAATGTGGCGAAAGCAGTTTATAGGGCCCATGCTTTCGGCCTGCTTTTTACACAGTTTTTTTATTTGTTTTTTTACAAAGAGTTTAACATTTTCTTCGTTCTGAGTCAAATCAATCATCTAGAATTTATTTTTATTTGAACCAGTTTCCACCGCTTTATTTCTGTTCTGTTGACTTTGCCAGCGTCCCTCTGAGAGGCCACTGAACGGTCATAAATACACACAGTTGTGGTTGGCCGTTTAGGCGATTAATAAGAAACAAAGGAACAGGCTGAACCGAACAGACATTTCAAACTGTCTTTTATTTTGTCAGTCTGAAGTGACAATGAAATGTGAGCAGACATGAAGGTTGTGAAACTAAACCTAGCAATCAATAAGGAGGGAGTAATAGTTCATCTGCAGTCAAAATCGTGGTTAGTGTCCAAAAATATAACGAGCGTGGTCAAAATCGTGGTTAGTGTTCAAGAACATAGCGAGCGCCTAAATTCTACCTCTGCTCAAATTGTTTGAAGGCGGAGTTACAAATATAGCATACGTTTCAAAGTCGTGGTATGAACAGTTTCAAGCGAATTTTCCTGCTATTTCGTATCTGTACCAGCAAATTTTGATCGGGTACGACATGAAGAATTGATCAACCAACTGGAGAGACTCAATGTTGATGGAAAAGATCTACGAATAATCAGGAATATGTACTGGGAACAAACAGCTGCAATGAGAATAGAAAACAATATAAGTTCTTTCCAAAACATCAAAAGAGGAGTCAGACAGGGTTGTGTTTTGTCACCAGATCTGTTTTCACTTTACAGCGAAAACATCATGAGAAACCCAGAAGAAGACCCTGGATTAAAGGTTGGAGGGAAAATGATAAACAACATTCGATCCGCAGATGACACCGTGCTAATTGCAGAAAATAAAGGGGACCTACAAAACCTTGTGAATATACTAGAAATAGAAAGCAAAGGTAAGGGGTTGGAACTAAACAGCAGGAAGACTGAAGTCATGGTGATCAGTAAAAAACATGAAACCCCTCATGCAGAATAACAGCAAATGGCACAACCTTGACACAGGTTAATAAGTGGAAATACCTGGGAACGGTCATTTCATCAGACGGCAGGTGCACATCGGAAATAGCCGGCAGAATCGGCCAAGCCAAAACAGCATTCAAGAAGATGACAAGCATTCTTACCAACAAATGCCTATCAATTAACATCAGGAAGAGAGTCCTTGAATGTTATATAGAACCAATACTGTTATACGGATGTGAGGCGTGGACAGTCAGCAAGCAAAGCCAGAGCAAGATTGAGGCAGCCGAGATGTGGTTTCCAAGAAGAATGTTGAGAATTCCATGGACAGCAAAGAAAACAAACGAGACAGTCTTGATGGAGGCAGACACAAGTAGATCACTCATAAGGAAGATTAGGAAAAGACAAGCAACATTTATAGGCCATTTTGTGAGGAAGGGAGATTTGGAGCACCTGGTCACAACGGGAAAGCTGGAGGGAAGGAGAGCACCGGGTAGGCCCAGGGAGAAAATGCTGGACGGACTTGCAGAGTGGCTGGGGACGAGGAGGGTGTGGGAGATGCTGGGGGCAACGAGAGACAGAGACAGATGGAGGTCCATGATCGCCAACGCCATGCGGCAGGGCACCTGATGATGATGATGATGACCAGCAAATTGGTGTTTGTTTGTAATATAATATTACATACATGTAGACAGCATGAACGTTATGACTACACTGTATGAGTTGTATAATGTAAACTGTATTGTTTTATATATATATATATATATATATATATAAACAATTGCCCCATGAATGCTAACAGTGGATGGGGTGTGGGAGGACTGGGCCCAGTGGTCAGAGTGTACAGTGACATGTGGAGGAGGAGGACAGTGGAGAAACCGAAACTGCACGGGACCCTTTTATGGCGGTGCCGACTGCCCCGGGCCTGACAACGAGACACAGCCATGTAACATACAGCACTGTCCAGGTGAGTGGCTAGTCTGTCTCACAAATCCATATGTTTGGTCTTAATCCCGTATCTGTCTTTCTGTATGTTTGTCTGTGTGTCGAAGTTTGTCAATGTATTTTCTTTTTTTCTCTGTGACTGTTCATATTACTGTTTGTCGATGCTTTCTTGTGTAGTTTCATCTCTCTTTAGAAAAAAAAATGTGTTTCTTGTCAGCGAGATGAAGGCCGTGTCTGTGCGTGCGTGCACACACACATACACAACGCGTACATATACACACAACGCGCACACGCACGCACGCGCACATGCACACACACACACGCACACACACATACACCTGGATGCCAAACATGCACATCTGTCAAAAATACAACTATAAGAAACAGGTTAACACATTTAAGAGAGGTTTGAGGGAGAAAAAGAAACAAGGAAATAGACAAACGAAAGACTGACAGCTCAGCAACTGAAACAAATTTGCAACACTTGGGCCATGCATCTTATACTGTATGCCTCCGTTACTTTTTATTGAATCTAATCTCTCTCTATGGAGTGTAATACATGTACCGCATAATTTAAGTTGGTAAAACAGCTATCCGTAACAGCCTGCAGTCCATTTCACACGCTCACACAGAGTGCGAGATACAACTGACTTGAGATAATCACAGCTAACAACAACAAAAGCAGTTTCATTCAGGGTAATTCATTAGTATAGGAAAAGTTACATACTTTTATATGTACTTGATGATAATAATAATAATAAGTCTGTAGGTGACATATGTCCAGCATATTAAGGAATTACAAGTCACATGAGCTTGAAAGAAATCGAGGTGATTTCTATGTCATTATTTTTCAAACTGTGTCTGACCCCAAGGAAAAAATGGTCTATATGGCTGCCTTCCGTATTTGATCCGTGTTTTGGTGGGTGTACGCTTATTTTTCAGGATTTACTGTTCTCCTCTTTTTTGTTTCCTTCTCTTAATTTTTTTTTTTTTTTTTTTTAATAAAAGGGAAATTATTTTGTATCGATGGGGAAAAATAAATGTTTATGTGTTACAGGAATGTACTGGCTTGCTTTCCTCAGCTCTCTCTGGGTGGATCTTTACCAAATGTGGGTCAAAGTTTGGATGATTGAGGAGTAGCGAATAGATAAGTTTGGGAGGCTTGGCACAAACATTCCTGAACAGTGTTGATTTTAGATAATTTTTTTCTGTCTCTGTCTGTCTCTCTCTCTCTCTCTATCTCTCTGTCTGTGTCCTGCTCTCCCCCCCCCCCCCCCCCCCCCCCCCCCGCTCTGTCTGTCTGTCTCTCTCTCTATGGAGTGTAATACATGTACCGCGTAATTTAAGCATGCTCTGATGATGATAGTTGTCTTTAGCGATGATAAGAAAGTACACAGGGTAAATTCTGCTTTTGATGGGCTCTTTCAGGAGAAAGAAAAAGCCTTTTAAACTCCCACATACCAACAAAAACACGGGAAACAGAAAATGTTCCTCAAAAACAGCTGGCATATATCTATGTTAGGTAGTCCTTTGGCCCGATTAAGTGACTGTAAATGTTTGATCACACCAAAACAAAAGCAGTTACCAGCGATAACTGTCAACGTTGACCTAGTTAAAACAGCCCTGACTTGTGGAAGTACGACGGTGTGTATGATTCATAGCCTGTTTTATGGACGCCTGCGAATTTTGCCCGATGGATTTAAAGATAAAACAGTCGGGCTATGTAGTGCAGATTTTCAGTCTGAAATGTTGTTGTCTCCTCAGTGAATTCCAGCAGATCTGCAGGTTGTAAACAGTTTGTGAAGTGGCACATAAAAATAAAATCATGCGTGGATTGAAGGCGAAACCATAGTTCAGGTATTGTCAAACCAGTCAAACTGGCAGGATGTAGAACTTCAATTTTATGTGTTCAGCCAACTAGTGCCTGTCATTGCCAAAATACTGTGTGCGACACGTGTAAGCATTTGAAGGTAAACGCTAAAATACAGTGCATTTTTAACGTTATGCTTGAGTGGAGATTGACGTTTTTTGAGGTTAGCAATGGAGCAGTGGAATTGGAATGGATTTTTTGAGTCAGTTCAGCAATATACGAATTTCTACATGTCAGTGTAGACAGTCAGATTTTTTGAAAACTGTAGGAAACAGAGAACATCGCATTGTTTTGGCTTTAACAACTATTGCCAATTATAAAATGAACTAAATTGACTTGATATTTGGTTGTTTTCTGTTCAAAAGCACACTTGCATTAGGAAAGAGAAAAGAACAAAAGGAAAAGCATATCCAGTAAGAGCTATGAGAAGCATTTGTTAGACAGTAGCCAGCAGTGTTTCATAGATGTTTCAAGATTCCCCTCCCCACATTGGGGATTTACCCACTACACCACTGGCCCCTAAGTTATATATGTATTTACTTTATATGTATATATGTTTCTTTTCTGAAGATAAGATACACAGATACACATGTAACCAAGATTATTCCAGTGATAGGCTGATATAATACCAGTATAGGTTAGTAGGGCCTCATGACCTGGCCAGCTCATGGGTTTTATGTGCAGGCTTATGGCTTGTGCCATGATCACCATACACATGACACCTGTGACGTTAGTCACTTAGTGCGTATGGAATACGTTTCGAGCGCGGAGACGTCGTTTTGAGAAACTGAAATTGAAACTGAAACAGTGTTTCATAGTAATTTCGATTCTTGATACACTTGCATGGTAATCCTACACTTCGAATATTGCATACTGGTAAAAAAAAAAAGAAGTGCAACAGCTTTCCAGCCAATCCAAGAAACGACATAAACGTACATCTGACAGCAAGACATTAAAATTTGACTGTTCTCTTAGTCTTCTATGACTGAAGCCGCCACTTAGTTTGGGGTGGGGGTGGGGGGATGCAGGATGATGGCGTTCATGCATGTTTACACCGCTTTTGTTATCTTATGAGTTTGCATTTTCATCAAAGTAGATATTACACAATTTTTGGCCCAATATTTTAAATTGTTCCATTATGCGCATAGCCACCCAGAGGGCTGTTTCCTTTTTGAAAAGAACAAAGAAGAGTGAGAAAATTCATGCGTTCGCAATTTTACCCATTAGTATAGTATCACGTCGAGGTCGATTGTGAGATCTGTTTTCGATATTAGCTGATTTATAATGTATAGTATCACGTCGAGGTCGATTGTGAGATCTCTGTTTTCGATATTAGCTGATTTATAATGCACAGAGTCTCATTATATAGTCGATTAACCATTGCTGAACTTGCGCTTTATTTTGGAAAAGTTAAGCTTAAAAACAAAGTCCTCATCAGATGGGTGTGTGAAGCATGTCATCATTTTCCTCAGACGCCGATCGTCTGTTTTCATTGTTGAGTGTTTCAGTCCATGTGCTGCCTATTTCATTGTAAACAAAAGCAAATGGTCGTTTCAAGTTTGTCATTCAAATTTTGTGTGCCTTAACATTCGCACAACAGCATCATTTAACCATGTGTTATTTTGTGGTGTACGCTTCACCTTGTGATGAGTATGGCTTGAACATTCAAAAGCCGATTTTCTTTTGGATCTGAACAACCTGCTCTTGGCTTTGTTTAGAATAAAGGCTGGATCATGTCATGTCGAAATACGTGCAGAATGTGCATCAGGTTATGTGACAAACAACGGTGTATTCCTCACAGACATAGATGTACGTTGTGCATGAAACGGTATTTACTAGTATTGTCTTTTCAGTACTGAAATAACGAATTCAGACAATCAAAAATCATCCATTACATCTACGTCACCCCGCTTTTAACATACCAAACAAGAAAAATGTAAACCTGAAGAAATTTTCAAATACAGACATATGTTCCCGTTTGTTTTGAATTATTTTGGTCAGTTCATAATGACGCGAGTAGGCATTAATTCAGGTCGCAGATTTACCCCATCAGAGCAAACAAAAATCTTTGGCAGCAGGGACTTGCTGGCAAACATCTCCTATCACACTATTAGGAGTAAGTAGGCTATGATAATATTCTGTGCAGATGAAAGCTTGAACATTTTTGAAAAATTCAAGTACTAAAATTAATTGTAAGCTGGTGAATGTTCAAACAGGTTTGATCAATTAAACAAGTAAAATTAATCAAAGTCTATCAAACTAATTATAAATCTATAAAACTAAGTACCTATGTCTTTATGTGTCAATTGTTTGCTGCGCGTTGCAACGAGCAGAGGATGGATTTTGGAAACCCTGGAACACATGGAGCACCTGCAGCGTCACCTGCGGAGGCGGGCAACAGCAAAGGGAGAGAAGCTGCGATCGCTCGAGGCATGGCGCCAAGGAATGCACTGGCGAGAGTCTACAGAATCGAGCATGCAGTACCCATGAGTGTCCGGGTACACGGGTTGGCTGCATATCGGCAGCGCTTTTCTACACAGCAGGGAGAGAGGAGGGCTCAAATCTCGATTTGGTTCTCTCTCTGTGTGCAGAGGGCAATAGCAGTCTTATTTTGCAAACTAGAACTGCTGTAGTGGTTGGCCTGTAAGATCTTGTCAGACTGTTGTGTTCATTTTTGTGTACTAGTGTGAATCCTCTTTCAGATCACATCTGCAGAGGATGTCAGGCATTGAAACTAATAAATTCGTGCTTCCGTCATGATATGGTGCTAAATTATCCAACCATAGCGATTATTTTCACACTTTGGTGATATCGTGGCAAATACTTAAATGCCTTGACATTGGCCCAATGCAAAATATATGCCATGTTTAACTATTTATTTATCTCTCTATAGTTGCAGGAAAACAGGGTTAGATACCTGAAATCTACAAATTTAATGGATTGTTTAATCTCGCCTTCTACTTACCAATTTAAATCAAAGTGACTACCAATGTTCAGCATAATAGAAACCAGGAACACATGAAAATACAGTAAATTTGCAAGTTCAATTGACGAAAAAACACAGGTGTGGAGTTTTGGCTACTGGCCTCTATCAAGCGTACACAAAATTCAACAAAGAAACAAATTCACTAAGTTTAGGGCAAAAACAACAAATCAGATAACTTCCCTGAAATATCGTTGAGATGGAGAAATAACTCTTGATATATGTTGGGTTCTTTTTTCGAAGCTTTCCGATTTTTCTGGGATACGTGTTTGCACCTCGTTTTGCTCGCAATATGCGGGGTACTGTCTGTATACTCCGTCTTCGGTGAACGTGCATGCTGGATATTCTTATGTGTACATTTTTCTTCCTGTTCGTTTGCCATCTGCATGGTCAGGCCATATCTGGCGATGAACGTGGCTTTTTTCCCCACTTCCTGCCAACTGCCATTGAGTTGTGTGGTCAGATGACTTGTAGTCGGCCATGTCGCCTGTCGCTGCACTTGTTAAAGGCGACATCGCTATAGTAATTATTGTATATAGCAGCCCGTATGACATTAGGGACAGAAGAGAAAGGGACATCCAGTAGCTGATTGTGGTTCCTGTTGAGGCCATGGCACTACCTCACCCAGAAGTGATCTCAGTGGCTGAGCACTGTCAGATCTGATGTAAGGACAGTTGCATTATTTTGCATGGTATTGTACAATGGTTTGTTGGAGGACGCCTGTAGGACTGATATCTCTGACTCCAGCCCTCAAGGTTTTCTGTTTGAGTTACCCCGCCCTTGGCTCATCACCAAAAGACATATCCTGTGATCACATGGGGCTAAGGTTGTAGGCGGCCTTTATCCGCCTGATGAATCCATCATACAACATAGACGGTATCTTCTAGGTGTGACCGTTTGAAATGCCACCCGCCCCGTCCTTACAGAAACAACAGCAAGTCGGCCCTCGACTGCTTGTTGATGCAAGCAAACTTGGCTTATTATTCAGCTAATTTCCATATTTCAAGGCTTGGATTGAGGTTAGTCGTCCCACGTCTGAATTGAAGGTAGCCTTTCCCAGTTTCCATGAGCCACCAGACATCAACATGACTTACATGGTCTTTACATGCATGTTTGATGTTCTGCGTGCGTACGAAGGGAATTTAAATACTTACATGTACATGTCTGCACGCATGTTGACCTGGAAGATCGAAAAAATCTCCACCCTTTTCCTTCAAGGCGGGAGTTATCCGGGCGGGGTCGTGTGTGCGAGAAAATCTTGCAGCAGTTCGTGTTTATCGGTGTTTTCTTTTCTTTTCTACACGAGTATCGACATCAACAAAATCCATTGAGAACACTTGCGTTAGCAAATCCACCCCCCCCCCCCCCCCCCCCCCCGAAATGACAATTTGTTTCATAAATGTATCGCCTGGCTGTGTTAGATTTGACTGAACCAGACGCTAAGAACCCAAATAAAGTGCGAACAAAAATGAGCCGCTTCGTTTCACGGAAAACCATGCAAGCGCAGTCTAATACCTAATCTTCCTGGTCTTTCAGACGAACCGCCGCTTTCAGGATGCTCACTGTCTGATTTCCTTCTAGCAAGTTTTTTCGCATGGCTTGCGTACATGTAACTCAATTTGGATGAACACGAGGCGGAACGAACTGCTGTTGTTTGCATTACACATGCGTAAAGTACCCAGAATAATGGAATGCTTTGTGGGTTGTTAGAATCGTTTTAATCATCTCACTTTTCCCTCGTAGGCAACTAACTCATATTCGGCGTCTGTGACAAAATCAAATCAGGATGGTTGCTGCGTATACTGTAGGGATTTTCTTAGTTGTGGGTTGTTTTTTTTTAGATATCATATTCCTTTTTGTTTTCCGACATATAAAACACTTAAGGAAAAAACCGGACAGATTGCTTTAAAAGCAAGTTTATGAACTGATCATGAATTGTTCGTGCTTTTTACAGGGAAATTCTATGACGATAATTGTATGAAACAAGACACAAGATATAAAAAAAAAAAACTCGTTCTTTTTGTTTGTTTCCTGCAGTTGATTTAACATTAGAAAACGGATGACTGTTATCACTGCATCTATTGCATAATCCCTGCGCCTCGAGTTTTCGTTAAAAAATTCTCAACTAGATGAATATTCATTGACAGAGGCTTTATTGTTTATGTGTCAGTTTGTGGAACAGTCTGACGAGATCTAACATGGCCCTTACAAAATGCATTAAAAGGCTAAACGCGCATATAATTACTGCTGCTCTAATTTTGCCATAATGAAATGCGATGCTCGTGCTTGTTATGCAGCTGTAAGCAGTGTTTGTCATTTCTATCCTGGTGCTGGCTTCTTTGTTTTGTAGCAACATTTGTGCTTGGCTTCAAAATCATTCAGATATAGCGAAAGAAATGTAGATGTAATGTTAAAAACAAAACGAATCACAAGTAAAAGCATTTTTCAATAACAATGTTAAAGACTGCAAGAGATACTTGACTGTCATGAGGTAAAGATACATGACTGTGATGAGGTACACACTAATTGCTGCCTATTGTATGCATTTTAATGGTTGTCGAACGATACTGAGCATCACCAGTTTGAAGGACTTCACAGTCAAGGATAAAGGCAGAAACAGATGCCAAAATACTTCCTGAACTCGTCTGAACAGTTGAAAACCTCTGGACATCACGTACATATTGCAAGAAAGGAAAGAAAAAACAAGAGAAAACAGAAGTGGAGAATGGTATTTGCCACAAAAGAGTTTTATATGAGTTTCATTTCGTGGGGAGAGTCATAACACAAATGTTGCACAAAAAGACGCATTTAATCTATGCGATATCCTGCGCGCAATTTTTATCTTTGCTGACATGCTGGCATGAAGTATTGCATTTAAACAAACTTGAATCACGGTGCATGCGAATTAAATTGTTACGTTTTGCTTCAGATCACAGTATATGTGTTTGTTTGCCCGTGCACAGCTGCAAACCAGAAATCATTGCCCCCATCCCTCAAGTCATTGTCCCCACTCCCCTGTGATGGTTGACTGTTATGTGCACAGTTTCCCTTTTTGTAACGTTTACAACTTACTATGTATTCACAGTGCACTAAGTGGCGTATTTCATGTCAAAATCCTACAAAAGATAACAAATTCACATATCTTATACCACCACCAAAATTATCATTTTCACCACTAATTTGGCGATACCTATCAAGCGGCTGTATAAAGGAGGATCACCAAAATTTGTCAATTTCATCACGTACTTTGGCAATGCATGTTATCAAGCTGTCATATGAAGGAGAGATGTTGACATTTTATACCACCACTAGAATTGTAATTTTCATCACGTAATTTGGCAATGCACATAATCAAATGGTTATGTTCATCATATTAACTGCTAACTTCATGAAGGTAATTTGTTAGGCATGTATCCAATTTCGGTGTCAGTGTGTCCATATTCCAGCACTGACTATTCAGTTTACATATATCACTTCATAATGTCATGATTAGTATGTTCATAACAGCTATTTAATATACAATCATATGCTGTTGGTGAATGCTTTACATTTTTTATCTAAAGTTCACATTGGACATAGTAAATGAATTGTATCCCTGGACATAGTAAATGAATTGTCTTCCCTTTTCATTTCATTTTAGTTGTGATTGGCCAAGTATTTAACAAATAGAGCTTCTTTGATTTTTTCTCTATTTTGTGAATCAGATCTTTTCGATTCTGTGCACATCTGTAACAGCTTAGAATGCAAGTTATCGATTTCTTTTATTTCTCTCTTCATTTCTTCCTTTCCATTTTTCCATTGTAGTTGCAGCATATATCATTTAAATAATGGTGCTAATCTGGCTAACCATTTTTATATCAGATATAAATAGATTAATTTAATGGTCTTGCTGAGAGCACATGATTTATTTTGATAATGACATTGAATTTGATTAAATATTTGTAGTTGTTATGGTGGTATTTTGAGCATCACAATATAAAGATAATATCTTATATAAGATGTGCATTTTCTAAACTTTGTGATGATAGAGGCGGTAACAAAGGAAATTTGTTTACATTGGCATGTGGAAAAAGACTGAAATCTGATAAAAGTAAAACTAAAGTAAATTTCAGTTTTCAACGATGATATTTGTGAAGGGATATCAGTGCTCATTCTAAATATTGCAAAGAGAACGTACGAAGAAGAGCATAAAGATATATTTAAGCTGTGGCTGATTGAAATCAAAGTGCTATGCAAGGCGTACACAACGTCAAATCTTTTTCAAAATGAAGGAAATGCTTGTATTTGCGGTGAGTGGTTGCACTGCAGTGTCCTCCTTACAGTGGATGGCGTATTCGGCGATTGGTCAGAATGGAGCGAATGCACTTTGACATGCGCCAGCGGCAGCCAATGGCGAAATAGAACCTGTATCGGCCCCTTTCATGGTGGAAGTGACTGCCTGGGCATGCGCAATGAAACACGTGAATGCAACTCCCATCCTTGTCCAGGTTGGTTGAAGTGCAGCATTGCTAGTGGCACGCAGCATTTGGAGTTATATTATTTTTAAGTTACAATCATGATCTTTGTTTCATATCTTCAGTATTCTTTTTTTTATCTTCAGTATTCTGATTGCTGTGCGCTATTCATTAACACTAGTATTTCATGTCATCTATATATCATATTACTATTTATTTGCTAACCTGGGTACGCTGAAATCCATCAAGCTACGCTGAAATCCATCAAATTTCTTTGTGTGTGTGTGTGTGTGTGTGCACGCGCGTGCGTGTGTGTGCGCGCGTGCACGCGCGCGCGCGCGCGGTGTGTGTGTGTGTCTGCGCACGCGCGCGCATGTGTATAAACACCACCACTATCGGCAGTTTAGTTTGAAAATATTGCTTATTAAATCAGTATCATTAAGAGTTATTAATCCACAAGAGTGTTTTAAACTATTCTGCATAGACAGCATAGACAAATTCTTTAGAAAGTTACACAGCGGTACAGAAGTATCACAAGCTTACAGATGAATAATTTCGAAACACCTGAAATTTTTGTAATCTGATTACTGCATAGCTCTTGAATGAAAACATTCAAATTAGCGTTTGTGCATTCCCTTGAACTCTGAGGAGTTTCTTAAGGACAGTGCCTTTTCCTCATAGGATCTTAGGAAGCGAGCACAGCATAGGTCTATGTAGCCGATTTCATGCAAAGACAAGTAAGCAAAATCACCATCG
>CM060315.1:71739232-71774232 GCA_030674185.1 Monoplex corrugatus
GCAGTTACAGTTTTGTGCAACATCGGTACATTTGATTCCTCTTTTCAGGTCGTGAGTTTGTGTCATTTGTAACAGTTATTTCTATAAAAAAAAAAAAAAAAAAAGAAATGGACATACGTATGTTTGACTGTCGTTCTTACTTCCAACGAATGCGTGCTTATTTGTTTCTAGGTTATGTTTGAACAACCTATTTCAAGCCTTTTACCCATACGACCATCAGGTCTTTGTACCATAAATTACTATTTTGGGTGGATTGTCATATGTGATTATTGTAGAAACAGCACATGCATATGGATTGTTTTTTGCTTGCATCTATCCATACGTCTATGGATATATATCTATACGTCTATCCATGTGATATCTTGTATTCAGTCCCTGCCTGCAACATAAACAGCTGGCTTGTTCGCTGCCCACCGTAATGCTTCAATAAGTCTGCTGGTTTCCCTTTCCTCTCAAACGTATTTCAAGTCCTTGCCAGTGTGTAGGGTTTTGTATAGGTTTAAGGAGCATGCCAGGCTAACTGCCGGCAGATGTGGGTGGGGAGTCTTTGGAATTGTCTGAGTGCGATGAATCCCTCTTGAACACTTGTCGATACATGTAAATCATAAGTCTATCTATCTACCTGTCTGTCTATCTAGCTATTTATCAATCTTATCATCTATCTGTCTGTCTGTCTGTCTGTCTGTCTATCTGTCTATCTATCTATCTATCTGTGTATTTGTGTATATGTGTGTGTATGTTGTATGTAAATCATACATCTATCTATATCTATCTATCTATCTATCTATCTTCATCTATCTATCTATCTACCTACCTATCTATCTATCTATTGTCTATCTATCTGTCTCTGTCTGTCCTTCTATCTATCTGTCTGTCTGTCTGTCTGTCTGTCTGTCTGTCTATCTGTGTGTGTGTATATCTGTGTGTGTGTGTGAGAGAGAGAGAGAGATACTTGCGTGTACATGTATATACATTTCCAACTGTTCACATTGGTTGTACTGAAAGACCAGTACATGACACTGATTCATAGTTCAGGTTTTGTTGTTGTTGTTGTTATTGTTGTGTTGTTATTGTTGTTGTTGTTGTAGTTGGTGCTCATGTCTTGATCAGTAAATGATTACTAAAGCTTAGCTATGTATTTCTGCTTCAAACATTTTCGAAGTATTTCTTATTGGTTACTGTTGTAACATCAGTTACTGATTTCTGCATCACGCATTTTTGCGTTGTTCCTGTTGGTGATTACATGAATACAGTTTACTATTAATGTCTGTTTTATAAATATACCTATTGTCCCACAGTCCCTGGTGACTGGTATGACTGGACGCCATGGAGTGAATGCACCGTCACATGTGGGGGCGGGACTCATGAGCGGTCACGTGAATGTGACATGACGTCTTACGGAAACCTTACGGCGCCATGCGAGGGTGACAGCTACGAAGTGGCGGATTGCCATACCTTTAACTGCACACCTGTTGGTCAGTGCCTGTCTTTGATGTTTTCGACTATTGTGTAAAGAAGGTTACAAAAGGCGGGTCGCTAGGGAGTGAAGGACCTCATCATTTTCAGGCCAGTGCGGGGCTTTGCTGTTGGTTGGACGGGGGGTGGGGGTGGGAGCGAAGGGTGATAAAAACCAGTTTTGTAGTATAGTTTTACCAGGAGATATGGTAGAAGGCCATGGGGGAAATGGTGCTCATGGATTACTTCCTGGTGGAATTCCTTTTTTTTTAGCATCATCACGTTCTGGTGACGGGCTATCACGCAGTACTGGTGTTGGCATCAAATGGACATCTGATTTTCAAGTTAGAACTGGAAACGCATGGGGTTTTGCTCCAAAACATCATTGATAACTGCGTAACCATGCATCAAAGACACAATTTTCATGCACATTTGTTGCTGAATTGATTATATCCAACATTGCTTCAGATTTGAATGGCTGCCGGTAATATCTTTATCAAACCAGCAGCGTTTTCCTTAGCTGTAGCCATGACTTTTTGAAACTGCTGGACCGAGACTGCTGTCCATGGAAATCTCAACATTCTTCTTAGCCGAGATATGGTTTCTAAGAAGAATGTTGAGAGTTCCACGGACAGCAAAGAAAACAAACGAGACAGTCTTGATGGAGGCAGACACAAGAAGATTATTCATAAAGAAGATTAGGAGAAGACAGGCAACATTTGTAGGCCATTTTATGAGGAAAAGGGAATTAGAGCACCTGGTCACAACAGGAAAGCTGGAGGGAAAGAGAGCGTGAGGTAGATCTAGAGAGAAAATATTGGACGGACTTGCAAGATGGCTGGGGACAGAGAGGGTGGAAGATGTGCTTGTAGCAACAAGGGATAAATTCATATAGAGGGCCATGATCGCCAATGCCATGCGGCAGAACACATGATGTTGATGATGGTGGACCGAGGCTGTCAATTTTTTGAGTTGCAGATCAACAGAAACTCAATCACGCACGCGCTGGTCTTTAGTATACAGAGAAAAAAAAACCAGTCACAGTAGCCCTTAAGTGTCGGCCTCCTAAACGGCTTGTTTTGTGGCATTTAAATCGCCACAAGAGAACTTATGTTTTGAGATCAAGATTCAAGATTTTTTATTTCATTCTTTCCAAAACAAAAAAGATTTTTTTTGTCTGCAAAATTGTCAATGTCATATCACACACACACACACACACACACACACACGCACACGCACACGCACACGCTCGTACACGTATGAGTGAAGACAACACAAAATATCCACGCGGAAGTAATTAAATCGGAAACATTGAAGCCGTCCCTCCCCTCTTCCCCCTCCCACGCACGCACACAGACGCCATACCCCCACGCAGGCATGCATAATCAACCCTCTCGTATACATACGCCCTCGGCAGTTCCAAGCTGACCAGCACACAGGCTTACAGCTATGCCAAACCGTCGCAAACTAAGTGATTAGCATATATTACAATGTGACTGAGTGTAACATAGAAAACCGGCTTCATTTCACGCAAACAGCAAATCCCGCAAAAGTCGCAGAACTCTGCAGATGGGACACACACTGCTGCTTTATGTCTGCGTGATCTAGTCTGTCGTCAACGTGGCGCTCTGATCCTATCATTAGAGCATGTTTAGGTCCATAGTGTTATATAATGGACTAGATTTGAGTTAAAGTCGTCTACTCACGTGATTTTATGACGGGGATAACCACCCCGAGGAAGAGCGTGGAGACAGAGGCGGAATGAGGGGGGTACTTATCTACATAGGGTAGTTTTGTCTTTATAAGAGGAATACTGTTGTGATCTGTTTTCTTACAATTATCATGGCACCAGGCTCTTTCTCTGTGTGTTTCTTGGGGTGGGGGTAGCGGGGCTGTTGGATTTTTTTTGTCTCCTTGCAGTGAAGGTTGTTTGTTTTTTTCAAACAAAAAATCACACGTTACACATCGCTAGTGTAGGAAGTACCGTGCACAAAGTCACAACATAAACTGAATAAAGTATGGAAGATTTTGAAATGTTATAAACATATTACACTCACGTAATAATGGTACATGTACTAATCATGTAATGGCTCCAGATTTAACCACAAGCCCTCCAAGTTGTGTTGAACATTGAACCTGACTGGAACACACTAAGGACTAAATAGACAAAAATATGCGCAGTGAGTGGTCTACCATATGGCTTGTGATCCATGTGGTGGTAAATAAATGGGAGAGACTGCCACATCTAGGCATCATAGTCCGGGAGCACCAAAACACTACAATGGCATCGTTTATTGCAATAGGAGAATACTTTAAAGAAGAAATACACCAATTTTCCAGGAAAACAACTGTTAACATTCTGGCGTTCGGAAATCACTTATTTATTCAAGGCGAAAAATTAGCGAAGAAATGAAAATCGTAAAGGAGCCATTTTTAAACAGAGGCATAGGGTCTGATGGGTAAAACGTGTATACACAGACGAGAGCTTGCACACGTGAATATTGTTCTGACAACAGCTGCTGTGCTTTGAGCGGAGTGACATTTATTGCATGTATGTTGCAGCTCGCACGTGCTCTGAGTGGAAGGAACGAGGACTGACGGTGACCACAGTGGCAGACATCGATCCTGATGGGGAGGAGGGCAGTCTGGTGCCAGTGGAGGTCACCTGTGACTTTGACATTAAACCTGGATTCGCAATCACTGTGATAGGTAACACTGTGTGTGTGTGTGTGTGTGTGTGTGTGTGTGTGTGTGTGTGTGTGTGTGTGTGTGTGTGTGTGTGTGTGTGTGAAAGAGAGAGAGAGAGTAAGTGTGTATTCCTCCATCATCGCATTTGGTAAGGCCCAACACACATGCCCTCGCATTTGTCTGTTTTGGCTGTCTCAGTGTGACATGCACGTAACAAAGATTCATCTTATTTCATTCATCTCTCTCTCTCTGTCTATCTGTCTATCTCTCTCTCTCTCTCTCTTTCTCTCTCTCTCTCTTTCTCTCTCTCTCTCTCTCTCTCTCTCTGCCTCCCCTGAATGACAACGATTAGTGCATATAGATCTATGTCCTAGTTTGTTATTCATATGAGTTGTTCAAATGTATATGTCTGTTCTAGTTTATGTACAATGTAGCATTGCTATAACGTATTTTTTATCCTCATTCTAATGGGGTGATGATTTTTTGTTACATTCCGTATTATGTATTCTCTGTCTGTCTACGTCTATAGGCTAGGTATGTGTGAAATCACCTGTTACCAGTATCGATACAGAAACTAATGATACTGAGCTATTAATTGTCCATTGTGAACAGGCACAAAAGACGATGAATGCTGATCGTTTTATGTGGATCTGTAATAGCGTTTTAAGAATGCAATACATGTCATTATAGTTTTTTTTTCGTTTTTATGAATTCCCAAATCAGTTTCGACTCAGCGTGATTATGGCTTTTAGACATAAAAGCAGTACATGTAGGAATCTGTCACTTCGTTTGTACAAGGCAGTTAAGATTAGAACTGTTGCTGTATCATTATTTACAAACTATGTTTATAATTATGTGATTGTCATGATGACAAATGATCGTATTGCTTACGTAGTTGTACCCCTTCATGAAGGGCAATTGCCTAAATCATCTGAAGTCTGAACTATCTGTCTCTGTGTCTCTCTCTGTCTCTCTCTCCTTCCCTTTCTTCCACTCCAAAACCAGCCCTTCCCCTCTTTCTCTCCCTCCCTCTCTTTCTCTCTGTGTCTCTTTCTCTCTGTCTCTCCTTCCCTCCCTCCCCATCAATCTAAAAGTTTCTTTATCTCTCTCTCTGCCCTACCCTCCGTTCCCACCATCACCCCCTCCCGCTCCTCTCTCTATTCTGTTGTCTTCCATGTTTGGTTACCAGTAAGACGGCTGTTCTTCAGGAGGTCAATAATTTCTGGTATTTCAAGAGTCACTCATCCAGTATGCCTGTTAACGGGCTACCGGCTGCATCTGAAGGTTACCTGAACACCGTTCGCAAAATATGTCTGTCATCTTACAGAATTGATGGCTAGGGAAATCAGACAATGGTAGCAAAATAAAGAAATAAAACAAACCAACATGAACTTGCAATTAATGCATTGTGTGGCGAGTCAAAACAGCCTGAACACGTGGAAAAAATAATAATGAAATCAAAAACGTGAAAATCGTAACCGTGAAACGAACTGGAAATTATGAATATACCGTAATGGTGGAAACTCGTAAACTTGGTGATTGGGGAGGGGGGGGGGGGGGGGATGACATACAATGAAATTAAACTGTAAAAGCTATAAACTGGTTCACGGACCGGAAATTCTTAAATATAACGTGTTGGGGATTTAAATAAAAGAAAGAAAAAGAAAAACGAGAGATAAACAGAAAATATGTAAACTGTGGAGGGGCCGAATAACACAAATTAGAAAATCATATATCGTGAATTGAAAAAAAAAAGCAGTGACAACATAATGCGATGTGTTGCCATATGACATGGGACACAGAAACTGAATTAGGGAAATAGTAAATAGTGTGGATTGAAACTGTGGAAGTCTGTGTATGTAACTGGGGAAATTGTAACATTCATTCGAATTACACATTTATTTATATCAGAAGACGCTAAAATTAATGTGAAAGGACCGTCACTGCCGCCATTTCTTGCTTACCAGGCGCGAGCTGAAATTTTGGCTTACCTCGCTTTGCTCTGGGCTGAAAAAGAGCAGCTTCCAGTATGAGCCACAGGCCTGCTCGGAACTAGACTGTGCGGCCATCGGGCGGTGTTTGTGGGCAGAGAGAGAGAGAGAGAGAGGGGGGGGGGGAGAGAGAGAGAGAAAGAGCACTCAGACTTCAGACTTCAGGACACTTTATCACTCAAGGAGAGTAGCATTTGGTCGCATTGGACCTGTATTACAACTAGTTGTTACTACTCAACACACACAGTATAAACATATTAAAAACAGATGAACTTTAACACATAGAATGTGAAACATTAAAATGAATTGTAATTTTGATTTTTATGTGTATGCCAATAGGCAAAAGCAGACACTTTGATGTAAAGCAAATAGGCCTGCATGTCAACCCTTACCAATAACAACAAAAACAACAGAAGAAACATAACAATAACAATATTGCTGGTAGTTGCAAAATATTTTGGTTCAGCAATGAGCTCAGAGAAGTGTCTTGAAATGTATACCACGTCTTTTGGTTTGCAGTCTATGATGCACTGTTGAATGCAGTGAGTTGAAAAGTCTGTCGAAGTTTTCAATGAAATGGCTGTTTTCTGGCATCTTGTGACAGCATTTCTTTTTCCACGAAGGTCAGAATACCACCAGACAATGAGTGTGGCAAAACGTGCATTGCATATTTGACTCTGAGGCCTGCGCAAGATGGGAGTTCGATGTGCTTTGCTGTCATGCAACATACATATTAAGCCTTTACAATTAAGTTTGTAAAGCTTTTCAATGTGCGATCACTTGATTTCACTGTCTGCAACCAAAAATCCTTAACTTTTTAATTTGTTCCTAATATTTTTGAGGAGGTAGGGTAGTTCATACAGGACACGGAATTTGTTTCCACTATGGATAAGAAATGGGTGGCCAGAAGTTGCTCCACGAAGTGTTTCGAAGACTTATCTGTTGTTTGAACTCTGGTCCACAATGACTAGTTTGACATGTGAACCAGTAGATTCCACTTTGGCAATGCGCCCCAATGACAGTGACTGTAGCACACTGCTGGCAATAGGTCCACTGGATAAAAAGTACGCCACAGTCTGTTTCCACTTAAAAAGCCAACCTGTCACCATAAATATTGTTGCATGGTTGGCAACATGTTTTGTACGCCCATGGAGTCGTAGTCTTCAACCCCTTAACTGTCCTGACGCTGTCCGTTGGTGCACAACCGCCTCATTGATCATCATGTCATCAAAAGGCGATAGTGTATAATTTACAGTTGTTTGGCAAGGGTTCACACAACTTTCCTTCCCAGTGCACTCAAACTTTTGTGATTGAACCCCAGGTACACAGAAATGTGTTTCATCAATCATTTAAGAGTAGAACTGCTTGGAAGAGCAAAGAGTTTACTAAGCATATTGCATGCTTTCGGACTTCCACGATATGGAGATGGGCCCAAGCGCTTACCTTCCTCAGTCCATCGACAGCCCCAATGTGATCTCTTTCTTAAGGGTATTCGAGTTTTCGCAAATTGAAGGGCAGGGTCTGACAGAAATTCTGACCACTTCGAAATTACCCGTCTGAGTTTTGCCTCTGTCCCTCGCTTCTGTCTCTTCCTCATGGACGGTTTCTCTGTGGTCACCTTGTTTTACAGACGACAAATTTTGTTCCACTCTCCTTTTCAACGTTTCACCTTCCTCTTCAGTGAGTTTTGTGAGTGGGCGGGTGCTTTAGCTTTATAATCGATTGTGTTAATCATGGTAGGAACACTGATCTGCTGAACACCTCTCTCTCTTTCTCTCTTTCTGTCCGCCTGCCTGTTTCCCTTACACATACACACACACACACACACGCACGCACGCACGCACGCACGCACGCACACACACACACACACACACACACACACACGTACTCACGCACACACAGAAGGAGGGAGGGAGACAGAGAGAAAGAGAGAGGGTGGAGAGAGGGAGAAATTGCTGACAATAGACGGTATGAAAAGATAGCATGTTCAGTGCTCTGGAGGACGTTGGTGACAGCGAGGAACAATGGACAAAGCTGAGAAACTCGATAAGTGAAGTTTGTGAGGAAATCCCTAGAGATGAAGGAAAAGCGAAAAAGAACTGGATGACCAATTTTAGGCTTGATGGAAGAACGAAGGAGGGTAAAGGAAAAAGAGGAGGAATACAAAAAGATAAGGAATTCAGGAATAGGTGTAAGGAAGCTAAGGAACCTTGACTAGAAACAAAGTGCAAAGAAATAGAAGACCGACACAAAACAGATTCTATGTTTATGTACAGAAACACTGAAGAAATTGCCGACGGGAAAAAGGCTTTCACTTCAACTGGTTGCTTAAAATCTAAAGATGGTATGATTATCATGGAAAAAGACGAAATACTAGACAGATTGGGAGAGCACATTAAAGACCTTTTTGACGATGACAGAAAGGAAGAACACATCATAACAAAAAACGTTGAAGGACCACCTATAATGAAAGATAAAGTTAGAGTAGCGTTGAAAAAAAATGAAACCAGGAAAAGCCTCAGGACCAGATAATATTTCTACAGAAATGATTGAGGCTCTAGATAAATTTGGTATTGAAAAAATAACTGTCCTCCTAAATGAAATTTATGACACCGGAAAAGTCCCCAAAATATGTCAAAATCATTTTTCACTGCACCTCCAAAGAAAGCAGGGGCTATGGCATGCAAACTCCATCGTAAAATCAGCTTGATGAGTCATGTAACAAAATGGGAATAATTATGACGAGGACAAGGAACAGAATCAAAAGAGAAATAGCAGAAGAACAATGTGGTTTTATTGAACGGAAAGGAATTATTAATGCTATATATATACATCCTACGAATTCTCATAGAAAGATCAGTCGAGCTGAATAAGGATTTGTATTTGTGCTTTGTTGATTATACCAAGGCTATTGATCGGGTAAGACAGGAAGAATTGATCAACCAAATTGTCCTCGTTGTGATTATTCTTAATAGAATTTTAGTTACATGACTCATCAATATATATAACATAAATAATATATGTGTACTCATATGTAAACATCATACATACATACATACACATACATACATACATACATACGTACATACATACATGCGTACGTACATACATACATATACACACTCACACACACATATATATATATACATACACTCACATACATACATACACATATATATGTATACACACATACATTATAAACGTGTATATACAAACTGTAACAGACATAAACCCACAGACGCAGATACACATACACAAACAATCCCGCCTGACAGGAACTGATAAAATAACTACACTTTCAACAGGTCATAACAGTGAAGACAGAGTACGAGTGCAGGGCTGGGAAGGTGCCATGGAATATCAGCGGGTCATCAAGTACAACATTAGCTTTGAACACGTCATTTCTATCGTGGACCAGTCGTACAGTTGTGAGCAGTTCATCCGATGGGAATGCAAGGCCGCCCTCATTCACAATCCTAACGACAACAACAAAGTAGGCAGACTATTTAACCCTTTGACTCCCGCACCCAGTGTACCAGCATCCTACATTGTCAACCATGCTAGCAAAGCAAAAATTCAACCCTTTGATTCTCTCACCCTATCCACCAGCTTCATTCTGGTAGCTGGTGGAGAGAGTGAGGGGGTCAATGGGTTAAGTTTTTGCAGTCGGTGGATAGGGTGCAGGAGTCAAAGGGTTAAGGAGAAACTGGGAGAGAGTACATATATATCCTTTAATGTATTTTTTTAAAACTTAAAGTGGTCTTACAGTAATACAGAAATGCCGATTCTGTTCTCTGTCCTTAAAACAGGAGGCAAAAAAAGTATAGTTAATAATGGTTCACGTTTGTGTATGAGTGTTTGATTTAGTATATATGTTAAGTGTGTGTGTGTTTGTTTGTGTGTGTATGTGTGAATGTATGTGCGCGTGCGTGCACGTGTGGGCACTTCAGCAACATTGATATATAGATGCATTCTACATGATTTTGTGATCAGAATCATTGTATTTAATGGTACTGTATGGATGAGCTCAGAAGTGTTACGTATTCATTATCATCACTAGGCGCCAACGTGCACAAACTTTGCTCCAGACACATGGTTCAGTTGACCATGGAGTTATACTATATAATGAATGCACTGTGATCCATTGTTGACAGAATGAAGGGACAATAGAAATATTTCCTCCTGAAATGTTTTTCCAGCATTTAATCAGTCCAAAACTGTTTGACAACAGGATAGATCAGTTTAGGCCTTAATGCATTTACCGTTTACGAATCATTGTCCGATTGTTTTCATTTTGTTTCTACTTGCGTGTGGTGTGTGTATGTGTGTGTGTGTGTGTGTGTGTGTGTGTGTGTGTGTGTGTGTGTGTGTGGTGTGTGTGTGTGTGTGTGTGTGTGTGTGTGTGTGTGTGCGTGTGTGGTTCCATTATCATCGGTTGATTTAGTGTGATTATAAGCACCATGAACTATCGGTCATCTTTGACAATTACAACACGCTTGAAAATAACCATTGAAATTTATCATCATCATTATCATCACTATGAGCGCTATTATTACTGTTACTCTTCGAAACATTTTCCACTTTAGGTGACCACTGGCTGGTTCAATCGCACGAAAGGACAGGCAGACTACTTTGGCGGGGCTACCCCAGGCAGCAAATCGTGTGCCTGTGGCATGGACAAATCCTGCGTCAATCAGGACCTCGTCTGCAACTGTGATGCTAACGACAATGTCTGGAGGTCTGACGAAGGCTTCCTAACTTACAAAGATGACCTTCCTATCACGATCTTTAAGGCCGGTGACACTGGTAAGAAATGCTGGATGCCTGTCTCAGGCTTGTGTGTGGATGGTGAGGGTAGGAGGTGGGTCGCGAAGGGAAAAGGAATTTGGCATGCATTTGATAAAAGTTTTGAAAACAATTTCATTTAATGACAGTTTGGCTTTAAAGGTAATCAGTTCCTATTGACAGTTTAAATTTTTTTGTTTGTTTGCTTTGCTTATGATATCACACTCAGGGAGGTTATCTTTGTGCTCACTTTTTTTTTCGTCCCATTTTCTACGCCACCTTAATGGCCACAGAAGTTGGCATGGTTTTCAAAATGCGATGATAATGATGGTAATGAGGATGATAATCAGGATGCTGTGGAGTTCCATCTAGGATTGAGACCGTGGCAGGGCTGTACTCGACACTCAGTATCATTATATATCCTGGTGTCAACCAGGCCAGAGATATACAGACGCCTGAGGTTTTGGTCACAAGATTTGAGCAATACCCTCAATGACGCATCCATAAAGTGTATGAGACTCGACTGTGTGGTCCCAGTCTTCCCAATGAGGCCACAGCACGCCCAACTCTAAGTAGGAGCCGGTTAGAGCCGAAAAATCCCACAATGATTTTTGAAGGGACTGATCCTTTCTTCATCTCTGCTTATATGACACTTTCTTTATCTAGTACTTAAGACATTGTAACGGGGACTTGTGGCCATGCTCGTTTAAACATATGCACGGTCTTCTTTGGCTGAATCAGTGGACGGTTTATTTTTCTTGACAGCTGTAGTAAGAAAGATCAGTGGGGGAAAAAAGGCCACACCCGTACAGTTCAGTCTTTGCCCACTGAAATTGCTGCGTTTGCTGAGTTACCTTGGAATGAAACTGTAACCAAAATAAACAAAGATATGTGCGCACACACACACACACACACACACACACACATGCGCGCACGCACGCACGCACATACACACACACCAACCAGTATGCGTGTGCGAGTGGACATTTGTGTCCACGCACGCTTGCACAGAGCCTTGCTAGTCAGTGTAATGTAAATCTCCATTTCAATTTTTAAAGAATTTGAAGGAGGAATCTTTAAACAAGATATAGTAGTAATATTTGCTCAGCCTTTTGTCTGTTCATCCGAGATGTGGTTTCTAAGAAGAATGTTGAGAGTTCTATGGACAGCAAAAAAAACAATCAAACGAGACAGTCTTGATGGAGGCAGACACAAGCAGATCACTCATAAGGAATATGAGGAAAAGACGGGCACATTTATAGGCCATTTTATGAGGAAAGGGGATTTGGAGCATCTGGTCACAACGGGAAAGCTGGAGGGAAAGAGAGCACCAGGTAGACCCAGGGAGAAAATACTAGACAGACTTGCAGAGTGGCTGAAGACAAGGAGGGGAGAAGAGATGCTTGAGGCAACAAGAGATAGAGACAGATGGAAGTCCATGATCGCCAACGCCATATGGCAGGGCACCTGATGATAATGATGATGATTTACTCAGCCATAAGATAACTTTCGAACATGATAGAGCAAAAAACGTCTGTCAGTATTTGCTGTTTATTCTCACACGCCACTTCAATACCAGGACCTTTATCTGGCAGTCCACCACACCACTAGACCCACCTCAGATCCAGTGTTTGATCGCTTGATTAATTAATTTCTACGACCATCTCAGCGTTTGAGAAGTGTAGGAATGGGTTTCGATACAGCATCAATACCACCAGAACGACGGCATTGTAAAATGAACAGTGAGTAGGCCAGTCTGATGTAGTGCATGTCGGATTTGAGCTCACAGCCATTGCATGTGAACCCGGTGCTCAAGTAGCTGAGTTACTGAGATCTGCTGTAACGCCAGATGTCCAAAAAGATTTAAATGTCCCAGGAATATTCACCAGAAAAGGCCCCGCAAAACTGCCGTGCTTGGTCTGCTTGAAAATATGAGATGACTTTCTAATAACTGAAATTGTTTAATCGTGGTACCAGACTGAGAGAGCGTTTGCACTGATATGCTACATCCTTCGAACATAATTTTAGTCTCCAATCATGAACTGTCAGAGGACTTTGATGTGAACGTAGCCCACGCACGGGAACAGAAGGACACACACAAGCTTTGGTCGTTGTCAGTGGTGGGGATAAAAGCCTCTATCTATCAAGTGGAGCCGACTACACTTCTGACCACCTAGTTCAATGGTAGCCGGCGTAAAATGAAAAACAAACCGGGCCACATTGATGACCAGGTGTAGCCTGACCTTGCAGACGGCAAATGAAAGAAGACAGGCCAGGACATAAAACGATTTCACTTTGCTATGATCATCAGTGACCATTATTAAGATGCTATGGAGTTCATTCTTCAACACATCCCTTTTTTTTTAAAGAAAGATTGTTTCATATCGACCAGCGATAAGTGTGCCCCTGTAGTGTTTCGTATCAAGCGGTGGGAGGTGTGTGCGCTCTGTATGTGACAAAAATGTAGTTGCAAGATTCGCTCAGTTCTTTCTGGGTGGATCTTTACTGAAATCGTGTCAGAGTATAGATCATTCAGGACTCACCAAGTCTTCCGTTTGGAGGACAAGGTAAAGGTCAAGGTTACATGAACAACAACCCCAAAACCAGCATTTTTCGAGAAAAGTGTCTATGTAAACAAAACTTTCTCAAGAACTGACAATCTGTAAAATCTGTGACTTTGCAAAGTACAAAATCTGATTTTCTGTATATTTTTTTGTAATTTTGTAAGGGTAATTGTTAGAATGGCTTGACCATCTTGTCTTGTTGCGTTTTGTGTTTGCATTTTCGAGAGTGCCAGACACAGATGTACTCTATCGTTATTATAATATTCTAGTGTCAGTCAGGTTTCCTACACATCCACTATTTGTCCTGTAATCATCCCCTAAGACGCAGTCATGAAGCGGATGACACTGAACTTTGTTGTCAGTGTTTCCACTCACACCTGTAGCACAATCTACTGTGGTTAGGAGCCATTGTGATCCAGAATTCCTGCAGTAATACTTCTGAACAGGTGGAGAGTTTGAAACCTCAACCTTACAGTTATCAGGTTGATGTTCAGTCCATCACATCACGGCAATTGACAACAACACAATAACTGAACAGGTTGAACTATCACAACAGACAAAACATGATTTCATTATGTTACAATACATTTATCAGAGCCCAGCATTTTATTCGGTTAATTTCAGAGCTGTAACTCAGTAATAAACAGAATCACATCAGAGTGTACATTCTTCGCCTGAGAATATAAACATCAATATATAAAGCATGCAGTCTGTCAGGTATTCAGTCACAGTACTCTTAGAGACTTGACTTATACTCTTTGAGACTTAAAACTTAGGCTGTGCAAGAGGCACTATCCACTGTAGCTAGACTTCGTACTTAATTCATTATATACGGATTGTAGAAAAAAATTCAGTAAAAAGAATTGTAGTGTTAAGAATAACCAAATAAACAACAACAATAACAGAATGTGCAGGAATGTGACATTGCTGTCTCTGAAGAATTTATAGCATCACTTTGTACGTCAGGTAGTTGATGTTTGAAAATGTCTTTTATAATCGTTCAAAGAAATTACACGAAAAATGAATATCATTTAAACTTCGTACACACCAAATCAAAAAAACACAGCTAGCGTAGCCATCTTCACTCTCTGTCATGAGCCAAAATGAATGAATCTGTCCATGGCTTTCATGTGACTCGCTTGTGATCCGCCTTGACCAAACAGTGACCTTCCTACTTGGCAAGAGTTGAATAAAGCCTATGTTCGTCATTCTTCTGGCCAACATTCGACACGAAACTTTTAGACGCACTACAGCCGACTCGGATTTCTCCTCATCCACGTTTTGTTGCGTCTTAGTCTTGTCTCTTGATTTAAGTTTCTCACTGTCATTATTCCTCTTGTGTATTTCTCTTGTATATCATGAATGGTCCGAGGAAACACCTTGTGAATTTCGCTCCTATGGATATCTATTGGTCACTGCCATAACAACTCGACCAGTCATGGTTCAGATCCAGTCTTTTCAATCTCTTCAACCTCTCATTCTCCCCACGTCGATAACCACGGGCCCTGATTTCCAGTGGATATCGCATGAATTTCATTCCCATCGACCTTAAATCACACTTATTTGTCCCTGCCATTACATTTCACCTGGTGGCAGACTTGATACCAAGCCAGATTTTAAAACACCTACAACCTCTCGTTCTCTCCTTGTCGATAGCGTCAGTCCTCAACGAGATTGGAAAAAAAAAGAAAAAATGGAAACAGGGAAGGCCTATTCTCCTCCGGTTTGGATCGACTACACAAGCAGGAATTCTCCCTAGATGAGTAGATCATACTGCTTCGAACGCTTCCAACTCTTTTTTGGTTCCGCTCACAGACGAAACAGTGGTAGAGGACACCACAGCCCATTTGAGAAAAGAAAATGAAATGAATGTCTCGTTCGATTGTACAACCAAAATGCAGGTTGCTTCGTTGAAGCAATCATGCTTGCACAGCTTTGGTGAAGGAAACGTTTCCGAGTCTTCACAGAGGACATCCTCAACTTTGTTGGCCATGCTTAGGTTGGAGCAGGAAATCAGATCATTTAGCGCTTTGTAGGATGTCTTGGAATGGATCCTGAACAGGCATGTCCTTGGCTAATTATACAAGCAATGGTGTCACCATTATATTGATCTGTTTGCGACAAAGCTCAGTAAACATCTCCAACTACTGGATTTTCATGCTCGACTACTCTGCGGTAGGAAATGCCCACACAGTAGCTAAATTTTCCTCATGACCTTCAGGCGGACTGCGAACATTTCATCCCGTCGACCCTCCTGCTGAGAATGGGCACCACTTCTGAGGCCCTACCTGTTGTGGCAGTAGCCCATACATCAGGATACCGAAGCCTTGTATGGCTTCCAATGAAAAGTGTGAGTATTTTTGTGCTCTAAGGTCTCGGTGGAACCTATTCAAACCACCGAATAATTTTCCAGTTCCATGGCCCACCTCCTCTTCGAATGGACACTGGTGGTTCGCACAATCGGCATCAGGCTACCCCGGGAAAGATCAACACCTCCGTTTTGAGCCATCCTTTTTGGTCTTTCCCACGCCCCCTTTCTTTTCATGAAAGTGGCATTCCTTCACCCTGTCCTTCCTCCCGGAGGTCACACTGAAAAACCAGTACCTGGAGACCCTTTCCATAGTTAGTGATTGGACTCTTGACCGACATTGTCAGCAAGGCGACTACATGTCTCTAGCTTCGCCCAATGCACTGCTTTAAATTTTTTTCTTGGGGCGGGGTGGGGAGGTGGTGGTGGTGCGGAATTGCAGTGGCTGAAGGCATCTCATCTCAGTCAGTGAGAGCCATCAAAAGGCCATTTCTACAGCAATGGTATTTTGATGGATCAGTTGAGATGATTCTTTGAGCATACCAATTAGCAAGCGAGGATATGGGCAATCTAAATCCTAGGACTCCCGAGGTTCGAGTGACTACATCTTCAGTCTTTGCTTATTCCGTCTCGTTCAAAACTTCAATCATTAGTGTATTGATGATCAGACAACCCCTTCATCAATCACTCTCATGGATATCTCCTCAGTCAAACAAACGGCTCCTCCAGGATATCCTTTGTGGCAGCAAACACTGCTTTTTCCGTCCAAGCTCTACAGCGCGAACCGCCCCTTACCACTGTCTCAATTCAACAGTGATTTTGATTTGATGTATGACTTACTCGACTCAATCGTATGAATTCCGCGGGGAATGTACAGCTGCGGCAATATTCCTTCAGCGCTCTCAACTCAGGGAGAACTTCCTCAGCTGTGCCCATGTCATTCCAGGTGCCTTTACCTCTGTGTCAGTACTCTCGCGGCGTATCTGTCTTGGTCTTCCCATATTTTGTTTTCCTTGTGGGTTCCAGTTAAGGGCCTGTCATGTGACGTTCGAGGGAGATTCCCGCAGAGTGTGGCTAATCCACTCCCATTTCCTTTCCTTGATTTCTGTATCAGTTGGTGTTTGTCTTGTTTTGTCCCACAGGCCAGTGTCGGAAATGGTATAATTTCATGCATACACATTTAAAATAAGGGTGTTTTTTTTTCTTCTTAAATCCCTGTTTTACAATTATTCTGGCCAAATCGAAACCCCAGATTCCGGCCCATCTAGCCCTGCTTGTATTGCTCTGGATTTGGCTAGAGGCCAGAGAAAGAACAACAAAGACAGTATTCAAAATTCGCCATGCGGAAAAACCATTGATTGGTTAAGGCGGATCACATGCAAGTCACATGAGAGCCATGAACAGCTTCATTAATTTTGGCCAGTTACAGAGAGCTATTCTGGTCAGGTCAGTTACGATTTTTGATCTGGTAAGTATACTAGTTAAACATGGATTTAATTGAAAAAGTCTTCATTATTCATGATAACATATTAGTCTAGTTATACTTCATGGTAGTGTTTGCTGATAATATGTATATAGATTATTTTCAAACATGGGGCCATCTAAATATACAAAATATATAGACATCAACACATTTGTACTTTTTCCTCCATGAACATGATATTCTCAGCGAGTTTCTGACCTAGGTTTTCGGCGCTGGTGCACTTTCTTCGTGGACTGTTTTACTTAATGTCACAGAATACATGCAAAACAAATTCGAGCAAACACAAGCAGTATTCATGATCAATTGTAAGTGATGCAAAGAAACGTAGGATATGAAACTTGGAGAAGAAATGAAGCTTTGTAACACTAGTTCAAGGAAAGTGGGGTGGGGTGGGGTGAAGGAGAAGGCAGAGCAGGCGGATGAAGACTGGTATTTGTGTAGTGGAATTTCCAGATGGTCAGGTCGTTCCACTGTACTTTAGTAATTTCCGCTGTGTACTTACATGTTTGCTTTTTAGTCACGGTGACCCATCTGCCCTGCTCTTTCCAAAGGCAACATAGACGTCTAGTCAGGGGTGCACCTACACGCGCGCGCGCTGCAATTACTCTCTTCCCCCACCTGCACACACACACACACACACACACACACACACACACACACACACACACACACACACACACACACACACACACACACACATACATTGTCTTTATATGCAAAATCATTATTATGTGAAGAAACACAAGATCTGTTCAATGTTCCCAAATTGTGAAGTATGTATTGATGATAATTCTGTCTTGAAATAGGAAAAATGTTAAGGTGTAAAATCATGCTGACAACAGAGCGAGCTTGTCTGTTAAAAACTAACGGGAGAATGTAAAAGTGAAACAAATCGTGTACCACAAAATTTAGAAAAGAAATAGAAATGGTGGTGGTGGTGGGGGTGGTGATGGTGGTGATGATGATGATGATGATGACGATGAGAAGAAGAATGATGGTGGCTACAACGATGACGATGATGTTACATACATTGGGTCTGTCTGTACTTACATACTCTGTTGAACAGTGCAGGCTGCTCTCGGAGCATGGGCGTTCATAGAAAACATATGTTTAAGCAAACAAACAAACAAGCAAAATGAACGAGTAAAACTATTATTGTGACTTGTAGATTTGGCAGTAAACACAAATTTCATTTTCTGTGAACACGAACCTGCAGCTCGAATGATGTGCATTAGAGAGAGAGAAAGAGAGAGAGAGGAGTGTGTGTGTGTGTGTGTGTGTGTGTGTGTGTGTGTGTGTGTGTGTGTGTGTGTGTGTGTGTGTGTGTGTGTATGCTGATAAAGGTAACATGTTTATTACATCTTTCACAATATCTTTCTGGTCAGTTTTCTTTTCTCTTGTTGAAATTGCTGACAACACAGCCAAGAGCTGTTTTCTTTTTCAGCCATGCTTATTTGTAATCATATTGCATCGTTACTAAGAGTGTATGTTTCTCAGTTTGTTTTAGAATCTATTTGTCGAGTATTTAGTGTACAGTATGTAAAGTGATATAATTCCAATTTCATTGCTAAAAATAAAAGGGAAAAAGAATGATGGTTAATCAGTAATTCCATTCCAACTTGTATAATGGCTATCAATATGGCGTGACGTATTTTACCAATGTACATTTGAATTCTGTTCTTTTCTTTGTGACAAACTGTGCAAGATTACAAAACAGTTAAACGCGTATTTTTGACTGGACAAAACACACAGTTGCAAGTCTTCGTTTTGTCTGTATATGGTAAGAATGCAATAAGCCCAAGTTCAAGTAACAAGAATGTGAACAATGGTACTGTGAGGAGGATAAATACTATGTAAATGACATTTTCGAATTAATGAAACAATGTGTAATATATCTATAATGTCCATTGATTTCATATTCATGACTGACCTAACCCAAGCTCCTGTTACTTGTAGGTGGTCAAAAGGAAGACGGCTATCGCACGGTGGGACCACTCAGATGCGTGGGAGCCGAAGAATAAAATCCGCCAATGGAATCACGACATGGTCACGTGACCTTTCAGACCACTCGCCATCTCCCTTTTCACTCACGTGATCTTTGATCACATGTCACCAATCATTACAACAATGTCCGGCGAGGTGACGAGTGCTCTGAAACCAGTCACGTGACCAAAAGGTCCCCGTAACTTGCTCCTTAAAGAGCATTTGGGGGAGAATAGTTTTAGACTGCCATTAGGAATTTTCCCATTCTTTCTCCATTCTCTGTTTGTTTCTGTGTTTATGCTGAGGTTTGTTTTCAGGTGCACGGTAAGTATGAAACATTTGAAGGTGTGTGTTAAGGTTTGACCGTGCTGTGTGCCTGTCTTTAACCGCTTTCGTGTCTTGTTTTGCGATGCGCAGGGGACCCTGACAGAGAGTTTGGATACCACACATTCGGCAAGCTTAAATGCCAAGACGTAGATCCTGCGCAGGGTTAACTGAACCAACTTCCGGCAAGATCAAAATGGCGTCCGTAATTTGATTTATTTTTTTTTGTACCTGGCACTGATTTTCACTTTTTTTACATCCCTCTTCTCTTCATTTCCTGACTTGCACACTGTTGCTCTTGTCCATGTTAATCAAATACATCTTCTATAGAATACGCGTAGAGCTGCTGCGTGCGTAGTTTTCAGCTTAGAAGATTGCGTAGAGAGCGCAAACTGCTTTTTGTGTTCATATTTCCATGGAAGCTTAGGTATTGCAAGGGAAAAAACATACGAAAAGTACTAGCTTTGATCTGGCACGTAATAAAAAAGAGTACTGATGTACTAGCTTGGCTGTCAAGTCAGTTTCATTTGCACTGCGTAGGAGAATATCAGGCACGATGAGTCTAGAAAAAAATATGAACATGCTGACAATAGAGGATGAAGAACATATTGCTGGAGAGCTAGCTGACTGCCTGTGCGTGTTTGGTGATTTAGGTGACCACACTCAAGGAGAGGAGGGCTTCCACACCGTGGGGCGAGTCTACTGTTGGGGCATTGCCAGCTAAGCCCTATACCACCCGGCTTCTGAAACCTTGTCATCTTCAATTGGACTTGAGATTCTTAAACTAGTTCTTACTCTTTCTTTTTGTGACAGATTTTATTTCATTATTTTTTTTTCTTCCAAAAAAAGTTCAGATTGACATGAGACATTTTGTATGTATCTGTGAATTCATATTTTTTGTTAGAACAAGGAGCTTAAGTCTTTACTTTAACATATTTCAGCAAGATATTTTGGCCATTTTGAACAAATCTTCACCAGCATTAAATCACAAAGTACATTAAAATGCCAAGTACAACACTGTTAAATCACAATCACAATATTCCAAATGAAAGAAAAAATCAAAGAGTTTGAAAAAGCGATGTTTAACCAAATCCAGCTGTTGATGTGAAATATGTTCGAATGGAGTGGGTCGAATTTGATCATCTGCGTAAAAAATGAATGTCAAATGGCTCCAGAAAGTGAAATTGTCAGTAATGGCAGGACCATGCTTTTATTTTCGAGTGGTATTTTATTATCCAGATGTTTGCTATTTTCTTGTGTTCTAAAACACGAGTTTTATCCTTTTTATGTTGTGTGTATTAGTAACAGCAGGCTTTGTATCAGACCTTTCGAATATCAACTTAACGTCAAAAGTTAACTGTACTTCTTCAGGTTAATAATATCTGCCCCCCCCCCCCCCCCTAACTCCCTTCTGTCTCTGCATATGAGGTTATTTAGCAAAGATGTCTTTTTCTGTCCCCTCCGTAACCCACTCATTTTTGCCCAGTATAAATTATGCACATGCTTTTCACGATTGTCGTCCGTTTCAAGTTTAATCGTAATTGTAGATTTTGATAGAGGTGATGTAAATGCGTGGTTACCTACTCTGTATATGTAATCAAACACAGCCCTTGAAAGGTCATAACAAAATACCAACGAGTACCGCAAACAAAAATGAGCTTACGAACAAACGGAACAGGTAAGATGCTTCCTTCCTCTTTTCCCATTGATACGAGCAAATATACTTCACATACCGAACTACCGCAAAGAAGATACATGTACAGACGAATTCGTGCGTGCCCTCTCTCTCGTTCTCTCTCTCTCCCTTACTCTTTCTCCCTCCGTCTCTCTCTCTACCTTACTCTTTCTCCCTCCGTCTCTCTCTCTCTCTCTCTCTCTTCATACCACACACACAACACACACACACACACACACACACACACACACACACACACACACACACACTATAACAAAGAAGTTAAAGCGACTCTGATAAATTGATACACCTCTTGATGATCGGTTGTGGATTCCCTCATTTAACAAAGTGAATCATGATTTTTAAAATCTCAGAAAAAAATAATTGATCGTATTTTCAAAATTGTTTTCCACAAACTAGATGATAGAGAAGAAAGAAGATCGGATGTGTTCAACTGTGAACGGTGTTGAGAGAGTATGTAGCACACCAACAGTTAATCGAGTACACCCAACTCGATTGTGCCATCCCCTGCCCACTCGGCTTTTGAAGAAGTTGCTGTATGGCTCTGCTAGCGTTCAAAGACTCTTTTTCGCTCTTTTGTGTATTTCAACTTTGTTTTCGTGAACATAGCAAGAAAATCTCTGTCTCTCTGTCTCTGTCTCTCTCTCTCTCCTCTCTCTCTCTCTCACACACACACACACATATGTATATATACGGCCTACTACATAGACACACACACTCACGTACGCACTGCGCATTTCAGTTATCACTACTTGGAACGTTGACTCGACTTCTTACAGAAGTTAGACTTGTGTGTATTATTATTATTATGTTAGACCTAAGCATTATTTCGTTCTCACATCATTTTTGGAAGGCCTACCGACTCTGATATGTTTTCATTTTCCTGGCTATCCTTTTTCTCGATCTGGCAGCTGAAATGTTCAGGGCAGGGCGTGAAATTCTTTTCTTGCCAAGCCTGACAATTCCGTGAAGGGCAAGAACTTGGATTCCACGTTGTAATGAATAGAATTGAAAAGAGAAAGAGAGGTGTTTTTATGTTATGAACTTTGGTTTGATTTTGATTTCGAGTTTGGTTTGTTTTTTCTGTGATTTACAGATTTTGTTGTAATAGAAGCAAAGCAAAGCATACTTTGTGTATTTTGATTTGTTGATGTGTGTTGAGTGAGAGAGAGAGTGTTTGTGAGGTAATACTGCACGCGTGCGCGGGCACACACACACAAACACGCACCATACACACCAGTAGTACCATCTAAGATTGCATTCTGTCACGACGCACTAGGGTCTGGATTAAAAAAAAAACACTCCGTGAAACAAACCCACCCATCTGTCCCACATTTACAGACAAAACACCAATCCCACACATGATGTGATAGTTCACATAAAAACAAGACACTTTTATTCATTTCTTCCTTCCCCTCATGAACATACCAAAAACAACAACAAAACAATATGACGCTATAGACTAATTTCACTGACAAGCATTCACATGATCATAAAGCAAAGGTTGGGAATCCTGATACGGAATAAAGTTCCTGACAGTCGTACTTGGGGGTTACCATTACTCCAATAAAGCTGTGGCACTGGTACACTCTTACAAAGAAAACATCTGATGTGAGCTTCCGACTGTTGAATATCACAATAGTATACCGAATCATCTGTGCAACATGTAAATCGAGGCACTTGTATGCTTTTACATATGAAACATATAACTAAAGCCTGTAACTATTGATTGACTTTCTCGACAATTACACGTAAAGCTACCACCGCAACGTCAAGGCAGTGGCACTTGTTTACAAGGAAAAATAATATTACTAGAGTTATGACTGTCGAGTAAAGTTCTCCAAATTTTCAAGCACTTTGTAGATACGAAGTGTCTCAATTCTACGAGGTCCTGGTGTTAACATCCATGCACGTAAACACAGTTGTATGTCAGTTCATTACTTTCGCGGTTGACTGACTCAGATCGTGGCCTTCGCGAAATACATGTTCTTCGTCAAGGTCAGGCTCAGATCAGTCAACATTGGCATGGTGATATCCGACTTCTGTTGACAACTTGATCACTTTGATGTGCACTTGAAGATGAGGATGCTAGATTAACTTTTTCACATCGTAACGCTAGCCCGCTAGCGTTCTCGCGGAGAACCGCAGGCGACGGAACGCTAGGGGTATAGCGTTCAACAAGCTCGCCGCTGACAACGTAACGCTAGGATTCTAACGTCTTGCGTTAGAAAATTCCTACGTGAAGCCAGTTACGGTCTAAGGGAAAAATCCTCTATTATAGTATCAAATGACCATTTCTAAATACTTGAGAGTGATTTCCCGGTAAAAAGTTTATTTGAAGAATTTTTCGGGCGCGAGAACAACGTCACCCGAACTTAACTGAAACAAAGGCAAAATGAAGCGCCCTTCGAATGCGCGATGTCGCTGTTCACTCAGGATTGTGGAATTTTTGTGTGTGTGTGTGTACTTTTCTGAGCTTCTGATCAGATGATACAAGTCATGGAGAATTGGTGTCTCTTTTTTCTGTTTTGTTTACATCTGCTGAATGGATGAAATGCTTGTCTGAAATGCTCCTCAACCATGATATTTCATTGCACAAGTAACCTCAAAGAATGTCTGAACAAACCTTATACTGTAGATATCCTAAAAGAGGATTAAATTACCTTTCTAACCATACCCTACATGTTGATGATAGTCATTTGGGGCGCCTGTGAAAATTAATTTAAAGTGGCCTAAAAATGCACGTTTCCAAGGAAAGTAGTCAGTGGCAGTTGGTACGTCTGCAGGGAAGTAGGTCAAATAGCCAGCTGACGATGCCCAAGTGTTAATATAATCAGACTGATTGCCTGGAAGGCCACTACGTAACCACAACCTAGTACATGCAGTTCTACTTTTTGTGTGTAACCAGCGTCGGCGAGAGTCATTGCAGCTTGCTGTAGTGTCTACAGAATAGCTGGAGAGGTAGGGACGTTGATGTAGCCCCTTCTGATGCCCAAACCACGGCACCCAAACTGCGCAACAGGCCGGTCTCTCCCCGTTTTCAAGGGGGCTGGGTCCTTCCCGGGACGTCTCCCTGTTCGTAGAAGGTTCGGTGCGGTCGGTGATAACAGGTGGGAAAAGGTTCCTTTTTCCCTCTAATGAGCGACGGTCGTGGGATATTAGGTCTCCAGCAGGGAGGGTTAGCGAGAAAGTCGTTTTCTGCTTCCCTTCCTGCCGATCCTCGTCCCTCGGGGTCCTACAGTGTAACGCCTGTACTGGTCTCGAAAAGGGCGCGCTCGCTTGAACCGAGCGTTGTCTTGCACGTGGAAGTGAGCGGACAAGAGCCTACTTTCCGTGCGTACCCAGCATCGACGGGAGTCATTGCTGGTTGCTACAGTGTCTACAGAATAGTTGGAGTGGTCGAGACGTTGCTGTAGCTCCCTCAGACGCCCACACCACGTCACCAAAACTGGCAGCCAGGACTGGCCCAGCATGGCAGGTATTATATTGTAAAAGAAATGGCGAATCGTGTCTTAGTTGTCCCCTTCCACATTCTAGAGAGAAAAAAATATGGTTCAAAATACCATATCCTTTCCAACTGATTAGTCCATAGATAATTGACCTTTTAAACAGAAAACAACGAACCCATTCTGAATTACGTTAAATCAACTGAGGAAGTCTATACTGCCACATATTTGTAAACCTAACAGTCGTAGCTGACAGAAAAAATCATGGTTATATGTATGTAATGAAACAAATCGTAGCACAGTACATGAGTTCCATGACACATTTAAAACGATTTGACGCATCAAGATGTGCACAGCCCCCAGGACTGGACGTTTATCACTCATGACAAACAAATCTGCACTATGGCGAGGACAGGATACATTTTCACACTCCTTTTGATCATGCAGACGCCTTCTATGCCCCCAGATCACCACTATCGCGGGGAAAAGAAAGTTTATAAACAACGTAGTAATTCGACATGTGCATCAGGACCTGCTTGAAACCTCAAAATAGCGCTTTTCATAACAATCCATGGTTCACAGTTTATGCGCTGGCGTAAAACCGTAACCATAGCCATTACAGAATATACTTCCAGTCGGAAGAAATGGGGTAACCACTTGGTAACTGATTATCTCTCTCTTTGAAAAAAAAACTGCTTGTCTGTCCTCCCGACAACGCGGGTTTATCAAATAACAACCTCGAATAAAAGACCTAACAAGAGTACCAAGAAACAAAACAAAACAAAACACACACACACACACAAACCGCAAATCTTTATAATTCTGGAATGCACGGTTCCAGAACGCTGATGCCCTTAGCACCCACAGCTCAACCTTGCGGTAGATGTAAGTGCAAACACTACTAACTTCGCCTAACAGAACTGTCATACCCACAATATTACAAACATAAATAGGTTCTCAGTGCCAAAAATCACCGCAACGCTCCACTCGCATATATATGCCTTCAACCTTTTTGCAATAAATACATCATCAATCAAGTAAGTCGTTATAACAATACGAATACTAAATCTGCACTCACTAATTTCGTGCTCACAAAGGCAATATACGGGGGGGTGGGGGGGGGGGGTGCAAAAGTAGGTATACAGTTATGAAAAAAGAAAACGCGTACAATACTCATTGCATTTATTATACAAACAAATGAATATTGCATATACATGTAATAACAAGCACAGCCTTAATCCCTCAGATACTCAAACTGCTTGCAGTCGGTATTCACACACTCCTCTAATCGAGAGCGGAACTAAGCATCATGATAATGATGTGATACTTAGTGTATATCTACTTTTGCACCCCCCTGTATAACGCTTGGCAGGTTCAGCACATAACCATAACTACACCATTCACCTCCACATTTCTGTGAGCAGTTAAGATTTTCGTGCACACAAGCAAATTATTTTATCCATATTTGGGATTTCTTTGGCAAGTTAACATCATCTACAAACTTAGGACTTGATGAATAGTAGATACAATATTACACAATGAAACAGAAAGCAGAACACTATCACTATACAACAACTGACGACATAGAGCACTTAAACCACAATACGACATAAACATATACAGCAAGGCTGACATGGACAATTGCCCAGCACCACGCTAAATGTACCTTACAAAACTGAATTTTAGACACCAGTGTGGCCGAAACTAAGACACTAAAAACGATTAACTTAGCGACTTGCAAGATGGGCATGGAAAACCAACAAGGTAGCTAAATTACAGACACTGACTCTATCCTCTAGGCTGTAAGACCTGTATTTACCTACACCCTAGCTCTGTCGAGAAATCTGGCTAACCAACTAAATCTTGTGGGACAACTGCACAGCAAGAGAACTTCTGAACAAGTGACGATACAATATGGCCAGTAGAATTACAGGCCTTCAGAGCTGAACACAGGTCAGCCAAACACATCACCTGGGACACCTGAAAACCATGAACATGTAAACCACGAAATACATGTAAAGCCCACGGTCACCACACAAAGCTAAGAGAGTCTTACCTGCCTTGTCCAATGAGACGAACAGTCTGCGTATATATTGTACAATTCAGCACCATTGACCCTAGAAACACAGCCCACATAATATCTCCCATCACCTTCAACAAAACCGGACTGGAAAAGAAATAAAACTTTCAATATGTTCATCCGAGACACATTCTAGACGTAACATTTCTGTTTCCACTGTCTCAGAGTGATTCAGTGTTACAGTTATCACTGCTGCGTAAAGAACTTTTTTAGTAAAAACAAATTCTGGAGATTTCCTGTTCTTGCTCTAGAGCATAGAAAGCGCTCGTGCGCACATACACACACGCACGCACACACACACCACACACACACACACCACACACACACACACACACACACACAGACAGAGAGAGAGAGAGAGATTCGCCAACATGTTATCTCAGATGAACGAGTTACTTCCTTTTCTATCCGCCCTACGTGTGGCCGCAATCATATCATCTCCTGTCCTTAAAAAAGGGGGAATGATTTACATCGACCCGTATCAACTCTGACAAAAACATTTCAAACAATTTCGTAGTAGTCTTTGGTTCGATGATTTTCATGACCTAAAAAAGGCATACATTTCAAAATTTTCATTTGATAAGCTTTTAAAGGGACTATTCATACGCGATTTCTTTTCTTTTCTTTTCTATTTACTTATTTATCTACTTTTGATGGGGAAGGGGATTTTCCTGTATGAGTGAGAAAACTATGTCAAAAATTATCTGATCTGACGACATGAGAAAATGGTTTGACTTGAAAGGACTGAACAAGCAAACTTGGACACTGAAAATTATTGGGGGAAAATCATATCGAGTTTTGTTGTACAGAAATGTTGCATCCGACGACTTAATGAGTGTGCCTTACAGTCAGTCTTAAACGTAGTCTTTGAACAGCAACCCATTCAAATGATAAAACTGCTACTTATTCAATAAAGAAATCCCAAACAACTTTCCAGCTATAGATTAATGAAGCAGATTTAAAACGAGCTTGAGACAGGACGGAGGGGAGGAGACGCCCAACAGACATACAAAGACATTTGTATTTCTTCTACACAGACACAATACAATGACACAGACAACATCATTCTCCTTCAAAACTTGAAACATCTGCAAATCTGAAAATGAAAGCCGCTTCCAGTATTGTGAATGGGACACTAGTCATCATCATCAAGTGCTTGCCACATGGTGTTGGCGATCATGGCCCTCCATATGCATCTGTCCCTTGTTTCTGCAAGCACATCTTCCGCCCTCTTTGTCCTCAGCCACTCTGCAAGTCCGTCCAGCATTCTCCCTGGGTCTACCTGGTGCTGTCTTTCCCTCCAGCTTTCTGTTGTGACCAGGTGCTCCAATTCCCCCTTCCTCATAAAATGACCTATAATTGTTGCCTGTCTTTTCCTAATCTTCCTATGAATGTTCTTCTTGTGTCTGCCTCCATCAAGACTCTCGTTTGTTTTCTTTGCTGTCCATGGAACTCTCAGCATTCTTCGTAGAAACCACATCTCGGCTGCCTCAATCTTGTTCTGCTTTGCTTGTTGACTGTCCACGCCTCACAACCGTATAACATTATCGGTTCTATATAACATTCAAGAACTCTCTTCCTGATGTTAATTGATAGACATTTGTTGGTAAGAATGCTTTTCATCTTCTTGAATGCTGTTTTGGGTTGGCCGATTCTGCCGGCTATTTCTGATGTGCATCTGCCGTCTGGTGAAATGATCGTTCCCAGGTATTCAAACTTATCAACCTGTCTCAAGGTTGTGCCGTTTGCTGTTATTTTGCATGAGGGGATTTCATGTTTTTTACTGATTACCATGACTTCAGTCTTCTAGCTGTTTAGCTCCAACCCCTTACCTTTACTTTCTATTTCTAGTATATTCACAAGGTTTTGTAGGTCCCTTTCATTTTCAGCAATTAGCACGGTGTCATGTGCGTATCGAATGTTGTTTATAATTTTTCCTTCAACCTTAAATCCAGGGTATTCCTCCAGGTTTCTCATGATGTTTTCGCTGTAAAGTGAAAGCAGATCTGTTTCCTTGTTTAGTCAGTGTATTAGTGTCCCTCCAAAATATCAAAAGAGGAACACTAATACACTTCCTAAACAAGGAAACAGAAATAACCGCCATGAGAACAACTAAACAAAACACAAGATAATCGACCTTGTATACAACTATACGACGCAAGTCAGTAAAAAAAAAAAGAATACACGCATCTCTGCTAACTTCTACACGGTCCTTGACAATACTACAACTAAAACAGCTCTGTCCTCAGTAGTCAACGGTCAAATCATCCGCAGCACATAATATTCTTTATGATAAGATAACTATGTATCCAGTGAATGCTGCCAAGTGGTAATTATATATGATATCCTTCTGTAAAGTGCAACAGCTCAGCAAATTTTTAAATAAAACAAAATCACAACTAATATCCATTTCAGACTTTAATGCACCATAGCATCAAATATTATTTTCTTTGGAGCTTCATTGTGATCAATGGACACTCAGATTTAGAGGACAACTATAAACTCAGAGTAGGGATACCACTATCAGAACACCTACTATCAAACACATACCTTCCTTCCCACCGAATGATTTTCACCTACTCAGAGCGATCCACAATGTAAGAAATTACAGCCAAACTTCTGCGGACACTTAACACTGTAGCCTATCAGTCTGTTGGATTCTGCTATTATCTCCCTTAGATCGATCATACGGCGAGAAACAGGAGACGCACCCTCGAAGGGTTGTGAGCGCTTGACCAATCCGCATTGTATATAATGATATTATAGTTTGTGACCAGTCACAGGTAGCTACACTGACCATACTGTTTCCCATTCTCTTCCATACAAACAACAGAACACACTCACAAATACATGTGCGAGAGAGAATTTGCTCATCTAAATGAAAGAGAACACGCTATAAGACATCTAGAAATGTAAAGCTTGAACCGCGATAATTTTCAATGTCACAGTTACTGCATTGCTTCAAAAATGGATATAAAGTACGTTTCTCTGAAAAGGAAAAGAAACAGAACATAAAGCTAAAAAAAACAACCAACACTTGTATGACTTCAGACTTTAATTAACAAATATAAACAAGCGAAAATGTATATGGCCCTGCCATTTTCTTTTTTTTTACTGTAACCTAAAGAAATATTGCAACACTCTTTCCAAATTCTGTTGGGAAATATGTCTTTCATGTGTTGCACATAGAGATTAACTGTGTTTTGTTTTAATCAGGTTTATAGACTGTGTTGCCTGATACTTTAAAGCGATTCTTTCAAATGTTGTAGATGTTCCTTGGTTGTGTTTTCTTCTGATGTATTCGATGCTACTTATAAAAATGAAATATGAAAAAGTTGTTGAAATAATCCTTCAGTAATCTTTAGGAGGAGTCAAGCGAGCAGTGAGATTATTTTGTTTCCAAAAAATTGACGTTGGTGAAATTTTACTGATGTGTTCTCTATTTTAATTTTTCTTTTCATGTGTTCGACTTGAAGAATCGCACTCGTGTCAAACTAACCCGTTAGTAAATCACGAGTGTATTTTGAGGTAAGCTCTTGCCCGTGTGTGCGTCTGCTTGTGTGTGTGGGTGCGTGTGTGTGTGCGTGCGTGCGTGCGTGTGTGCGTGTGTGTAGTGTGTGTGTGTGTGTGTGTGTGTGTGTGTGTGGTCAGGTCCGTAGTTTATCTCTGTCATCAACGTCGCCGCCATTATCATTTTTTTAATATCAGATGAAGAGAGACGCCGTTAATGTAAGAATGATTTCTACTAATTGTAAAAAATATAAATCATGACACCTTAAAAGATCGCTACCTCTCGGGGGTGTTTGTTTGTTTGTTTGTTTGTTTGTTTGTTTGTTTTTTATTTCATTTTGATATTCATCATTTCGAGTTTCTTTGTTTTTAAAATGTCAGAAGATGACCATCCTACTTTATTTGTCAACTCGATGTTTTCGTTAGGTGAGCATACATACACACGCGCACGCCCACACGGGCTAAAAATGGAATAACCGAGAACATACAGCCGTTGCGCTTTTTAAATGGACTTTCATCTTCCTTTTTTCTAGTCACTGCTGGCCATCTGCAAGACCGCAGATAAGAACTACAGTATTTGTGAACGTGCATGTATTATTGTCATACAATGAATGAATAAATGAAGGTGGGAAAAAGGTGTGCTAAAACCGACATGTCGTTGAGAAGCGAGGGGATAGACAGACCAAAATACTGCAAAATATATTGTGATTTTAACCCTTTGACTCCTGCACTCTGTCCTGCAACTGCAAAAATTTACCCTTTGACTCCTTCACCCTATCCACCAGCTTTCTGCAGGAAGCTGGTGGATATGGTGAAGTCAAAGGGCTAAGGTTTTGCTTTGCTAGTATGGTTAGCAATGCAGGATGCTAGTGGACAGGGTGCAGGAGTCAAAGGGTTAAGTGAAACATTTAGTACGACCCATTACGCACTGGCACGTAGTGCAAAAACAAACAAACAAACAAACAAACAAATCGAAAGTGAGTCATGGTTCACATCAAAATGGGTCAGGTCAGTAATTTGAAGAGCTTACAAAGAACATGAATTTGCACACTAACTTGATTACAGGAAATGTGATCTGGGGAAACGACACGCGCTGATTTATAGGAAACATGATTACAGGAAATGCGATTTTTGGACTCGGGATGCGATGCTTTGAAAGAAAATGCAAATATTGTGAAACGCAAGCCTGGCGATTAATTGGAAACGTGAGTGTGAAAAAGGAGCTTACTGCAGTTGAGATGCACACACTTGATTCAAACTATGGCACATCAGAGTGCTTGCATATGCATGCTTGCGCGCACGTATACACAAACACAAACACAAACACACATTAACACAGACGAACACAAACAAAACGATTTAAGTCTACGACGTGCGCGGCGCGCGCGTGTACACACACAACACACACACACACACACACACACACACACACACACACACACACACACACACACACACACACAACACAAACACAACACACACTACAGTACACGCACACGCACGCACACGCACATAGACACACACATTGGACAGATCATGATTCATAACTAGATTTGTGTCCAGTTAAAGTCAAGGAACGGTGTCCAGAACACGATATATCAAATTTTTATGTACATATTGTGATTTAAACGGGGCTGAATAATAGATGACGTAGTTTGACAATGTAGGCTGTATCGAGCTAGTTCAAAACTTCATTCTGTTCAAAAGTGAAAGGCAGCAAAAAATAATCAAGTGCCTCAAAATATTTGTATCAAAACTATTGGAATTGTGAAAAAAAAAGAGAAAAAAAAAAGAAAAAAGAAAACAGCTTTCACAAAACGTGAATATGCAAAACCCGAGTGAAGGAAATATAATCTGGGCGAAGGACACGCAGTGAATTATGGGAAACAATGCAGGTTAGGTTTTCCTCTGCTACTGGTAACATGTAACCCAGCGCTACCTGCCGCATGTGGAGGAGTAAGCCCAACCACAAAAATCCAATTTGAAGGGGGATGGGCTCGACCAGGTTCGATTTGCTCCAGACACATCGTATTAAAGACATGTATACAGAGATTATACTGGACCGACTGCAGCCCAGGTCACCAAAGACTGCATGCACTATCCATCAACTTCCACCAGGGCGGAGGAGACAAAATGTGCCGCTGGGGGAAAACTACAAAACATCCGCGAAGGAACATCATCACTTTCACTACTCAGAACGTAACAACACTCAGGCAGGTTCAAAGACTGAACCAACTGCCCGAGAGATGGACAGATACTCCGGTTACATTCTTGGCCTCTGCAAAGTTATATGGAAGAAAACGAAGTAGAGACAAAACAGGGGCATATCCTGTACTGTAGTGGAGAAGAGGTTAAACATGCACATGGTGTGAGCTTTTTAGTCAACAAAAACGTCGGAATGCTGTAATGGGATGCTACCCTAGATGGAGCAGGATCATGATCATCCACCTGGGAACAAACCATTTAATAATACGGTAGTCAAATATATGCACCCACATCAGATTATGATAATGATCAGATTGAAGAAACCTGCACCCAGCTTCAAATGGTTGTCCAAAAAGTTGACAAGAAGGACATCTTCATCGTTCAGAATGACTGGAATGCTAAGATTGGTACAGATGCCCAAGAAGACCAGAAGAATTTCCTCAGCCCCTACTGTGACGAGAATACCAGTGATAGGGGACTATGCCTGCTAGAATTCGCCAATGATAATGACTTGATTCTTGCTAACAATCTTGGTGAACATAAAGCATTCTGACGATAGACATGGCACATCCCAAAAGGCCAGTATCACAGCCAGATAGATTATATTCTTGTGAACAAAAAGAACACATTTGGCATCAACAGGGATGAAGCAAAGATATTTCCAGGAGCTGACCTTGACAGCGACTATTACCTTATCATGATGAACCTTTGCAAGAAACACCTCCAATACCAGAGGCAGTTCTACCACATCGTCATAGACTTCAAGAAGGCGCTTGGCAGTAGGCATTGTGGGCCACAATGAAGAAATTTAACAGGGGACAAAAACTAACCAACACTATCCAGCAACTACGCCCATAGTAACAAGTGCACCACTTGCACAGGGTGCTGTTGGAGAGTGGTTCCAATCCATCTGGGCTGCCTTCCGTCCTCCACGCTTTTCAACATATTCCTGAAACGCATCAAGACTGACGCACTTGAAGATCATGTCAGCACAATCAGCATTAGATGAAGAATCTTCACTGTGCAGATGACATTAATGGCTTGGCAGACAGTAGGCAACAACTCGCCAAGCTTGTTAAAAGATGAAACATCGACAAGATATGGCGTCGAAATCAGCACCGAGAAGACCAAACTGATGGCTATCCATTATACCACCATTCATCATCATCGGGTGCCCTGCCGCATGGCGTTGGCGACCATGGACTTCCAACCATCTCTATCTCTCGTTGCCCCAAGCATCTCCCCCACCCTCCTCATCCCCAGCCACTCTGCAAGTCCATCCAGCATTCTCTCCCTGGGTCTACCTAGTGCTCTCTTTCCCTCCAGCTTTCCCGTTGTGACCAGGTGCTTCAAATCCCCCTTCCTCATAAAATGGCCTATAAATGGTGCTTGTCTTTTCCTAATCTTCCTTATGAGTGATCTACTTGTGTCTGCCTCCATCAAGACTGTCTCGTTTGTTTTCTTTGCTGTCCATGGAACTCTCAACATTCTTCTGAGAAACCATATCTCGGCTCCCTCGATCTTGCTCTGGCTTTACTTGCTGACTGTCCACGCCTCGCATCCGTACAACAGTATTGGTTCTATATAACTTTCAAGGACTCTGTTTCTGATGTTAATTGATACCACCATTGCTACTGATATAACTGTCCATGGAATGAAAATAGAACCTATTCAACAATTCACTTACGTGGGATCCATCATTAGCGATGATGGATCCGAGCAAGAAATCTTCCAAGGACAGCAAAGACAACAACAGCACTGTCCATGCTGAAACCTGTCTGAAAAAAAACCAAACCAAAAACAAAAAACAAACACAAACAAACAAAACAAAAAAGAATATCGCCACGAAACAAGGCTCTTACGTGCACCAGTATATCCATCTTCCCGAATGCATGTGAGACTGCACTCTCACAGCGGATTTGGAAAGACGAATCTAAGCGTTGGAAATAAAATATCGCAAGCTACTAAACATCTGATACAGTGATCATATCACCAATGAACAAGTGCGCCAAATCATCAAGCGGCACAATGGACCATATGAAGGTCTGATGACATCAGTTAAGAAATATCGATACATTGGTATGGCCCTGTAACAAGATCTAATGGTCTTGCTGAATATATCATCCAGGGAACTGCTGAGACAGGGAAATGGAGAGGAAGACGGAAAATGTGATGGACTGATAACATTGCAAAATGGACAGAAAAAACATTTGAGAAACCCACGGTTCGGCACGTAACGACAGAGCTGGAGGAATCTGATACCGAAGAAAAAGAATTGCAGGAAGTGCTATTTTGGATCACGATGCATCACTTTAAAGGAAAATGTAAACAGTATAATACAGATCTATAATGATTGAAAGCATATTCCAGAAAAACGAGCTGATTGCAACCGAGACACACAAACTTGATCTGATTTGCTGCAGACAAGTGTGCGCGGGTTTCCCCAACTACTACCCTTACCCACACCCACACACCACCACTT
>CM060315.1:71779232-71834232 GCA_030674185.1 Monoplex corrugatus
TATTAATGATGATCATATTAGTGAAGGCGTTGTATCTGTGATGCTTATACAGTAACGTACAGTAATAATGATATATCAGTGAAGGCGTTGTATCTGTGATGCTTATACAGTAACGTACAGTAATAATGATATATCAGTGAAGGCGTTGTATCTGTGATGCTTATACCAGTAACGTACAGTAATAATGATATATCAGTGAAGGCGTTGTATCTGTGATGCTTATACCAGTAATGTACAGTAATAATGATATATCAGTGAAGGCGTTGTATCTGTGATGCTTATACCAGTAATGTACTATAATAGATATATCAGTGAAGGTTGTATTGTGATTTATCGTAACGTCAGTAATTGATATTCAGTGAAGGGTTGTAGTATCTGATGCTTTACGTAACGTACAGTATAATGATATATCAAATGAAGTGTTGATCTGTGATGCTAACCAGAACGTCAGTAATAATATGATATATTTAGTGAAGGTGTTGCATCTGTGATGCTTATACCAGTAACGTACAGTAATAATGATATATCAGTGAAGGTGTTGCATCTGTGATGCTTATACCAGTAACGTACAGTAATAATGATATATCAGTGAAGGTGTTGCATCTGTGATGCTTATACCAGTAACGTACAGTAATAATGATATATCAGTGAAGGTGTTGCATCTGTGATGCTTATACCAGTAACGTACAGTAATAATGATATATCAGTGAAGGTGTGAATCTGTGATGCTTATACCAGTAATGTAAGTAATAATGATATATCAGTGAAGGTGTTGTATTACTGAAGGTCATACCAAAGAATGTGTTGTGTTGTGTTAGTGATGATCGATCATACAAAAGAAGGTGTTCAAGTAATGATGATCATACAGGTGTAGTTGCCTATTGACAATGATCATACCGGTGAAGGTATTGTATTAGCGATGATTACAGCAATGTATTAACGGTAGATGAGTGTGTAATATTAATCATGTTTTTATTGAAAACATAACCATGGTGTGACTTTCTTTGCCCCCTCACCCCCACCAGTACGAGTTTATATGCCTATAACCAAAATATTGGAATACCGAATTCTGAATTTTCCCTCTCTTTAAGTTAAATTATTCTCCACATCAGTGGTACTATACAAGCGTAATATACCGGGTTTCAACGAAAATGCACAGTCTAAGTTGAACTTCATGGTACATGTTTGTTTATGTTGCACTGAATTGCTTTTTTCTCCTCTGATGCATTATAGATATAAAATGGGATGTGCCCATTGATATAAGGGCCGTAAAAAGCTAGTGTCTATAAAATGTAAAAATGTCAAAGTCTCTCTCTCTCTCTCCTCTTCTCTCCTCCCTCTCTCTCTCTCTCTTTTAAAGCTATATATTCCTATAGTACTGTCAGGATAAAATCAAATGAAATATGTAAATTTACTTTTCAACGAAATTTGATCTATGACATGATTTCGCAGCACAGTCATAGCAAGGGAGAAGAAAAGAGCAAAGACGTGTACTGTTTATAAAGAAAACAGTATATCATTATCAAAATACGTAATCAGAAGAAAGGAAGATATGATACTATAGAGGGAGCGAAAGAGAAACGCAAGATGCTTTTAGCTGTATTATTTTAGCTCTAACAATACATGTAGACGCAAAGGAGAATGAGAGAGAGAGAGGAAGAGGGAGGGAGGAGAGAGAAAGAGAGAGAGAGAGAGAACAGTAGCAGCAGCAGCAGCACAGTCATACCAAGAGAGAAGAGAGGAGCAAAGACGTGTACTGTGTAAAAACAAAACAGTTTATCATTATCAAAATGTGAAATCGGAGGAAAGGCAGATGTAATGCGAAACAGACAGAGAGAGAGAGAGACAGACAGACAGACCAAGAGACAAAGAGCACACGCAGACACGCGCACGCACCCGCACACACACACACACACACACACACACACACACACACACACACACACATCATATATATATATATACACACACCACACACACACACACACACACACACACACACACACACACAACACACACACACACACACACACACACAGAGGACAGGGACAAGACAAGAGAAGACAAAAACCAAGCAACTCAACAAGCAAGTCCAGTTCAAACTAACCCAATCCACGCTAAAACAAAATAAACTGCTGTGCCTGCTAATGCAGTCTTGGCACAGTTGTTGTGGCATAGTGGACGACTGCATGTCTCCAAGATTACCTGAGGCCATCACATACAGCCAGCCCTATCTCCTCTCTGCCACCCGACTGATTTACCCCACACGCTCAAGACGGGCTGGGCGGGCACTATGCACGCGACCGATAACGTAGAAAAGACGATGAATTATGGAACTGTCTGTTCCTTCCATCCTGGCTGCAGTTGCTGCTGAAAGCGACTCTTGTTTTGGTTACAGCTTTGTGGAAGTGTAGTGTTACACATGTAGGCTACTTCTAAACTAAGATAACAGTCTTGTGAAGCGCTGTTTGAATGACGTTTTGTTTCTGGAATAACTGTCTTACAAAGCGGTTTTAAATCCAATATTTTCGTTACAGTAAGAGGACACCGATAGTGAACATAATACGGTAAAATATATATGAAAAGTCATTTTGTTTTAATGCTAACAATCTGTGTGAATTCAAAATGATAGCCATGTAAAGGATGGTGCTTCAGTTTGGACTATTGTTTTGAGAAACAAAATACACTATACACGATTTGTGAATTTGCATGAAATATTGTGACTGCAGTTACTGGAAAGGATGCTCTTCTGTGTCAGGAAGAGCTTGGTTTTAAACTAAAATCAAGTTTATAAAAAAAAAAAAAAACAAGAAAGAAAGAAAACGACGGCACAAAGTGGAAACAGGCAAAACATAGTGAATGTTTTCTTTAATTCCTTGAAAGCAGCTCCTGAAATTACTGTTGTTTTCGTGGTAGATCTGTGAACACTAATCAGTTTATGTTGTTTATGGATTAACACACACATACACGCACGCACACACACCACACACACACACACAGACACACACACAAGACTGTTTAAGATTCCTTGAGAGCAGCATTGTTTTCCGATCGTTCGTTGACAAGTTTTGTTTAACTTTGAACTGCTGAACTGCTGTTTCTTTTCATGACTATTAAATGCCCAATGGTATTTGATGTTGGAACACTCTCGCGGTAAAAGCAATACATAGTGATAGTAACAACGGAGGGTCTGGATGAAATTGTCACAAAATATTTGCTAAACAAATTTCACAGGCAGCAGTTGAATTTGCGTTTTATTGTTGGTAACGGAGGTAGGCCTATGACAATCTTGCCATTGTCGGCTTGATGCTACCTGAACTAGTAGAAGCGAAAACTGAAGTATAGCGAAAATGTATTACAAAACCTTGTTGATAATTTTTCAATGTGATGAGAGAGGGTATCTAATTTTGAACTGCTGGCTAGTGTCTGAGAGATGTGAAGCAATGACAAACAAACAGTGCACGAACAAACAAACGAATCAACCAGCAAATTAACAAACCACAAAAACGGTTAGACTGAGCACACCCAAACCAAAAATTAGCACTCGGTCTCCTTTTAAAGGTTTAAAAAAAAAATTTATGCTTAGCTGTGACTGTGATAAATCATAAATTTCGTAAAAAAACATGTTGTCAATAAATTGTCTTTCTTGGTAGAGTGCGGACGATAGACATAGAATAGATGACGACAGGACCGTGGAAGGGTAATATCAGCAACTTCAACAGATACACGAACAAATGAGAACGACGATGTCGATAAGTGATATAAACAAAAAACATAGAAAATAAATAATCCTCGCGTTACTTTCCATCTGTGTGACTGCAATGACTGCTCACTTATTGATTGACTGATTCACTAACCAAATGGTTACAGGGTGTGAACTGGACGGAGGTATACTTAATTAGTAATACATGAATAAATGAATAGGCCTACATGAACACGAAATAATTACTGCATTACTTACCATCTGTACAACTGCAATGACTTTCTGACTGCCGTGATGACAAAGAACTTGTAGGTTTGATGGCAACAAGGAGTAAATAGACTTAGGTACATCCATCCTCAAGAAAAAAGTTAGGCCAACTCGTTACGGTGAAAACGGTGTGGTGTACATGAGTGTGAATTCATACGTTTGTTAAGGTGTGATAGACTAGGTGACAATAGGTGTGATAGACTAGGTGACAATACTAACAACCCATCAACCATGTATGCCGAACCGGAAAAGGAGTATTTGGAAATGAACAGGTATTTAATACTTCTCATCATCATCATTATTGTTAGTATTGTCTTTCTTTATCATCATCATATTTATCATTATCCTTATCCTCCTTCTAATTATATTTCATCGCTGTTATCAATATTATCATAATCATTATCATAATCATTATTTCATCACTGTTATTCGTGTATTCAGTTATTTCATTTTTGTTAATTTATCGTTTATAAAGGCGAGAGTGGAGAAGAGAGGAGAGAGATGGGCCCAAAGCCCAAATCTAGAAAGACCCATCCACAAATTACCAAACAGCTCAGATATTCCTTGTAACTCATGTTAATATTTTTCCCTTGCCACTTTGTCCAACTCAACAAACCAACCAATCAAAAAAAAAAAATTCAATTTCAGAAGTTACGCATTTTTATACATATGCATGCGCAACCAGTCTTTTTGTGTATTTGTGTGCTTATTTTGTTGTTGTGTCGCTCTTTGTTTTATGTTTGTAATCTTCATGCTGGTTTGTTCAGTTGTTTGCATGTTCACCTGGACTGTTTGTGACAAATTGTTCTTTTGGATACTGTGACTCTCCTGTGAATTATTTGCTTCAGTGTGTTTGATTGGATCGAGCGCCCGTTGTCAGCAGTAGGCAGAATACCGCTCAATTTTCAGCGGCCACCACCCATGTTTGAACCTCAGAGCCTGAAGCGCCAAGACTCTACTGGTGATGCTGTGGTCACCTTTGCCTACGAACCTGAAAATGCCAGATTTTCTCCCACCAGAAGGGTGTGTATGTACTTGTGTGTATGTGTGTGTGTGTGTGTGTGTGTGTGTGTGTTGTGTGTGTGTGTGTGTGGTGTGTGTGTGTGTGTGTATGTTGTGTGTGTGTGTGTGCGCGCGCGCGTGCGCGTGCCTATTTTTTACAAATGGATCTTTACCATATACAATCCATATATATCTAAATAGGTTTGCTTGACAAGTCAGGAAAATCGAAATCTGAACAAATGTGATCCATTTTTGTGTCACAGTTAAGTCAGAAAATCGAAATCTGAACAAACATGATCCATTTTTATGTCACAATTATCTCCCCCTCCCCTCCCTCTCCATCAACAACAACCATCAACAAATGAACAGCCCACTGCCAACAACGTTGGTCAGCTATGCTGTCTTGCTTTCATTTTGCCACAAACAGAATATCCTGTGACACTTTCCAGGAACGCACGATTTATCTCTTTGTTCTGATAACAGCTAATCGATTTTCTTTTGTAGATTCATGCATAAAGCATTTCAGTTATTCGATGCCTTAAAATTTGTTGAAACATACCAGCTGAGAATAAATTTTGAATGAAAGTAAGCTCACACATTTCCGAGATCTGTGTTCGACTGATTTGAACATTATGTAGTCTAGAAAGATATTTCCTTTTCTTTCCTCCCTCATACCCCCCCCCCCCCCAAACATTGATGTTTTACTGATGTGAAAACGCTCATTGAACTACTATCGTACTCACCATTTTCTTTCCTCCCTCATACCCCCCACCCCCAAACATTGATGTTTACTGATGTTAAAACGCTCATTGAACTAATAATAATAATAATAATAATATATTTTATTTATATAGCGCAAAATCTTGACAAAATCAAATCTAAGCGCTGAGCGTATACATGCATACATACCTACATACATATGAGCGTATACATGCATACATACATGCTTACATACTTACATACATAAATCTAAGCTGAGCGTATACATGCATACATACATACATACATAAATCTAAGCGTATACATACATACATACATACATACGTACGCACATGCATGCATAATAATTACAATATTTATATAGCGCAAATCTCGACAAAATCAAATCCAAGCGCCGAAAAGACACACACGCACCACACGCACGCACGCACGCACACACACACACACACACACACACACACACACACACACACACACACACACACACACACACACACACACACACACATGCATGGCCACAAATGGGGAGAAAAGAATAAAAGCAATAAAAGCAAGAATAAAACCAATGGAAAACCACAGAGAGCACATCATATACAATTATATATTAAAACAAAGTGATTCCCCTCCGAGCGGAGACAGGCTGCAGAGGGGGGTTGAGTGAGGTTAGGAATTTATGCAGAGGAGAAAAGGTGAGTTTTGAGAGCGGACTTGAAGGAGGCAAAAGTAGGTTGCTGACGGACTGAGAGAGGAAGTTTGTTCCAGGAGAGTGGACCAGAAACAGAGAAGGCTCGTGGACCATAGGTATTGAGCTTAGTGCGTGGAAAGCGAAAAGTCAGAGGATCGGAGGCAGAGCGGAGGGTACGTGAGGGAACATAGATCTCAAGTAGGCTTGACAGGTAATCGGGGGCTGCGTTATTGAGGCTTTTGTAGCACATGGTGTCTAGTTTGTACTGTATGCGCTTTGATACAGGGAGCCAGTGAAGTTGTGCCAGGAGAGGAGATATGTGGTCAGCTTTTTTCTTTTTGAGTACAAGGCGTACAGCTTTTTTCTTTTTGAGTACTATCGTACTCACCATTTTCTTTCCTCCCTCATACCCCCCACCCCAAACATTGATGTTTACTGATGTTAAAACGCTCATTGAACTACTATCGTACTCACCATTTTCTTTCCTCCCTCATACCCCCCACCCCAAACATTGATGTTTACTGATGTTAAAACGCTCATTGAACTACTATCGTACTCACCATAGACACGAACATACGTGCCTGTATATGTATACGCACAAGAAAATCCCCGTGTGATCAAAGAATCTTTTTTTTTTTTTTTTTTTTTTAAGATCTCCACAGTTCTCTGACAGCTAGAACCATGTTTGTTGGTGTTTGCCACATTTTTCTCCGCCACTGTCCTCTGCTTTTGCGGATCATGTTGAAAAAAATCTGAACATAGATCTAGGCAAGGTCAAACGTATATCGATTAAATTAGAGTTGTAATTAATAATAATAATTTACAATATTTATATAGCGCAAAATCTTGATAAAATCAAATCTAAGCGCTGAAACACACACACACGCACGCACGCACACACACGCACGCACGCACGCACACACACGCACCCACGCGCACAACACACACACACACACACACACACACACACACACACACACACACACACACACACATACACACACACACACGGCTATAAATGGGGAGAAAGAATAAAAACAATGAAAATTATAGAGAGCATATTATATACAATTATATATTGCAATGTGAGTCCCCTCCGAGTGGAGACAGCTGCAGAGGGGATTGAGTGAGGTCAGGATTTTATGCAGAGGAGAAAAGGTGAATTTTGAGAGCGGACTTGAAGGAGACAAAAGTAGGTTGCTGACGGACTGAGAGAGGAAGTTTGTTCCAGGAGAGCGGACCAGAAACAGAGAAAGGCTCGTGGACCATAGGTATTGAGCTTAGTGCGTGGAAAGCGAAAAGTCAGAGGATCGGAGGCAGAGCGGAGGGTACGTGAGGGAACATAGATCTCAAGTAGGCTTGACAGGTAATCGGGGGCTGCGTTATTGAGGCTTTTGTAGCACATGTGTCTAGTTTGTACTGTATGCGCTTTGATACAGGGAGCCAGTGAAGTTGTGCCAGGAGAGGAGATATGTGGTCAGCTTTTTTCTTTTTTGAGTACAAGGCGTGCAGCATTGTTTTGAATGCGCTGTAGGATGTGAATGATGGAGGCAGGAAGACCGGACGGGAGTGAATTGCAATAGTCAATGCGAGACATTATGAAGGAGAGAACGAGTTTTGCAGTTGTTTCCACAGAGAGATACTTCCTGATCAGACTTATACGATGTGTCCCCTCGGCATTTCCGCTGCGATCTACAATCAGCACAACAAGTGTGTAAGTGTGCTCGTCAGTCACAACAAACTTTGCGTGTGCGGCTTTTTTTTTTTGGTAACCTACTTACCATTACTATATTTATTTGTTTGTTTATTACTTCTATATACCATTTATCAATGTTGGAAGCCTTCCTTGTTTTGAGCATATCACTGCCGATGAAAATGTTACTACTTACAAGTGATCTGAGACTGATGGTCGTTGCTACTGCTGTCGTAACTGATTGAATCATTGATTCCATTTACTGTTACAAATTGAAATATGAAGATTTGTTATAAAATCATTTATTTAGCGAAGTGTTAACAGGTGTGTCCAAACTCTGGCTGAGTTCAAAATATTACGAGGCGAGTAGGCCTATAACATTCTTTTGGTGTAATGTTTGTGCTTTCAATTGTGCTCATAGCAGTACTAGAATTAACCACAGTGACAATAGTTGTCAAGCTGTTTATTCCCCCCACCCCCCTGTTGAGAAGTATTGTTTGTTTTGAAGCGGTTATAGCGCTGATATGGCCCTACGCAGGCGGCTTGCCTTTAAACAAAAATAACAACAACAATAAAAAGCTGTTCTAGCCTGTAGCGTAGCATGCCTTTAGATTGTTTGGCCGAGAGGCGTTTGTTCGAAACAACAGGTCTGATACATAGTGATAGACAAGTGCTTTGTTATACATGAATTTGTTTATGTCTTCGTGTGCATGTTTATCGTTTTATGTATACGTATACTTTGTGTGTTTGTGTACGCATTAAACGTGGTTTTTGTAGATTTATAGAAATACTTAAGTCGCGTATCTAAACGACCAAGGGTGCAGGGAAAACAGAAATGACTATACAAAAAAGACACAGCAGAATAGTATAGTAGACACTGTAGCTAAAACAGTGACAGAAGCAAACTCTTGATCAGAAATTGTGAAAAGACAAAATTGTGCAGCCACAATGTTTTCGCACTTAAGTAAACAAAAAATTTCCTTGCTGTATCCCACACAAAACCCGATGAGTGTATCATAAACGGTCTAAGAAAGCGTGTAGCCTACCTGTTCAAAGTTTCTGCTTCCTTTGATGCATTCGTTGACCAGTGTTATTCACATAAATTAAAAAAATATCTTCTGCTCCGATCAAAAAAAAAAAAAAGAAAAAAAAAGAGGATTTCAGTGGGAGATGTTGTTCTTGTGACTTGTTCTGTTGGCAGTGTCGACGCAAAATTTGTCAATGAGCTCAATTTAGCAGGAATTAATGTGCACCAGGCTAAAAGCATTGCCAGAGAGTGTTCAGTGAGTAGGCTACAATGATTAGATTCAGGATTTTATGGAAAGTCATTTGTAAAACAATTCATCAATACATAAAACTTGTGTGCATGAATGCATGTGTGTGTGTACTCATACAGTATGTACTAATGCATGTACGTATTATTGTATGTATGTGTGCATGTATTGTATGTATTTATCACGTGTATGTGTACATACATGTATTTTTGTATATGTGCATAGGCCTGCATGCATGCATATATATATTTAAGTGTAATAGATGATTGCTTGCACTTATGTGTGTATGTATGTATGCCTATGTATGTATGTGTGTTGTGTGTGTGTGTGTGTGTGTGTGTGTGTGTGTGTGTGTGTGTGTGTGTGTGTGTGTGGTACTGTCCTGAGGTGTACAGTGTTATTTGGAACTGACTGTCACGAGAGGTTTGTTTACCAGTGTATGTACAACAGTCTTCATTGCTATCTTGAATACTTCAAAATGATTGTGTTCATAATCATCTTTTCTCAATTCTGTCACGGTCAATATAATAGTAGCCAAGCCAAGATGCATGCCTCCCTTCTTCATCCAGCCCTAATTCTTCATGACATGTTAACTGAATTGAAATTCTGCTCTCAGAAAGACACATGTTTGATGGTTTCACTTCTAGACATCTTTTAGACACGTTTTTTTATCAGTCTGTTACTAGTGTTAGCCTGTCCACTTGCCGGTCTGTCTCTCTGTTTGAACATTATGTAGTCCAGAAAGATATTTCCTTTTCTTTCCTCCCTCATACCCCCCCCCCCCCCCAAAACATTGATGTTTTACTGATGTGAAAACGCTCATTGACTACTATCGTACTCACCATTTTCTTTCCTCCCTCATACCCCTCCCCCCCCCCCCCCAAAACATTGATGTTTTACTGATGTTAAAACGCTCATTGAACTACTATCGTACTCACCATTTTCTTTCCTCCCTCATACCCCCCCCCCCCCCAAACATTGATGTTTTACTGATGTGAAAACGCTCATTGAACTACTATCGTACTCACCATTTTCTTTCCTCCCTCATACCCCCCCCCCCCCCCCTCCCCGAAACATTGATGTTTTACTGATGTGAAAACGCTCATTGAACTACTATCGTACTCACCATTTTCTTTCCTCCCTCATACCTTGTTTAAGTGATAACTGAATCAGTGTCTCAGCTGGTTTGAGCTTGTTCAAGTGCCCAGGTCACATGGACATTAAGTTATGTCTAAACTTTAAATGTGATGCATGTGTAATTGGCTTTCTTTTCTTTTACACCTGGAACAACACTGTGAGAAAGAGGAAAGACAACTACGTACAGCAGATAACAAACTTCTCCCGGGATATTTTATCATTATGTCCCTTTTATTAGTATGTGATTTTTTTTTAAAAATGTTAAATTTATTTAGGCCTACTTTCTTTTTCATTTATTTAAGTGTTCCAATTCTTCTCTTATCGTATATTTACGTTGCTTTGCCCACGCTGAGCAGCCGATACGTTGATGCACAGTCTGCATACTTCTTCTTCAGTGGATGTGCATGCCAAGTGTGTGAACGGTTTTGCATCTGCACTGATTTTATTTGTTTATGCATTTGTTCATTATAGTGTGGAAGTGAGCATTTAATATTTCTTTCGAATATCATTGTGAACATGTCTTTCTAATAGGTCTACATTTTTGTGTTTTATGCTTATGGTATCGAAATATTTTTCTTTCTATCTCTAATTGGTAGAGTTTAAAGTGTTAACTATTTCTTGACAATTTCTGTAAATGCTGTGTTTCAGCTGGTGACGTTGCAGAACACGTATCAGCTGGAGCCGGCGTGTGGTGTGTTCAAACCTCATCTTCTGAAACCTGTCATACAGCTTATACTTCATAACCATCTTCAAGGTGGCTTCATTTGATAAATTTTTCTCATCTTTACTCTGTCCGTCTCTCACTCTCTCTTCCCTCTGTCTGTCTGTCTGTCTTTCTGTCTGTCTGTCTGTCTCTCTGTCTCTCTCTCTCTCTTTCTGTATGTGTGTGTGTGTGTCCATGCTGTGTTCAAATCTCACCTGTTGGAACCTGTTGTTCAACTGATTCTTCATAGCCATCTGCATGGTTGATTGGCTGATTTATTTATGACTAGAACTAAACTTTGTCTTCTGAGGTCTGTCATGCAGGTTATGTTGAACAGACTTTCAAGGCTTGACACTGACAAACTGGCATCCTCTCTCAGTGTCTCTATGTGTGTCACGCAGGTTATGTTGTGCAGACTTTCAGGCTTGACACTGACAAACTGGCATCCTCTCTCAGTGTCTCTATGTCTGTCACGCAGGTTATGTTGTGCAGACTTTCAGGCTTGACACTGACAAACTGGCATCCTCTCTCAGTGTCTCTATGTCTGTCTGGTTGTATTGTTCTGGTCGTGTTGTCCGTCTCCTGTGGTCGGTCTGTGTCTGTCCTCCTCCTCTCTCTCTCTCTTTCTCTCTCTCTCTCTCTCTCCCTCTCTGTTTCATTCTATCTCCCTACCTCCCTATAACCCCTTTCTCTCTCTCTCTCTCTCTCTCTCTCTCTCTCTCTCTCTCTCTCTCTCTCTCTCTCTCCGTCACCACCCACACTCTGTATCTCAGGCACGTATGTGTATGCATGCTGTTGTTAGTGCTAACAATGATTATTCTTACTAGAATTAGATTACTACAATGATCACATGATGGATTTTCTCTGTGTTTAATACAAGACATATTATTATTCATAAGAATCAGAATTAACATGATTATTAAGTGATGAATATTCTCAGTGTTTTTCCCAGTTTTGTTTTGTAATTTTTGATTCATGATGTTGCTTTGTTTTATTTCTCTATTCAGAGTTTGGATTAATTATATATGCACCTTTTTTATTTGGTTTCCATTGGCGGATTATTTCCATAAATCCCCCAGTTTGTTTCATTTTATTCCTATCTGTAGAGTTCTAATCTGATAGCATTTGTCAATTTGGTTTGCGTCCTTGTTTACTGTCTTGTTCGTACTAACAATTTATTTGATGGAAAAACTTTAATAATTTTTCTCTCTTCCCTTCTCTCATACTCTCTCTTACACACACGCTCTCTTGTCTCTCTCTCAGCGCATGCACACACACACACACACACACACACACAATATATATATATATGTATATATAGCATATATATATATATATATATATTATATATGTATATATAGGCATATATATATATATATAATTATATTAACCACTATTTTCTTATCTACGCGTCACCTTCTATTTCAACTGACAGCAGATGCTCTTAACCCTTAATTTCCAAGTGTATGATATTTTATATTATTGGTTTATTTGTGTAGGCCTATTTCTTTTTCAGTTTTGTTGTTGTTTTTCTTAGCAGATGTATAGATTAGCAACGGCAAGTTTGACAAAATGGCTTATGGTACCGTAATAACTTATAGGCCTACTGTTGGAAAATAAAGTAATGTTATTGCCCCTCACCCAGTGATTTTCCCTCTCCATTTTTTCATCTGCCCTCCTCCACCTTCTGTTACTCCTATCGAGGAACAGTTGGCGGTAATTGCTACTAATGTATTCTAAAGTCGTTAAGAATGTTTGGGGAAAACTGGTAATATTTGCTCGGGGGAAAACAGTGTTGGTGGTGCACGTTTCTAAAGACCCAGATAACATCCATGGCACTATTAACGCAAATGGGAAAAATGGGTCAAGCCATACTACAAATCTTCCTTTTATCCAGGTGTAAAAGAACAAAATATGAACATAAAACAGACGTAATTGCCACATTCAAAAACAGACAGGTAAGCCTTTTGCCGTTTACCCTTTCACTACCTTATCTCATTGACCAGTATGCAATTTTCTGCAGGTAGCTGTGAGTAGATATAAACATTTCTTGGTTAAAATGTCTCACTCATCAAGACTGTGACCGACCGACTTTTATCTTTCTTTCTTTATTTCTTCTCTTTCTTTCTCCTTTTTATTTTTAACCTGTTTGCAAATATCCGAGCCATTGTTCGCTCAAAAATGTTCAGATTTTAGGTCATGCAAAACTACGAAATGTCATGCCCATCGAGTTTAAAGTTATGGAAGAGCGACATATTGATGACTTTATGATCATAAACTAAGTGTTGGACCTACGTGTAGCATCCGATTCGTTTTTAAACCGTGTTCTTTATTGCAGACCGTTGTATTCAAAATTGCCAACATGGAAAATAAGTGGTTTTGAATTGTAGGCCTATTTAGCGTTGCCTTGACCATGCGGTTTTAAAGTGTACGTACAGTGTATTGGTGAGAGAGAAGAAGAGGATGTTATTGTGTGCAGGTAAATTGTACAACGTGCAGGAAGCGCCGGAACTGTGCAAGTTTCTGGCGGATGTCATCAAAGACCAGGCCATGAAACTCAATCTGCCAAGGTGAGACAGTCTACTGGCAATGTCTTCTCCAGTTACACATAGCGTTCTTCTGGCACTGCCTTTTCCATTTTCAGATATCGTTTCATTTTGATAGTTGTGTGTGTGTGTGTGTGTGTGTTGTGTGGTGTGTGGTGTGTGTGTGTGTGTGTGTGTTGTGTGGTGTGTGTGGGTGTGTGTGTGTGTGTGTGTGTGTGGTGTGTGTGTGTGTGTGTGTGTGTGTGTGTGTGGTGTGTTGTGTGTGGTGTGTGTGTGTTTGTGGTAGTGTGTGTGTGTGTGTGCGTGTGTGTGTGCGTGTGTGTGTGCGTGTGTGTGGGGAGGGGAGTTGTGCGAGGATACGGGTGTGTCGGAGTAGTGCAGACGCATGAGTGAAATATGAATGATCAAATCGAGTGATATCTTCCAGAATGGTGTAGCCTATTTGCCTTCTGTCTTTCTTTTGAGATACCGGTACTCCATTCCAGCAGGTGATCCTCGAAGTTGTATTGGGCAAATGTAAGGATTCTTTTTAATTTAGAGTAGTATAGCTACCAAATCAAAAGCCGTAGCTACCCTGACCAGCTTACCTCTCTGTCACTGGCCAAACAGTGAAAAAGATGTCCATGGCTGTGATACGTTGATCAGTCAGCGGTCTTCCCACTTGGTGAGTAGGCCTACTGAATCCTGTCTTTGTTCCCTATTCGCTGACACTCAAGAAGATTCTTTGTGAGACCAGAGCTATACGACCGAGGATAGACGGGTGAAAGTCTGCGTTTTTGATTTAGTAAGTAGGCCCCCAATGCTAATTAAACAGGGATTTAATACAGAAAAATCGTCGTTTTAACGGCGTTTACATCAGATCAAAAGCTATGGCTGAATTTGATTAATGGTTTGGGCTGTAAAGTCAATGACGGAGGTAGTAGTGTTTGCTGCCACACACGATATCCCAGAGAGTCTGTTCAGGGAGATGTCCCTTTGATAGTGAGTGATGAAGAGGTTCTCAGAGCACAGTTGCGCTGCTGCCAAAGTAGGCCTATGTTTGAACGGGACGGAATGATAAAATGAGGATGTAGCCAGGGCCCCAACTTGAACTTCATGCCAAAGAGGTTTAGTACACTCATATCATTCATGCCCTGGTCTGTTGTTTGTTAAGCTCTGGAGATCGTCTGACAGACCCGTCGGTATATGGTTGGTATAGAAATGTCTTTCTGGTGGTTCTCGTTCACTGAAATGAACAGACGCCTCCAGTCAGTGCGATTGTTCTTAGTGCAGTCCCAGTAGAACTTGGAGCAATGTACAGGGTAGAGCTAGAAATCCTTGGTCGACTCGTCAACAGTGTCGGGCAAGGGTCAAATAATTAGCTGTGGATAAGGATTCTGTGGGGGCTGGTTTTTCACCCTAACTCCAGGAGGAAGGATAGAGTGATGGAATCATCCTGATCAAAGGCGAAGCTTTCTTTAGCTCTGCATAGTCCGCGTGATTCACTCGTGTGCCTACTTGTAACAAGGGCGAGTGAAAAGGCCATCTTCGCAGCAGTCATGGAGAGGAAGACCTTGGACAAGGTGTCATAAGGGAGCACCTTTAGGGCATCGAGTTAGGTTAGTGGGATGCAGGGAGGCCAGTTCTCATAACATGTCCAGGATGATGAAGGTATCTAAGAAATCGGGGCCCTTTAGTTGCCTGATTGTGGTGTGTATGCCTGAACAGTACCCGCGGATTGTGTTTGCTGCCAATGTAGCCTACGTCAGAGTGTAATGAAATTGACTATCTCTACGTTGATGGGTCGGATAGGATCTGTAGGTGTCTTTGTGTACCAAGATACCCATGCAATCATCACTGACCATATAAAGATTCTGTGCCCTTATGTCTGGTCACTGCGACAATACATAGGGTCCTCAGAGGAGGTGTCTGCTCTTAAAAAGGTTGACTGGACGAAAGAGCCAAAGCCTGCTTGTAGTTCTTGAAGAAGTTCTAGCTGTTATGTGGACATTCCTTGCTGTCGAGAAACCAAGCATGAAAATTCATTAGCTGGTTTGAATGAGTCAACCAGGAGCGAGAGGCTTGAAGGGATCCCGACGAACCGGTAGGCCTAGTTTGATGGAGGGCTCATGGGACAGAGATAGGAGGTCTGGGAAGCAAGTTTGGCCGGCCAGTGGAAGACTTTTAGTATCATCTTTGCGTTCTTAAGCCTTGTTTTCCTGTTCACCATCGACAGAATGGGGATCAGAAGCTGCAAGGCGTAGCTCAGAAGGGAGCTTCAGTCCACTGAGAGAGTATCCACTACCTTGGCCTCCGCGTTAGGGAATCGTAGCATTCCATTTACAGCATGCATTCAACCACTAACAAAGAGCGAAGCTGTCAGGTTAGCTACAGTTTTTGATTCGGTGTTAACATCAAACCAAGTCAGCCCAAACTGAACTAAATCTTTCGTTTTCCACTGGGTCTACCACTTTCTGTATTTCTGTACCGTAGTTCTAAATGGTCACCTTAGACGGGGGAAAAAAAACACTTGTTCAGATATGTGCGTTGTTGCTGTCACATTTCCCCACATTTTTCATGATACTGATTATACATGCAGAAAACTTGTGTGCAAAAGATTTTACATCCGACTTCAGTTAAAGATATCAGCCATTAACAACAATATTCATGAATTCATGAATAAACAATATTCACAAAGATCATCCTCTCATTCAGAAAATTTATTGATAAGAAACTAGCCTACATTCTTGTATCACTGACTCGTCTCTTTCCTTATCAAATATGGCACAATTTGTTACCAGTCTATAATTTTAAACAATGCTCGTTGTATAACTCGATTTGATTAAGCTCAGTTACAAGTAGCCTAATATCGTTAGTGCGTTTGGAATAAAAGGCAAACTAATCTTTACCTTTTCTAGCGTTGCCAGTAAGAAACCTGACGTTTTAATGTCGCATTTTAAATGGCTAAGTATGGGCGAGAAAGAAAAGCTAAAACTGTTAACAAAATGGGTTTACTGTGCTTTGTTTTCTGTTTGAGAACAACTTTGTACTCAGCAGGCAAGAGCAGTTGCTGCCAACTTTAAGATTAAAATGTAGCCTATTGGTTCTTTCTAAATTGACAACCAGTAATTCATTTAATAAGTTATCAAATCAGCTCTCAGAAGTAGCTTGCTCGTTTTCCACCATATCAAAATCAAAAACAAAAACAAACAAACAAAAAACAACGCTGTCTGGAAAAACTTTCGATCGTACCACGAATAATGCATTAGATCGCTACACTTAATAAAAAAAAATCACAGCAGGTTTTATGGCGTCTATTTTTTTCTTAACATTCTGATTTGTCTTGGATGTGTGTATGCACAGTGCTTTCGTATGTTGTTGCACACAATCTAAGCAGATTGCATGCTCCATATCTTTTAGGCATCCATGCGGTGTGTTTTCATGTGTCCTTTAGGTTGGCCATTGATAATAATGGTTTATAGGATCTTTGACATGCACATATGTTCTGCGTGCGTATACACACAAAGGGGTCAAGGCACTGGCAGGTCTGCGCACATGTTGACCTCGAAGATTGGAAAAATGTCCTCCCATTTTACCCACCAGGCGGAGATGTCTTAAGTGGATGGAACCTAGGACCTATCTGAAGTTTACCCACTTCACTACCGCGCCCATCACATAAATTGTTGATTAAGCAACTCTCTCTCTCTCTCTTCTCTCTTTGCAGGTACAAATTTGTGTCGGACGTGATGATTGGGCAGAAAAACGAACAAGGGTTCATAACAGCCAGTCGCTGCCTGTGGGACCAACAACGTGACAACTTCACTTCCGTTTCCTATGAAAACCAGTCTCTCTTTGCCGTGGCTACTCTGTATGGTCTCCTGTACGAGTAATATGATTGTTCTGTTATTCATTTTTTGTTGTTTTGTTGTTGTTGTTGGACGCTTTTACAGCAAGATTATTGTTTTTGTTGTTATGTTGCTGCTGTTGGTTTTCATTTCATTTATGGGGTTAGGTTGTTACATCAAGATTATTGTTATTGTTGCTGTTGCTGTTGTTGCTTTTCATTTCATTTATGGTGTTACGTTGTTGCATCAAGATTAGTTATTGTTGCTGTTACTTTTCATTTCATTTATGGGGTTACTTCTTGGCCGTCATCATCAACTTGGTGTGTGCGGCCTCAGTCCACTACACCTGTGAAGAGTAGGCCTACACTACCTGAATTTCTATGACTTTACTCCCCTACGACTGCAAGCTTATGGGACAGTTTTTACCCACTTTACCTTTCACATAATGACTATTATCGTTGTGATAATTATTATTAATACATGGTATGGCTATTGGCTGGTGACATGGTTTTGTTTTCTTTACTTTGCAGGGAGAAAGTGTGCGTGTAAGAGTGTGTAAGTGCGTGTGCACGTAGGTGTGTATGCGTTAGTTTTGGTGTTTATGGTTGTGGTTTTAGTGATAGTTACGGTAGGCTACCTTATTACTGCTGTTACACAATTGATAAGAATTTGGTCCAGTGGTATACAGTCCATTATGATCTGTATGGTAGGTTCGCTGGTTATTATGTTATGGAGTTGTCACCACTTCATTCCATTATCACCATACCGGTAACTAAGATTGAAACACCGTTTGTGACATGGCTTCAAGGATACGCTTTACCTTCAGAGATTCGTGAATGAACGAATATGAATGCTTGAATGGGTACTTCAGAGAACGAGTGTGGAGTTATTCCAGAGGAATCCATCGCATTGGTTGACTGTACCAGAACGAGGACCAGACTGATATTCTGGTATTCATAGTGATCTAGCATAGCCAGCACATGTTAGAAAAGTGCATGAAGCTAAAATGTTTTGTGCCAAAGTCAGTGGTGCTCCAGCTCCTGTCCTCCACAAATGAAAGTCAGTCGCGCATGGGTGCTCTGCAGATGAACATGGAGTGTATGGTGTGCAGTTTGATAGTTTGATGTGTGTATATTGTTTTATTCTATTTTTTCTTCTTTGGTTGCCCAAAATAATAAACAATCTTTGTTATACAAATGACATCATTCTAACTGCAGAAAATGAACAAAACCTATAAAATCTTACGCATATGATAGAAACTGAAAGCAGAAATGAAGGGCTGGGGCTAAACAGTAAGAAGACATAAGTCATGGTAATCAGTAAAAAACAAGAAATCCCGTCATGTAGGATAACGGCAGACAGCGTAACATTGAGACAAGTTGTTAAGTTTAAACATCTGGGAAGTCATCTCACCAGACGGCAGATGCACATTGCAAATATCCAGCAGAATTGGCAAAGTTAAAACTGCATTCAGAAAAGGGACATCAGAAAGAGCTTTTCAGTGTTACATAGAACCAATAGTGTTGAACGGATGCGAGGCCTGGACAATTAAAACAAGATCGAGGCAGCTAGAATGTGGTTTCTAAAAAAACTAAGCGAGACAATCTTGGAGAGAAGCAAACACAAAAAGAAATAATGAAGATCAGGAAAAGACAAGCAGCATTTATGAGAAATTTTATGAGGCAAGAGAAATTTCAACACCTACCTACAACAGGAAAGCTGGAGGGAAAAAGGAGTAACGGGTAGACCCAGGAAGAAAATGTTTTGTAGAGTGGGTGGGGACAAGAAGGGTAGGAGATGTAGGCCTACTTGTAGAGCGACAAAAGATGTATAATCACCAATGGCATGCGGCAAGGCACATGATGATGATGATGATAATGACGATGATATGATAAGCCTACTGGGCGTGATGATTATGATGCAGTGGAATTCATTTAGGACGGAGACTGTGTGGCAGGGTTATGCTGTATACTTCCATCGTAATATATCCTTGTGTCAACCAGGCCCAAGACATTCAGACACTGCAGTGTTGGTAAGAAAATATGAGCATCACCGTCAGTGCCGTATCCATAGAGTTGACGAAACCGACTGTGTGGCCCATATTTCCTAACGAGTTCATAGCACGCTCAACTCTGGGTAGGAGCCGGTCAGGGCAGAGAAATGTCCACATATTCTTGCCCATTGGGGGTTCAAACCCACGACTTCCCAGTCATTATTCCTTTGTGCAACTACTTCATCACAGATGCTGGTTCTTTAGTTTCGTGTGCTTTATAGTTGCGTCTGTAGTAGCAGCTGTATCCAGTCTTTCTTTTAGAGATAATGAAGTGTTTTGAATTGGAATTGTATTACCATTATTTACTTACAGCAGGAATGCCTTAGTTTTTCCCAGCCTTATGCATCTTGGTTGGCATGGCCATATTTTGGAGTCACACAATCAGAGGAAATATTTTTTGGCAGTACAATCAGGTATGGTTTTATGTCCTCATCACTTTGGCGAAGTCTTCTCCCCCTCTTTTTGTTCTAATCTGTTACTGATTCTAAGTCCACAAACACGATTCTTTATCATTCATTGTTATTACATAATGATTATACACACGTTAGTTCTAACAACAGTTATCGCAATGATGAGGGAGGGTGGGGATAATTACTTTTCTTCCGTTCCCTACCCCACCCCCACCCCCACACACAGTTTCTTACGAGTCCGGCAACCTGAAATGTTAATTTTTTTGTTATTGTTTATCCATCAAACCATATCGTAAAAATAAATGGCCTTATATCACACCCTTTTCTATGAATTTCTTTTGTAAGATATAACAAACCTAATGTAAGCTGCGAGTCCGACAATTTACCCATCAAACAGAGGGTTAATTAAGTTAACCCAAACAACATAATCTCTATGCATAATGATTTTGCTATGACCTTTTTTGGCTTTCCGAAACAATAACCCGTCAGTATCATTATCAGTGAGTTATTGTTAAACTGAAGTTTTGAGAAGGGGCGGATCTTGGTCAGATGATCATCGTCGCATTTCAACAGCAGTTGTGTCTCGTTTTCGACCAATAAGAATCGAGCTGCTATCATTCTGAAGAGCTTCAACAAGCAAGACTATCAGCTGAGATAGGTGAGCCGCTACTATCATAGACATAAATGCTGAGACAGGCAGCTGGGTCTTTTTCGCTGTGATATGATCACTTTTGTGACGAGTCTCGTGAGCATACTTACATGCTTGATAACTTTGCTTTCTCATTCAACTGGCTTCAAATACATTTATTAGCAATTTTTGTCATTAAATATTGTTATTATTATTATTATTATTGTTTGTAGGCCTATTATTTTTATTATTATTAATGATAATAAAAATAAACGATAGTAAACAGTCAGCTAACAAATTATTCTGAAAAGCGTCTACGTTAAAAATGCCCAAGACTGAAGCAGACAATGAAAGAACTAAGCAGTCTTAACCCTTTGACTCCCGCGCATCCTGTTCACCAGCATGTTACATTGTCAACCATGCTAGTAAAGCAAAAACTTAACCCTTTGACTTCCTCATCCTATCCACCAACTTCTTAGTTTCTGCAGTTGGGGGATAGAGTGCAGGAGTCAAAGGGTTAAATTTTGTTTCAGAGTTATTTCTGTGTACAAATGCATTCCTTTAATCCAACAAAACAAATAGGAATCAATGTCGAGACCCGTCATAGCCTCAGAAAGATTGCCGAGCCTGTCAGTGTCACTGTTCATGCCTATAAACACACAGCTAGTTGCGGCATGTTGTATGGGATACTGATAAGTTGGAAAGATGGTGTGACTAAAGTCCAGGACAAACACTGATACTAGTGATAGAAGCACTCACAGTTGATAAAAATGTCCATAGATCGATCAGATTTGTCGTGGTCGAGTATGGACTACGTGTCAAACAGCACATGACAGATGATGCCACTTTCTTTATTGCAATTAACTATGAAGACCAATCACAGTATGTGTGTGTGCGTGCGTATGTGTGTATGTGTGCGCGCGCGCGGCGCGCGCCCGCGTGCGTGCTTTGAGTACATGTGTTCATCTGTACACGTGCACACACGAACATAGAGAGAGAGAGAGAGAGAGAGGGGAAAGGTGTGTGTGTGTGTGTGTGCGTGTGCGTGTGCGTGTGCGTGTGGTGTGTGTGTGTGTGTGTGTTGTGCTTGCTGTGACAAAACAAGTGATAAGCGATGACAGAAAACAAGAAAGAGAAGCAACAGACCGACTTTTTTTTTTTTTTATAAAGAAAAGAACAATCAGATGTATGTATATATCGAAGATTGACAACCAGAACCAAGTATTTCGATTTTTTGATAGTTTACAGGAGACGATTTTTAACTGGGTTTTCGGGGAGAGACTATATCTACATTTAAGATACTGGTTTTTGGTTTTAACGATAACCGATCAAAAATCAATATCATGGCAAAAACAGAGTCCACCAAGTGAAAAATCACATCAAAAGCAACATTTCAGTATAAAAAAGTGAAAATTGACCAAAAAAGTGAGATACTGAGTTCTGGCTGTCAACTCTCGATATATTTGTGTATGCGTGCGTGCTACAAGTGTGTTTCATAAACTTGTTAACCCGTGTCTTATGGGTGCCTATATATATGTGTGTGTGAAATGAGGGGAAATATTAAGCGAGTCAAGTGACCTCCGTTTTCATGTTGGATGCAGCTGGAGACGGATCCGTTGCCCGGATCTGGAAAAAATAAAATCTAACGCATCACACAGTGATGAAAAAACCTGTCGCATGCTGGCGCACGCGCACACACACCACACCACACACACACACAACACACACACACACACACACACACACACACACGTCTTTCTGCACACCACTCGGCACCACACTACGTATACACCTCACATACACATAACACACACACTATTATACTCTCTCTCTCTCTCTCTCCTCTCTCTCTCTCTCTCTGCGTACATACTGTCTTACCGTTTTTCGTAGCCAACAACGTATTACGGTCCACATGTTTCAAATTGTAATAAGCCTAGAACTCGAATGTCGCCGTAGAGTTGAAATGTAGTGTTGAAAAAGTGGCAGCGTGTTGTTTTACAGGTACAGCCTGCAGTTGGAGGAGTTGAATCTCACCGGTTTCCAACATCAACGATGAGATAAAACTCTCTCCACTACATAACACACCTGAACTCTGTCTGTCCATCTCCAGCCTTCCGTCTTCCAGCTTTCTCTTCGTCACAAACTGAACATGATACCGTCAATCCCACAGACCCATTTTGCTGCTCATTTTTCCTCGTGGATATTTCAAGGATTTTTTTTTTCCCAACCGTAGGCTAAAGATGGTTATTTCTAAAGCCAGTACAGTCGTGACAATTCTTTCCGTTGAAGTAGTAGGGTAGACCGAAGATGATAATCATAACTCAAGTCAGAATCTTGAGAACGTACAGCAGGTTTAAAACTTAAATCTGAGGCTATCAGCTTACAGTGTCCTTCCCAAAGTGTACAACCAAACAGTTACTAAATTTTCAGTTTTATTCCTTTTGATCAGATTAGAATTTTCAACTTTTATTTCAAACCAAAATGTTACCACAACATTTGTTTTTTTTTAAAGCACCACAAGATTTATGACCTAATTAAAGACTGTATTTCAACAACTGTATGAAAACAGTAACGAGTCGAAATCTGAAGGAATCTACCCTAAATCACTGACTGAACTCACCATCAACTTATATTGGGAAGCAACCGATGAAACTCGACCACCACCATTACGTTATAACAACACTTAAGAGAACAAAGACTTACCAAAGGCATTTGATAACGCAGTAATGCCATCTCCCAAACAAACGATACTGCAGCTGAGAACACAGACCCGGTCTGTTCCCGGTGTTCCAATCCCCATATAACTTCAATGAACCAATACACAGCACACAGCAAGCAAACGTTTCCTCAAGGCGTCTGGAGCTATAAGCCAAGTTCTAGGACTATCATTTTTCTACAGTTGTAGTTACAAGCCTGTCTTGTGTCTAGAGAACCTGTTCCATACAAACCTCCATCTCAAACTCTTCTTTGGAGCATGAACGACAAGCGTTTCCTCGAGGAGTCTTAAAAACGCGTCTGGGCCGTACAACGAGAATAGTATTGCCAACCTTGCATCGTACATCCACTACTTGGAGATTTGGAAACGAAGGAAAAAATAATTCATCGACACGCCAAAAAGCAACCGCGCGCGTGTGTGCGTGTGCGAATTTAGAACGGTGACAGAAATTACGACATTATTGGCAACTTAGTTTACTTGTTAAATTAACCTGTTCACTCCATCACCCTATCTACTGGTCTTCTCTAGGAAGCTAGGAGACGATGGGCACACACAGGGAGTGAAAGGCTGGAGACGTGGGCACACACACACACGAAGTTCGATAACCACAAGACTGTACAGGAACATGGGACAAAGACATCCACACACAATTTCACCGACTCTTCCCCGTGTATCGTAAACGCACACACACACTGCCCACAGCATGAAACCCTCTCCTCCAATGTTAAGACAAACACTTTACAAAGTATGTAATGAAAAGTCAACATGACTGCAAACACAACACACACACAGTCACATCCCCCCCTCCACGCACACACACACACACACACACACACACACACACACAGTCCGCACGATTAGTCACCCAACAACGGACTACAACGTGCGACATTCCGTCAACTCCATTCCTCTTGCCCGACTGGCTAAACTTTCATACCGTAGGGCCTACGTAGTCCTCCACTCGAAGTAAAAGTGACCCAATTCTCATGGCGTGGCAAACTTTATGATAACGAATTGAAACAGTGTCCTAGTTGGAACTCGCCCGATTAGGAAGCCAAGATGTCCTGCGTTCGAGCCCGGGATTTTTCTCTGCCCCACTTACCCCATTCTACATTTTCACTTACTGATAGTGCGAGTGCCGTATCTTTTAAACAAAGCGATAAATCTTGGTCTATAGTTCAACATAATTATACTCAATACACACAAAAGATCCCAGTGCGACAAAGAAACCGATCCCTAAGATAACTGGGAAAAGAGGACAGTAGCTCGAATCACAGGAAAAATAACTGCAAAAAGATATAAAGTGCACACAATACGAAGTCTCGCTGTTACCAAACAAAAGCTTTCACTCCAACAGTCCAAGATCTAAGGCTTATTAGATCCTGTACAAGACAATCTAAATGACGCCATGATAATAGTTTCTGGATGTCCGTACACCATCTGTGTACTGCATTGTACAGTCAAAATTAATAGACCTACATGAAATTGCAACGCGCAGGCTTATCTATACATCACAAACCAAAGCGAACTAGTACAACATACAAACTTACCAAAATGGAGCTGAGGAAAACGACACACTGCCTCGAAACTGGATGTACGACACGAATATCTCCCCGAGTTAAAGAGCCTCTCAGGATTCGGTCGTAAAATGATAATGAAAAACCAAGTTATAAATTTTTACTAACAAGAGCTATTATTAGTCTTTATCGGCCTATCTGTCAACCCACTTGCACCAATCCCCTTTCCCTACCACCTCGCTGGCCTCCGCCTCCCGGCAGCCCCATTTCCAAAGCAGCCACAGAAAGTGTTTTACACATGAATAGTAAATACAGTCCTAAGAGTAAGATCTCATCTTGTTAAAAATGCCTACAGCAATACCCTGAGGTAACAAATACTTTGACCTGAAACGTGGTTTTAAAAAATCAAGACGATGTTACCCCAACCCCATGCAGTGCAGTCTTAAACGAATCAAAACGTACAGTCTTGTCACAGTGGTAGGCCTACTATGAGTATACAATTTTAATGTAAAGATATAATGCTGAGAAAGCACTCGAGGGCAAGGAAGAGGCAAGCAAGCACAAGCGACCAGATGGAGAGATACCTTTCTCTTCGGCACGGGGTCATCCGTCTTCCTGGACTGCCCACATCCCGGCGTATACAATGTTGCGGTGAGCTTGGAACTGCAGGCTTTTGTAGCTCTGGGACGTACTGCTCGGAAGCAGATTGGCCCGTGTGTCGGGACCAAGGGAGAGAGTGATCACCAACAAAAGTAGCTGCCAAGCTCGCTCTCTCATCAGAATGATCAGTCGTGTTTCCAGTTCAGCCAATAAATAGGCCTACATGCTGTCCTAGCGAGTTAAGATATAATCAATGCAAAGCCCATGACAAACATGCTAAGTAAGTTTACAATCTAAGGACTAGTGCTGGGCAAGCAAGCACAAGGAGCAAGCAGTCGGTCAGACAGACCAACCAGTCTACCTTAAAACAGTGGTGACGTGGGCACCAAGACGACCTGTGACTGACCATCTACGATAGATAAACTGGACAGACAGGGGCGAAATACTGCCACCACGCCGCTGTCAGCGCGCCCATGGCTTGACCTATATCAGTTTTGGCACTGCTGATCTCTGGACACCTGTCACTGAAAACAAATTATAATGTAATCTTGTACACCATACTCATATATATGTTATGGAGCTATGATACACGCATAGTTCATTATGAAAATGCGAAAAAAAAAGAAAACATTTTGCACACTCAACAAAAACAGATAGTAATCAAACAGATACAAATGTATGAGTGTGCAGGGGATGGTTTCCACCGTTTTCATTAACCATGTCACTCCCCTCTCTGCATACAATCATTAAGGCTACGTAAAAAAATATACCTAGTCTTTGCAGATGCCTAATATTGAATTATCAGTACAGTTCATATTGCTTATAGCCCAGCCGACTACTAGAGCCAAATTATTCTCAACAGCTACTGCCTTTCTACGTTTGCTAAAATAACCACTTAAAACACAATGTTCCGAAAAGAAATATAGGCCTACTTCAAAAATAAAACAAAAACAAAATTAATACACCCACAAAGGACAGGTCTAAACACAAACAAAAGTTATAAAACTAGGCAAGTAAATATTTAGTACGTTCGGCCTATAGATCAACATGTACAATTATCTCATTCTAATTCCACTAATACTTACCACACTCACTTGCAGAAACCGATTCAGTGCTTTAAAGAAGTCGCCACAAAATAAATGCAAGCAAACCTAGTGAACGCATAAGCCTTGGTCAAAACTTTCAACAAGAGATAGACAACTCGGTGAAAGTTACTGGCTACCGACCTGAGTCAACAAAAGATTAAAAAAAAAAACGAAAGATACTGTCTACCGACCTGAGTCCCTCATGGTCCCGTCCGAGAGAATCTCCCAACTGCTTCGATGAGAACACACACAGCTGCTATAGGCAACTAACGACACTGACGCCACATACCAACGCCATCAAAGACGAATGACCTACAAGACGGTGTGTGTGTGTGTGTTTGACCGACAGCTCCCAGGAAACTAACAGCCACCGTTATCTCTGAGTGGCGTGGTGTCCTACAATCCAGCGAGGACCTACATTATGCACAGTACAGACAGACCTGCCTGGATCTCTGGGAAACTGCGACACACCACGTAAGGTGGATATGAAAGGGTCCAAACTTCGTTTCATATCTGTTACAGCAGTACAAGGGCGCAAATGAAACGTCACCGCAAAAATATACTATAAGCCTTTATCTCAACCAGAACTTGTGTATCCATAGATAACTGGATTGAAACGTTTCCAGTGATACACACTTCCACTGTAATTCAAATGAAACATCTTGAGGCATAATAGCCTATACGTATTGCAAATGAAGATTCTTCAGTGTAATTCAAAAGGATATTTTAATTTCCCGATAGACCTAATCTGCAAGGTAGATAGATAACTATAAAGCCCTTAGACATTGTATTCAACGCAGTTAAAATGTCAGTGGAAAACCATGTACTCCAAACTTCTTTCAAATATGATTAACATCATAGATTATGTACGGTGACCTCAAATGATTGAGTAATAGTGCTCCACAAGGATCTGTCCTTGGCCCTGTTCTTTTCACTCTTTACACCTCCCCCCTGTCCACCATCACCAACTCCCATTCTATAAAACACCACTTCTATGCTGATGACACCCAACTTCAAGACAGTGACTCACCTGATAATATACAGCGCCTGTTGACTCGCACCACTGAGTGTTACTCGGACATTAAGAACTGGATGACACACAATAGACTTCAGCTTAATGACGACAAAACAGAAGCTATCCTCATTGGCACCCGTCAGAAACTTTCTCAGCTGCCTCCTCTTTCTCTCCCATTATGTAACATATCAGTCCCAATTTCTGATTCAGCTAAAAACCTTGGTGTCTGCATTGACTCTACCCTCTCCATGAACAACTTTGTTTCTCAAACTGCCAGATCCTGCTACTATCATCTCCATCGTATAAAGCTGATCAGGAAGTATCTCTCTGTCGAAACAACTGCAAAACTCGTTCTCTCCTTCATAATGTCTCGCATTGACTATTGCAATTCACTCCTGTCTGGTCTTCCTGCCTCCACCATTCACATCCTACAGCGCATTCAAAACAATGCTGCACGCCTTGTACTCAAAAAGAAAAAAGCTGACCACATATCTCCTCTCCTGGCACAACTTCACTGGCTCCCTGTATCAAAGCGCATACAGTACAAACTAGACACCATGTGCTACAAAAGCCTCAATAACGCAGCCCCCGATTACCTGTCAAGCCTACTTGAGATCTATGTTCCCTCACGTACCCTCCGCTCTGCCTCTGATCCTCTGACTCTTCGCTTTCCACGCACTAAGCTCAATACCTATGGTCCACGAGCCTTCTCTGTTTCTGGTCCACTCTCCTGGAACAAACTTCCTCTCTCAGTCCGTCAGCAACCTACTTTTGTCTCCTTCAAGTCCGCTCTCAAAACTCACCTTTTCTCTCCTGCATAAAATCCTAACCTCACTCAACCCTCCCCTCTGCAGCCTGTCTCCGCTCGGAGGGAATCACATGGTTATAATATATAATGGTATGCTATGCTCTCTATAATTTTCCATTGCTTTTATTCTTGCTTTTATTGCTTTTATTCTTTCTCCCCATTTATAGCCTTGCGTGTGTGTGTGTGTGTGTGTGTGTGTGTGTGTGTGTGTGTGTGTGTGTGTGTCTGTATGTGTGCGTGCGTGTGTGTGCGAGCGTGCGTGCCTGCGTGTGTGTCTGCTTCAGCGCTTAGATTTGATTTTATCAAGATTTTGCGCTATATAAATATTGTAATTATTATTATTATTATACCAGAATAATTTATAAAAAATATGTAAAGCACATAATGAAAACAATCATTACGATAATAATGATAATAATATAGGCCTACCCCTCGGTAGATTAGGAGAAAATCCCTTCTAGGAATGTCAAAATTGTTCCCAATAAACAGGTTTTAATGCATGGGAAAAGTCCGGATCATGATGGGCCGATTTTAAATCATTCACCAGCAACAGGCTTTACTCGAGAACTATAACATGACAGACTGAGACGGGCCTAGATGTGGAAAGACTTACCTGCGGTCTGTAAGCTAAAGTAACGCCACATGAAACACAACAGACAGATCCAACTATGGAAAACACTTTTTGCTTGGCTGAAACCGAACTAACGAGCGCATACGTACTTGAGTAGATTCATGTTTGTAGACATTTGTTACTAGCCTGAACCAGTCAAACCAAACGGACACGAACCATGACCGTGTCAGAATAACACCCTAGCCTGAATCTGTATGGAATCAAGAGACCTGATTAAAGTTTTCCGTGTCCCTGTTGAAACCGAACAGACAGACCCATTGTGGAGGAGTCAGTTTTAACAGACCCGAAATTACGTATTAACAAGACACGAAATATTACATACCAATGAGAGACGAAGCCGAGGCCTGGAGTTACAAGGGTTGCGAACTGTACCCCAGCCGCCAAAGTCCACACACAGAATGACAGGAACAAACTTGGTGATTACAGGACCTCTGAGGACTTCGCCAGGCTCTACGTGCGTGTCGGCGAAGAGCCGCAGGGAGAGTGGTGGGAGAGTGGAGTGTGTTCTGCTTGCTTTACCTAATGAGGTTTTGGGACACGTTCAGATAACGCCTGGCCGTTGTCACAGCAACAAGCGGTCGTTCTCTGCCAGTCTTTTGTACCTACGTGGACAACCAGCATTGGAATCTTTAGTTCGCTTACACGCCCAACACCACCATCCCTAATCTTCTGACCGCCCCCCCCCCTCCCCTCGGCCGCCATCTTTAAACCCACGTTTGAGCGCCTAGCTAACTAGAAAGGTTTCTGCCTTGGACTGTAGTCCAGGCAACAGGAAATATCCAATCCAGTCCCATCTTCTACATGTACTTATATAGACAAACACCACTGGACGTCTTGTGTTACTCCTGCCCCCCTCTTCCACCCCAAGTCCACTAACGTATTCTTTCGGTTTTGCTTTTGTTCAGGCTAAGAAACAAGAGTAGGTCTAAGTCTTAGATAACTGTTTTTAAAGATTTTCCTTCTTCTTTACAGGCACTCTTGAATTCTACTTTCAGTTCCCAAAAGAATGAGCAAGAGGTGTCGAAACATGTTTGTTCTCATTGTCCTGTTTGTTCTCATTGTCCTGTAAATTTTTATGGTTTTGTAAATGTTCATGGTTTTGTTCTTTGTAAATGTTCATTGTTCTCTATCCATAACAACTTTTCTAGTTTGTGCTACCTGGTATAGAGAAAGAACAATGACCATTTACACAACAATGAGAACAAACATGTTTCGATCTTCTACAGTGTATCGAAATTCAAGCACATTTACAAGGTACAAAAACATGCACAACGACTCATTTTCAGGTTTCCCCAACACCCATCAACTGCTTTAAATGACAGTGTAGACTTTATAAAGACAACAGTATACAGTCCTAGTCATACACCCTTTCCCCATTAAGTCCTCGAACACCTATTCTACCAACCCTTCAACCCCGCTATGAGACAATCCAGTACACACATACACTCTCTCCACCTTCGTTCCCTCACCCCCTTCCTACTCCCTAATCTCAACCCCTCTCCACACTCTCCCCCCTCTCCTCTTTGCAATCTCAAAGAGCCCTACTCCTCACTCACCCTTCCTCCCACCCTCCTCAAGCCTCCCCCTTCCCTAGTCCTCACCCTCTCAACTGTTTTCCACCCTCTATACATACATTCATTAAACAGTGGAACGCTTCCCCCATAACTGTTTGATAAGCCCCAAACAAGCGATCGAGTCTTGCCGCCAAGTTTGATTTTAACCCTCGAGGCTCGAGGTAGGGCCTTTCTAGTATGCACTGTCGTTAGCACTTTTAAAACCTCTCCTCAGGATTTCCGTTACGTGGATGCGATAGAGACAGACACGCTAAAATCTCCACAAGGTCCCCAATTCAGGTTCAGTGAAGTCTGTCGGTCACTGTCTTGTGTTTGATGTGTGGAGTCTGGTTGTGTCGCACCCACTTCCATTAGCTCGTTGGTCCGTCTGTGCTCTTGAATGTAGTTTACAAAGAGATAAGACCGAAGTTTAATTCATGTAACCTAATCCCCAAGTTGGCGTTTTCCCCTCTTGTCTTCAGTGAGAGACTTTATGTACCTTTATGATGTAATGGAGATCAAGTGACCCGTCTGTCCTACTTGGAAGTTTCTCTTGGTCATGCATAGTGAAATGGCAAACAGTATGGCAGAATTAAAAACATTCACAATGAAGTCATGTAGTTTCGACACTAACTGAAGATGACCCTTTGCTTGGATACGTCAGGCGCAATTTGCCCCATAACAGTGCCGAGAAGCCTGTTAATAGAACAGCAAATAATATACAGTGTACGAGCCACTATTCATTAATCAAAGAACATACTGTGTGCCTGGTTGTTATTACATAATGAAGTATGTCTGCAACGGGACTTTTTAAACATTGCGTGAGGGCTTGGGGCACAACTTCTCCGTACTTGCTAGCCACACACTAACTCATTAGAATAGGCGTTCTAACCGACCAGATGTGCATAAATATCAAGTGTCCACAACAAAAAGTCTTGAGAGCACCTTTGGATAAAAAATGAATGGCAGACGCACGCACATACCACAGGCACGCACGCAACGTACATACAAACACACGCACACATATTGTCAACACGTGTGTTTCTGTGATAAAGCAGAAGATGATACAAGACAGGGCCCGGCCTGCACATGATTTTTCTCTTCTTTCCGTTGCAGTCTACAGGGCAGACAGATCTATGCTATTCATCATCCCCCATCTCTATGAAAAACAATAGCAAACCCCCAACGAAATACACAAGATGGCAAACTAAACCCTTGCCGCCAATCCTTTTCCTGCAGTTGCAGCCAATGAAAAGTAACCCAAAAAGTCGATGTGAAAATTCATATCAGCCTCACTCGCATTCGCATGTAGTGAGTGCCTAGTCTATGCTTTCCAAATAAACATTGTAATCGATTATTGGGACCCGTTATTGATCTGAATCAACACAACAACAGAGACAATGAAATGGGTCAGATTAAAAAAAAATATTAGAAAAAAAAAAAAAAAAAAAAAAAACGCGCGAGCGACCACTCCATCCATTCAGTTTCTCTCGGGGTTGGGGGACTCCGTCGTGTCACGGCTAAAGGGAGATAACGCATGCGCCATCAGCAGACGACATGACGACCGCCCAAAACGAAAACGACGGTAGCAATATGCAAATGTAGATTTATCAGCATGCTAATATGAGAAGCATTATGCATCAGCATGGTGTTGTTCACAGTGTTTGACTTACTCTTGACATCACGTACACCCCGACAGCATAATGAACGACAGCGCTCATCAGGTATGCAAAGCTCGATTGAAAACTACGCAGAACCAAAGTCGTGCAAGAAGGACCAAAATAGGCGTCTCGCAACGTAGGCCTTAGTGTACTACTATAGTACTCCGTATCTAAGCTTGTATGTCAAAGACTACTTCAGTGCTACAACTTTTTATTACGTAAATTGATAGATAAATTCTTACTGTGCAAATTAAAGCTCCCGAGGACCCCCACCTACCCCTCCTCCTTTTCAAGTGTTATCGTCCTCTTGGGATCTTCCGTTTGTCATTATGATTATACATATTAAACCAAGCACTACATTTTGTCCCCTCGCTATATTCTGCCCCCCATCCCCCGCTTTTTTTAAAAATAAATTATTTGATGCAGAGGCTCTGTGTGTGTGTGTGTGTGTGTTGTGTGTGTGTGTGTGTGTGTGTGTGTACACCAATTATTTCAGTATTTGAATTTCGTACACTGAACTGAGCGGATGTTTTGTTGTATCTGACTCGTGCTGTTCCCCTTGACGTTGGAAGACTGTGTGTGTGCGCGCAGTGACAATCTGAAATCCGTGTTTTGTGCCCAGTAGCTAGCTGCACCGTATCTATCCCATAGTTATTTTTTAACATGGGGAAGACGACCCAGTTATTGATACAATCTCCCCACCCCCTCCTCTCTCTCTTCCCTCCCCCCCCCCCACATCGTAAAGCAGAATCAGTTCAAATCTTTACGAATTGAAAATGGTTTGCCATGTCTCTCCCTTCTAACAAAACCAAACCAAGACAAAGCTGACAATCCTAAGGGCAGGAAGAAGGAAACGACAGGAGGCATTGGGTTTGGAATGGGGGTGTGTGGGTAGTGAGGGATTTATCTGAACTAGATAACAACATCGTCTACTTGTGCGACCAGATAACATTATGAGATTTTTAACCCACAAAGGTTATGTACAGCGAAACCCAGTCAAAAGTGTGCATCGAAATTGTTAAATTAAAACTGTTACTGACGTGTTCAAAGGCAACCTTGTCGGATGGGCCGGGAACATGTAATTCAATCATAAATAAATATCTGTCTAAAGTTTCAACCAGAAGCGTTTGAAACATGGCCGTATAAACTTAAGAACCCGAGCAGACCTGATTTTTAAGGAATTTTGGCAGACATACTTTCAGCTTTGCCCAACAATGTTTCAATTAAACATGTACGAGTATACGCATAGTCATGACTCCATGTGTATCGGCCAGCGTTCTTAACATTATAAAGAGATTCAGACTAGTGTCATTACAATACCTTCATAGGGACAGATTGGACACACAAGTCTTTCCAGCCCATTAATATTCATGATGTTTGCATTACCTTGACGAGTGGGACAACCGTAAACATTTTCATAAAATGTCTGCAATCTTTTGTGTTGAAATCTCCCCTGAATAACACTAAATTTGCTACGCTAACACCAAAGGTGATAAGCTCAGTTGAAAGAAGCAGAGATGTGGTGGACTCAAGGGAAGTCTACTGTCTCTAGTTCAATACCAGCTTGCGGCATTAAAAAAACTGCCCTGTTCACTACCCATCTTTATTCATCTATCAGTTTGATGGTGTCGGCTTAGCGTTTTATAGATTGCGATTCCCCTGCCCCGCCAGCGTTTAAGATTTTGCGCAGGTTGATCGAGTCTGCCCAGATGGAAGATTCCGTTAAACGCACGTATAGAATTATCCAGGTCCGATGAAAACCCTTTGAATAAACTCGCAACTCCCCACAGCAAACCTACTTGGGTGGGGGTCCTCAGAAGCATGAATTTGCAGTCTGACTCCCCCCCCCCCCCCCACGCCCACCACCCCTCTCTCTCTCCATGGAATCTGGTATCCCTCTCCCCCTCGTCTTTCCCCCCCCTCTCCCACACAAATCCTCTTTCCCCCCCCCCCCCACTCCATCTATGTCCGTCTAGTCTGTTTTCCCCTCCGCCTCCCTTCCCTCCGTCTCACTCTAGTAGATGTCACACTGTTTACTTGCTTTCGAAGGACAGTGCGGTAAACAGATCACGTCTACCTATTATATATCCTTATCAGCATGAGCTTGCCTTTTTTTTTATTATTATATTTTTTTACGTATATACTTGAACAGCTCAACAGAGGGAGCAGAATAAATATGATGCTTTAGTTAAATATATCTACGCTCGTAATGTGTGCACGCGTGTGTGTGTGTATGAAATGTGTGTGCGTGTGTGTATACATGTATTATGGATGTGTGCGCACGCACGTGCGCACAAACTGGATGTGTCGCGTGCTTGTACGTGTGCGTGTGCGTGTGTGCGCATGTGTGATGTTTTCTAGCAGTTAAGTCAAAATATACAACGCACTTTGACATGCATTGATCACCCTGAACTCCCCCCCCCCCCCACTCCCCCATCCCCGTTCTGCGCTCCCCCCCCCTCCACACACACAGACACACACACCCTTCATCATGTATATTTGTTCATCTATTGAAACAGCGACTTAAACGAAAAGCGGTTATGTGTAAAAAGGCTCATAGTGCGGGTTTTTTTTTTCAAGAGAGATCATCGCACTTGTTCACTTCCATATTCGCTCCACCAAAATTTACTGATGATGATCATCTGGCACACTCGACAAGCTTACTCAAAAAACGCAATGCACTGGCATGGTCTTGTTGTGGGGAGGATATGGAAGGTGCTTAGGAAACGCTTTGCTGTCACAACCATAAGATGGATAGCGAGCAAGATAGCTGTTTATGTGATATTGATACATGTTGATGTTGAAGTTGATAATATTACATCCGAGTCCACAACTTTATCAACAGACTCTGCCAGCCTAAAGAAAAATGTCTCATAACTGATAACCCTGAAATCTTGGGGAATGAGGTGGTAGTTGTTCATAATTTCAGCATTGTATGGACATTATGCTATTTTTGACTTAATTGATTGTTTTACAAATGTTCATCTTGAGTGCGATCCTGCGTGTGATTGGTGAGTGAGCGCGCTTTGATTTGATTACCAAGATTTAGCGCGATATAAATATTGTAATTATTATTATTATATTATTATCCGACTCATATCCAGCATTATGGAGGGCGGTGCTCATCTCCTCTCCCTCGCAGCTTTAATTTCTCAAACCATATAAACAGGGCTCAGTGCTAATTCAAAGTTAAGTGCACACAACATGTTGCACAGACACGTTTTTTTCCCCCTCGGGCCAGACTTGAACCCGTGCACTCAGATTGGACGGGTAGAGCTTTACCTCTGTGCCAAACAGAACTTATCACGAATATTTCCAAAAGTACATAGGGCCTATGTATGTTATATATATTTATAGTGCTGTGTACACTGATTAGGTGTACGTCGTGTGCCTAAGTGAGGAGATAAAGCCAGGATACATGTACGCATATGACACAGATTTATGTACACAGTAAACGTTACCCCACTCACGATCGGAAAGTAGAATAAAGACGCTATCACCAATATGGAATGAGCGATCCAATTTCAAGTTTTACGACCTCGGGCGCGCGCGTACACACACACACACACACACACAACACACACACACACACACACTCCTCTCTCTCTCTCTCCCTTTCTCTTTCTCTCTCTCTGTCTCACTTTCTCGCGCATACACACACACTGATACACAAACCCAGCCACACAGACACCTCTCTCTCTCTCTCTCTCACTCTCTCTCTCATTCTCTCTCTCTTCTCTCACACACACACACACTTTCTCACGCATACACACACACTGACACACAAACCCAGCCACACAGACACCTCTCTCTCTCTCTCTCTCTCTCTACACACACCACACTCACCACACACACACACACACACACACACACACACACAAAACACACTCTTTCTTACGCATACACACACACTGACACACAAACCCAGCCACACAGACACCCCTCTCTCTCTCTCTCTCTCTCTACACACACACACACACACACACACACACACACACACACACTCTTCTTACGCATACACACACACTGACACACAAACCCAGCCACACAGACACCTTCTCTCTCTCTCTCTCTCTTCTCTCTCTCTCTCTCTTACACACACTCACACACACACACGCGCGCGCGCACACACACACGGACATACACACGTACACATACACATTCCCTCCGAGGCTTCTGTGACGCTACGTATCAAGTTTATGCAGCCAAGTTCTTGTGTAATAGGGCCTATATTGACATTGTTGCAATGCGTCGCAATTTTCCGACTTTTCAAAATTCAGTTAAGCTGAGTATCTGTTGATAATGTTCGGCGTGTTTAGCTCGTGTAAGGATCGATTGTGAGGAGCAGATTCGGGACTGAAATGGAGAAGGCAGAAAAGGAATAAGGGAGGGGGGGGGGGGGGGGGGGGGGCAACAACAACAACAACAACAAACTAAAAAACCCGGGAGGGGAGCGCTGGAAGCTACCGAGAATTGGAAACAAATTTTGTCCACGAACTTTTGTTTCTTTTTGTGTTTATTTGATACAGGTCTATGTAGATAGCCCAGAGATTTTTCACTTAGGCTGTTGTATAAGTGTCTTGATTCTGTTTACTCCTTTTGCTTTCAAAAGTATTGTCAAGACGGATAGGCCCTACAGGACGGTAATGAAACACCACAAGCTGGAAAACCAAAAACTGCAGTATATAACTATAGCGTGTTTTGTCAAGTTAAAAAAAGTGACCACTTTACCGTGTCAAGTTGACTCCTACTAAACAGTGAATATATATGCCAGATGCTCCCTAGGTAACACATAAGAGACATGAATTGATATGAAATAAGATAAAATAAAATTAAATTGAAATGAAAGAAAGGGAAAAAAAGTGTACTAGTTCGTTTTGAATATGTTAATGATATCGAACAGTGGCACCATCTGAGCAGGACTGACAAAATATTATACTTTTACATTCCGAAAAATGGTATTAATCGGGGCAGAGCGTTCTTATAAACGTGTTATGATCAAAGTTACGTTAGCATGAATTCATTTCCGAATACCAGCCTCATTTGCAGGAGGTTTCCTCTTTCCTTTTCTTTTTCTTGTTAACGACCTCCCCGAGTCAGTCTCACAGGTCTACCAAAGATAAGAAGCTGCCAATTGATGCACCACACTCTGTGTGACCCATTTTCGAAAGACGGTGACAATACACCACACTCTGCATGACCCATTTTCGAAAGACAGTGAAAATACACACTCTGCATGACCCATTTTCGAAAGACGGTAACAATACACTACTCGACATGACCCATTTTGGAAAGACGGTGACAATCCGCATTGGCATGACCCATTTTGGAAAAGACGGTGACAATACACCCCACTTAGTACGGCCCACTTCTGAAAAACGGTGTCGAGGTGACCCAAAATAGGCCTACTGCGCAGCATAACAACGAGAAAGACCACAGAACATAAAATAAGGCAACAACGTCAGTGGTGATTCGACCCTAACCCTGGACAACTTGGGAGTAGGCCTACACAACCATAAATTAAACAACGAATCATCCTGCAAAACAAAAGAATCGAAACACCTGGACAGAAATACTCGGAAAGAAATGTATTCGTGAACTGGAACCGGTGGGCCAAGCTTGGGACAATGTATAGGCGACAGTCCTTCGACATATTCTGACAACATAAATTTAAACACTGAGAACCTAGCCAAAAGAAACAACACGCTCAAATATATATCCCCGCAGACAATTTGTTGTCACTCCATGTCACCGTAAATTGGAAGAGTTAGATCTGACAGAACAATGATGCAAAAGACCTAATCTTCCAACTCACGGGAACACAAGACTTCTGCTCCTCCAGGGCTTCATCGTCAAAGGCAACTCAACTGCTTCACTGATACACGAAAACACTTTGTACTGATGCACCTCAAACCACAATGTCAATCTTCAGGTCTCGCCAACAGAGTAGCACGAACATAATTTTGGACAAGAAAACGGTTTTGAACCAAAGCACCTCAAAACCACAATGTCATCAATCTTCTGATCTCACCAACCAGAACTCAGCTTCTAGACAGAACATGGTAACTTTTTATGAAGACAACGTGTGCGGTTAGTAGGCTATGCGTATGATAATTTACAATGAAGTGTACGCCATCATTGCAAAATTATGATAATCATATTGAAATTGAATAGTTGAATACGTTTTCTGTTACAAAGCTGAATATGTTGTCCAGTGTTCTGTTTAGTTCTAGTAGTTTCTACATATTAATTAGGCCTAACCATTTTTATTGCTGTCTGGACCAATTTTTTCTGCGTCTTAAGTGATGAAATACTTAAGGCAAAACAGGCCTGCAAGTCCGTAAACACGTAGAAAAAATTATCAGACGTAAGATGGGAGAACGTAGTTTAGTTTTGTGTTAAAATAGTTGTGTTAAAAGATCACTCCTTTTCTTTCATGAAATAAAGGACTGGTTTCTGCGAACAGAATTTGATTAACGCTGCAGAAAGCAAAGAAAAGTTTAGCATCGAAGTTTAGCATCTAGTTTTTCTGCAAAAAGTAGTCTAAAACATTGTACGAGAGGCAATGTGCCATCCGTTCCGCTATGAACAGCTGTTAAGCGTTTGTCAAAGCCTCGATTTCTTCCACGAACAAGTCGGAGTAAACCAGTGACTATTTTCTGTTGTTCATCGAGAACAAAGCCGATGACACATGCGAGAATTAACACATCAATTGATCAGTGTACGAGAGTTAGGCCTGACTCACCTCTTGTCCATATAGAGTCCACTTTTATATATAAACCATCCGATAAATACATCCAGTTATATCCACCTCTACCAGCACCACTCACACGAACAAAAGAGTATCAAATGAACAATAACGTACACTATCTTTTCTTTCACGTTTCCTTTGAAGACAAGTCTGCCTCGAGTTAATTAACCATTCAATAAACAGCATCTATACTCTTTTGTCTTTTTGTAAAGGCCCAAGCCAATGTGGATTATCTTATCCACACTTTGTCAAGTTTTAACCTACTAAATCCCTACACTTCAGAAAACTGAAAATTACGCAGAAAGTTTTACAAGGACAACGGAACGTTTGACTTTGAAATAGGCCTCTATTTCAAGTGTTAACGTCCGACTTCTTAGTACTTTAAACCCAAACGGCTTGCTGTTCAAATGGCAAAATGTTTAATTTATAAAGCCTGTAAAGAGAAAATGGCAAAATGTGCACTAAAATTAAAAGTTTTAGTAAAAACTTACCACATTGCGCTGTTTCTGTCGAGAAATTATAGAGAGGTAGACCTGTCGCAGACCGAAAACGAAGACCGTTGATTGTTGATTGTTCAAGGCTCGTGCCTGGAGTCGAAAGCTGATCGAATTTCTGATTGAACGTTTCGGGTTTCAATTCTCCGTATTTATGGATCATCGCCCCGTTTTAGGACAGCGTGATCAGTCATGTGTTCATACGTGTACGTGTTTGTCCGGGCATGCCAACAGACAGTCGTCTCTTTCGTCCTATGAGATGGGCCCACGGAGTTGCATCAAGCCCCGTTGTCCTTTGCTATTGGCTAATCTCGGTACAAGTCATCCCATTGTTTCAAAGCCCTTAGCTGTTAGTCAAGTCTATCTACCCGGAGTAGGGGTTACGGCGTTTCCTGTCCGATTAACAATCACTGCAAGTGCCCCCTCCCCCACCTTCCACCCTGTATTTACACGTCGTATCTGTGCTCCCCTTCTCCCACCCACCCCCTCACGCCAGTTGTCACCCGTACCCCCCACCCCAATACAACGCCCCTTCACTGTTCACAACGCATTATAATTATGTTGACAGGTATGACACTTCAGCGATGTACTCGGAGAACCATTGTATTGCAATAGCTACAATGCGAAACCACACTGACGCATTTTCTGGTGTTGATTTTCCCCAACTGACCACGATCTTCGAGCAAACACGTAGGCAACATACTAGTAACAAAACCGCGTTCACATAATTATTCTTCACAGTTTTAGTTTCTTTCCTTTCGTTTCCTTTCCCTCTCTATATGTTCCAGTACATCGAAATTCCAGGCGTATATGAGATTCATTGATCACTCTGAACCAGCCGATGATTTCTCTTAGAAAATACATTTTCAAAGTAATAAAACGGGCAGTTGTGCGATGGTTTGAGCAGCATTGCAGAGAATTGTAATCTGCTGGCAGATTTCACTATACACTTCTGGGGCTGTCCGAAAGCGATGACCTCTTCAGTGCAATAGATTTTTTAAAAATATATATATACAATGTAAAATGTTAAGTCAGACATCGAGTCAGCAAAATTGTTTATTGAAAAAGAAGTTACAGTGTATCAGTTCACTTAAAAAGGTGTTACGGCGAAATGATTTCATGTGGGCTAATTATTATCACATATGCCTTGTGATGGAAGGATCGAAAATTATCACGACGAACGTCATAAGCCTGCATATAAGCCCAACACGTTGGTGATGTCTTGAGGTGTAAACCTAATTTTATGAGTTCGATGCTAAGATATATATCTTTCTGTCGCACGTTTCTTCACAAAGTGAGCGCAGGGAACTATGCCTACACGATTTCGACTGGCTGTGGCCTCGACATCGTCAGTTTATTCCAGTTTTTCACGTGCGGATTCGCAAACGTTTCTCTTCACGTTTTGCAACAACTTTCCCGCATATAGCCACACAATTACGCAAACAAAACAAACAAACAAACAAACAAAAACAAAGAAAAAATGATGATGGATTTCATATATACCGACTTTGTTGTTTCTTAACACAAAATGCACAAAATGCTGCCAACACTGATGTTTACATTAAAGAGCCGGTTATTACTAATATCTATTTCATGGATGTAAATTCATTAAGAAATATTCAAACATATCAAAGTTCATCTATCTTTCACATTTGTCACTTCCAGGTTTTAAAGAATGGTAACGAGGAAAAGGATATGGCGTTTTCAATTTGCGTCATTTTAAAAGCTATAACACTACAGAACAGGCTAAACATCGTGTGACCCGTCTCAGTATTTACAATTTCAGTACCTAAATAATTTGAATAAAGTTGCAAGAATCTCAAGGATAATATGGGGAGAATTTGTAGGCGAAGGGAGCCAGGAATGCTATTATTCTTTCTTCCATACGTTTTCAACTTTTCACATGGCTGCACATGTTTAAGTTTGCAGATGATTGAGCTTTAATTGGATTAAATAAAAGTCGATGACAGCCTTGCCCAACAAAATACGAGTCGTAGATGAACTCAGACAGTGGTACTCATCCCACATCGGCCTGTTCGCCACCCATCCGAGTACATTTTCCATCATTCTGATGGTGTCAGCTTCGTGTTTCATAGGTCGGTCCGCCCTTGCCCCCTCCTCGTTTGAAGACCTAGCCAGCGCATAGGATTTTGCGCAAGCTCAGGGAAACCGTTTAATAATTGCTGGCAGATTTGGGTGGAGGGCATTTGGAAATGTCGGAGTGAAATGACTCTGTCTTGGACAAACTCCAATTGTTTCTAAAGAAGTGAAAGTCAGGAAAACAAAGAAAATGGTTGCAGACAGAAGAGCGCATGTAGAGACTTTCGTTTCGTCTTGAGAAGGTTGAATGTGCTGACAATTTTAAGTACATGGGAACTGTCGTAGATAACAGACTTATCTTTGATAATATTACTATCATTGTTATAGTTAAGAAAGCGCACCAGCGTCTCTACATCTAAAGGATATCAAGACATTCTGATGTCGACAGAAAACGTTTCGAAAAGACCTACAGAAGTTGCATTGATAATGTGTTCAAACTTTATAATTGTGCTCTGGGTTTTGAACCTCAGTGTCAATGGTTAGACAAAATTAGGACGCATTGCTGAAAATTTTTGGTGAAATACTTGGCCAGAAACAGCTTTGTATGACTATATTTACTTGTTTGCCGTCAACAGAAAAGCTTGTTTCTTTCTCCAGAGTGGAGAGCTACAACCTGGCCGAAGTTTCAGAATGGCACTAGCCAAAAATATATTATGATTTGTTCAATGGAACATGATCTTCTAAATTCCTTCGAACCTTAATTGCTAAATGCATTATTGAGTATGGCAACGTTCGCATGCTGCCTACGTGTGTGTGTGTGTGTGTGTGTGTGTGTGTGTGTGTGTGTGTGTGTATGTGTGTGTGTGTGGTGTGTGTGTGTGTGTGTGTGTGTGTGTGTGTGTGTGTGTGTGTGTGTGTGTGTGTGTCTTGAGTCGGTGTGTGTGTATGTGTGTGTGTGTGTGTGTGTGCGTACTTGAGCCTCTGTGTGTGTATGTAGGTGTGTGTGTGTGTGTGTGTGTGTGTGTGTGTGTGTGTGTGTGTGTGTGTTGTGTGGACAATTGGATCATAAACAATAAAGAAAGAATTTCAAAGGGAACTAGAAGCTCAAGGAAAGATTGTGGTACGGGAAAGAGATCAGAGGGTGGGGGGGGGGGGGGGGGGGGGTGAGGTTGGACATTTTTGTACAATTATGCATTGAGCGTATTTACTGTTTTAAAATGCGTATTGTTGTGTTTCAAACATTCTATTTCCTTTGAAAATTGGTTCTTTCTGCTTCATAAACCTCTCTCCTTCTCTCTGTCTCTGTCTCTTCTCTCTCTCTATCTCTCTCTCTCTCTCTCTCTCTCTTGGTGAACATGTACTTGCGTGTGCGTGCACGTCATAAAAACATTGTTTCATACGTGTGTATTACACAAAATCTTATACATAATTGACAGCAACATCAGTATGTCGTGTGTGTTACTTGAAATATTACATATAATTGATAGCAACGTCAGTATGTTATATGACATTTTTGTTTCATTGTATTTATGTATCTCATTTGTCTATTAATTTTAGTCATTGTATTTTCTTATCATCAGATTTTTTACTATATCAAGAGGGGCATTTTATGAAAGACGATAGCTAGTGGCAGAAACAATGGTCACAGCAGACAGGACAATCAGAGCTCATGGACTCAAGGCCCACACACTGGACAGAAATTCCAAAGGTGTGTGTGTATGTGTGTTGTGCGCGCGCACGAAGTGTATATCGAGTAGTGATCGAGTGTTTGTGCGAAGTTGATACAAGAGGCAATAAATTTGTATCTTCTGTAAATATAGAACTAAGCATGGCAAAGCCCATAAAGTGGCCAGAATAAACTCCAGACACTTCACGGTATCTGTCACGCTATCGTTTGTCACCACAGCAGGACCGGACTGCAAACAGACTGAAATTGATGGTGTCACACTGATCGAGTACATGCACAGATTTCCCATAGTACATTTATTAGTTGAGATGGTCGAAGTGCTCGTGACACTGATCGAGTACATGCACAGACTTCCCACTAGTACATTTATTAGTTGAGATGGTCGAGAGTGATCGAAATACGCTCCTGATTAATTTAAGGTTTTGTCAAGTTACGAAATAATCCAACAGTAGTGCGTTTCAATGCAGTTTGTTCAAGCAGACCCGAAAGATTCCATCTGCACTTAACACTACGGATACCATCCGGCAGAGATATAGGTCCATGCTGCGGTTATCATAACTGATGACAACAGCCTGTGCATAATAAACCTTACTCCTAGAGCAGTTGCAAAATTCTGTAAAATTCCTATCGCCGATATTCTCACGCAGTTTACAATCGAGCTTGAACAACTGTGACTCAGCATGTAGTAAACTGATTCAGTATCTTCAAAGCCTGTTGTTAACTTCTCTAGTTTAGTGTGGCTTTGGGGCTTTGTATTGGACATGCATAAAGACCCAGGTGTACATCTCTGATTTCCTGTACAAACCAGAGAAAGAGTAGCAAATTTGTGACTCTTTCTCTCCGGGCAAGGTAAGACAGTTTATCCTAAGAAATATTTTGATACCCAGGGGAATAAAACTAAGACAGTTTGCATCAATAAGTATTTTAACAGCCCGGCAGGGGAACTTATGCGGATGCGGTAGTTTGTATCAAAAAGTACTTTAAATAGCCCAGCAAGGGAACTTATGTAGATGCGATGTGCTGACATCGCGGTCTTCAACCCTTGGACATGTGGCCTTGTAAGGTCTGGCTTTCCTTCCTCACGCACACACACAGACAAAGGCACGCACGCACCCTCGCACACACACACACACACACTCCTCTCACTCTTCCTTCTTCTCTCTCTCTCTCTCTCTCTCGCTCTCTCTCTCTCTCTCTCTCTCTCTCTCCCCTCTCTCTCTCTCTCTCTCGGTGAAGCAAGTCAAGCCACCTGAATCAGTGTGTGTTTCCTAATGCGTGCGTATGGTAAGTATAATGTAAGCAGAGCCTTTTCACAGGTTACACGAAAAAGTTGTGATGTAAGTGAGAGTGTCATCAACTATAATATAAAAAGCAGCGTGACAATGGTAACTGAAACTTCTAAACTGTATTTTTGGGGGGAGTTGTTTGTTTCTTTCTTTTTTGTTTTTATCATAATCAGTTTGTTCGAAAGGGATTAATTCAGTTCCGACAATTCCATATACGCTTTATACCAGTCTATCAGTGATAATCCGGCAAATTCCTTGAGCCTGCACAAAACCATGTGATAGTAAGGTTTTGGAATGGAAGCAGACCGGTGAGGATGAGGACGTGTGAGAGACTACGCTGACACCACCCAGGACGATTGAAACATCGAGATGAGAAGCGAACACGTCAGTTTTTATGTTGCGGGGTGAGGAGACTAAACTGGACACATCAGATCTTGAGTTCGCAGAAAGGAGAACAGAGCCATACAACTCCCGATCATGGCCGGAATATCGACATTTTAACTAAGACTACTGTCTCAGAAGTTGTTGAAAAGAGAAGACAAAGATTCAAGACGGTCACGGCTCAGACTCGTTTATCAGTTGTGAGAACCCCAAAAGGATTGCAAGACAGAAAATGATTTCATAATAGTGTGTATGAATTTTTATAAGCATTATACTATTTATAGTGTATGACTATTTAATAACAACATTAATTCAGCGTACCAATGTCAAATTACGTTTCTCAAAATCATGTGCTGGAGGAATATCATTTTCTTACTTTATGTCGTATGTCAACTCGCTCTCGAAATTATAATCGAGCGTGGTTGCCAAATGAATGGACGACCGGTTTGAACACACTACCCCAATCCACACAGCTGTACGTAGGATCCTCTCTGTCTTTTAATCACAGTGGCAACAAAAACGAACAAAGGCCTTATCGTGGAGGCTGTTCAAGAGATAAGATGCTAGTGTACATTGTCGTCTCTCAGCACAAGGCCTATAGGGTTTTTCCTGTTTTATAGCTGCGATGGTGCTAACCGGTGTTACACCACTATCTCGTAAATCTGTCACCCCGCACACTGGTCTGTTGTACCGATTTCATCCATTCTCTCTCTCTCTCTCTCTCTCTCTCTCTCTCTCTCTCTCTCTCTCTCTCTCTCTCTCTCTCTCTCTCTGTGTCTGTCTGTCTCTCTCTCCCCTGTCTCTTTCTCTGTCTCTGTCTCTCTCTGTGTCTCTTTGTCTCTCTCTGTGTCTCTCTCTATCTCTCTCTGTCTCTGTCTCTTTGTCTCTCTCTGTCTTTTTGCCTTTCTCTCTCTCATTCTTTCTCTCTCTCTCTCTCTCTCTCTCTCTCTCTCTCTCTCTCTCTCTCTGTCTCTTTCTCTATGTCTCTTTCTCTCCGTCTGTGTGTGTGTCTCTGTCTGTCTGTCTTTCTCTCTCTCTCCCCACCTCTCTCTCTATCTGTTTCTTTGTCTCTCTCTCCCTCCCTCTCTCTTCACTCTCTCTTCCTCCCTCCCTCCCTCCCCCTCTTTCTCTGTATAGAAAGAGGGGTGTATATGTTGTTGGTTTTTTTTGCCTGTGTATACGTATGTATAGATTCTGGTATGCTGTTCAGTTTCATAGGTAAGCAAACAAACGTGTGTGTATGTGTGCACCCCGTCTGTGTGTGTATGAGTGTGTGTGTGTGTGTGTGTGTGTGTGTGTGTGTGTGTGTGTGTGTGTGTGTGTGTGTGTGTGTGTGTGTGTCTGTGTGTCTGTGTGTCTATGTGTCTGTGTGTGCGTGAGATTGCTTTCCCTCCAAATCTTTGTTAACACATATTCATTTTCAGATATCAAATCAGCGCAGTTAACATCTCATTTCATTTCTGTAATTTGAAACCTAAAATACTTCGATTTTCATTCGTAGAATCTTTTGATTTAATTCATTGTCAAGTAGGGTTAGGATTATTCTTGAAATATCAGTGCATACTCCGAAAATAAATGCCTTATGGCAATGTAACTTGCGGTGTGTGTGTGTATGTGTGTGTGTGTGTGTGTGTGTGTGTGTGTGTGTGTGTGTGTGTGTGTGTGTGTGTGTGTGTGTGTGTGTGTGTGTATGTGTGTGTAAATGACTAAATAAGATAAGACTAAAATGTAAGATAGTATACCTTGAATTTCAATGCCATAATGTCATATGATAAGGGATGCAGTCAGTTGAATGCAAAATTCATGATTTCCATGGTACTGTACAGTCACTGAATTGAATTTCTTTCACTGATTTGTGCATTTTGTCACAGACCGGTCTGTCAATTATCTCTCAAAGATCTTGTTTGCTTGTTTGTTTTGTCATAGACCAAGCCGTTGTTTTCTTTGTTTTGTGCTAGACTGAAACAGATCATCATGCTAACCATGCTGTTCTTCGTATTCTTCTCCCCCTCCCTCTCTCCCTCCATTAAACATGTTATGATATAATGTCATTATTATTTTCATCCCTTTTTTGTTCATCACATGGCATTTGCAGCCTTAGAGCATGTAAAGGACCTCTCCAATCATTGACACGTCGTCTTATGAAAACGGAACATGAAAACAGAAAAACTCAAGATCTTGTCAGAACAGAGAAATATTGCACAGGCTCAAGGAGTCTGTCAAAGAATCGCCGGCAGATCTGGGTGAAGCCCGTATGGACTTGTCTCAGTTTGATGAATCCCTCTTGAACAAACTCCAAACTTCAAGAAGGCATCAGAAACATGTGGAAGATTCCATACGAACCATGTGACAGTGCAGTTTGTCTGTATGATTTGCCGAGCGTTCATTTCTCCATGGTGTTATCTGCCGGACAATGGGGAAGTCCAACATATAACCATGACGTAAGCATCTGTCGCCTGGTTTTTCCTCTTTGTATCTATGCTATCAGACAATCCTGCTTTCTGTCTCTTGGGGCTGGGGACGAGTACCTGCACGTATTCTCCCTGACAATGCAGCCCCTGGTTGTCAATTTATTTTGAATCTTTGCTTTCAATTTGCGCACTGTTTGTCTATTCTCACGTGAGTTCCCTCAGTGGAATATCAGTGTCAGTGGTCATTGTCACCAAGTGTTCTCTCTCTCAGTCCATCCGTCCGTCTCTCAGTCTGTCTCTGTCCGTCTCTCTGTCTCTGTCTGTCTCTCTGTCTCTCTTTTCTCTCTCCCCTCCCTGACTAGCTGGCTGGCTGGCTGTGTGTTTGTGTGTGTGTATGTGTGTGTGTGCGTGTGTCTGTACGTATGTATGTGTGTGTGCGTGTGTGTGGTGTGGTGCGTGTGCGCTGTGGTGTGTGTGTGTGTGTGTGTGTGTGTGTGTGTGTGTGTGTGTGCGGGCGTGCGTTTGAGCGCTTGTGCCTGATTATGTGTATGTTTACTTCTGAGACTTGTGCCTGTGCTTTTGCTTTACCAGAAGTGTCGAGGCTGCCTTCGTTTTAAAAATGATAGCATCAGATTGCTAATAGTCATTTTAGTTAGTGCATAAGTTTACTTGTGAATAACCTCGCATGTGTGTGCACGTGCACGCACGCAAACGTATGTCATTGTGTGTGTGCTGATATGTGTATGACTATTTGTAGGAAAAATGATTACAGAAGCAAACAAACAAACAAAAAGTGAAAAATCACAATTGTCCTGTGAGCGCTGTTCTTGCTTAGCTAACCCTTTGACTCCCGCACCCTATCCACCAACTGCAAAAATTTAACCCTGTGACTACATGAAGCAAATGGAAAGAATGAGGGAGTCAAGTTGCTTTTCTAGCATGACGACAATGCAGGATATTGATGGACAAGGTGCGGGAGTCAAAGGGCTAAACTGATGGCTTACTTACTTACCTTTCTTCGTCCGCTTGTACCGGGAGGTACCTCGGAGAGACTGAAGCTGGCAGTCTGCTGGTCGGTAAGCCTGGTGGTGCAGTCATGATGTAGATGTGGAGTGCATTGAGTGTTCCCCTGTGTGGTCAAGCGCCGCAGTGATCTTCATCGGGTTCTCATGGCGGAGCATCTATGCTGTTTGTTGGCTTGAATTGTGACGGGCTGGCTGATTGTCTGGGCCCCCCGCGGGGATGCCGGGGGGCTTTTTCAGTATAAATAGTATCCCCAATTTTCTCATTTCTGTCACTCTCTTTGTTTCTTTCTTCCTCCTTTGCTTTCTGTCATTTCTTCCTATCGTTTTCAGCCTTGGGTGTCCATGCACCTGTATGTTTTCCTTAGTTATAGTCTTACGTACTTTCTCTTAGGATTGATTATTGCGCACATATGCTAAGTGCATTTTTGACTCTAGAAAAATGAGATATGCGAAAGCAATGTTTGGTAAATTATGCCCGTTTATATGTATATTTTAGTGTTCTTAGTCACGTTTAAATTTGTATTCATGTATGTTTGTAAAATCCTCTGTGCGATAAATTGGACAGTGGTCAACGCCTAGGGTATCTCCTTAGATTATTTGCGCGAATGCATTGACATATGTACTTCTTTTCCCTTTTTTTCATCTTGTTGAAGTATTGTGTATGTTTTGAGCTGGTTATAGCCCTGATATTGCTATATGCAGTGGCTTGGGCTTTAAACCATTGGATCTGTTGTTGTGTGATGTGGCCTAATAGTTGACAGTTGTAAGTAAACAAAAGGAGAATGATTGATGGGCATTGGAGATGATTCCAGAGTTTCTCATTATGAGGACTGGGCTCTGAACTTCCGCCACAATCATCAGGATTGTTTTAAGCATACCCAATCCTTGAACAATAAACAAACAGACATTGTTATTTCATGTTGACTTAAGTATAAATACATGCCTATCCCAACCTTAGAAGCAAACAAACAAACAAAGAAACACACAAAAATGAATTTCAGGTTGACACTAGTATTAAGTATATGTCTACCCCAACTTAAGAAACAAGCGAACGAAATTAATTTCAGGTGACAGTGGTATTGACACAGAGGAGTGTGTGTGTGTGTGTGTGTGTGTGTGTGTGTGTGTGTGTGTGTGTGTGTGTGTGTGTGGATGTGTGTGTGTGTGTGTTTGTGGCGTGTGTGTGTGTGTGTGCGCGACGTGTTGTTGCGTAGTGTGTGTGTGGGGGGGGGGGGTGCGTGCGTGTGTTCAAGGAAATCTATTCAAACCTGGACTAATGCCTTAAATTTGCGTAATAGGCGTGCCATTTAGTCTGGTATGTGCCTTTTATCTGCGTTGTTACCCTCGCTGGTGTCATCATACGTGCCACCTGTGGGTGTCACTTTGTTTTACATAAGGAGCGTGATCAGAAACAATGGATCGATCTCTCCTCACAAACACCATGTCAATACCTTTAACTTACATAATAAAGCGCGTCCGTACTCCGCCTTCATTGACATTCAACCTATGACAGCACTTGCTCTCGCTCCGGTCGACTCAGTCTCCCGCCCCCAACTCCTTTATCTAGACCTTTTATTTAAGCTTTTCCCTCCCCCCCCCCCCCCCCCCCAATCTCAATATTTATGGCATATTTCTTGCGAAATGTAATATGTCAGGGTTGGAATAATGAAACAAAAATTCCCCTTCTGCTAGGAATACTCTACTGAATATGTCTAGATGCATGATGACCAAGGGCACACGCTGATGAAACTGTTTCAGTACAACTTGATTCCCCCTTATCTCCGCCTTCCTGTCCCTTGTCAAGATACTTATTATAAAGGAAATGGCTTAAAGGGTTGCATCTTATTCCCACACCCCCAGTAATTTTGTAATGTGGTTATATTTGGTCCAAACAAGGCGGATTCAATCGGCATTAGCCGTGGGGAGGAAAGATCTTGAAATGGAAGTAGGGATTGGGGGAAGGGAAGGGCCCAATCTAACTCAGAAACGTAAAGCTGATACCGTCAGAATGATTAGAGCATTAAAATGGGCAGGAAACAATTTCATGCTGCGGGTTGGCAATGAATTCAAGACCTGATAGTCCATGACGAGTCAGCCGACCCGCTTTCAGTGGAATAAAAATTCATACAATCTCCTTTTAAAATCTTTTTTATGAGGCGTCGCCTTCGGTATGTTGATCTTCCATACATACCTGCTTTATGTAGAGGTCGAGCACTCGCTTTCCAGTCTGCTTGCACAGAAGTGATACTCATCATCATCATCAGGTGCCCTGCCGCATGACGTTGGCGATCATGGACCTCCATCTGCCTCTATCTCTCGTTGCCCCTAGCATCTCCCCCACCCTCCTCGTCCCCAGCCACTCTGCAAGTCCGTCCAGCATTTTCTCCCTGGGTCTACCCGGTGCTCTCTTACCCTCCAGCTTTCCCGTTGTGACCAGGTGCTCCGGGAAAGCTGGAGGGTAAGAGAGCACCGGGTAAAGTGATACTGGCCCGATAAAAATTCTTGTGTAGACTGTCGTCCACCCACCTATGGTGCAGAAGGATATAAAGCAATGAGGTAGAAGAGATGAGACTGCCTTCATGATGCTGGCACTAAGAAACGTTGATGTCTGTACCACCTCACTCACCAACGACATCAGGGTTATTAGGCAAACTGTTACAGTATTATCCTGTACAAGTTGTACGGATAGAACAAGGGCCGGGTTGACAGTTTGCTTGGGAAAATCTGTGTACGCTGATCGCGTTGTCATACACTGAACAATGTCCTTCCCCTTCATTCTTCACTCTCCATGCTCCCCATCTCTCTGGTGTCCCTCCCTCCTTCTCATTCTCTCTCTCTTCTGTCTGTCTGTCTCTCTCGTTGTCTGTCTGTCTCTCTCTCTGTCTCTCTCTTTCTCTCTCACTGAATTATTCCACAACATTAACATGCAATGGGACAAATGCGAAAATTCCCTTGTTTGCTTTTATTTTTGTATATCTGCTGTCTGTCTCTTATTTGCTTCCAAAGGCTTTAATCGGAGACTAAAGACACAACTGTCAGCAAGTATTTAGTGAATTTAGTTCATTTCTTTGATGCAAACAGTCTTGTCAAAAACATGTTCATTGAACATCGCAGTATTAGTCTATAATGTCATCACACTTAAAAGAATTATAATCCTTTGCCTTCCTCTCTCTGTTTGGCTCCCTGTTTATCCTTTCCTTCTTCTTCTCTGTCTATCTTTCTGTCTGTCTCTCTGTCTGCCTGTCTGTCTGTATCTATCTATCTATATCTATCTATCTGTCTGTCGTCTGTCTGTCTATCTATCTATCTGTCTATCTGTCTGTCTATCTATCTATCTATCTATCTATCTGTCTGTCTGTCTCGCTCGCTTGCTCGCTCATTTGCATTTACCTGTACCAGTATACAGTCATACAGCGTGATGTTTTGTTTGATATCATAAGAATATTTCATTCGCATACTACTAATACCCTCTTTCAAACTAAGTAACCATATCAATTTCCGAAGAGAATAATTGGATCAAATAAAACTAGATGAAATATTTACATAAATCCAGATCTATACACAAATAAAACAACGACAGCAATAGATATTTTAAACTATGAGATCAATCTGTGTGTGTATATGTTTAAGACAGACACACAAAAAACAAAGTGGAATTATAGTTTCACGCTGTAGGGATTATCGTGCATGGATTAACTCAGCAAGGGGAGACTAAACTATACAATGAACAAAAGAGAAACGATTGCCAGGGATGCATTATTAAGTAGAATAAATACAGGTATCTTTTTCCAGCCCCAAGAAAGCGAATGTGGGGTTGTGTTCCTTGCAGTACCGAGGTGAGACAATCGAACAAACAGAAAGACAAAGACAAGCAAACAAAACAGACATTTCACTCTACGGAATAAACTGGTCTGAAACAATACAAATGATGTAGAAATCTTTGAGGAAGACAATACTAATCTCTCTGATCTTATTACTCTTTACGCTCCCTCTCGCTCTCTTCGTTCTTCCTCTGGCTCACGACTTTTTCAGCAAAATCGCTTCAAACGTAAATATCATGGATTCCCAGCTCTGAAATTCCCTTCCATATACTATCAGACATTCTACTTCTGTTTCATCATTCAAATCCTACCACAAAACTTACCTCTTCAGACAATATTTCCTTGTCCAGAAACTTTCTAATGTTTTGTTGTCTGTTTCTGTGTCCATTGTAGGATTGTGAACATGCCTGTGACTATAAGCATGTGTCAGCACCTAGATCCATAGGTAAAGCGCTATAATAAATACAATTATTATTATTATTATTATTATTATTATTATATTATTATTATTATATATATAAAGAAACAAAAGACATGTTCGGACTTGGGTGTAAACGTAAGTGACTCTTAGACCTTCAAAGGAAACTCCCAAAGCAGGTGACGATTGTTTTGTTTTTTGTCGAACATAGGCATCGGACCTGCTGCCTTGGATAGCAAGATGAGACAACTGTAGAGCGAGCCACCCCAACATGAGATAGCAGCACTCCACAAAGTATAGAGACATCTACACAACTAACAGAGCACTGGGGATATCCGGGGGCATTCAGTATAAATACTCGTAGTATTATCCCTACCTTCTGGAAATTCTGTGCTAGAAATTTCCTCTTTTCTGTCACTCTCTTTGTTTCTGCCTTGTTCCTTTGCTTTCTGTCATTTCTTCCCAGCTTTTCTGCCTTGCTTGTCCATTCACCTGTATGTGTTCGATTAAGTCATTCGTACTTTTTCTTAGGATTGATAATTGGGTACATGTATTAAGTGCATTTTTGGCTCGATGGAGGTGAGATATGCGGAAGCATTTTAAGGTAATTAATGCCCGTTTTTATATGTTTTGGTGCGCTTAGGTATGCTTAAATTTGTATTCAGGTGTGTTTTTTAAATCCTCTGTTCGATAAATTGGACGTCAGCACCAGAGGCATGTTCTTAGATTATGTGCGCGAATTCATTGATGTGTGTACTTAATTTTTTTTTTTTTTTTTTTATTTCCTGTTAAAGTTTTTGTATGTTTTGAAGCTGTTATAGCCCTGATATGGCTTTACGCTGTCGGCTGGGCTTCAAGCAAAAATAACAATAACAATAACAATAACAATAACAATAACAATAACAGAGCACCCAGTGAAGGTCAACGAAAGAATTCTGATGAAAAATATAAGATTAAAAAAGTAATATATGGGGAAGCAGTCTTGTGTAGTTCATTGGATATTTAAAAAAATATATCATTTAAGTAGAGTAAATGCAGGTTCTTTTATCACATGAATGCATTATGAAGTAGAGTAAATGCCGGTCCTTTTATCTCGAAGGGTTACCTAAGCTTGCTCCCCAACTCTCGGACGTTTTTTCACACCATTGTCTTCTTCACAAGTTTCTTTTGTGTGTGTGTGTGTGTGTGTGTGTTGTTTCAGACCTGATAGATAATACTGTGAAATAAAAGGTTGGTTTTTGTTTTCTTGTTTTTGTCTGTCTGTTTGATTTTTAGGGAGACAAGTTTTATATTTGCAAGGGAGACAACCCTTGGGGCTGGGGGGGGGGGACGCACCTTATTTTTCTGTACATTACGAACGTTTTAATACCTTGACAAACATTACTTTATCCATTTGTTTCAGCGTGGTCAGTCTATCCCTATCCCCCCTGTTTGAGCAAAATGGAATCAACTTTGGAGAGGAGATAACACTGCATCTTGTCTGCGCTCATAAAGGCCTAAGTTCACACCACGATCGATTCGTTTAGGCCTGAATGCTCGGTTTTATCTCCCCTTGACAGCTCGTAATTGTCTCCACTTGAGACCTCTCAAGAAGGTGCAATGTTCTGACTTGTTCACTGCTGGATACTGCCTCTGTGTATGACATGTCAAGCTGCACCGCTTATTCGTACTAACTAGGGGAAAATTCTTACTGTGCACAACAGCGAACACCTTGTTGTAGAGGGGTCAAATTTTCGACTTTAATGTCTTTATCAAGTGAACTCAGAATGTCGACTAACAACAAAGCATAGCTATTACGAAGTTATGTACAAATATTGTGCGTCATTTTTATTGTGCGTCATTTTCATGATATCATGCTGTGTGCCATACACCCACCCACCCGCGCACACACACACACACACACACACACACACACTCACACACACACACACGAGTCGCACACACCTCCGCACACTCATACATACATTCATTCACATACCCACAAACACACACACACATTCACATACCCACGAACACACACACACACACACACACACACACACATACACACACACACACATACACACACGCACGCACGCACGCACATACTCTCACACACGCACCCACAACACACTCATGCTAAAGTGAAGGGTGTGCTAACAGGTAAAATTGTCCTTCCTTCCCTCATGCGTCGAGCGGGATTTCCTTTGGGCACTGTACAGTCGCAGCTCATGCAGATTGGACCATGAGAAGGGTTGGAGTCAGTCCCACACATTCAAACCTTGAGGGTAGTTGGTGCGCAGTTTGTGTCTCCAAAACCTTTCTCTTTCTTTCCTCCTGTTTGGATCTTCTGTTTGGATTTGTTCTATAGCTGTGACTCTCAGGTGTTCAATGGAGTGTCCAGGGGTCTGGAAGTGACGAGCCACCAGCGTTTCCCTTTCTTTCCTCCACCCCTTTCTTGTTGTAGTCAGGTTTT
>CM060315.1:71839232-71994232 GCA_030674185.1 Monoplex corrugatus
AACTACTCTTTCTGGATCAAACTGAAACAGATGAATGACAGCTTGTGCTAAAGATTGTTTAGTGCAACTTCAAATTCATACATTAGGTCAACAACAAAAACCAAGACATGCTGCGTTTAAAAAAAAATCACTATGAAAGTGTCCATGTAGTAGCAGACCTACAGACGATGTGTCCCGGAGATTGTCATCTTGTCATTCGGCTCGTGAACAAGGTAACTGATGATGGGTCCAGTGGGTCACGCAGCGCATGCACAGCCCCTCTTTGCTGGCGAAATGGCCATACTGGGTAGGCTGACCAGTCAGTACACCAGTCGAAAGATGAAGACCCAGAGTAAACCAAAGGCGGGCCAGGGGCTCTTTCATTCTCTATTGGTCCAGTAGCTGGGCTGAACCTGGCTGATGTTCGATTTGTGTTATGTCCGATTGTTTGTCACCTCCCCACCTTGCCATTTGGCCTGTGAACAAGGTAACCGATGACTGGGTCTGAATGGATCATGTAACGCACAGACATGGCGAAATGGCTGCTGGGAGGTGATTGTCAGGTCAGTGGGGAGGCACTGGTTCTGGTCTTGTTAGCAGTATGAAAAGCGTGTATTTTTCAAAACGTGTAAAACAGAAGGTGAGGGTGAGGATTAAGGTGAGGGATGAAGACTAAGAAGAAGAAGCAGAAGAAGAAGCAGCAGGAAGAGGAAGCAGGAAGAAGAAGAGAAAAAAAAAAAGAAGAAGAACCAGGAAAAAAAAGAAGAAGAAGCAGGAAGAAGAAGAAGCAGGAAGAAGAAGAAGGAGAAGAAGAAGAAGAAGAAGAAGAAGAAGAAGAAGCATGAAGAAGAAGAAGAAGCGCGAAGAAGAAGAAGAAGAAGCAGGAAAAAAAAGAAGAAGAAGCAGGAAGAAGGAGAAGGAGGAGAAGAAGAAGAAGAAGAAGAAGAAGCATGAAGAAGAAGAAGAAGCGCGAAGAAGAAGAAGAAGAAGAAGGAAAAAAAGAAGAAGAAGCAGGAAAAAGAAGAAAAAAAGAAGAAAATTAAAAAGAAGAAGCAGGAAGAAGAGAAAGAAGAAGAAGCAGGAAGAAGAAGCAGGAAGAAGAAGTAGGAAGAAGAAAAAAAAAAGAATAATAATAAGAAGAAGAAGCAGGGATAAGAAGAAGAAGAAAGAAAAGCAGGAAGAAGAAGAAGAAGAAGAGTAGGAAGAAGAAGAAAAAAAATAAGAAGAAGAAGAAGCAGGGATAAGAAGAAGAAGAAAGAATAAGAAGCAGGAAGAAGAAGAACAAGAATAACAAGAAGAATCAGGATAATAAGAAGAAGAAGAAAAAGAAGAAGAAGAAGAAGCAGGAATAATAATAAGAAGAAGACGACTAAGAAGAAAAAAAGAAGAAGAGAAGAAGCAGGAATAATAATAAGAAGAAGAAGAAGAAGAAGAAGAAAAAGAAGAAGAGAAGAAGCAGGAATAATAATAAGAAGAAGAAGAAGAAGAAGAAGAAAAAGAAGAAGAAGAAGAAGCAGGAATAATAATAAGAAGAAGACGACTAAGAAGAAGAAAAAGAAGAAGCATGAAAAAGAAGAAGAAGAAGAAAAAGAAAAAAGAAGAAGAGAAGAAGACGAAGCAGAAGAAGAAAAACAGGAAGAAGAAGAAGCAGGGAGAAGAAGCACGGAGAAGACGAGAGAAGAAGAAGAAGAAGAAGAAGAAGACTAAAAAGAGAAGAGAAGAAGAAGAAGAAGAAGAAGAAGAAAAGAAGAAGAAGAAGAAGCAGGAATAATAATAAGAAGAAGACGACTAAGAAGAAGAAAAAGAAGAAGCATGAAAAAGAAGAAGAAGAAGAAAAAGAAAAAAAAAGAAGAAGAAGAAGACGAAGCAGAAGAAGAAAAACAGGAAGAAGAAGAAGCAGGGAGAAGAAGCACGGAGAAGCACGGAGAAGAAGAAGAAGAAGAGAAGAAGAAGAAGAAGAAGAAGAAGAAGAAGACTAAAAAGAAGAAGCAGAAGAAGAAGAAGCAGGAATAAGAAGAAGAAGAAGAAAAAGAAGAAGAAGAAGAAAAAGAAGAGAAGAAGAAGAAGCATGAAGAAGAAGAAGCAGAAGAAGAAGAAGCAGGAATAAAAATAATAAGAAGAAGCGTGAAGAAGAAGAAGAAGAAGCAGGAGTAAAAAGCAGGAAGAAGAAAAGAAGAAGAATGAAGAAGAAAGAGAGGAGGAAGCAGGAGGATCAACCTGGGGGGGGGGGGGGGAAGAAGACGTCTGTTGATTCTGGGCGAATGTCAAGAGTGACAAAGCCTGGATTCCAAGAAGGAGGGTTTGTCTGTGAGTAACCATGGGCCAGGGTACCCTGTTTCTCTTGAAGGTCTTTTCCTCTGATGCAACCTAACAGGCCCGTGAACTGTGCAGTACGGACTGCTAAAGACGTGACTGATTCCGGACTGGAAATCAATCACGATTTAACAGCCCACGCCACACAGCACATAGACTGTTTGGTTGTGGATATTTTACCTAACAGGCCTGTGAATTGTGCATTACAGACTGCTAAATATGCAACTGAATCCAGACTAGAAATTTATCGCGGTTCAACAGCCCACACCGCACAGCTCACAGATTGTTTGGTTTAACCTAACAGGCCCATGAGCCGTGCATTACGGACTGCTAAAGACGCAACTGATTCCAGCCTGGAAATCAATTGTGATTTAACAGCCCCATGCCGCACAGCTCACAGACTGTTAGGTTGTTAGGTTGTGGACATTTTTACCTAACAAGCCTGTGAGCTGTGCAATATGAACTGCTAAAGACGTGACTGATTCCAGCCTGGAAATCAATCACGATTTAACAGCCCCATGCCGCACAGCTCACAGACTGTTAGATTGTGGATATTTTACCTCTGGAACTGCCTAACAGCCAGTAAGCTGCATTATGGTCTGCATTATGGTCTGCTAAGGACGTCACTGGAATTTTTAGTCACGACTAACAGTCTGTACTGCAGCTTACGTGTACCTAACAGTCCGTACTGCATACGTGTACACGTAAGCTGTGTACTCGTACGCTGCAGTATGGACTATTAGGTCACGCCAGAGGTCAAGGAAAAGACCTCCAAAAGTGGTAAAGATAACCTCTGGTCATAGCAAGCGTTAACTCGCAGACAATAGTAGTAGAATCACATTTCTTTATATACCCGACACTTTGAGGTGTCTGATATGTCAATGGTGTGCAAATGGCGTATGAATAATTGACATTAATAATTATTGCTGAAATCACATGGCTTATAGACAGAAACACCAATACAATGATATTTTCTTATAAGCACAACATATTAGGCCTATACCATGTAAACATGTTAAAAAATGATAAAGAAAAAGTCAGAACTCTTGTCAGTCGGATAGATAACTTATACTAACTTATATTAAGATAATTTGTACTTGCACTCAGTGAGTATTGTCCCCTATAATTTATACTTGTACTCAGTGAGTATTTTCCCTGGTCAACCCAGTTTTGTAGCACTTCTTTCCCCTTTTGAGAGAGATGTTTCAGTTTCAGTTTCAATTTCTCAAGATGACGTCTCCGCGCTCAGAATGAGTTTCACGTGCACTAACGTCACAGGTGCCATGTGATGGAGATGATCCAAAATGATCACGGCACAAGCTTTTAGCCTGCACACAAACCCACGAGCTGGCCAGGTCCCACCTAGATGGTTCCATAACTCTGGGGTTGTAGGGGAGTGAGGTGCCCATCCCCTCTTCCTCGCTTCAAATTTGCATTCATATTCTCCCCCTTCTTTTTTTAACCAAGACTTCAAAAAGGCATGAAGTCTATCTGGTCTTTGAGGGGTGGGACCTGGGAACTCTACCTACCTCTCCAATTTTTTTTACCTGCTCTTCACGATTTTCAGCTGCCGTGGGATCTTTAGCGTGCGCAACCAGAAGGCACAGAGTCCGACTGCGAGCCTGCCAGGATACAAACCTTAGAGAGAGAGAGAGAGAGAGAGAGAGAGAGAGAGAGAGAGAGAGAGAGAAAAACTTTTCTTCTTCTTCCCTTTCCAGGGAAGCGACCGCAATCAACCAGTTGATTATTCTGTCACTTTGGAGGAGGTCGGAAGCATGGAAAAAAAAACAACAACAACAACAACAAAAAGCCTATCTAGTGAGTTTGCAGGCCAGGCGCTTGACACAAAGATGTCGATGGTTGTGGCCTCCACGACGCTCTGGAGCAGGCGGTTCCAGTCGCGGATTGTTCTTGGTAGAAAAGTCTGTTGTTGGTATTGTGTGCAGCATCTCGGTTGATTATATTGTTGGTCGTGGCCTCTCCTCTGGCGGGCTATGGCAGGCTCCATCGTTTGCTTCATGCCGTGCATGCACACTATAGGCCTACCGTTCCGAATTTTGTATAGCATGGGTGAGGCGGGCAGTTTGACGTCTGTCTTGGAGCGAGGGCCATTGCAGTTCGTCAATCATATCTGATACGCTGGAGGTGTTGCGAAACGCCGATAGCGCCTCAAGACGAATCAAGCTGCTCTGCGCTGGATATTCTCGATACTCTCCTGTGTGTAAGGATCACAGACATCTAAGATATATCTTAGATGTCTGTGGTAGGGATCCCAGACTGTTGCAGCATATTCCATGATGGATCGCACAAGTGACAAGGGTCTTGTATGCTGTCTCCTTGATTTAATTCGTCATGATTAGGAGGTAGGACTATTTTAGGGCGCATTTTTCATACACTCAGTGTAAACAAAAGAAAATGTGAAAGGAATGGAGTGTGGTGTGTGAGTTGTGTGTGTGTGTGTGTGCGCGCGCGCGCGTGTATTACTATTTATATCCAAAGCCACAGAGCTATGTGATTTTTTTTTTAAGTCTGTGACTTTAGCAACCTGTTCCTGTGCAAAACGTTGCGCAGACGTATTTCAGGCACGCTTAAAGAAGATGGCGGTATTTTGAAACCATCATCTCCACAAACAAATCGTCTCATAAAGGTGAGAGAATAACAGCCTACGTTGCAAATGAATCATTGAATAAATAGACCTATGGTCAGTGCATAGAACTGACCGATAACCGCTAGATAGAAATTGTTCGTGTCTGGAAAAGCAAAAGGAACGCAGTCTGCTTAACTTCCGGTGAAAACTTTCGCGGCACAACGAAAGGATTGTTAAAGTTGATGTATAGATCATCTGTCGAAATTAATGTTCTGTTTACTGTTTGTTTGGGTGGTACATACGACCACTGTAAATGGACATCGGTTCAAGTAACCAAATGCAATAGTGCACGGTAGGCCCTAATCACAAACGAAACGCTAGTTTCAACTTACGAAGTGACTGAACTCTTCAGAACTGTAGGCCACTAGATCTAGTTACCTATAGCCTTTTTTAGTATAGGCGGCAGGCCTACATTATTAATGATTATTGCGCGTGACTACTTCCATATCTAGCCTTCGTGATGGCTGAAGTGCTGATCCAGCTGCAAAGTCATTGACCATGAGGTTGAAACTCGAGTAGGATCGCCGCAGCTCGACTATTTTTAAATTTTTTTTTGATGATTGAATGTCGGATTTGACACCCACTAACGTGACACACACTCGTGACTCTGCACACACACACACACACACAGTGACACACACACACACACACACACACACAAAGTGACACACACACACACTTTTACACACGCACACACAATGTACACACACACACACACACACACACACACACACACACACACCACACACACGCACACGCACACACGTAATGAACACACACAGACGACACAGGAACATGTTTACAGCAAAGGCCATTTGGTGCAGCTTGCCAGCCTGCACATGCTCTTTCTCTGTGATATGTGACATGCATGTACATACACTGTGCATGCATGTCACAATCTCACATACACATGCAGATACAGACACATGAATATTCACACGCACGCTCACAGCACAGATCACAAAGAGCTTCTTTTATCTCCATTATTAAATATTATCCTGGAGCATATCATAGCACTGACAGACCAGTAATGTATACTATGATGGTCTTGGCTTGACTAAGAGGTTGGTCTGCTTGTGAATTGAACTAAGGTGGATGTGCCAAGCAATCCCACAATGAGAATAATTTTACGGGGATAGTCCATGTCGCTTACTCTTTAGCGCGCGCACAAACACACACACATACACACAGTGACACACACTACAGTCATAATGACTTAAGGTTGTGTAGACAAAAACTGTAGTTACATTTTTGTGTTTATGAAATGTGGGTTAACAGACTACCTGTTGGATATTACTGGATTCATCTTGCCTAGATCTATACCTTTACCAGCCAGGTCAGCATGTGGGCAGATCTGTCAGTACCAGACGTGTCGTGCCAAATATGCAGGAATGTGAGTCATGTCATTGTCTGATGATTTATGGAAACACCAAAATGCCCAGCCTGTGGAGGTTGTGCAGCTGCATATTGTTTGCACGACATTAACAAAACATTCTGCATACATGCATTGAAATAAAAAGGGTATGGGTAATAATAAATTGGCTTTTCCATTGTTTTCCAGAATGTGTTCACATCTGCAGCCTAGTGAAAACTCATATGAATTTTTCTTTTATTGGATGCTTGATATGTCTGACAGTTTGCCACCATGTGTCTTGACCTGTGACCTAGCTAGGCATCGGAACTGTTGTCATTCCAGACATGCTGCTTGCAGGCATTGGACTGATGTGAATTCACCAACCCACACTGTAAAGTGTAAGAAAATATTCAGTGTTCCATATTTGTTGTAAACTGTGTTTGAGAGAGAGAGAGAGAGAGAGAGAGAGTGAGAGAGAGAGAGAGCCTGTGTGTGTGTCTGTGTCAGTGTTGTATGTATACATACATCTGTGTATCTCGCTTCAGTTTTGGATTTGTGTCTGCCAGTGCTGCTGTGAAATGTGTATCTTATGAGAGCATAAAATAGGGTTAATAATAGAGAGCATAAAATAGGGTTAATACTAGACACCTGTAGTATGAGTTCACTATCAAAGCTGTTCCTGTTCTATTTCAGCGGAAGATTCGTGTGATTTTTAGGTGTATCGAAATCAGTGGAAGGGAAATATAGGCCTAATCTTTTGTGCTGAGAAACCTCACACAGTTTTGTTGTACTTCTTTCCACTTTTGACCATTATTCTGTCATTTATTAGCGTATAATTTTATATGGGTTTGAATTGACCCACTGCAAATTCCCAGAATCATGTTTCAACATGGTGACTAGAAGTAGGTATTCCAAAGTGATTTTCAAATTTGAACTTATCTGTATAAATATCAGCTGGGAAAATAGAGATTTTCATTCTGAACACATACATACTTTATTTTTAAATGTGGGATAAAAAATAAATTTTTTATGATTTTTTCCTTTCTTTTTGGACTTAGAAAAATTTCGCACGGCATTTTAGGCCACATTCAGACATGCCTTGAACACACATATAAAATCACACAAGTCCAGAAAATCATTTCTGAGGAGGTTTTTACTTGTTAAGTTGATGTGCAAAAAACATATGGACAGAAATGCATATCAATAAAAATACAGACCTATGAAAATGACAAAAAATAGCAAAATTGGACGCCGCCGTTCCAAACAACTGGGCAAGGGATCCATTTTCAAACTCCATTATCTTTAAGAAATACAGTACAGTGACACTGAAATGAATCATATATGATAAACATATTAAGGAATTTAACCCTAATTTTTTCCAGCTTCATCTGAAAGCTGGTTGAATAGATATCAGATGTCAAAAATGCGAAATATGCCGATTTGTCACAGTGAAAAAAATGGCGAATTTTACACATATTTGGATGCACCATAACTTTTTTCACTTTAAAGTAAAAATTAAAGTTACAAAAATGGTTTTGATATCAAATTGCTCAGCATGACAAACGCTTTCAATGTAAAACAACCCCAGACATCTGTATGTTTAATCAAACCATATGTTGGTAAGGATAAAATACCTATTTTGAAAAAAATTGTATAGTTTAGCTTTTTGCAAGACTCCGTAACTTCTGTCACATTCATCCTACTGCAAAGTACCATATACCAAAATGATCAGTTTTTTATGATCTGTCAGTATAATAAACAAGACATTAGGTTTCAATCTTTCTGTAAACAAAAATCAGATGACAAAATTATAACAAATGTCAGCTGATAATAGTAACAAATAATGCGTTTTGTTTACATATCGAATCAAACAAGACATGTACATCAACAACATTCATTCAAAGAAGTCATCTTCATAATTTTTACATGCTAATTTGTTTTTTTTATCATTAAACAATGATTAAAACATGTCTTGACCTTTAACTGTTAACTGTGTGTAGAACATTATCAAAAGCTTCCACATCATTGTCTTGACCTTTCACTGTTGCTTAATCACAGTAGATAACTGTCCTGGCCTTCAACTTAAACTGGAAGCACAAAAGATAGAAATCATCTCTTTTTACAAAAAAACATGTTGTAATGAAATGTAAAAAAATACTTGTCAGTGTCTATGATCAGTGATTCCCCTTCACAAGTGACAGGAAATTAAAACATGTTAAGACGCAGTTCATCATCATTGCTGTCAAAGTTGTCCAAAAGACTAGGTCTCCGCCCTCTGCCAGTCTTAAGAAATTGCTCCTTCATCCTCATGAAGAGATCATCTGTGAGAAAAGTAGTGTAGAGGGAAAGTATTAGTACATCTATCTGTTCTATCCTGTAGCGTAATGTGAAAATCCCATTTGTAGGGACAAACAGGCCTATAATACAGAGCAAGAGGCAAATACTGACCAAAACAAAAACAAATCCAAAAAACAAGAACATAAAACATGCAGGAACACAAGGACTTTTGTACCCCTGCTCAATTAACTTCCCGCCTGTCAAAGAGAGAAAGGATCAAGAGAGAGAGAGATTGATGTGGAGCTGTAAGAAGCCTACCAGTATTATTGTCAGCTTTGAAAATAAAATTATAATACCTTACCCTAACTCACACAAAGCAGTGGGCAAAGTAAAATGTCCCATTCATTTAGGCCTACTCAAATCAGCACAACAAAATTTATCTCATAAACACTATAGGCCTAGTTAGGAAGGTTCATAGTGTCCAGCCCATTAACCTGGTAGGCCTACTTTATTTTGTTTAAATATTATTTTTGATGACAATATTATTGTCATCAAAAATAATATTTAAACAAAATAAAGTAGGCCTATTATTGAATAATAGTAATGATAATAAATAGTAATGAATGATAGTAAACTAATAATGAAATAATGATAATAATAGTAATGATAAATAATAATGAATAATGATAGTAAAAACTAAAATAATAACAATAACAAAAATATGATAATATTAATAATAATAATAAACTTTTAAAGCTGTTGAACTAGGTGATAATAATATTGGGCCTAAAAATAATAGGATTGATAAACATGCAGATTTGTTTCAATGGTACCATTCAGGAAGTTTACACAAAGGCAGAAAAGAAAAAGGTGTAACATTGTGAAATTATGGAACGACATTGAACCATCTCGAGTGAAGTCAACAAGAAGCCAAGGGAGGGCACTCGGCCGATTCGACTATCGATCGATCAAAGCGTTGGTCACGTGACCACAATAAATCGCTAATCTCTCATTAACATCATTATAAATAAATATAATAAAGGCATGGATTATTAAAAAAATCTTTTGTAAACATTTTCCTTTAATCATGCCTGATCTCACTCTCTGTAAAATTACCACACCCCAAACCGTCACCTACCCTTACCTTCTAACATGCTGATTCATATTCATGATACTGTGGGTGCTGCAGCTGTGCGCTTTCCAAACAATTATATTCTAAAATCAGGAAACAAACTGTCGAAAAGTAATAGTAAACAAACTGCAAGATATTTCACTTACCCTCTAGATAAGTTAGATCGCTTGATTCTTCATGGCTGGAGCGGTCGACGTAAACTTCGACGTCCATGTGCTCTCCTGAACGGTCTTCGCTCGTGTCCGCCATTGCGTGTCAGACGCTAAAGAGAAAGCGAAAATAGGTCGCGTTGTTCTCAGTCCTTGAGGAAAATAGCCAGTGGTTGAATCCGTATGCAAATAGCAGAAGTTGAAAGTTGAAACCTTGACCTTTCGCACAGTGGAAAATATGGCGAGATTGGTTTTGAGTAAGGTCGCGAAATCATCGACGGAAGTTTTTAACTCACGAAACGACCGACTAAATGGAAGCCTATCAGTTCACTTTTTACATGGATGAAAGCAAATTTAGTCGTCTTTTTGACTGTGTAAATGGTTTGTTGATATCTGACCCAGCAAATCTCCTCGAGGCGAGTTTTCAAGGTAGGGATCAAAACCGCGTTCCGATTTCGTCGTTCCAGCAGCAGCAAAATCGCAATTTAGTACCCATCATCAAAAGCATATTTCAGACGGTAAATGTTACACTTATTGATTTATTTTGACTTTAAACAAAGCTTAAAGAATCACAGATCAACATGATCTATGTTTTTTATTTCTGGCACTGCATTTTGTTGAGAACGAGCAAGTTGAAAACCAGTGAAAAACCGCACTTTGCCGTACTTTTCGCCGCCCGCGAAGAGCACTTTGGAATACCTACTAGAAGGAGGACGTTTCACTGGTATGTGTGGATTTGTGGCTGCTTTTGTGTCTTTAACTGGTGTTCTCCAGTGAAGTAGGAAGATTGAATACATGTGGTGTTGAACCTGTGTAGAAGGATTGAGTATGGTATTGAATACATGTGGTGTTGAACCTGTGTAGAAGGATTGAGTATGGTATGGGAGTGAATTAAGGTGTGCCAGGACATTTTTTTCATTTTCAGACTATGCATGCCTTTGAATTACTCATAACATGAAAAGGGTTAAGCAGGAAAGGATGTTAAAGAATCTGTTTGTTCTACTTTTAGTGTTGTTTGTTTCATATTTGTCTTGTTGGTAATTTTGAAAAACTTTTCATTTCACTCTTCTTCCAGATGGGTCACTGACATGGTTGTACAAAGGAGCAGAGGTGGAGGTGGTGGGCACTTGATGACCATCATTTACTTCGTGATGAGCAGGTTACAGTTGTGTGTGTGTGTGTGTGAGGTCCAGTGTCAAGGCCTTGCCCGCCTCATGGTGGGCATCGGTGCCTCTCTGGAACAAGGCATGGTTGTTTTGCTGTATGTGCCTACCTCCATGGTCATCAAAGCTGTGGAAATTCCACAACAGGTGATGAACAAGGAAGAGTGAGATTCAAGAGTCATAGTGAAACAGAGGGAGATGGAGGGAGAGGGAATAAGAGAGAGAGTTCATTATAGTAATGTAGATGATTTGTAAATTAAGATTGTAGCCATATTTCTGTATTTGATCTTAAGGTGGTGAAAGAGAGAGAGAGATTTATAAATGAAATGGTCATTATAGTGTAGATTGTTACATGTTGTCAAAGGATTAACTGCATGTTTGAGTGTACTTTCCAGTAGAATGAGACCAATGAATTTATATGTCAAAGACTCACCGGCAAAAAAAATTTATTCATTTCATCTGTTCGAAGTATTCACCTCCTGCTGCCACACACTTCTGCATTCGCTTGATCCACTGTAGAAATGCCGCTCTGTAGGCTTCTTTGGGTATATGTGACAGACACTGGAAAACCGCCGTTCCCGAGGCTGCTCGGCTCTTGAAACTTCTTCCTGCCAGTGATTTCTTCAGATGTGGAAACCGGTAAAAGTCACAGGGTGCAAGGTCTGGTGAGTAAGCAGGGTGTGGCAAAGTATGGATGGTCTCGGTTGCAGCCTTGACTTGTGAGCAGGTGCATTATCATGAAAAATCTTGATTCCTCTTATGCCTGCGGTTGGTCGGGAAGTTGCATAAAACTTCTTGTTGTCAGGCAGTACTGAGTGTCTGTAGAACGTTCCGTTCCGGTGATGGTCTCTCGTTTGCATGGTTTCTGTAGCACGATCCCCTTTGTGTTGAAAAAGGTGGTGTATAACACTTTCTTTTGCGAACGTTGACTAGGAGCAATTTGAGGAGGAATCCCATCTTTAGGAATCCAGGCCTTGTTCTGTGACTTTCTCCGAAGTTCATACATGTGCACCCAGGTTTCGTCATATGTCACAATTTCATCTAGCCGCTTAGGGTTGCAGTTCTTGTAAATTTTCAGCATATCTTGGCAGAAACATAACCTACCCCCCGTATTTTCTGGCGTCAAAATATGAGGGATCCATCTTGATGACACCTTCCAGTAGCCAAGCTGATTTCTTAGGATCCTCGATGCAGTCGACGAATGAATGTCGAGACAATCAGCGATCTCTTCAAGGCTGACTCTTGAATCAGCATCAGCCATTGCCTTCACACTAGCCTCTAACTTTTCATCACGCTTTTTGCTTTTTCACATTTTGCCCCCTGTTGTCTTCAGTGCTGGCCTGGCCACTTGCAAAATGTTTTACCTATCTGAACACAGTTGCTTTCGAAGGAGCAGAAGGTTGTCCCAAAGCTCTCATGTCCTTAAGTATTTCGGATGCATTCTTTCCAAGGGCGACACGTACCGTGATGTAGCTCTGATAGTCCACTGTTGAAAACGCCATTTTCTTTGCCATTTTTCAAATCAGTGTCTGACAGGGCCTTGACATACACTGTCCGAACCGTAAGACAGATCAAAGAAAGAATAACGAAATTTTGCACAGAATTACATCATAGACTGATGTTTTCTGTGACTTATTTTTCCATTTTCTGTAAATGCGGTTTCAAGCTATACAGACGTGGTCTCATTCTATTGGAAATTACCCTCGTATTCTACTGTCTCAGAAGTGCTGATGTGTAACCACGGCTGCATTAACCCAGCCATTGTCTGACACCCTTTAGTTGTGAGCCGGCATCACCTGTGAGTGCAAATGCTATTTTTAGCCAGGCAGGGTCGACCAAAGTCTTATCTCTGTAGCGCACCTTTGTGCTCAAGCCCTAGTGATAAAGAAGGAAGCTGAGTGCGCTATACACGGCAGTAGGACGGGTGAAAAGGGTGTGGGGAGTGGAAGGGAAGGGGAAAGATGAGCGCTATTAATAGCCAGCAGGGCAGAGCCACCAACTAAAGTATCTCGGATTTGTGCGCTGTGCAAGTAGCTAGGCCTGTGTCCAGAGTTTATGGGACAAATGATTTTCTTTTTTACCTTATGAATGTTGGTCTTGTGTGTGCAGGTGACAGCGGTGGAGAGAGTGTTAAGTATGGGGAGGGGGCTGTGACGTGCCCAGCTGGGTTCTGTGTGAACAGCTTTGTCACTTCTATGGCATCGTCGCTATTGTCACCAAAGAGAGCTACATGTATGTTGTGGGTCAGTATCTGCCTGCCATGACTTATTGTGGGGGAAGGCAGAGAGAGGGAGAGAACTGCGTGCAGAAAGAGATGGAGGGAGAAATGAAGAGAGAAAGAAATGAATGGGTTGACTGGCTCAGTGTGCAATATATTGTTGTAAACACCAAAAGATAAGCATAATTGAGAGGTCTAGTTGTTTGGTTTAGTTTTTTAGTAAGAGTTTTTTTTTTCATATGAAATAGCAAAAACACACAAGCGTACTTACAGAGTATGCTTTGAGACAAGTTGGGAAGTAAGACAGGTCCTGAATTAAGTACATATGAAATGTGTTTTTATTTAGATAAAAAATAAGATGCAGACACCCTCACTCTGGGAGGTATGGAAATTGAAGTCATCACGTTTCGCCGAATCCTTTGTTCTTGCGCTTAATTGCAAGCATTAGCATTGGTTTCCTGGAGATCAATGCTTTATAAGAATCATGTTTCACTTTAAGACTGAGTCATCATTTACCTTACCTTGTACAGATAAATAGAAAAAGAGAATGATATGTATACATGTGTATGTTTATTCCTGACCTAGCCCATCATTTCCTTAGGACTACAAGCCATGCTTGTTGGAAGTTTTTTTTGTTTAGTTTATATATATATGTGGGACAGACACAGTCCTAGACTGGAAATAAACCTTTGATAGCTGTCCCTGTCCTCTTCCTGCACCTGGACCCCTGGGAGAGAGACATGGACTCTGCATGATGTCAGAACAAGAAGGAGGAGGAGAGAGAAAAGTATAAGAAGCAGCATCAGAAGAAAAGAACAAACATTGAGTGTGAAGGAAAAGAAGGTAGGGAATAGTGGAAAAGGAGAAGAGAAGTAAAAGGAGATGTAGAAGGAGGACGAGAACATGAACGAGAAGAAGAAGCAGAAGAAGAAAGAGAAGGATGAGGAGGAGGAGAAGAAAGAGAAGGATGAGGAGGAGGAAAGCAGAAGGAAAATGCAAAAGAGAAAGAAAAAAAGGAAAACAACAACAACAAAAACAAAAAAATGAAGAAGAGAGATGAAGAAGACAAAGGAGGAGAAGATGATGAAGAAGGAGGAGGAGAGAAAGAAAAAAGGGAGAATATGAAGAAAGAGAAGAAGAAAAATGAAGTAAGCTGGAACGTCAGACTAGCCTTTCATGAAGAACATGGTGTCAAAGAAACTTGCGCAGTTGTCTACAAACTGAAAGCATGGGTGCATGTCATCAATAGTGAGGAATAATGGCATCAGTAGGTAGGAAGAAACAATGAAAGTGTTCATGAAAAAACGTTTAATGGTTGTAGCACTGCTGCTTTGCTCTGTAATGTGATGGGTGTTTCAAAAGTAACTAAAGAACTAACTATGGGAATACTAGTATGAAAGTAATTACAATCTTTTCTCTCTATGAATGTCATGGTAAAGTGTAGACATTTGATTTTTACTGAAGTGCCTTGCATCCATCTTTGACAGTGAGAACTGAAAGCCTAATCGGTGGTGACAGCTGATGCAGTGTTTGCTGGGGTACTAGTACAGTTGCTTTCAAACAGTGGAGCAGTTAGATCTGGTCTCCACTCTTCCACAGAAATATCAGGTAAGTGAAGCTGTTTGCTTACATAAAGCGCATTGCCTGTCTGTATTGCATCTTTAGGAGGCAAGATATTGAGAAAATGACCAGCATTTAATAATAGGTATGTAGACAAAAATGACCAGTATTTAAGAATAGGTATTTATGAGAAAATGACCTGTGTTTAAGAATAGTTACACATCTGGTGTTTTTGCATACTTGGTTGTGCATTATTGCAAAAAGGAAAATTAAAAAATGTCAAGAGATGAAAAGGCTTAACATCAATATTTATGACTATGGGAAGTGAGTGACCACAATCCTGTAATGGGAAGATATAACCAAAGAAAAGAAAACAGACCAAAAGTGACATCAAACTTTAAGACAGATGAATCGACTCATGGAAAATTTAACACACATGTTCAAACACATTCAGTTCTCTGGAGGATGTTGGTGACAGTGAGGAACAATGGATTAAGTTGAGAAACTTGAGAAATGAAGCTTGTGAAGAAATCCCTAGAGTTGAAAGAAAAGCAAAGAAAAACTGGATGACACAAAAAATTTTAGGCTTGATGGAAGAACAGAGAATGGCAAAAGAAGAAGAATACAAATGATGCACGAGGAAATCATGAATACGTGCAATAAAGCCAAGGAAGCTTGGCTGGAAACAAAGTGCAAAGAAATAGAAGACCGACACAAACAAATCCTCAGTGTATGTACAGAGTAGAAAAATAACTCACAGCATAAAGACTTTGTTGCTAAAAATCTAAAGATGGATCGATTATTATAGAAGAAGATAAAATATTTGATAGATGGGGAGAGTACAGTAAAGACCTCGTTGACTATGATAGAAACAAGGAACACATTATAAGAAAGAATGTTGAAGGACCACCCATAATGAAAGATGAGGTTAGAGCAGTGTTGGAAAAAAATGAAACCGGGAAAATCTCCAGGACCAGACAGTATGATTGAAGCTCTAGATGAACTTGGTATTGAAAAAATAACAGTCCTCCTGAATGAAATTTTTCTTACCAGAAATATCCCTAAAGATATGTCAAAATCAATTTTCATTGCACTTCCAAAGAAAGCAAAGGCTATAAAATGCAATTCCATTGTACAATCAGCTTTATGAGTCGTGTAACAAAGATTCTGTTGAGAATAATCATGATGAGGACAAGGAACAGAATCAAAAGAGAAATAGCAGAAGAACAGTGGATTTGTTGAAGGGAAAGGACCTATTTATTAATGCCATATGAGGCTGTGCAGAAGTGCCTCTGAAAAATGGGACAGTTGATGCAAAAATGAAACTGTTTTTACTTCCTCCTGAGTGTTGCAGTTTGAAAGAGTAGGGCTTTCTGTGTATGGTTCAGATTCTAAAAAGATAACTGAATGCAGAGTTTTTGAGAAATTGACAAAGACAGACCGGCACCCGACTGCTGTTGGATGTTACACTGGACACAGCATTGCTAGCAACAAAACAGTGATTGCTCACTAGATACCAGTGAACTTCCTCTAATTAGCAATGTAGAGTCTGAATTGAGTGTAGTTGGCAAATTTCAATCTAAACTCAAATTTTACGTTCCAAGAATTTGTATCTTCACTGTGTCCAGTGTAACATCCGACAAGAACAGATACACACACATTTCACAAATAATGCAACAATTCCAAAGATCCTGTGAGAACAAAATTAGTTTTATTAAATACAGTCCTTACAACAATTTACACTAAAAACAGAGTGACTAATACCTTCTGAAGATAGGCAATGGACAGTTTGACATGTCGGACGTTACATTTTGTGACTTGACACAATACATCATGGCCCCATGCTTTTTGCAAACACCTGGCAAGAGTACTAGTGAGTAAAAAGGAATATAAACACTGCTAACATACTGACACAGTTCCACTTGTCAGTATTTTAAATTACCAAGATAGAGTGCTGCAAAATGCAATGTCGGATGTTACATGTGTATCTGGACACAGTGTATTTTGGATGTTACAATGGACACAGCACACTCCGTTAATGAAACTAACACTAACATTGACATTCTAAAAAAGATCACTGAAACCTGCTTGGTACCACTAAATCAAACTAGCATATAAATACACTCAGTATGTACATAATGCTCACTAGTATCTCTTCATGAAGCATCAAAAGAAATACTTTTAGATCATTGTAATTCTGAATGTTTTCTGTTACTCTGTAACACTCATTGCAATAAATGAATCTATAAAAAACAAACAAAAAAAAACCTTTTGTAGAGATCCAAGCATGAACTAATAATTCATACACTCAATACTGACTCTTTTTTACACACAATCTAACAAGTCCACAACCCTGGTAAAAACAACAACAAACTGGGAATTGTCACACACCATTTATCTGGGTTAAAAAAGACAGAAGAAAAAATACTCTACAAACTCTACTCCAGCAACTATTTATCCAAAACAAGAACAAATTTCCTTGTAGATGTAGTTTTAATCAACGTTAAAAAGCAGGCGTCGACGAGTGGACAGCAGCTCGTTCAGCGTCACAGAGACCTTCCTGCTGTTGGACAGAAAGTAGTCGAGTGATTCCCAGGATGAATCCTGTCTCTGGTCCCAAAAGTATGCACGGCCTTGTCGCTGCATGAATTGTACCAAAACTTCACGCTGCTGTAGGTCCACTTCAGCAACCTGCAACAATTAAAAAATCACAAAATAAGCGTATGGGACAACCAGCACTGCAAGTTTCTGCACATACAAAATGCAAAGCTCAACAGCTGCTTAAAGGGATAACTTCCGATCCAATGGATCGGGACCATCCGCACTGAGTTAGGCGTGGCCTTTCTAAATAAGGCAACGCACCAGAGGTCAGTGTTGCTTTCATTTACTCCTCAGATGTGTGTGTGTATGTGTGTGTGCACGCGCACCCGTGTGTGTGTGTGTGTTCAGGCAGCACGACTGTTTTGCTTTGCAATTTCCTTCCATGTGCTTTTCTATTTTCGGTGGATGTGCCAATCAAGTTACCGTAGCTCCACCCCAATTCCTTCGATTCGGATTTTATTTTCCAAATAAAAGCACACAACCACACTTTTTGTTGCAAAGATTATAACTAACTAAAAGCAATGTTTGATATTTAAGTCTGTGCCAAAAATGAGCTATGTAGATTCTCTCTACTTCCAGTAATCTGCGTTTAATTAAGAGCAGACAGCGTGTGTTGCCTCGCCGACGGTTTGAATTCAAGTGACTTCCGTGCAGCCTCCCGCCTTATATACTCCTGCTGTCCCTTTAAGTATCGAGCCCCTGTTTATTTCTGTACCATCATCCAAAATGACACCATGCACTGATTTCTGATACAATTATTTTGATGCACAACAACTGGAATTGGAAAAATACTCTACCTGGCAGACATACTCCTTGCCATCTTGCCACATCAGAATGAAGAAATCATCAGGAGCTGGGTATCTGGAAAAAAAAAAGTTCATTTTATTGATGTGGGCCAAGCGAGCTGCATCCGCTCTCTATAATTTTCCATTGCTTTTATTCTTTTTCCCCATTTATAGCCATGTGCGAGTGTGTGTGTGCGCGCGTGCGTAAGTGGATGTTCAGCGCTTAGATTTGATTTTTATCGAGATTTTGCGCTATATAAATATTGTAATTATTATTATTATTATCCCATACTGAAAATCCTCAGCTGTTGACCAAAAGCAGATTTACATTATCCTCCAAATTTGCGGTTACGATCTGCTTTCCTTTTGTTTTTAGAGATTCAGATACAGAACTTTTCTTTTCATTGGATCATCCAATTTAAAACCAGACTGTCTTGATTAATTTATAGATCATTTTTACATGGCTTATATACCCCCATTTGATCTATAATGCAAGTCATCACTATTAGATAATACAGTATTCTGAACATAACCTACACAGAGAAAAATCTGTCATTACCTCTCAGGGTTGTCTGCCGGATGAGACGCAGAAACATCAATGAAGGCTGTGTCTGGTTCATCCTGTGTCATGTCTTCGACAAGGGAGGGCTCTTCAGCTGGGTGCAGGGGCAGCAGTGGCACAAAGTGGTCAGCCTTCCACCATGCAGATACCATGTCATTTCTGACTGAAGTCCACATGATGAAACAGCCTGGATGTGAAGGCTTTTCTCCTGACGGTAGAATCCTTCGTTTTGCCAGCAGCTGTTTTTCACGTTCCCCTCTGTCTGGATAGACAGACATGATAGGAGCCTTCAGGATATTTGCAGAAGCGTACACAGCCCACATATTAACGTCTGTTCCAGGCTTGCAGATTGTCATCACTTCATGCTGGAAAATGTCAAGTGGGGACAGACCATTCCTGTCCAAGATATTGACATCTTGGAGCAGAAGTCGAAGCAGCATGTTTCCATCAACCGCAGATCCTTGAGCTAAGTAGCAAGGGCTGAGGTATAGTGTGCTGTTCAGGACCAGTTCGGCCACAATACGTACTCTCATTTCAATGTGGCAATCCTCATGTCCATAAACCAGCACACTTAAAGTGCGGGGAAAACAGTTTCCATCTCCATATATGCACAGTGGAAACGGCGTGCATGGGGCATCATCTGGACGTAGGGCCAGGGATTGTGCATCCACCCTGGCAGATGGTACATCGGTGACATAGAGATTGGGTGCTGCTGTCACATGATATTGCTGGATGATGCTCATGTTACTCTCAACAACTTTATACAAGTCACTGTATGTTGAAGCAGAACACATCTCCTGCTGCACAGTCCAGAAGAATTCCTCTCTGGAGGCTGGTCCAGGTGCCCATGGGGGGGAATTTGGTTTGGCGGATGGTGGTGTGTTGGAGTTTGGTTGTGGGGATGGAGTGGTGGGGTTGGAGTCAGGGGATGGGGTGACAGGACTTGGTACAGGCCGTGTTGTATGACTTTGTTCAGGGGCTGGTGCAGTCTTGCTGAAAGGGATGACAGTTTTTTGCCAGCTCCTCACTATGTGAGATGAAGGGCAGGCTGCATCACTCATTCCAAGGCAACTGTCACAAAAACAGGCAAAGTCTCTTGTCAACAACTTGTTGCCTCCTTGGCCTTTGATATGGTGAATCTTTCTTGTGCCAGGAATGGTGCTCAGGGCAGAAGATGACAAATTGCGTTGCACTTTCTCTATCAGCCTGAAAGACCGACGGGTATGGCAGCATTCAGATTCAGATGGTTGCTGCTCTGGTAGGCAGTGATGTCCCATCAAGTGCTCGAACATATGCTGAGCACTCTGTACAACCTTGCCATTCCTGACATCGTCGTCCGTCAAAGATTTTACAACACCCCCACAGGCGTCGCAGGCACTCTTCCCATGGCGGGATCCGAAGAAAACCCATTCCAGTGATGACTGTGCTGCAAAGTAAAATGGCAGTTTACTCTTGTATTGTGCAGCACAGCCATCACTCCACATGATGATCTTCTGGAATCCTTTCTTTTGTGCATGAGCTGTCACTTCTTGAGAGATGTGGCGGATCAGGTGCGCATCATGCAGAAGATCGTCACTCAGGAAAACCAGATACTCGGTCACAAGTTCACCACAGGCACATGGATAGTACAGCACACTTGGATGAACTGTGATTTGGTTGTAGCCCCAATGCGCCGACTGAGCTTCGTCTTGATATTTGCAAAGGTAATTCTCAGCAAAATCATTCACAACAACTGCAGTGTTCCGGAGGGCTTTCAACTTTGACAGAAGAACCTTCATTTCCTTGTGCTGCCAACGATGGGTGAAGATGTGGCGTGACAAAGGCTCCAGTTCATCCATTAGCTGATCAATCAACTCTTGCAGAGTTCCTTCATGCCCAACTTTTTCCTTCCTCTGTTTCTTTCCTCTTTTCACCATTTCCCAGGCTTGCCAGCGAACAGAAGTATGCATGTTGGTGGTGACCTCAGACAGCCTGGACCTCACTGTGTCGGTTCCACACTGGTCGCACTTTCGTTCCAGACAGGAGAGTGTTGGTGAAGCACAGACACTCATCTCTGAGAGCAGGTCCCGTCCTTCAATTGGCTGTTGCAGATGACGGTTGATGGCATCAAGCTTCAGGTCAACATTCACACATACCTCACACAAGCACTGTCTCAGCTTTTGATGTCTGCTTGTGAGGATGTGCTTTTGTCGATGTCTGTACAATCCACGCAAGGACACCGATGTTTCTGGATGGGATTTTTGGAAATCCCGAAGTATGTGTTTTAACCGCTTTGGTAGGATTTTTTTCTGCTGCATTCCCTTTCTCTTGACAGTTTTCTTTCCTGGCAGATGACAAGCCTGGTCCTCCAGGAACTTTTTGGCAGCCTCAGTTCCTTTATGCTTCTTCTTCCTTTTGTAGGGACTTGATGCTGGTGTCACAACTTTCTCTCCTTTTGTCTGCAAAAACAGTCGCCGTTTTGCAAGGGAATGCTTGTCTCGTTTCTTTTTCAAAGAAGCAAGTTTCTCCTCCAGGTTCCTCTTAATCTTCTTGCTCTCTGGTGTTTCTGGAGTTGTGTTTTGCTGTGCCACAAACCTGAACTTTTTCAATGACTGAAGACGACTCCCCACTCCTTGAAGTGCTTTGAGGACTCTGAGCCGCGCCTTTCGCAGAGCTGACTTCGTTGGGTACGGAGCAGGGCCACATTTATCTCCATGTCCTTGCGTACAAATCTCAGCCTCAGAATGTGGAGGAGGAGGAGGAGGATTGGTTTCTAAAAAAAGGAGAAAAAAGAAGAGAAGATAAGAACTCGCACATAACCAAAATTGAGTCAGTTCCAAAACTACGTAAATCACAAAGCATAAATGACAGTATACTTTATTCTGATGTAATAATTTACCAAAAACTGAACAAAAAGTCTGAAAGATTTTTGAAAGATCCTCATTTAATAAATGACAAAGCTTAATCAAGACAATGCTTTGGAACAAACCAAAACATCTGGTTTAATGCTGTGAATATCCAAACAGTTTTGAAACTATCAAACTGAAACTTGCCCCTACCTTTCTGAAGCATTTTTCGATGGTGATAAGCGTTCAGGTTCTTCTCCCGATGACGTCTCCACCGCTGTGATGTCCACTTTTCCCTCTCTTTCCTCTTGTACTCTGCCCATTTCTCCCTCTGAAGCCTCACAACCTCGGCGTCCTTCTTGTCTTTTGCACGAGTAGTGCGCGGCTCTACAGTGCTGGTCATCACTAGGGCTTCGGCTTGCTTCTCTGCTTTCTTCTTTGCCCTGATAATGGAATGTTAAAAAAAAATCAAACTAGCCTGAATAAAATCTATCCATTGGTGATAACTGACACCCCTTCCCCCATCTTCCATTCCAGCATGCCATGATCATCCATTTTGTACAATGCATAATTGTAATGGTCAGATCATTATGACTAGAAACCACACACTAATACAGGAGACTAACTACTAAAGAAACAATGAAGCCTTATAATAATTAAATACCAGAAAAAATAAACTGAGTGCCCACTTAAAGTACAAAAATAGTGTTTACCTTAACTTCGCAACACGCTGTCGGGTGAGTTCTCTCTGTCTTGCCTTTTCTTCCTCTGTTTTTGGCCGTTGTCGATTTGCCCTGTTTCTTTCATTGTCTCTTTGTCTCTGCTCATCATAAAGCCTTGGATCTGACTTTATGGCCTCCCTCCACCGTCTGCATGCAACTTTGTTTCGTTCCCTCTTGCGCTCTTCCTTCTCCCTCTCCGAAGCTTCCTCCGGTAAAGGAGGCCTGACTCGAAGGCCTGGAAGAAGATGCCACAATTCCAAAACTTTGAAAAAGGTTTTAAATAATACTTTATGGTTTTCTTAACTGTATACTTGCTTTTCCTGCACACCCTTCATGCTACACAAAAAGAACAACATACTTTGAAAATAAAATGTCAAATGACTGCTGCTGTAAATGCAAACTGGCCTGATTTTAACTCTAAAACAAATTTTTTTAATACCATCCTTTTGTCACTTAAAGAGGAATCACATCGTCATATGTAACTTATGAAAGAATCAGTGAAATTATACCCCTGCTAGTTAATAATAATAATGAAGAAATCCAGGTCTACCAACTGTGTCCACATGTCTCAATGTAACCTTCGACAGTGCAAACCAAAAACCCGGCTAGCTAAGAAAGTTGAACACAATCTGAGTCTTACAATAGTAGAAATCGGACAAGTCAAAAAAAGTATCGTATATCTTTTTCATATTTTCTTCAATTTGAAAATGAATTCTAGTAGTTCTCTTTCGATCGTTACGTTGACACTTAAACTTCGCCATTCGACCGTTACATTGACACAGCGTACAACTGTGTCAAATTTAAAAAGTGGTTCTCCAGACTGGCATGGAAATTGGGGCGAACCCACTGTTGACAGTATATCCTTATTTTCAGTTCGTATCACTCATTTCTAGTTTTATAGACACTACCATGAATAACTTTTCACAAAGCGATCGTTTTGGAATTCGATCGTTACATGGTTTCGATCGTTACTATTGCGATTCGTCTGACAAAAAAATTTGTACACTCACCTTCTCGCCCACGATGCTCCATCTTTGAAAACAATGGCCGCACTGCATTCTGGGTCAATATGGCTTCCGGAAAACTTCGGACCGAACCAGAAACGTACTATTGCTTTGTGTCGACTGAGAAAATTTCGATCGTTACCGTTTGACAAAAAAAAAACGTATCTGACTTTCTAGGTCAAAGAAAACGGTTCAGAACACGATCCATAGGTCATGTTAGGGCGAATAACGTACTAAAAGTGCGGTTTATATCTGTCATGTACGTGAATGTCAACTGGAGCCTACGGAAGCGTAGCAGACGAACTTTTTCTCCACCGGCAACATTTGACAAAATATGTAACGATCGAAATACATTGATTTCAAAGCCATTTTTACAAAAACTATTGCAAATTTTTTATTCAAAGTACATAGATCTCGTAGATCTCCACTTCCTTCAAAAGTACACATAAGAAATAATCAGTAGGTTGGAGAGAAACGAGCAAATTATAGAATATCCTAATCCCTTCAAACTGTCCCAGGCGAACACATGGCTTCAAGTCAAGAAAACTTTTTTTTTTTCAATTTATTAGCAAACTGAGGTATTTTTATCTCAGATAATTGTGCCTGTTATCTCTGTGAGTTATGCTTTCCACAAAAAAAACAAATGTTTTTCATAACAAATGCAGAGAGACAAAGAAAATGTTGAACAAAGTGAAGTGGTTTTTGTCCGAGCACCTTCTGGCACACCCTCATATACATCTTAAGAACTCTCATGGAAAGGTCAGTCGAGTTGAATAAGGATTTATATTTATGCTTTGTTGATCGTACCAAGGCTTTTGATCAGGTAAGACATGAAGAATTTATCAGCCAACTAGAAAGGCTCAGTGTTGATGGAAGGGATCTACCAATTATGAGCATGTTTTCACTTTACAGCGGAACCATCATGAGAAATCTAGAAGAATGCCCTGGGATAAAGATTAAAGGAAAAAGGATAAACAGTCTTCGTTACGCAGATGACTTATTCTAATTGCAAAAAATGAAAAACACCTACAAAATCTTGTGAATATAATAGAAAAAGAAAGCAAAAATAAAGGCTGGAGCTAATTTGCAAGAAGACTGAAGTCTTGGTAATCAGTCAAAAGCAAGAAATCCACTCATGCAAAATAACAGAAAATGCCACAACATTGAGACATGTTGATAAGTTTAAATATCGGGGAACGGTCATCTCACCAGGTGGCAGAGGAAAATCAGAAATAGCCAGGAGAAAGAGCACAAGGTGGACCCTGAGAGCAAATACTGGATGGACTTACAAAGTGGTTGAGGACGGAGAGGGTAGGAGATGAACTTGCAGCGACAAGGGATAGGTTCATATGGAGGGTCATGATTGCCAAGGCCATGCAGCAGGGCTCATGATAATGATGATAAAATTGTGCCTGTTAGAGATCTTGCTGTCTTCATTTTAAAAGCTACTGTTTTATCTATTCTTGGTATCTTTTTGAAGCAGATTTTGTTGATAATGTGGGTATTCCATGCCAGTTTACCCTTTGTTTTGGGCATAATAAATTAGGATTTTTAAGGCCTCGTTCCATTATTACATTTTTAGTACATCAAGAGGCCCCCAAATTATGTTTGCCAAACAGCTGCTACTGAGAATGCAGCTGTCATTGAACAGGATAAGTGCCTGAGCACTCGCCAGCTCTTTGTTAAAGTAGCTTGAGCAGGCAGTAATGTTTTTGAATGTATTGAGTGAAGGGAGCAACTATTTTGGTGCGATATTTCAACCCTGCAGCAAATGATATATAGGCTGTGTGTTTCATTCAGTTGCCAGCCCATTTTTCATCTTCTTAATAGTATATTGCTTTGTTTTATTTATCTTTTTTCCGTCTAGTTAATTTCCTTTCTTTTTTTAAATTTTATTAATCTAATCAGTAAGTTTTATTACATTATTTCTGATTGAAATTTTTCTCTTCATTAAAGAAAACCAGTTCTGAAAGTAAATCTGTTGGTGACATTGATTTTGTACTTCTGCAGAAATCATTGTATGATTTAAAAATGTGTTTCCAGAATAAGTTACCATTAGCTTGATGTAATCCATTGCTCAGACATGTTTACCCCCAGTTCAAGCCAGGAGGGAGATTGGGGTCCAAAAATAGGGAGATTTGTGCTCCAACTAGGGAGATCCCAATCTTTAAGGATATTGAGCGCAGTGTAACGTTGAGCGTACTGGTTGAGCCCATAATAATACAATATTGCATAAAAAAATTCATATTTCAAGTTTGAATGTTTCGTATGATTGATGATCACATTAATAAAACCTTTTAAAAATTAAAATACTCTGGACTCACTGACATGCGCGCGCGCGCGCGCGCGCACACCACGCACCACCACGCACGCACGCACGCACGCACGCACCACGCACGCACGCACCACGCACGCACGCACGCACGCACGCACGCACGCACGCACACACACACACACACACACACACACACACACACACATTTCAGCAGAGTTGAAAACACATCTGTCACAGTTGGACACTTGTCAGCATAGATGATCAAACAAAAATTGTCCATCCATTCCATGGTTATTTCCAACACAGTCAGTCTTTCCTGGGTCCCAAAGAAAAAACTACAACTTCTTCACAGAAATGTAACAGAACACTTCAATTATTTGAAGTCACTGAATACCATCCATGTACCAACTTTAAGCAAAGAGACGAAAGAGTCAAAAACCACAACATCCAGTACAATTGGGCGCTTGTCAGCATCACTGATTACACAAAATATTGTCTTCCACAGCTATTCCAAAAAGAATCAGCTCCTCGATTCCTGGATAAAATTACATTAATAACTCACCTCCCCCCCCCCCCCCCCCTTCAAAAAGTTTCCTATTGCTTGAAGGAATTGTAGTAGGCACTCTTGAGGGTTTGGAGGTCCTTTTGACTGTACTCAACATCAGCTGCATTTCCTGGCTTTGCTTTCAGGACAAGTAAAGCTTCTGTTGTCTCAGCCAGCAAGGATGATCTGTGCTCTGTGCATGTCTTCCTGACCATGGAGAATATCCTCTCACATGCAGCAGAAGAGTGAGGAATGGTAAGGACCCCCTTCATGACACAGGACAGTTTCCTGATTGAAGGATGCTTCTGTCCTAGCTGGTGCCAGATCCAGTCTACTCTGTCTGTCTGGTGGTCTTTTTTGGCTGCCTCCAGGATTTCATGGATGTCGTTGGTGCTCATAAATTGGTACTTAGAAAACTCCTCCTGGATGTCATCTGATGTGCAGTCCTCTGGAAGCAAACAGGGGAATTTCTTGAACAGAAAGTCCACATCACTGGCCTTTGCTATCAACCTCTTCTCAGGGTCTACAGCTTGTGCAGCAAGCAGAACCTTATCATCCAAGGGGAGTTTTTCCAGCAAGTAGGAAACTGTAGTTTCGAAGTACCTACGAACTGAAGAAAAGAAATCTGCAATCCTTGAATCCCTCAAGTTGTGTTGTTCAGCTTGTTGGAGCATGTCTCTGGCACTAGATCCAATGAGAAGATCAGCATCCTCCTTCTGGTTTTCCCGCAGTCTGAACTGGACCTCTTTTACTGGCTTGTTCAGAACTGCTGCAGGCTGCAGAAATCTACAGAAGAGATCTTTGATCAGCTCCTCCAAATTCTGTTGCAGTTTATGGATCATGGGGGCATCTGTCTGCAGGTGAAGCAGAACCTTGTCATACACCTTGACAGTGTATGACAGAAAGGACAGGGACAACCTGTTGGTTGGTGAGCGCAGAAACGTGTGGATCAGCTCCACCTTCTTGAGAGAATAAGCTGCTGGCTCCTCAGACGCTTCAGTAGCTGTAGCACTGGCCTCTTGTGGGGCTTCTGCTTTTCTCTGCTTTCCTTGTTCTTTCTTTTCCTTTGCCTTTTCGAGTTTTCTTTTTTCCTCTCTGAAGAAATGGTGCAGTGGCTCCCAGTTCTGCAGCAGTCTGAGAATGCATCGCCCAATGCTCAGCCATCTTGTGCTCACATGCTTGAGCATCTTGTGTTCTGTGTTGTACAATCCTTGGAGATTCTTCAGCTCTTCCTGCCTGTTGACGCTCTTTTGAAAGTAATGATAAATGTCCACCAGGATTTCAGCCACAGGAGGGAGGCAGCTTGCCCCTTTCTGTGCCCCAATGTGAACCAGGTGCAGGCAACACCTGGCCAGGTGAACCTCTCTCTGTTCTTCTCTGACAAAATGGTACACACCTTTGTGAGCACCAGTCATCACGTTTGCATTGTCACAACCAAATTCAACCAGATTTCTCCATGGAATACCCTGGGCCAGTAGTTCACGTTGCATTAGCTGAAAAATGTTTTCTCCAGTTGACGCTTCATGGAGAGTAGGGAGAGCCAGCAGTTCTGGGGATACCAGTCCATTTGGTCCTTCAATGGTAACAACCAAAGGAAATTGTTTCTTATCCTTCTCGTTACTACCATCTGTGGCAATGCCAAAAGGCTGTCTCTGCATTCGTTTGGCAAGGTCTTGCATATTGAGGGCAGACATTTCTTTTACCATGGCAGTTGCTTTATTTCTGCAGCACTTCATACCTTTTCAAACAGAAAAAAATTAAGAGAAGTCTGTATAATACACATAAAATATGCGCCAGTTAACCTAAACAGACACACGCAGTTAACAATAACACACTTTAAACAAACCTTAACACATGCACACACACACACACACACACACACACACACACACACACACACACACACACACACACACACACACACACACACACACACACACACACACACACACACACACACACATTATATGTGAGTCACATGCACACTCGCAAACACACACACACTAACCACACACATACACACACTACATACATGCACACACTCACAAATACACTGTTACATTGCACACACTAACACACACACACACACACAACACACACACACACTCTCAAACATTTACATTGCACACACTAACACCCCACACACACACTCAAACATTCATATACCACACACAATCATACACCACACATGCAAACATCTATACAAACACACATGTAAGCAAACACACACACACACACACACACACACACACACACACACACACACACACACACACACACACACACACACACACCGCAAATTCACTTATATGAAGACTAATCAAGCAACGAACGAACACACACACACACACACAAAGGTCACTGTACACACAAAAAGTGTGAATACCCAAAACTTCAATTCCATCCAACAAATGTACACACACACATTGTGAGTAGGTAAACAACACTGTGTGTCTCTCACTCACACACACACTGTGGTGTGTGTGTGTGTGTGTGTGTGTGTGTGTGTGGGTGTGTGGTGTGTGGTGTGTGTTTGACAGAGAGAGAGAGACAGACAGACAGACAGACAGACAGACAGACAGACAGACAGACAAGAAAACACACACACACACTCTCTCTCTCTCTTTCTTTTAGGGAGGGTGGTGGTGAAGAGCCATACAATTAAAAAGTATGCCATGACATTTACATAACTTACCTGCAGCAATCTTTGAATCTGGAAACATCATCTTGAAAGCTGCGGTCAATTTGTCAGCTGATGCAAGTGACAAGTTCAGGTCTGCGATCACGCCACACAGTATTGCTTCTGCTTTTGTGATCTGCGTCTGCAGATCGTTTGCCGACGAAAGACGTCCTGTCTCCAGCATTGAAGTCAAGGTTGCAGATCCCTTTTGCATTGTCTTTTTTGTTTTATGGCTATTACTGGAGGTGTGCTTTTTGCAATCATTCAAGCCCCCAGCTTTGATTTGAAAGTCCGTATTGCATACTGTGCAGTGCGCAAACGTCGTTCCACGACGAGACGGTTTCAACTCAGGAAACGCAACGCTGAAATCTGACTTCCAGTGTGAATCATATTTTTTCTTTTTCACAAGTGGAATATCCTTTGTTGACGACCCTTCATCATCTGTTTCATGGTCGTTTGGCCTCTTCGATGCCATTTTTGTTCAATCAGCACTGTAAAGCTTCACGAACCTTTTTGAATTCAACGCCCACACGCTTTCCAGTGCCAAACATCGACCTGATCGCCAACAATGGCCGCCTAGCTAAACTTCATTCTCATTGGTTGGTTCTTTTCTGTAAGCCAATCGGATGAGGTGTAGCAAAAAGCTTTCAGCAGAGCCTCTTTAATACCGGAATCGGTCCCCAAATCGCCGATTTTTTTAAATGATTCTCGCGAAAGCTAAAAATCGGGAGATTCAGCACAGTCGGCGGGAGATCGGGAAATCACTACGAAAATCGGGAGTCTCCCGCCAAAATCGGGAGGGTAAACAGGTCTGATTGCTAGAGCAATATTTTTGTATTTTATTTGAAAAAAGATAAGACTTCACTAGAAATATTTTTCCATTTTTGTTTCTGTCGTTTTAAACTTTCTCAGCCAGGACTGTTTTAAAGCTGTAATGCATGTCTTAATATGTGGTATGTTTAAACCTCTGATTTTTTCTTTTTCTTTTGATTCTATTATGTTTGCCTTTACAGATAAACAAAAAACACATTCTGAAGATTTTTCACAAATTCATCCGGCTGATCTGGGAACAAAATCCACATGTGAGTGAGTTTGTATAAGATAAGAGATTTAACTCTTACCAGTTTGTTATATTTTTAGCTCAGGCTGACTACAGTAACACTTGTTCTTGAACTCTTTATCTCTGTAATTTTTTACGCGTTGTGCCAGAATTTTTTTGGGATTGTTTTTTTCGGACGGTACCAGGTATTTTTAAAAGGTCACAAAACACTTATTTTTCTAAATAACATACCTAAATCATATACCAAAATGTGCAGAATTGAATGAAAAATATGATTACAATGTCAGTTTTTCATTAAGTGTTATTCAGTAAATGCAAAAGTGACATAAACAGAGAGAGAAGAAGAGAAAGGCAAAACAAAACAAACAATAATGCGCACTCACCACAATAGTGTAGATAATCCATTGCACTTTTTAATCCAAGGCTGCTACTATTTTGTAGAGTAATCCTTTCTGAATGTCCTGGCTTTCACAGAATGTAAATATATCTATTTTTACAATAGTTATGGCCATTTTAGTAATGTCAGTGTCCTCAAAAAAGTTGAAAAATTTTCGGATAAGTTGATAAGTCACACTGTTGTTTCATTCCACTTCACAACTCATATATACATATATACACATTATGTACAAATGGAAAGTATGCTCTCTGTAGATGAGCTGAGTATGCCACACCTTGAAACAGTTTTTAGGGTGCAAATGTGGCTTATTTTCGCAGCCCTCACGCACAAAGTTTGTCCTCTTGACTTGTTGAGGTGTGCTGCACACCTTGCAGCGACGGTCCTGGGGGGTGTACACAAACATGTGCTTGCAGCCTTCTAGACGTTCAATTGTGTTGGATGTTCTTGGACGACTAGGTCTAGGTGTCACCTGCTGTGTGGGATTTGGAGTCACTGCACCAGCAGCTTCACATAATTTGTCGATCAGACGAAGCTTGAAGGCCTTCAAACCTTGTTCTCTGCTCCCAGGTTGGCCCAACATTGACACCGTCGAACACGCTTCGGCCACGCCCCCTCCCCTGCCCCCTCCCACCCCCTCTCCCATGCTGTCCCGTTTGCCCATGACCTCTTGCCCTTCTACCACTACCACCACCCCCCCACCCCCGCACTCTACCCCTACCCCTCTCCGCCATGAGTGCTAATCCAACGCTGTCAGTGTCGGATTCTTGGTCAGTGATGTCATCTGAGCTGGCTCAGCAACAGCGTCGTTCAGTGTCTGTTCGTCAGTTTCACTGTTGACAACCTCTAATTCCTCCTCACTCACCTCCCCCTCAAGAGAATCATCAGATAAAAGCTTGTCAGAGTCGTCATCTTCGAGCTGCTGCTCTAATTCTCTTAGAGCCTCTTCTGCAGTCAGAAATTTTCGTCGTTTCGACACGCTACCAGTGGAAGTGCTTGGGCCAGCTGTCACCATTTTGCTTCGTGTGTGACGCGGACAAAAAATCTGCATGGGGTCATCCAATAAAATCGCTTAAAAGAGGGAATTCCTTGTGACGAATGCGAGATTACTGGTTATCAATAGAATCTAGAGACCTTCACCTTTCCAAAAATATCCACTGTTTCGTAAACAGTCTAAATATAAAACAAGGAAAATTCTGGACTTCCCCATGACGAGTATACTCGACGGCCATGGCAGCAAAGAGTACACGTTATTGCCGACGAGTTATCTCGTCAAGCTAGGCACGGAAAAGGTTAACAGGTCAGAATCCCAGGAATCAACAAGGGATACTTGGTGCATTTGCAATAACATGGATGGTTGCACATATGTCAGCCATACCGCTTGCTTTGTGGCAGTTTGCTTACTCGCAGTAGACGATGACACTTTTGCCCACATATAACACATTACTCTGCATATGACATTTGCTCTATTTCTGTGTGTTTATTATCAACTCAGATGTAAAACATTAGAATTCACATGCAAATTGGTCATTTGCATGCGTGTTGTCAATGGCAACGGCGGCCATTTTGAAAAATAAAGAAATCTTTTCGCAAAGCCTATTTACCACAGGGTTGATAGATTTACACCAAAACAGTTTTAAATGATTAATTAATGTGTGAACTACAACATGGCAGAAGCTTTGTTTAAAATATTTACAAGGAACATAATTTACATTAACTTGAACAACTGCAGTTTTCTAAAATAGGAAACTTAATTTTTTTCTGACTTTGATCAAAATTAATCCAGCCAGATTGTAAGTTATACAAAACTCCTTCTGTCATGTTTTAGATAATGATTTGGGCTATATGCATACAAATTTTCAGCCTGGTGTGATGCTTATTTGAGAAGTTAGGATTGCGAAGGTGTTCAAAATATACCAAAATGAGAAAAATGTGTTTGAAGTTGAGCAAGTGTATGAATGAGTGTATGATTATAATAAAGGCACAGCAAGTGTTTTAAAATTCACCTGCTCACTTCAGAAACGTCCTGGAACATAAGCAGGGCCATCTTCAGCTTGAAGATGTTTCCTCCTTTCTTTTTCCTTGGCCTGTCGTACTTTTTGTCTTCGATGCAAATGTTTTTGTTCTTGGCTCCGACGACATTTCACAACTCTGGATTTGTCCTGCTGTTCTCCAAGCCTTTTGGTGTTTTGTCCAACAAACAGACCCTGTGCAGTCATGAAGTGGTGGCTAGCTGAAGCTCCCATGTTGAATTCACCAACAGAGAGGAGTGTTGCAACTTCAACCTTATCACGAGATGCAGAAATCTGTTTTGGGCATCGACTCCAGATTACTCCATGAAGGCTTTCATTTGCATTCTGTGTCTTGCCACGGATACATCTTTTGAGCAACTCAGGATCTGCCAACCTTCTGTAGACATGCTCAAGCTCTAAAAAAACATCTCTAGAGATTGGGTTTGTCACATTGTCCTTATGTGGTGGAGGAGACTGATGACAAGCTTGAGCTCGGTTGTAAAAACACCAAGACTCTACCCTGGGGACAAAAACGATGGCGTGGGTCTGCATCATTGGAGATACAGTGCATAACCGAAGCCCACACTGCACGTGCCATGTCATCAACTGATCGATGGCTTCTGATGGCTTTTGCCTAGTGGGCCTGCAACTTGTTTATGACAACTTGAGTTAGCTTGCCATACCCTCTTCCTCCAAGTGTCACACCGCACTTTTTGCTGTTGGAAACTAAGTTGCGAAGAGCTGTTCCAAGTCTTTTGGACACAAGGTTGATACATTCTTCTTTTTCTATTTTAATGTCACCATATGGATTCAAATTCACAAGTTCATTGTATGTTTTGCTGTCACCATCTGAAAGTACAGTTGTGTACCGCAACTTGTGTACTTTCATGGAATGGCCCCAAATTTCCTTTGCACCTGTGACCTCCATCATTCCTGAAGAGCCATCATAATTTTTTTTGCATTCAGTTTGGTGATCCTGCCACCAATCTGATAGGCATTCTCACCACAGTCTTAGTTTCATTCTTTTCCCAGTAATCTCACATTTGTGGCAAAACTTGCTCATGACTTGGTAATCTATGCATATGCCAGTGAGGAGATCAATAACACAGCTAACACCAAACTTTGAACTGTGGCCTCTTGTTTGCCAAGTTCCATCGTAACTGACAGCAATGTCAATCACATCATCATATGACACACATCAGGGTTCAAGTCCTTGTGTGCTTCACGCACTGCTTGAGTAGCTAACTCCAGGAGGTGTTTTTTGAGTTGGGGAGTTAGCTGATAAATTTCATCACAGTGAGTCTTGAAAGTCTCAGAACTGAGTCCAGGAACATTCAAGTACTCACAAAATTTGTTGAGTCTGGTAGTAGGTTCCCAAAAGCCCCCCAACTTATTTCAGAATTGATTATCAAGAAGTAGTTAAACAGAAAGATATTTTCATTCTGATTCCAAAGGTAACTTTATTTTTTTTCTATGACAATTAGTTCAAAAGTTATTCAAATTTGAAAACGGCTCTATATAGGGTCAAAAGCGTACATTTTTGAAATTGAGCAAAACAGCAACTTTGAGGCACCGTAAAACCCTCATTTTCAACAAGGTATCAATGAAAATTGGTAGATCAGCTCTCATTAGCATATAAAACAGCTGTGATTTATTTCTAGGGTGTACACTTATTAGTTATCTAATTACAAGCCCCTAAAATCCATAAAAACTGTAAAATCGCAGTCGCCGATGAGGCAAAACTGAAAATGATATCTAAGCTTCTAATTGACATACAGGCATGGTTTTTATAACAGTAGGTTGACGCGCAGCCCGGGCTGTGCACACAAAACAGTTCCGGAACACTGGTCACCCTGAGTGGTACACCCCAATCTGACTGGAGTAATGGTCTCCAGCCAGGCGCGTCTCCGGAACAAACAAGGGAGGTGCAGGGGGGCGCTGCGGTGCAACAGCAGGCCCTCCAGAAGGACCCGGGACAGGCTCTCTAGAAGGACCCGGGGCAGGCTCTCTAGAAGGACCCGGGGCAGGCTCCATAGCAGGCTCTGCAGCAGGCTGATCAGGTAGACTGTGGTACCTTTTAGACAGTCCATTCCCCACCGCCACCACAAACGTCTTCAGAGATGATTTCCGACGTCCGGGGGCGTCATGAAATTTTTCATACAAAATGTATGCCTGGATGATGGAGAGAGTGAAAAGATGGAAAAACATTTTTTTCCACCATTTGATGGTTTTCCTCTTCAGAGGCATGTAAGCCATCAGCTGGTCACTTTTATCTACACCAGCCATGTTGCGGATGTAGTCCTGGACTGCTGACGGCTTGTTCTTGTCTCCGCTTCGGGATGTCACTCTCTCCATTACCCTTGGATCCATTTTGGTGGTGAGCAGGTGGACAGGTTTTTTGTCCATCCACTTCAGGACACCCACTCCACCTGCAACAGATAACAGCACACAAATAAGTTGTACATACACACACAGTTGATTATGTATGTATATAAAATATTCATATCTAAATGTATCCTTATAACTCATGTATCCTATGTATACAGGATATGTTTTAGTTATAAAGGTATTGATCAATACAAGAAAATAAAATGTACACTCTGGTCTGTATCACATGCATTGGGAGCAAATAAAGCTATGAAATGAATTATGAACTGTTATTATATATATTCATATTTAAATGTATCCTTATAACTCATGTATCCTATGTAAGCAGGATATATTTTAGCTATAAAGGTATGGATCAATACAAGAAAATAAAATGTACACTCTGGTCTCCTGTATCACATGCATTGGGAACAAATAAAGCTATGAAATGAATTATGAACTGTTATTGTATTCATATCTAAATGTATCCTTATAACTCATGCATCCTATGTATACAGGATATATTTTAGTTATAAAGGTATGGATCAATACAAGAAAATAAAATGTACACTCTGGTCTCCAGTATCAGATGCATTAGGAAAAAATAAAGCTATGAAATGAATTATGAACTGTTATTGTATTATCTCCACACACATTTGCACATATAATAATAAAATAACATACCTTGTCGGAATGCAAGAACGGTGCCACGCTCCACGGGGGCTGCAAGTTCTCTCTTTGACAGGCCCTGACGATTGGCACAACCGTCCCGACACAATGCGTTTCCCTGTCGACTAGCTTGTCAGCAAGCTGTGGGCAGCAGTAATAATTATCTACGTAGACACAACGTCCATGGTCCAGGAGGGGTTCAGCCAGCCTCATCACGACATCCACAGGTTTGTTGCTGTTCCGGGGGTCGGCAGCGAAGATTTCAAAGTCAAACACGTAGGCGGAGGTTGATTCACATAGTTCATAGAGTTTCATCCCCCATCTCACTGGTTTGTCCTTCATGTACACTCTAAATGAAACTTTTCCTCTCCATGGACACATCGCCTCGTCAATGCAGATGTTCTCCTCAGGCACATACAGTTCCTTGAACTTGGTGCGGAGATGATTGTAGACCGGCTGAATCTTGTGTAGTGGGTTGTGCTCTGGTCTACCTCTGGGAATAAATTCAGCATTGTTGCTGACATGTAGCATGGCTAGGATGAGTTGGAACTTGTCCCTACTCATGATGGCTGGTGCAAAGGAGGACTGCATGGTGGGGTCAGTTGACCAGTAGTCTGATACTTCAGGCTTGTGCACAAGACCCATGTGCACCAATATAGCAAAGAAACCAACCAGTTTTTTTTCTGAAATGGCACTCCACTGCCGAAATAAACTGTGGGGAGGTAGTGCTCCTTTGGCTCCAATGTTTTCCTGGGCATAGCAGTTGGTCTCGCGCACAATGACCTGCATCAGTGTCTTGTCAAAAATTTTGTCGAAGAATGCGAGGGGGGCGTGGTTTTCCATAACACCAAGATGCAGTCCTGCTGTGTCTGGGGCGCTGTAGTGTGGCACACACGGAAAAAGTGTGAAATCTTGGTGCCAATCCTTCGCTAACAGCTCCACAATTCTCTCTGCTGTTATTTCCCCATCCCCACCTTCGACAGATTCCTCACTCGACGAAGCGTCACTGTCACCACCCCCCAAACTTTCGTCTGACACACGCCCACCGTCGTCTTCACTGCTGCTTTCCGACTCGATTGACTCGCTTACAGAGTCATCGTCTTCCTCTTCTACATCAGATCCAGGTGTCTGTAGTAGTTCTAATACTTCACGGACATTATAAAGCAGTCGTCTCTGCCGTCTACCACGACCAGTTTCTTCGCTCGACGCCATCTTTGTTTACGTTGATTCTACGCAGAGCTAGTGGGTACGAAATCAGACCTGGTTGAGCCAAATTGTACACTGGAAACGGAAAGTACCAATTTTTGGGAGCAGTCGAATGGTTAGTCTTCAGAGGTAGCACTTCGATTTTCGTACGAGAGTTGACCTCATTGAGGAAAAAAATTCCAAAGGTCAATCCTGCAATCGCAGTGCTCAGTAGGCAAGCGTTGTAAGAGAGAGCACTGCGATCGCAGTGCTCAGCACGGAGTGATATATCATTTTCATAAAACAATTGTCAAATAACTCAGCAGTTCAATAGTTTTTATGTATCATACATGTTTATGAAATGTTTTAAATTCAATACCATGGGGAGACATCATAATGACATCACTTCAATGACAGGTACGCTCTGGATATCTCCTCTACATCTGACACCTTCCACTGCCTCATGTTATGCCCAACAGGGTTCACATCCAAGTTCCATTTGAACACATAGCTCTCAGTTTCTGCTTCATCATCAGCACTAGGCCACTTGAATAAGTCACCTACATCACTTTTTGCAAGGTACTTGACCATTGCCTTCTCTTTGCTGATGATCTTGGTTACAGTTCCGACATAAAAATTGTTGTCATAAAAGACAGCCACCCATTCGCCAATATGCTCGAACGATGGGGGGCTGAAACTGGTCATGGCCAAAGTCTAACTCTTGGAACTCGTCGAGATGTGGTCTCCTGGCTGCTGGCTCCACGGTGTCTCCACTGTCAAGATGGTCCTTCAGCGCTTGGATTAGCTCTTCAAGGGGTCCTGTCAGCCTCAGCCTGCCTTTTTTCAATAAGACTGTCTTTTGGTACCTAATCTGGTCCTTGATGGCTTGTAGAAGAAGGTTGGCATCCTGCCGCCTGTGCCGGCTAACCAGCCTATCAACATCATCTGCTGTATTACAGGGGCCACCAATAAGCATTAGCTTCTGAATGAGTTCAGCCTTTTTTGCCGCTTCCTTTGCCTCCTTCGCAAGCTTCTTTGCCCTGGAATCAATCAGCTTCTGGCGAAGGCGGAGCATGACAGCTTCTTCCTCTGCCCGATTCTATGCATGAAGAGCCTTGTCTTTCGCCCGAAAGCCAGCAAATTTGTAGCCTCAGCTGTCCGCTTCCCTTGAAGCCACTCAGATGTGTGGTTGTGGCAGAGCATATTGGTTGATGTTCGCTGGTGAGTGGTTGAGTTTCGGGCCTTGTTAATGTCATAATCAAGATCACCAAAGACATTTTCTCCTAGTAGGTTGGTCAGAGGGCAATGGTCTAGTTCAGGGGGCATCTCAGCAGGCGGTCCCCCATAGATGTTTCCTGGTAGAAAGTCAGTCAGTTGTGTCATGAGCTTATCACGTATTCCTGGCATCAGCTGCTGGAGCGCAGACTTGACTGCTTCCTTGTGCTGAGATGCCCACCTGTCTACAGCATCTCTGAGCCTCTGCCGCTTACCAGCTATCTCAAACTCTCCACCAAAGATGCCAGGAAATTGGGGATTAAGAAGGTCAGAAGAGTCTTGTTCCCAACTTCTCATCTTGTTGTCCATGGCCTGGATGTACTGATGTAGCTGTGTGTATTTCACTCTGCTATCAAGGAGCTCCCAGTAAGGGCCAGTGATTCGAACAAAAATCAGGGCAACAGCACAGACAAATACCATCAACCTACTGTCCTCGAGGTCTGCTCTGAGGCTGTCTATCTTCAGGTTGTTGTGCTCGAGTGATGGAAAGAACGAGCGGAGGTGGTCATGGTGGTAAATGACAGCTGCTGCACCTTCAAAGAAACAATTAAAACGGTTGCTTCTGTAGCTTGTCACCAGACTTGTCGCATCTTCTTCTTCACAATGAGCTAGCCAGTCCTGTCTGCACCCATTTTTTTCATCACCTCTGGGGCCTACCAGGTCACAAGTGTGGTGAATGACACGATGTGTGGCGGATTCTGAGGAGTTGCCAAAGATGGTGAACCTGCTGTCCTTGTCCCTGCCAAGTTTTTCCCTGGTGACTGAGGCAGCAATGACTTCCTTCTCCATGATTTTTAATGTGGTCTCACAAGCCCTCTGCAAGCCAATAAGGAAATGGGCGTTGCAAAAGAGAAAATGAACAACAGTCTGATGGCCAATCTTTGTCTTGAGAAATTCAAGGAGGACGGTATTGAACTTTTTCATAACTGCGGCCCTATCAGACATGACACTTGTAAGTTTAGAAAGAATTTGTCTGAAAACCTCGTCCTGCACCTGCTCAGAATATTCTGCAAATAACTCAGCCACACACCCAAGCTGGTTGATAGTAAGTTGCAGCAGTGTGGCAGAGTCTTCGGTGGCGACTGTTTTAAATCCAAATGACAGTGTTTCTGTTGGACTTATATCAGGTGTCACTTGTTGGCTTACATAGCACTTCTTCTGCCTCGATGTTGCATCGGTATGGAGGGTGATATTTGATGACTCTAGAATTTTCTCTGCTATTTGGACATTTGCGAGTACTTGCCCTTCATCTAAAATGTTACTTGCAGTTTGGGCTGTTGGGAGGTCTTTTTCACCAAATTTATAATCAAAAATGCCTTCGCCCACAATCTTAATAACATCTGAACATCTGGTAGACGAGATGTGGGCTTGGGAATGAAGGGCTAAGACTGTTTTTCTGATGTTGTCCTTAAATCGATTCCCTTCCTCTCTCACCCTTGTCTCTATCCTCTCCTCACCCCTTGCTGCTGAAATCTCAGAATTCAAAACCTTGAGCTCTTCTTGGAGGGCAGAAATTCTTTGATCTTGTTCTTGAACACGCTGCTTCTTGCGCCGCAGATCACACTCTAAATTATATACTATGCGCTGATGTTCTTCTGAAGCGTCCTGTGCAGCCTCCTTTGCAGCTTTTACTAGATCACCTTCAGCCTTATCAGCTCTCTTTTCAGCGCTCTTCAAGTTCTGCAGCTTGTCCTGCAATCGCTGTAGTCGCTCTGGCTGTAGCTGTTGAATTGTCAGCTTCAGGGTCCTCACCTCCTCTTGTAAACTTAAATTAAGTCGTTGCTGCTCTGTTGCGTCTTTCATCTCCTCAACCAGCTTAAACTTGTCCCTTGAAAGATCTTGCACAGTGCAGCTCAGTACTGCTACCTGCTCTTCCCCTACTTTAAGCTGCTCAGATTGCTTTAGGATCTTCTTTTCTGCTTCTTTCAATCTTACTTCAGTTTCAGTAGGTGCAGCCTTTCCACTTGACGAAGGAGCAGCTTGCAAAATAAATGGCTGACCTAGGAAAAGAGCCAAGTTCTTTTCGCGATCCTCTCCTTTTTTACGAAGGAGTTTGTCATAACTTTCTTTCATTTTCCTGATGGCGTGCGTCAGCCTTGAATTTTCTTTCTCCTTCTCCTTCTCCTCCTTTCCCTCATCCAATTTAAGCAATGTTCGCATCCAATGAACGGTGAAAAAAGCCCCACAATCCTCTCTCTTCCTAAACTGTTCAATGTCTAAAACCACCACATTAGTGACATCTGCTCCTGACACAGAAACAGCTTCTTAGCAAGAAGGATATTCCTCCTCAATCCCAGCTTCTGCAGGGACGGGGAAACGAAGTCCAAGTCAAGTTGATTGTCCAGGAACTTCTGACAGGCAATGTCGTCTGCAGAGGCATCAGCAAGCATTTCTTGAGACGAGAGATGAAGCCCTTGATGCGATCAGCAGGGTAGCTTATATCAGGGAAGAGACGTTCAGCAAACCAATGGGTGACCTGTGAAAAAAGAAAACTTTTATTAATATCATGAACACATTATCATCAAAAGACACAAAGATCACAAGCGTAGAAAATTTATTTAAGTTCAGAAACTTTAGATTAGTGCAGAAACTTTATATGAAACTTTTATAAATCCTATTTACCCATACCTGCATTAAAGAATATTTTTTAGCTTATTGATATATGTTGTCACCATTGTCACAGATTATATGAAAAATCTAATTAATCATTAGAACTGCAGTGTTAAGCTGAAAAAAGAAAGAAAAGTTAAACGATGTGACACTGATTCAACACAAGCCACAATAGATATCACTCAAGCCAAAATATGTGCCGTTCTGCAAAAGAATTTACAGTAGTTAACACAGAAAAACAGTTATTTCTTACATCATTGTAGGTCTTGTCTGGTGGTGTCTGGCGTAGTAGCTCCAACTGGAAGAGAAGCCTGTTTGTCAAGGCAACTTTGGGGGGATGTGGTGGTCTACCCTTCTTCCCTGGTACAAAAGAAGCCTTCAGGGCTTCAAAAACGCTGTCCCCTGTAAAAGAAAGAAAGATTGAAACATGAAATGATTGTCTCCACATTTGACATCCATGTGATAATTAAACAACAAGAAAATGTATCCATTTAAATAAATGACTTAATCATTTGATGACTTATTCCCTCTTTCCTATTCCCTATTTCATTGACACAACTTAATATCTTTTGATAAATATACAATTTCAAAACTTTCATTATCAGAAACATGTCTTTTTTTTTTTCTTTTTTTTTTTTTTTAACTAATACATGTAGGCCTATATTAAAATAAACAAGTTTAGTGATGTCAAAAATCAGGTTCAAACTCAAGTTATCATGTATGTCTAAAGCCTGCCTGAAAGTTATTTGCAAATTGAAAAGAAATATACAATACATGAATATCATATAAATTCAGTTTATGTGACTTGTATAGCACACTGACACAGAAAGGAGGATTCTGAAGCCTTTGCATTCTCACCCCAATAGCAGACGATGTTTTGAAACGGGGTCACGTGACTAAACCTTTTTAAAATTCCAGCTACACTACAATTTCGTGCAAAATATTTACCTGAAGTAAGAGTCAAACATGTCTACTAAGCAATAAAAGCATTCATTTTGTGTTTGGAGCTATAAGAATAATTAATTTTGCCAGCGATGAGGGAGACCCTCTAGTCCGATGTTACACACTCGAACCAAGTAGAGCTTCTCATCTCAATCGATCGACCTTACTCGGTCGTAACAGAAAATTATAAGCTTTTATGCCGAAGTTAAGCTACAAATCAATAAAAGAAGAAGTGTACTTACCAACAAGATCATTCAAATTCGGTGGATCAGTCACAGGCTGATGCAAAGTCGAATCTTCGCTGATTGGGTCGGTCACTGATACATCGAGTGCAGCCATGTTTTGACGCGTCACTAGGTAAGCGTCCCTTCGCTCGAAACCCACTTTGTTTATGTTCTTCTCGCGGCTCTCTCTACCGGTACAAACCGCACATCGGCTGAATATTTACATGGTTAAAAGGCTGAAATGTTCCTCTCTGTTCACATATAATTTTGGAAACGATCTATGCTTTGTTTTGGGTTGAAAATCGTCCGAACCGGTTTGAAACCGGGTTTTCAGAACCTATTTTTAGAGCGACCTACTTCATTTAAATATCATGTGAACGAGCTGAAAGCGCTCTTTCCATTGGTGTGATTATTTTTACCGTCCAATGGCTGTACGCATATAGAACGGGATTTAAAACCGACCGCCTGTATAGGTCTCATCGTCTACCATTTTCAGACGTCAAATTCCGAAAGTGATAGACGACATTTTCAGTCATCAATCTTCGGTTTTAAAACAAACAGAATAAAACGAACAAGGTAGATGATAAAAAAGATATCAAATGTTTGTTTCATCAAGTTTTTATTCGATTTTATTCACTCACAACCAGTCAATCGATGATTAAAGACAGGCTAAAATTAGGTCAAATTACCGTAGCAGACAGCCTAAGCGGGGGGCTTTTGGGAACCTACTGGTAGCACCAATTCCACACAGAAGGCTTGCAGTCACAGTCCTTCTGGTTATTTCAAAAGCTGCACTGGTCCCAGGCATTGTTGATGAAGTGTAGTTTGCTCCAAGTAGAGACTGACAATTCAAACATCTCACTTCCAAAAACACTGCCAATCCCGTTAATGTCCTTCATTTGATACTAATTTCAAGCCAGTATGTCCACATTCTGAGCAGAAACAAGTAGCAAACAATTTTGCAACCTCATTTAGGTCGCAAATAGTTGTTGGAAGAAGCGGTGTTGTTTCAGTTTCACTAGGCCTATATTTAGAAACAGAATTCATTTGCATATCACTTGATTCACTGGTATAAGTTGGACGATCGTCACTTTCTCCATCTAACTCATCATCATGCAGCTTGCTTTCACTAAACGATTTAAACTTTTTAGCAGTAGAACCTAAAAGTTCTGAGGTACAGGCTGCTGAAGTGGATGGTTGAGGTTCGTCGAGCTCAGTACTTCCAGCCCCCTCACCCCCACATTTCCTGCTCGACAGACAATGAGAAGGATTCGCAATCCGTGTCAAGTTTCCTCTTCTGTTTCATCAATCGAGCTTTTGCCAACTGATCTTTCCGAGCATTCTTGTTAGGACGTCGATATCTTGCACTTGCTTGCTTGCTTTTCCCCATTTTATTGACAAAAATGTTGAAAATTGGCAATCTGAGTCGTAGAGGCAGTCCACTTCAGATTCAGAAGAACTCATTTTGAAGTGAAATTCGCAAGCGATTGTAGTCAGTCGATCTGCGGTGATTCTCTAAAGCAAGATGGCGGTTGCTTTGCGTGGCAAAAAGCGTCTGCTATGCGGAGTTAGTTTAGGTCATGCTAGTACGATCAACAAATCTTATTTTACTTCAAAATATCATAAAACAATTTTTTAATGATAAGTTTAATCAAAAAAGTCTTCAACATAATAAAATATCGAAATGTTTACGATCGAAAGTTCGCGAAAATTCCGTGCTGAGTGCCATCGATGTTGTACCGTCGATAAGCGGGGGCGTGAACTGGTGGGAGTTGATGCACAGGCACACTCACCCACTCCCACACAGAGCCTCCCCCCAAAACACACACACACACACACACACACATACACACTGCACATTTATATTTATCAATAATTTCACGTTGTAAAACCTTAATTTACACACAAAAAAAGCAATAAAATCAAGTTGTACACACACTCACCTCTAGCACATGGTCGAAAAGGGCGTATCTTGTGCAGTGGATCATGCCTATCCTGGCCTCATGGAATATTGGTGGAGTTGTCATTCAAATGGAAGAATGCCAGAATGGACCGAAAACGTTCATGTTTCAGCAGGTGTGAGGCAAACTCAGTGTGCAGAGAGGGATCAGTCGACCAGTAGTCAGTGATTTTTGGTTTTTTGACCAGTCCCATGTGTATGCAATAAATAGATTTTTGAAAAATACTCAGCACTTTTTTTTGGTCTTGTCTAGCGGAGGTATGGAATGACACATTTCTGTCTCTGTGTTAACAATCATTTGCCATGTAAACTTCTATAGTTACAAAGTTCTAACTTGTTGCATTGCAATCAGCACACATTTTTACATCAGCAAGCGTAGTTTCATCAGAATATTTTCACTGTGTCAAATTTTATAGCGAGCCCAATACGGCAACTGTACCAGAAAATGTGTTTTGAGAAAACGGCTGTTAAAGATACAGCAAAAGATTTTCACCTTATACTTGCAATAAACTATCACTGAATGAATGTTACTAGCAAATGAACTACAAACTAACACTGCAAGATCATTTGGAAGTATTGTCCTGCAGTATCTTGCTATTAGAAACCTCCAGGAACATAAACCTGTCCCTAACGTGCACGACAGTCTTCACATTCCTGGCGTCTCACATCTTCAATTCTTTTTCGTTTTTGTCTTGCTTGTTCTGAAGACTTTCTGGTTGCTGTCTTGACCCTGAGGATGTCAGATTTTTGTAGGCATTCTTCAGCATTGCTGCCAGCAACAATATCCAGCTCAGCAAGGACATCTAAAAGGGCTGATGACCCTTTGTTGTAACGCTGAACACAAACAGCAACAGCTGAGTGAACTGTCCGGCGATTAGCCCACCGTTCCTTGGGACAGGTACTCCACACCATTGAATGAAAAGACTCATTGGAATTTTGCATCTTTCCAACTAGACAGCGCTTCAACAATTGTGGATCTCCAAGGCGCTTGTAAACGGGGGCAAGCACAGTGATGATGTCACGGGGAAGAGGTTTGGAGTGTTGTCGGGGTGCTTCACCGTTGGCCTCAGCTCTGCGGAAGAAACACCATGAGTCTTTTCCAGCAGGGCATCTTTGATGATGTGGATCTTCATCAGAGCTCATGGTGTGAAAAAAAGAAGCCCATACAGCCTGTTCCATTTTTTCCAGATCTCCAACGTTGTCTTTTATGGCATGTCCATAATAGTTGGTAAGCTGGTTGATTCTCTTTTCAGTTAGTTTACCTCTTCCTCCAATGGGTTCTTTCAAGGCCTTTTGCTTATCAACCAGTGTTTTGAGTGCTGTCCCCATGCATTTTGTGACATGATTGACATTCAATTTTTTCGATTACAAAATCCTCTCCATATGGCTTGGCTTGATTTACTGCAGTATGGGCTGTGGCATCACCATCTCCAAGCATATGTTTGTAGCGGAAATTGTGCAGCTTCAGTGAACGCTCAAACATGATTACAGCAGCTTGCGTTTCCATGGCAGCAGATGAACAATTGCAATTTTTTTGGCAGGCAAGCTCATGCGTGGGCCACCATTCGGCATGTTGAGGAGAGTCAGGAGCAGGGCCTTGTTCGCAAGCTTGACAATAATTGCTAAGTACAGCATAGTCCAGGATGAGACCAGAAAAAATATCAATAACAGTTGCAGTGCCGTTATGTGATGTTCTACCACGGCGATGCCAGCTTCCATCAAAGGAAACAGAGACATCCAGACAACCGTCAGCTGAAGGCTCTCCCAGATGCATTTCGGCATAAGTCTGCCGCACGTGCTCAGCTGCTTCTTGGAGATGAGTATCGGCTGCTCTGCAGACTCCTTTGTGGTACAGCTTCTTGTGATGCTGCCATGTTGAATGATGCATGGGTGGTGGCATATCCATCAGACCAAAAAATCTGCTGAGTTGAGTGTAGCCAATACCAGTGACTGAAGCTGCAGCAACAGTGCGACGATTTATGTCATAACCACCATAGGCTGTTCCAGTCTGTGATGATGTCATGACTTCAGCACCAACAGTCTGGCAGTGAACACACTTCAGCTGAAGGCAGCAGGCAGACCCCATCCTTCTTGTCCTATCTTCAGAAACAGCAACCTGAAAGTAACCATATTATCTGTAAGAGAGCATGTTGTGCATGTAAAAGCAAGATGGAAGTGGTTGGAGATATTGTGCGCACATTAAAAATAATTTTGTGATGAATATCCACAGTGTATGTGAATGTGTGTGAAATAAAAATGAATCTGACAACTACACTTGAGTTTGCTTGAAAATGCTGAAAGAAAAATGGTAGGCCTACTCATTCTGTTATCACTGACACTGCACTGAAACAAGTGTGCCTTGATTACACGTGGCCCACAGGTCGAGGTAGCCAACTTCGACCTGTATCATAGACCATACTGTGCCCTTGGCCTACTCTTTCATTGATAATGCCACAAAAATACCCATCCACATAAAAGAAATAAGTGAACTACTCCCCTACTTCCTGTACTCTAATTCTAAAGAAAATTGCACAGAAAAGTAAAAACAGAACTTCGCAAAGCAAACACTTACCTCGGAATCACACTGTGAACACCGAACAGTTGTAAACAATCCACCGAGAGAGGCCAAATCGACGATCAAGTTCGAGCCTTGATTCCCGCTATGTGAAGTCTCAAGCCCGGGATTCGTTTTTTTCCTTGGTGGATCTTCGCTTGATTTATCGGTAGCACTTGCCAACACACGTTTATTACTAAAAAGATCTAATTTTCTCTTCAAAGAAATCTCAGGCCGGTCGGCACTCACAGAGGTGGAGGCTGTGGCTAAGTCAACCACCACTTCGGCACTTGTAGCACTTGTTGTGGCCTTCGCAGCCGCGCTCTTTCTCTTCTTTCGTCTTATACCGAACTTATGAAGAGTTCTGAACTTTTTTGATCTGTTGCTAGGCATTTTTATTTCCTCAATTTGAAAAGCTGACTTGAAAACCGTAGTCGACACGAGTCAGTGAAAACTTGGTCAGAAAAAGACCGCCATCTTGGAAAAAGTCACGTGACTGTCTGATCCAATGAACTATCGTTGTTACACTAACTAGCCAATCAGAGGCCTAGCCTCATACATAATTGCTACTCGGGTTCCTTCGGATTTTGCCTTCGTGTGCGACCGTGAATGGAAAATTCCACAAGGTCATGACGTCAGAATGTAGGGCAGTTCAAGGCCGTTCTATTGGGTGCAAACACAGCTATGTGGCTAAAGTGAAAGTAGGAGTTTCAAGCCATATAAACCGACCAAAAAAGGGGATTTTTTTGCATTTTTTGGCGGAAACACTCACATCACTCACACACCCACTTCAGAAAAAAAATTTATTTGCAAAGATATGTCAGAATTTGTCAAAATTAGTGATAAGAATGCAATGTTAACACATTATTTGACCTAATTATGGCAGAATCCCACATAGCATTTTTTAGTCATTTTACTCAGTGCGCCCGCCACCTTAACCCTTTCGCTGCCAAGGAATTAAGCTTGAAGTTAAATCCTATTTGCCAGGGTTTTTCCCCGAAAAACGGGTATATATTTTCAAAAAATTCTGCTGACTTTTTCATTAATCAGAGACCCCTAAAAGTATATATTTTCTGAAAGTAGAATAATTGAAAAACAAAACAGACAACAAATTCACTCTTTCACTTTTTCCAAAACAATACAATTTTTTTTAAAAACAAGTTTTCTATATTTCAATTTGTTTTACGTTGTTATATTCATCATATGATTGAGTTCTTTACACAGATATTTGTTTTTTCCTGAAGAAAAGTTAAGAAATCCATCATAAAATATGTCTAAGAAGAACTGAAACAAAAGGAAAAAAAACACACCTCATTGTGACTGTTTATATTGTTGGTTATAAAGAAACCGTTGTGATGAATGTCCAGGAATTTTCCTCGAAAGTCAAATCAGTCTGGGCCTATGATTATGACACACACAGCTTGCACACAAAGTTTTCAAATTTGTCAAATACCAAGCTAAAATAAAAAAAATGTCTAAGAACAACTGGAATAAAGGGAAAATCCTGCACCTCATATACTGTTATACATAAACCATTGTACGGAAATTTTCCTCAAAAGCCAAATCACTCTGGGTTTCATTTGAATATACATATACATGATTATAATGCAAAAAAAACAACTAAAGAGTTCACACACACACACACACACACACACACACACACACACACACACACACACACACAAAGTGAAATATTCACAATGACGTAGCGAGTCAAAAGTTGCGCTGTGTGTGCCAGATTTGAAAACATGGGACAACACAAAGGGCAGGCTGACTGGGGCAGCTCTCACACATGAAGGCACTTTCACTCCTCTTCCCTTGTTTGGAGCACACTCTGCATCTTCTGGTGGGGTGCTGTTTCTTTTCAGTGGGTGGCACCCGAGCAGGAAAGTGTCTCTCAAACAGTCTCACAGTGTCGTCTGTTCGGAGTTGGTGTGGTGGAGGCAGCCGCTGGTTCTCATACAGGAGACTGTGGATCACCTCAAGCTGGAAACTGAGGAAATCCATCTTTTTCCTGTTGTGCTGTTTCTGATGGACCAGAAAAGCATTCAGCAAACTCAGCTGTATGAGGTGTGTAGCAACTTTCTTGTACCACCTGGAAATCTTTCGGGTGGCACTGTAGGGCTGAAGCATCTGGTCACCTTTATCCACTGCTCCCATGTTGGAATTATAGTCCACTACACATTTGGGCTTCACAACCTCCCTCCTTCTCCTCTGGACCCGTGTAGTGGTTTCATCATGCATAGGGACATCATGTAAACCACCTTGCTTGACATCCACTTCATGAACAGCAGTTCCCCATCCCTGCGTGCCTGCAGATCACCCTTGTCTCGAACCTGAAGTTCCCGCACAGCTGGAGGCATCCGGTTCTCCCGCACAGTCCCGCAGCAGACAGTCTGGTGGTTGAACAGATACCTGAAAAGGCACAGGGTCAATGTACATCCAAACAAATATATTTGACTATTTTGTTTGTGTCTGTCTGATTTGTTTGTCCGTCTTCTGTCTGTTTTACACACACACACATATACACACATACATATACACACAAAACACAACACACACACACACACACACACACACAACACACACACACACACACACACACACACACACACATATATATATATATATATGTATATATGCATATATATACATACATGTACACACACATACACACACACACACACACACACACACACACACACACACACACACACACATATGGGGGCAGGCATGTATGTCCACAAACACACATAAGAGAGAGAGAGAGAGTTTACTCGTACAACTGGATGCCTGAGTACCAGTTGTCCATGTACAGCTGGTAGCCTTGATCAAGAAGATCCCCAAGCATGAACACCACAATCTTCTCTGTGGCATTCAAATTCTGTGCATCAGGGGGAAGGTGGTGCTCAATGGTGAAGGCAGGATCTTGCTTGTCAGTGTACACATGCAGTCGGTATGTGTAACCAGTTTTCACACAAGTGAAATAGCTTTATTCCAAAACGGGCTCTCTTGAGGGGGTTGTATTGTTTGAAGACGAGGTTGCCTTTGTACAGCAGCAGTGACTCATCTACAGCTAAAAGTTTGTCAGGTTTGTAGACAGTCTGAAATTTGTCTTGTAAATATTCAACTACAGGCCTAATTTTGTAATGTCTGTCACGTTGTGGGTCATTGCGGTCTGGTTCATATGCATTGTCATTACAGTGCCAAAATCTCAGGAGAAGCTGGTATCTCTTTCTCGTCATAAGAGAAAAAATGGGGGTTGACAGCAATGGATGGGTTGACCAGTAGGATGCTATGCTTGGTTTCCTTACAATACCCATCAAAAGTGTCAGTCCCAAAAACTGCTTCATTTCAAATGCATGTGTCTGTCCATGCTGCTAACCTAGAATATTTTTTCAGTCTGCCTGCGGTTGCTTGTACTTGCTGGTGTGTCTAATGTGCATACCTATTTGTTTCCTCTACCAACTTATCAATCAGGTCATCCCCTACAAACAGAGAAAAAAAATCGATGCAGTCAGTCCCATGTGGATCTGTTTTTAGCCCACTATTCCCAGTAAAAGTGGGAATGACAGGTCGCGCATTGTTCGTTGGCCCAACATTGACACCGTCGAACACGCTTCGGCCACGCCCCCTCCACCGCCCTCTCCCTCTCCCCTGCTGACCCTTTGCCCATGGCCTCTTGCCCTTCTACCACTACCACCTACCCCCCGCACTCTACTCCTACCCCTCGCCGCCATTAGTGCTAATGGAACGCTGTCGATGTCAGATTCCGAGTCACTGCTGTGAGCTGGCTCAGCAACAGCTTCGTCTTCGGTCAGTGTCTGTTCGTCAGTGTCACTGTCGGCAACCTCTAATTCCTCCTCACTCGCCTCCCTCTCAAGAGAATCATCAGACAAAAGCTCGTCAGAATTGTCTTCTTCCAGCTGCCGCTCTAATTCTTTTAGAGCCTCTTCTGCAGTCAGGAGTTTTTGTCGTTTCGACGCGCTACCAGTTGAAGTGCTTGGGCCAGCTGTCGCCATTTTGCTTCGTGTGTGAGGCGGACGGAAAAGCTGCGTGGGGTCATCCAATAAAATCGCGTAAAAAAGGGGATTCCTTGTGACGAATGCGAGATTACTGGTTGTCAATAGTATCTAGAGACCTTCACCTTTCCAAAAATATCCTCTGTTTCATAAACAGTCTAAATATAAAACGAGGAAAATTCCGGACTTCCCCACGACGAGTCTACTCGACGGCCATGGCAGCGAAGAGTACATAAAATTGCCGACGAGTTATCTCGTCAAGTATGGCACCGAAAAGGTTAAGCTTCCGCTCGTCGTTTTGCGTGGGCTGAGCGCCGATGCTTAATTACTCTTACCAGTTCGCACTATTTCTTATGCGGTCATGTGAACTTTGCACAGATTTTGAATAACTGATTCTTATTTCAACAACTGTGACCCAGTAACCTCAAACTATATATCAAATTAAAGGAAATTGAATGCTCTTTCACATCATGCAGCTCAAATTTTAAAACAAAGACACACATTCTCATGAAATTAATGTAAATATAATTATTTTGCATTTTTTTTGCAAAATATTTTGCATAAAATGAAAATCATCAAGAAGAAAAAAAATTCTGTATGAGGAAATTGACAATTTTAACACATTCACAGCATATTCACATCATTTGTGCACATCTGAAAACTTAATTCAACTTTCTATCTTTAAAAATGTATTTTTCACAATTTTTTAAATTCATAGCTCTTGCGTAATAGATTTTATGAAAATGATGCCTTGAGATTTGTAATAGACAAACCAAAGCATTTTTTCTATGCAGAAATATACAATCTCCCATGTCAAATCATTAGAAATCAAACAATCTTTCATAATGTAAGTCTTGCATAGGAAGAATACAAATAAATCCTTTTAATATAATTTTAAAATAAAATATTTTGCAAAATTTAATGTACAGTCAATACACAAAATCTATCATGAAAGTATCCAAACAGTGAGAAACATCAAACTGACAGCCCTGTAAGACCTTGTCAGCTGTGGCTGTAGTTGTTTAAATCAAGAATCTTGTTTTATTTTATAATCATATATAAACAATTTTTTGGTGGGGGGGGGGGGGGGGGAGGTCGGGGGATGTGGCGAAACTATGATTTTGCTGTACAGTCAAATGTGAGTGTGTGTACCGCTGTATAAAAACCCCCACCAAAATTGCCATATATTTTTCTATTTTTTGAAAAAATATTTTGTCTCAGCCTAAATAATGTTTAACTTCTAATTTCCAGAATAGAGATAGAAGAAAATAACATCAGGTGATTTTACACATTGTCATGCAAACAACTGTCAGGGGAACAGAAACCCAGCATGCCGTGTGTGGATAACATCAGTTAGTCACATAATGCAGCATGCACCTCACCTCCTGAGCTGCAGTTTTACTGAGTCTGGTGGGCTGACAACAAACAGTTCCTCCCAGTTATAAAGCACAAGTGTTTGTTGCAGGTTTGGCACATCACAATGGTTTTTCTCTCCTTCTTCTCCCTAGCCCAACACAGCACACAGTTCAGCCGCTTGTCAGAATGCACCGGCACTATAGGGTGTGTAAAAGGAGAGGGAGGTGGAGCTGGCTGGGGCTGCTGCTTTCTGAACAGTGGCACCTCTTGGTCTGCTGCAATGCCACCCATCTCCTTGATCAGCTCCACAGTGAAGTCCAGCTGGTTGTAGTTCTGTGGGCGTTGGAGTTCAGGGATGTTGGGATTCTTGCTGCGGAAGTCATTGAAAAGTATGAAGCTGTTGACCCTGGCCACATCAAGAAAGTGAAAAAACAGAGTTTTCCACCATCTGTGTGTTTTTCTCAGTGTTTCATACTTTCCAATGAACTGGTCGCTCTTGTCTACACCACCCATGTTGATGTTATAGTCCTGAACTACCAAGGTTGTCGGACATATACTGGGCGGTACACACCATTCACTTTGTTCCTTCGCTTGACCATTTTGTATTTGTTGACTTTCTTGTGGATAGTCGAGAGAAAGCTGACAGGTTTGTTGTCAAGTCACTGGAGAAACAGCAGATTTCCCTCTCGTTTCCACCTCATGTAGCCCCGTGGTCCCTTGGCAAGTCTTGGTGTCCTTGAACTCCACAGGTACTCCTTTTCTGTTGGTCAGCAAAGTTCCACAGCAGACTGTTTTTTTTGAAAGCAAGTCTTTCACAAGCTGGACACCTGTGTAAAAATTATCAAAATATACATGGTAGCCTTGCTTATCAAGAGATTTACACAGTCTCATCACCACATCATAAGCAAGACCATTCTTGGAAACGGGTATGCCCTTGCCTGTGTACACTTCAAAGTCATACGTATATCCATTCTGGGAATCAGCAAGAATCCACAATTTCATTCCCCATCTCGTCGGCTTATCCTTGATAAACTGACGAAATGTGAATCGGCCTCGGTTTCTAACCATCCTTTCATCAATGCAGATATTCATATATGGCTGGTAACATTTCTGGCACTTCCGGCGGATGTAGTCATGCAGAAATCTCACCTTGGACAGTTTATCTGCTATGTTGTTTTCTGTGACAGCATTGCACACCTTCAGAAAGGACTGGAAAGCCTTGAATTTCTGTTTTGACATGAAGTGCCTAGCCCACAATCCATGAAAGAGAGGAGAAGTAGACCAGTAGCACTCCACGTTTGGTGCTTGCACTACAGCCATGTACATCAACAATGCTATGTCGGCTGGGGTGACGTCAGTCCACCCTTTGTACAAGGTTGGTTTCTGAGGCCCATGTTGTCTGGCATAGTCGTTGATGTAGTTGCACAGGTGCTGCACTAAATCCAATGTAAAGAAGAGTTTGAATAAGCTCAATGGTGTCAGGAACTTCTTTATCCCCTTCCTGGATAGCACACCAGGTAACTGCACACCTGGCAAACGTTTTGGTTTGAACTTGGGAAGCTTGCTTGCAGGCCCACAGTCTGTGTTTGCATAGCTCCCACCACTGAAAACATAATAAATAAATTATTGTAAAAGTGGTGCAGGTAAGTTCATTTACAACTGGTCATAAAAAACAGCTTGATTTGACAACCATCAATCACTGACAACACAAAAACACAGCATACACCCAAACACAGGAATTCATTCTGTTAAAAATTGTGTGTGTGTGTGTGTGTGTGTGTGTGTGTGTGTGTGTCCTTGCTTGCCCACTAATAATTGTATGCATGCTACACATTGTGTGTGTGTGTGTGTGTGTGTGTCCTTGCTTGCCCACTAATAATTGTATGCATGCTACACATGCTACCATGCCTTGTATTTACATAACTCTGTTACTCTCAAGACTAAAACTGAAAATAGAGTAAAGTGAAGTCTTGAGAACACAGAATGAAAAACAGACTAACTGCCATGTGCAGAAAGTGCTGTAGGCAAGGTCAGTCAAACTCGCACACACAAAACTGCTGGCTGATCATTGCTCATTGCAAATGGCGCAGTAGCCTACAAGCGCGCAGCAGTCGACACAGGAATCCATTTTGTAAACAAACTACCCTGTCTGCATAGGAACAGCTGAAAACACACAAAAAACTCATAATCGTGCTTGAAACGAGTGCTGGCTGATGTAAAACGAACTCTCACATTGCAATCATCCAGAAAATATATGTTTTACTGCACGAAAAGGAGCAAAATTAACATCGACTGGCTCACACACAAAGAAAAAGAGGTCAGATTCTTACCTCCACTGGTCAGTGGCATGAGATCGTCGATTTTCTTCATTTTTTTTTATGAACCAGTTGATCGTCTTCGCTCAAAAACTCACTATCCGAGTAGAATACGTCCGATTCTGACTCTGATGAATCCATTTTCTCTTGATAATCTTTGAAATAAATCGCTCAGTGTGGAAGCAGACAACAACAAAGATGGCGTCCCGAATCGAAGTCATGTGGCATTTCGCGGAATTTTCCAGAAGCCGACAAGAGTAAAAAATAATGCGGATTTTTATTATGCTGCGTTTTTATGCTTTTAAAATCATTTCTAAAATGGTTTTGTGGGTCAAAATAAAATTCTGAGGTGATTTTAGTTGTCAGCTGGAGGTGGAAAGTAAGCAACACTGCTATCGTACAATATAGTACGATAGCCAAGGGAGTGAACTGGTAAGAATTAAGCAGTGGCACATCGTCGATGATTTAACTGAAGCAGGAGACGGTTAGTCACGCGTACAGCTGGCAACAATGGTGGTCTTCCCTTCCAGCGTGAGGGTTAATTTCACATGGACTTCCCCTGTTTCATGGAAGATGAAGTGGTGGTAATTTTTGATCCCCTGCAGCTTTCTGAACCAGGTGTCCAGAAAGCCACTCCAGTTGCGCACTGGGACAAGAGGACTGCCATCCTTGGTGCCACACAGCTGAGGAACAAAGATTCCCGATGTTGATGCTTGGTAGGCTGCTTTGACGATGTCCTCCAGACAGTCAACTTTAGTTCTCCTAAAACTGCGCTTGAATAAGCCAAAGCACCAATCTGGCGAAAATTTGTATGGCCTGCAACCAGGAATGAAAACGTTATACTTTTGTGACGTTTTGTCATGACCCATCACATAAGGTACTGGAGCATTGTATTATTTTTGTTTTGTCCAACACAGTTGTCAGCATGGAGGTGCTGACCACAGTGTTGGCCCCCTTTCCGGTCTCCACAGCTTCATCCAGCAGGAACAGTGCCATCTGGGGTATAGCCTCAGCCATAACTCCAAATACCCCGCACTTGTATGAGTCTTGAAGTAGACAGGGCCCGGCTGTTGAGGGTTAGAAGGGTAGTGCACCTGATGGGCGAAGTCAAAACTGTAGTGTGACATAATGTCTACACCACAATCCGGGTTATTGTGGCCAGGCTTCAGGAGTCGGGCACAGGGATGCTGTGTAGTCACTGCATCCTGAAACATACCAAAAGTGAACATTTCAAGTCATTGTATTATGAACACTAAAACTATAAGTATTGTTTATTATTCATTTTAGTTTGATTTTTTATTGACCTATTGAAATGGCTTTCAACGTTACACACTCGCACCCATAGTACACACACAGGCTCATACACAAACTCAAGCACAGACTCACAATCACACACACACACACACACATATGCACACACACACACACACACACACACACACACACACACACACACACACACAAAACACACATACAGGCACAAACACACACACACAGTGACACATACACACAATACACGCACAAAGACTCACACATATACACACAGTGATAAACACACACACACACACACACAAACACATTCTCTCACTCAATCAATTACCTTAGCCGTCTGGACAACTTGTCTGTAGTATGTCCTCTCTGTGGTAGCATGCATGAGATGTGCCCGGGCTGTTTCCATCCTCTCCAGCTTTTCCTCCTCCGGCAAGGCAAATTGTGGGCTTGGCTGAAGAACATGCTATTCTTTTGGCATGTCCAGCAGAGGTCTGTGGAAGCACTGCCTTACACAGCTGTACACTTAGTAGAATTCCTGCAGTCAGTGCGCGCCACCAGCCAGCGCTAAGGCGGGCTTGCTGGGCCCTGTTATCAACAGCTGTAGCCTATCAGATTGCGCCTCTCTTCTCTTTCCTCCCCTCCCTTTACTCGGCTGATTGCTGTGCCTGTCCCAATGTGCAAAATCACAAGTTTTTGTTTTGTTCGATCTGTGTGCAGCACCCAAACATTCCACCTCGGATATGTCATATGTAGATTCACAATTCTCTAGGCTACACATCGATACCAAACTTGCCTACTTTAGACAGTATTCAATTTGAGTGAGAATGATTTAAAGTGAAGTAAAAACGGTGTGTGTTTTGTTTGTTGATAGTGTTCATGCAAAAATCAACCAAATACAAACATGTATAACTTGACAACTACAGTATTCAGACAAAAACGGACAAGTGGGTTAGTAAGAGAATCATGCCTACAAGTAGAAGTGGCCTACCAGGAGTCTGGCCGGCAGGTCGTTATGCAACGGTCGGGGGGTGAAAGAGGTCACCCCCGGGTCAATGCTGGCGACTTGGATCAGTACATTAACCCCTTAACTGCTCAGTATAATAGCACTTTTGAATAACTGCTTGCCAGGGTAAAATTTAGCATTTTAGGGTAGGTTCAATAAAATGGTTACTGCTTATTTATTTCTTGACAGATCTCTCAGATTTTTTGCATGTTTTGTTGTTATGCATTGGTCTACAATGTCCTGTCAAAATAACTTGATTATGTTGATAATTAGTATAGCAGAAACTGACATAACTACAAAAAATTACCAAAAAATAACAGCTTTCGAGTATACACAAATACACTGTGCCACACAAAATGAGTCAGAACATTGGAAAAGTGGTTTTACTATTTATTCAACATCAGCACTAACACATGACAGTCATATAAATCCCAAGGAATGTTGCTCTTGATCATAATCTGCTCATAATTGGGAGTACTATTTTTTAGGGAAAAAGGGGCATAATCATGCTTTTTGCAGTATGTTCACTAACATGTACATTACTCATCCACTTATTGAGTTATTTGTTAGATTTTTTGTGGACTTCTTCCTTATACCCTTGTTTACAATTTCACATCATTCTAATTTGATTTTGTTGGTAATGATGATGGTTCACACTAATAACATGTGATAAATCAGTTTTTGTTTTGTTTTCAATTTGAGAGTTTTAGAACAATTCAGCACATAAAAGCCCACTGAACAAAGCAAAATACCTTTTGGTGTTTGCTCAGCAATATTACAAACACCTGGGATTCAAACTGATGTCAATAAATGTCCCTCTGTGTAACAATCTGTATGTTACTGGGGTACCCCAATTCTACTGGAAAGGGGCATAATTTTACTATTTGGGGTAGGTTCAGTACCGCAATCACTGCTTATTCATTTGTTGACATATGACTTAGATTTTATGGCTTCTCTTTCATTTTACCCCAAGTTATAATGCTATATAACAATAGTGTAATTTTGTTAGCCATTGGGAAGATGGCCAGGGATATAACGGATGGTGGTTTTACAGAAAATAAAAGTTTCTAAAAACATACACATGTTACAACACATAAAACCTGTAAAACACTGACAAAAACTTCTGTTAGTGTTTACTCAACATCACTGTAAGTACACAGTATGGTCCAAATTGTTATAGTATAATATTATACATATTGGTAAATGTTCAAAATGACAACTATGGGAAAAAAAAGTCTGAAGAAAAAAAAAACAATTGTCTGTTCAAAAAGAAAGACCCTCCCCCCACATACACACACACTTGGTATCCATTTGTTATCACACAAAACACTGTGGGAACTGTGTTAGTGTTTCTGAACATATTGTACTCACATTACTGCCATACTGTTCTATAGGAATCCAGCACTTGCGCTTGGACATAATCCTCAGGTTGTCTACATTCGTTACTTCATAACTTTGGGGGATGGTGTTCATTTTTTTGTCTGTCCAAATTGTGGTTCAAAGAAACACACAAGGGGATTCATTCTATACTCCACTTGGTCTTCTTTCACTGATGGCACTCAGTCTTGTCACAGCGTTCACAAAACGGTGAACACACACACAGGTGAGGAAAAAAAAATGCACTGTAGAATGGAAAACTAAGAACACAAAAACAAAAGCACAAAAAAGCAGAAGAAAATGAAATATATATAACTGAGGGGGAAAAAAAAAACTAACACAGAACACCCTACTGCCAATACACAAACTTGGTGTGGTAGTCCTTGAAACATTGGCCTAAGCACAATCCAGGCTTGGATGGGCAGGAGGGGCAGTGGTAGCGGGATTCCTTCCGCACTTTTATCTTTTTTGTGCAGACCCGACATGGCTTGGTGGGGTTAGATTTGTTTGGTGTCGGTGGCAGTGGAAACAAAAAGTGGTGTGCACCCACCCTCACCTCGTCATCTGTTTTTCCCTCTTCCACAGCTGGCACCTGATCTGGCCAAATCCAAGAGGTGATGACACTCTCCAAAAAACTTAGGAAAGTGTTACAGGAGTCATCACCTCTTTGACTTTTGCAAGATGAATGCATTGCAGGCTGCAACCTGCAGAAAATGGAAAAACAGTTTTTTTGTCCATTTCATCGACTTACGGGAGCAGTCATATGGGTGAAGCAGCTGGGAGCAGTCATATGGGTGAAGCAGCTGATCTTGTTTGTCGACTCCACCCATATTCCTGTTGTAATTTGATGAAACGGACGGACGCATGTTGACACCCCGTCGTCCCCGGTGTGGAATGGGTGCCTCAGTGTGGCCATGCACAGAGGACAGCAGGTGCACCACTTTTGTGCTGTGGTACTTTGTGGCGACGATCTTGTTGTCACCACAAAGAGCAGCTGATGATCCGGGGTCCAGCTTCACACCACGTAGCTCCTCTGGAATACCCCGGTTCTCCCGGACGGTGCCGCAGGCCAAGGTGTTCCTTTCCAGGAGGTAGAGGTACAGCCGCAGACTACTGTACCAGTTGTCCGTGTAGACATGGTAGCCCTTTTCCAGGAGAGGGGCTACCAAGTACAGCACCATCTTCTCGCTGGCCGAGAGAGTTGGGTTGTCTGCATTCACGGACTCTAGGACAGGCTGCACCTCATTGATGGGGTCCTCCTTTCCAGCATACACCTTGAAGCGGTAGCAGTAGCCACCACTTCCCTTGACACCGCCGTCAGACTCACAGCACAGGTAGATTTTGATGCCAAACCGGGCACGTTTCAACGGTATGTATTGACGAAATATCAGTCTACCCTTCCAAAGAAGTAGACTTTCATCAACACATACCGCTTGCCGGGGCTCATACACCTCCTGGAACTTCTCATGCAGATGATCCAGAATAGGACGGATCTTATAGAGCCGGTCGTACGCTGGATCACCTGGCGCTGGCATGGCTGCATTGTTGTTGAAGTGCAGAAACTGAAGAAGAATCTGAAATACAGAGTAAACTTTCAAGATAAGTAAGCAGACCCACAACTGGGCACACACACACACACACACACACACACACACACGCACACACACACACACACACACACACACACACACACACACAGCCTACACACACACAGCCTACACACACACACACTACACAAGCACACACTGACTATCACACACACTTGAATATATAAAAACACCACACTGGTATAAAAAAGTGCTTTTGTCTTTTACAAAATGAACAAACTTGCATGGAAAACTTACACACAGAAAATAAATAATGCTTATGCACACACATGCGCGCGCGCACACACACACACACACACACACACACACACACACACACACACACACACACACACACACACACACACACACACACACACACACATTCACACACACACACACACATTCACACAAGCACACACTGACAGTATCACACACACATGAATATAAAAACACCACACTGGTGTACCAAAAAAGTGCTTTTGTGTTTTACAAAATCAGCAAACTTGTATGGAAAACTTGCAAACAGAAATAAATAATGCGTATGTACACATGTGCACTCACACACACACACGCACATGCACACACACACACACACACACACACACACACACACACACACACACACACACACGCGCACACACACACAGCCTACACATACACACACACACACACACACACACATTTACACAAGCACACACTGACAGTATCACACACACTTGAATATATAAAAATACCACACACACACACACACACACACACACACACACACACACAACACACACACACACACAAAATGAATAGTGGAGGGATGAAGAATCAAGTAGTGAAAAAAAGAAAATAAAAAAAAAATAGAGCTACTTGCCTGGAACCGGTTTCTTGTCATGATGGAGCTGAAGACTGGAATTCTGTACAGCACCTTCTTAGACCAGTACAGTTCAATTGAAGGTAGCCGCACAATGCCCATCAGCAGAACCAGGCCCAGAAACTTCCTCATTTCTGCACCATCCACTTTCTCCCACTTGTTGGCCCTGGAAAACTGTGGAAGATTGGGGTGTGCCTCGAGAAACTGGTCAGCATACAGGTTTGTCTGAATGACGAGATGGTTGACTAGGTCAGAAAAAAATAATTCTAAATAGTCAACCGGCCTAAAATTAGCACAGCTGACCTTCAACCCCGGATTTCCAGTGAAAACTACACCAGGGTTGGGGTGCTGTGCATCAGCTTCTCGCCATTCTGTAACTAGCTATTGCTGACCACGCCTCACGCCACGCCCCCTGCCGCTTCCACGGGACCCTCGCCGTCGTCCAGACCCCCTACCACGTCCACGACCCCGTCCCCTCCTGACAGGAGGGGGTGCAGTGCTTGTTGATGGTAGAGGATCCCCCATTCCCTCTTCTTCACCCTCGCTAGCACTGGTTTCCTCGCTCGGCTCACTGCTTTCACTGGGAGCGAACGAAGGATCCACGTCATCACCAGCACCTATCTCCGATAAAAGTGGATGGTGCTGGTTCCCATCCGTCTCCTCCTCATCACTGATGTCAGGATCCAATCCTCCCAGGTCGTCTTCTCCACTGTCTTGATCGTTGAATATCTCATCCAACACATCAAGCGCAGTGTACCGCTTGAAAACAGGTCGAGCCGACGATGTGCTGGGTCTCGCTGCCATCTTGAATTCGCTAATCACTCTAACCTCTCAACTCGCGATTTGCATATCCTGTGGTCAGTTACTGGTGACGTGAAGGGTATGGGGCTCTTTGCTGACATCAGCAACAGAGTTGGAAACATTTTACGCAGTCATCTCTTGTGTAGATTTGCTCGCATTCCGTGATGAGTTTACTACGAGTGGCACTCGTATACGGGCGTGGTGAATTTCGGTTTTTACTACGAGCGTTACTCGTTCCAAGCAGAGAAGAGGTTAAAGCTGCAGGAAATACTCCAGTGGGGAAAGGAGGTATCCAGTGGTTGTAATTCATTATTTAATGTCACAACACATGAGCGCCATTCTCAATTGTTCAGTTCCAACAGAAATTCATGTCAATTCATAGAAACTTTGAGCACTTTGTCACATATCACAACAAATCCTCAGTTATTCATTTTCTTTCATACAACTGACGAATGCAGTCACCACAATGGTGACAATCATGTCAGTAAATCTATCTATTTCTTCTGTGCAAGTGCCTTTAGTCCGGGAGCATATTGTTGGAGCACAGGAGAGACCAGAGTCATGTGCTCATTCATGAGGACTCGCAGCTTTTCTTCCTCTGTCTTAAGGCCATGAGTTCGGCTCTTCAAGATGTTGATAAAAGCATGGCTCTCCTCTCCCCCTTGCTCCCCATGTAGCCAAAGTCCAAACCGCCACTTTGACATAAATGGCAGTATGTGACTCTCCAAAATATGTTGTTTTGGTATGATTCTGACACTGGGAAACAGCCTCCTATATGTAGACATGTACAAATCAATGCAGGATTTGATAATAGGCAGTGAACTCGGCGACAGTGACTGGCAGTGCGACACCTGCTGATGGATAATTGCATATCGCCTGTTGATCAGCTTGAACTTAGTAGCTATGTCACCAGCCTCCTGATGAAGATTTGGATCATCTGTCAGTTGCACAGTATGGCTGATGACACTGTCACAGATGTCGGTGTACACCTCCTCCTTCAGGTATCGGTGACAGTGGTTCCCAACCATTGACCTGCCGTGGTATGCCTGCATGGTGATCTTGTTTTTCTTCAAGACAGAATCAAGGTTGGAGGTAATGGGACCGCAGAGAAGAGGGAGATCTTTGCGCTGCTCTTTCAACTGTTCCACTTCCTCGATGAGAACAGTGCACTCATCATAGATGTTTTGGCGGCGGTCGCAGAAAGTGGCCAGTGCTTCTTCCACGTCTGGTTCAATCCAATGGTATTGGTGTTCTAGAAGATTTAGACGTTTTTCAGTGTCCATGATGGGCTTTGTAGCTTGGACATAGTCCTGAAAGGCTGGCGTGAAATTCTTGTCTGTGAGGGATTTATTCTCTTCTGCCAGTTTCAAAGCAAGTTTCTTGTCAAGCTCATGGCACTCAATCTCTAACAGAGTGTGATGTTTCTTCACAATGCCCAGTAGCAGGTGAAGATATGGAGGTGTTATCTGAAGAAGCTGTTGGTCCAACTGAAGAAGGGGGCGATGGATTACGTTCCCATATACCTTGGCCTTGGACTTTTTCCTGCCAGCAGATCTGTAGGCCCGGTAATCCCTCTCTAAGCTGTTTAATGTTCTTTTCACATATTCTGCCAGAGAGGCTGGGGAAATCTGAAACTGGAATTTTGATGCTTTGCACCACAAACACGGATGAGTTGCTTGTGCTGTGGAGAGTCCGAAAACTTTCTGAAGAAAATCATAATCGCCAAACATGAACAAACGAATTTGTTTCCCTTCCCATGTCATTTCTTGTAGGGCCTCTAATTGATCTTTGTATGGCCTGAGGACTTTCCGAAGGTTTTCGTGGGTGTCTTTGCAGTTTACCATGCAAATGAGGAAAGTATTGTGTTTGCTGTTTGGTTTTGTGACATTGGCGACTTGCAGCATGATTTTGAGACTCCCTCCTCCATGGTCTCCCCCAAGTTTGATCCATATCTCATCTGATGGAATGTTGTCATGCCAGGTCAGAAGGTCTGTTTCCTTGTACTTGTCGAGAAGGTCTTTGACAAACTCAGGTAGATCTTGAATACACGCCACAGGAGTCTGACGCACTTCTGTTGTGTTTTTCTCTTTGTTCTCAAACCTCAAGGCGACTTGTTTAATGTTTAGCCTTCCACAAAACACTTCTCTCTGTCTCTGTCTTTCCTTCTTTTCACTTTCACATTTAACTCCTGTCACCTTTAAGTACCTCTTCAAGATCCTCCACCTTGACCAGCTCAATCCCAAGTTGGTTCTCAGGGCAATGCCTTCTTTGCTGGACATGTGAACTAGACTTCTATGACCGGCTCTGGTAAGAATTGCCTGCATCTTATCTCTTCTACACAGTTTGAGCTCATCTGCCTGCTGTGTCGTAATGTCATGAGCTGAGCCTCCAGAAACTGTGCATCTTGCTTTTTGTAATGTTTTTGTTCTGCGCCTGATAACTGCTCTAGATGCTGTACTGGACGATTTTCTTGGGATGGTGATTTTCATGAAAACCAGTGGCTGTCCTCTTGTTTTGCAGCGAATGGTTGATTTGTCTCTTGAAGCACCAAGTTTCTCCTTGTTGAGAGCTGTCTGCAATTCTTCTTCATCCTTTGTAAAGGGCATCCTCACCTCATCAGGCGGTCTGACATTAGGTATTTTCTTTTGGAGTGGAGAAGTACCCATTTCAGTCACCTGTCTTATAGGTGAACAGCCTATTTCGCTTGTCTCAACTGATTTTCTGGGAGGCGAAATATACATATCCTTAAACGGAGAAGTGTGTGCATCAACAAGTGTGCGCCTCTTCTTAAGAGGAGTTGATGTCATTGGTGAAGAAAAATCAGTGTAGAAACTACTACTGTCAAAGGATGTGCTCGGGGTTGGCTGGTCTATGGACACATCCTCTCTTGACCTGTCAAATCCAGAATGTAATCTTTTTTTCCCTCTTCTACCTGCACTCCGTGGCCGCCCACCAAAAGACAACTTTCCAAAGTGTTCACAAACAGAACACTCAGCGATTTGCTTGTTGACATCAAATTCTGTCCATATTGATTTGGAAAACTCAATGTCAAACTGCACTTCAAGCTTTGCTTTCTGTCCATTTTCCAGTCGCTTTAAGCATTTGCAACACTTTTGACACATAACATTTGAGTGTTCTGTTGGCCTGTCGGTTCGGATATCAACCATGTAGTGTTTCTTCATAGAAAGAGCATACCTATCACAGCGTACTGGTTGAGTGGACTTGAATGTTGAACTTCCACCACAAATCCGACAAATTTTGCCAAGTCTTTCCAAATGTATCTGTTCTGTGTGCTCCATGATTAAAACCTTTTCACATTAACTTTGGTAATGCTCTATCTCCCTCTTTCTCCACCACACAAAGAAAATCCTAGTTGTTTGCATGTCACAAAATTGAAATTCATTTACATATAATATATGTATTCAAGAATTATAGTCAAGCAGATGGTTTCAAATACAACACTATCTCTTTTGCATTGTCATAAGCACACACATACAATCCATTTCCACAGAATACACACGAGATAATAATACCACAAGTATCCCTTCTGCTGCCAAATGGAAACTGACCGTTTACTGTGTAGAGGAACTAGAAACTGAAACTTGCCGGTTTTACTAACAGACTACTAGACCCAAGCCAGGAAGGGAGTGTTTAGATTAGCGCCAGGGGGATGAGCAGGGCACTGGCACCTATCAACAGTGGCCTAATTAAACCCATCCCAGTGGCTGCTATGTCTGGCAGCCATACAAATCTTTCCCACGTTACAATAGAGGGGAGACAGTTCTAAACCATGCTATAGTTGTAGAGTGTGGTAAAAGTACTTGCTTTCTGTAATGAGGTGAGAAAGTTGTGTAATTTTGAAGAAAAACGGGTCATTGCAAAAGACTATACATAATATGTAGCGTAGTTAACAGAGAGTTATTAAAAGTAAAAATCGACTTTGTCTCACAAAATTTATGTGCTTGTGTAAGTCAGAGTCTTCTCTATCTGATCTATGTGTTCACTAAAAGACTGAGATACAGCGCCAGTAGTAATCACTTAAAAACAGTGGGCACTGTATTCTGCTTTCAAACTCCCAGAGAAGGCGCCAGGTATTCCCTCCGCTGTTATCAGCTGCGCTATTTTTAACACAGCCGCTGTGGCTTAGCAAAATGCAGTATCCTGTTTCAGCTGAGGGAAAGGGAGAGAGCGTACTAAGTGTAAGGCGGGTCTGACTAGGGCAACAGCAGTGGAAGGTTTCATTGGCAAAATCTCAGGAAGGCACTCTCGCCACAGCTTGAGAATTGCACTTTGGCACACAATCTGTTCTGTCCCCGAGGCATAGCAGGACTCCAGGTAGACACCATAGAAATAGGACTTGGTGCATGAAGTGGGTAACAGTTTCAAGTCATCCCTGGCGTAACCAGGAATTCGGCCGGGAAGGAGGATGGCATGCTGTTCTGCAAAATTTGAAATAAATATCACAACGTCAAGTCTGCTCGAACGTAAGAGCATTGTGAGGACTGCGATGTTTATTTCCATGGACTCTCGTCACAACTCATTTTCTTGATAATGACATCAGATTTGTTAGCCTATCTTTGAACACTCCGTGAATGAACGTGAATGTGTCCCAGCATATCTTAATAATAATAATAATAATAATGGCTTCTTATATAGCGCTTAATCAAAATAATTTCTCTAAGCGCTTTACAAAAACATACTGCATTCACCTCTCCTACACACACAACCACACACCTCATAAACAACTACGAATACCACCACTACAGAAACCAACAAATCCTACGAGCACAACACTCACTCATCTCAAACATTGCTACAAAACCAAATCACACAACGTTCAATTATACAACAAACACATGCAATAGAAAACACACCCTGAAACAGTATGTCAAAACAAGGCTTAGACGGCTATGACATAGGTGGTACCCCTACGCAGCATTGACTAGTTGTGAGAAAATAGATGGGTTTTAAGTTTAGACTTGAAAGAAGAGAAATAATCTGAATGTCTGAGAGAGTCTGGCAGTCTGTTCCACATCAATGGAGCTTGAAAAGAGAAAGACCTTTCACCAGTAGTAGTTCTGAAGCGAGTCATTTGTAGAAGGCGGTCATCTGCAGAGGAGCGTAGTTGTCGAGAGGGAGTATAGATTTGAAGAGATCCGAGAGATAAGAAGGTCCATTTTCAAAGAGAGAAGAGAAAGTGAGAGTTGAGATTTTGTACGAGATACGGTTTGAGACAGATAACCAGTGAGGAGTGAATTTGGCGAAATGTGATCATATTTACCTGCTCTACAGACTACCCAGGCTGCATGATTTTGGATTCGCTGTAATCTTTCTATCAGGTATTTCGGAAGGCCGGCCAAAAGTGAGTTGCAGTAATCTATTCTAGATAAAACAAAGGCACAAATGAGAGTTTTTGTAGCATCTGTAGAGAGAAGGTGACGTACGGAACTGATTCTTCTTAGTTCTAAATAAGCAATCTTGCAAATATTTGAAACTTGTTTCTCAAAGGAGAGGGATTGGTCAAGAATGACCCTAGACTGCGGACAGAGGTGGACACAGAAACAGTACAGTCATTGATAGTGACAGTTGAAGGTAGAGAAGGATGGTTAGGTTGTTTGTCACGAACATGAATTCCGTCTTGTCGTCATTTAGTTGTAGTTTGTTGGTAAGTCATCCAGTCCTTTAGGTCTGCAATGCAGCCCTGCGCCCGAGAAATCAGTGAGTCAATTTTAGCAATGGGAGCCGACTGATGAAACTGTGTATCATCAGCAAAGCTCTTGTGCAACATGGCGTGACCACCAATGACGTCAGACACAGGACCGGCATACAGCACAAAAAGGACTGGCCCCAGTACAGAACCCTGAGGCACACCGTACCTAAGAGGAGAACTGTCTGAGTATCTGTCCTGTACACACACTGTCTGAGTCCGTCCAGTCAAGTAAGAGATAATCCAGTCGAGGGCTGTGTCTTTGAAACCAAAGGAAGTTTGAAGCCGTGAGAACAAAATATTATGATCGATCGTGTCAAATGCTGCGGAAAGATCCAGCAATGCTAACAAGGAAACGTTCCCATCATCAAGCCCACAGAGGAGGTCATTGACTACACGGAGGAGTGCTGTCTCACAGCTATGGCCTTGTCGGTAAGCAGACTGATGAGGATTCAAGAGGTGATTCTTTTCGAGGTGTTCTAGAATTTATTCCAGAGCAATCTTTTCCAATAATTTTGATAGAAATGACAAATTTGACACAGGCCGATAATTCTTTAGAACGTTTTTGTCTAGTGAAGGTTTCTTGATCAATGGACGTACCACTGCAGACTTGAAGATTTCAGGAACGTGACCAGAGGACGGAGAGGTATTGATAACATGAGTAATAAGGGGTAGAACATCATCGATACACTGGAAGAGCAAGTGAGTAGGAATGGCATCAAGTTCACATGATTTAGGGCTGCATCGCAAACAAAGTTTTTTGACATAGTCTTGGCTAACAGGGCTGAAAGAAGTCAAAGGAGGTCCACAGTAAACTTTGTCATTCAGGGAGTGTACAGGTGCAGTAGAATATAGGTTTTCACGGATAGTATCAATTTTGCCATTGAAAAACTCTAAGAATTTCTGAGGGAGCTCTTGAGCTTGGAAGATGGTGGGGAGGGTGGAGCAGCTGACTTTACCTAACAGACTATTTGTGACATTGAACAACTGCTTGGCCGTATTACAAGCCAATATCTTTGAAGAATAGAATAAAGTTTTTGCTTGATGAACAATATCAGTAACATGATTTCTAGCGGTTTGATATATTTCCCAGTATACAGTCAGACCCGTGGCGCGCCATCGCCTCTCAGCCCTCCTCCTCTCCTGCTTGGCCTCCGACAACTCAGGACCCACTGTGCTGTGCCATTGACACAATGAGCGATCAGAGATCAAGCGCCTGTTCACTGGAGCATGCTTATCAAGCATGGCACGGAGGGCAGAGGTCAGCTGAAAAGCCGATGGCTCACTCGGTATGGCCGTGATCAGATCAGATTTGAAAGCCTCTATGTCGATAGCAGAAATTTTCCTAACTTCCTTGTACGTCTTTGGAACAGCGGGCCTAATGTCTAATTCACACTTCACAGCATAATGATCCGATGCTAAGTTAGTGTCAACAGTTGAAGACTTGAGTAAATGATCACTGTCTCTGTAGACTACCCAGTCTACTGTGTTACCTTGTTTGTTCGTTTTTTCATTCACGGATTGCTGGAGTCCAAAAGTATCTAAAATTTCTAACACCTCAGGCGTGTATCCAACTGTGGGCTTATTGAAGTGGAAATTGAAGTCACCAACCAGTAACAATGTTCCTGGAAGGTCATTTACAATTCAAGAAAGTCTGGAAGTTCATTGATAAACATGCTGGGAGTAAGATTGTTCTTTTTACTGGGTACTGGTCTGTAAATCCCGAAAATATTGGTGACAAGAAAGCTAGGTAGGGACAGCTTCAGGTGAACAAGTTCAAAGGTCCGGTGCTGAAAAGCAAAAGAAGAGTCAAAAGAGCAATAGGGCAGCAGCTTATCAGAGATGACGAAAGCGATTCCTCCTCCGCAGGTGGTGGTGGGGCGAGGGAAGGACTTGGATGTATAACCAGCTGGAGCCAGGTCTTGTAGCTTTGGTTCATCCCACTTTCCTTGAACCACGTTTCCGTGACGCAAAGAATGTCAATATCATTGGACAGCATAAAGTCATTCACAGCAGATCGTTTCTTGTTACAGGTAGCACCAAGAGACTGGGCATTAAAGACAGTCAGTGTAATGTTTGTCGTTGTTGTCTGTGTGTGAGGAGCCATAGGCACATGAATCAAGTTGCGGCAGTTTACTGAGCGAGTGTGGTTGTGGCGAAAGTAGTGAGAGTGGTGGGAAACATTACCGACTGTAGGTATTGCCCTCCGTTTCCTCCTCCCTCCCCGTGCTGTGCGACAGTGAGGAAGGTCACGGCCAATCCTGAAACGCCGCAGTTTCACGTTGAGCGAGGGGTCGAGGGGCGAAGGTCGCTCACTACACTTCAGCAGTTGTTCCCGCGTGTAGACTTGGCGAGAGGTTTGACGAGGGAGAGGGAGGCAGAGGTTGGGTGGTGGTGGAGGCTGGGTCGAGTAGGCATTGGCGAGAAAATGAGTCAGCAAGTGTTTCTGCCCGTGCAACACACAGGCCGAACGGAATGGCGCCTGTTGAGAGCATAGCGTGCTGGCAAGGTTGGCCAAGAAGAAAAACCAAATTATCCTCAAGTCCGTGGGGAGGGAGGCACAAAAATTAATCCAAAATGACGAACAATTCCTCACATACATCCTGGTACAAAACTTTACAGTCTACAATCGCAAGAACGGCCACAAAACGACGAAAAATGCACAGACACCACACTCAGCCTGCTAGGCGATTGACAGTTCACACAGGCATCTACTATATCTTGTAGCCTTTGTGGAAGTAATCCTTTCTCACTCGCTTCCTCTCTGTCTGCAGCTTCTGTTTTGGACGTTGAGTCATGTTGTCAACATGAATACCAGCCAGGATTTGTGAGAGGATGACTAGGTCCAGTTCATCTCTTGAATGACTTTGGTGGGTGGCTCGCAGATCCTGAAGCTGTGTTGTGCTGAATAGGAGACTGCAAGGTTTCCATTGTTGTACTTGCAGCTGCAGGTAAATGGAAGCTGGCATTTTTTATCTTCCTTGCCAGCAATTTCTGCAAACTGGAAGATGACAGGGTCCACCTTGGCCTTCTGATCAACATCAATGTTGATCAGAGAAAAGTTGTCCTCATCACCTTTCATTACCATTATGATCTGGAAAAAAGTATAAAACAGGATATTATTCTCATAGTCTTTGCTTGAGTTAAACAAAGTTGCTGTATTCAGGTAAATCTCTACCACATGCACACACCACACACACACACACACACACACACACACACACACACACACACACACACTATCTCACACACATACTCACACACACACACACACACACACACACACACGCACACACACACACACACACACACACACACCCCACAGGTTCATTAAGCAGCTTGTGAGGTTAACCCTAATAGCGTTATGTGCATTTTCTGCAAAGGCCAGGGCATTTTGGAGCATTTGCACCTTGCACTTTTAACATCTTAGCTTGACTTTCTTTGAACAGTAACGTATGCAAAAGTATATATTTTCAGAAAGGTAATTGAATAAACTTTGCAAAAATTTAATTTTCATGCTTTGAAAAACTATGCTGTGGTCACATGACCTTGCAAATTCAAGATGGCCGACACTGGGTTTTTTTTACCGACTTCTACAATGATCTGTATCCTCATGATTTATCACAAAACTATAATGAAAATCATGATTAGATAGAAAATTCAATTACCTTTCCAGAAATATATAACTTTATGGGTCTTCTTCAAATATGTTTCACTGTATGCATGTTTTGAAACAATACACTGAAGTTGAGAAAGGGAGATAAACTGACAGACATGACCTCTATCTAGGATAAAAGGAGAAACAAAATATTTGCTGTTGTTTGTTTGTATTTCAAGTTGTCATCATACAATACATGTTTGACAGTTGTGTGGAGGTGTTTACCTGACATGCTGCTTCTAACTCCTGACACCCTACTCTTGACAATTCTATTCTCGTCGTCTTTTCTCTTCCTCCCCCGGCGTTTCAATGGTTCATCAGAATGAACATGAAGGGGTTCACACTTCTCATGCAGTCCAACACCACATTCAAGACACCACCTTCTTGATTTCCTCCTCTGTTGTGGGGTTGAACACACTGCACAAGCCAGTTCAGACCTTCCCTCCAGCAACACAAGGCGATGTTTTGGGACTGGTGTCACTGGCCAAGAAGGGCCAGGCTGATCTTTCTCAACTTCACACAGGCTTTTGACAACACAGAGAATAAAGTTCTTTCTGTCCATTGCTGAGCCCACATTTCTCTATTTATACAGTTCATGTGCATTCAAAAGTGCAATGTCCAAGAAATTTCTGAATATCTTCACCCAATACCTATGAGTAGCCCTCTCACCAGCAAAATGGTACGATTTCTTGTCACTCAGATCAACACCACCCATGAAAGTATTATAATCAAAAATAACAGAAGGTTTTGTTTTATCTTTCCCCCTAATATGTCTTGTTTCATTTTGAGCAACATGCTTTGTACTCAAAAGAACAACGTGTTGTCTACGCATAATCCACATAGTTTTTGATTGTGTGATAAGAGTGCGAAGCAGGTGATGTTGGGGTTGGTACCTGGCTGGTAAGGTTTGTCACACAGTGTGACCTCACACTTTGCACACTTCAGTGATGATTTCCTATGCCTCACCCCAGGGTGACGCTTGGCACGAAGCGTGCAAACATGGCACTTCCAATATTTGATTGCCCCAGTGCCACTTTCAACAGTTCCTATTGGTGTAGAGAAGTGTCCTGCTGCACCAACCAGCCTGGTCTGGGGTTGGAGGTTGGGAAGGACCTGGAACAGGAGGAGCATTGGCATGAACATCAACAGGTGTGTTGACAGGAGGAGGAACGGGGGGGGGGGGGGGGGGGGGGGGGACTGCTTGCTGTGCGACTTGCTCTGCTTCTGTGGCGACACGAAGTAAGTACCTATCATTCATTTCGAGGCCAACAGCCTCCACAAATTTCCGCAGCGGCATCTTTCTGCCATGAAATTTCTCATGCAGGATTGAAGCTTGGATGAGACTTAAAGTGAACATGTGGAAAAAAACCTTTTTCCACCACTTCATTGTCTTTCTGTGGAAAGGGGCATATGCCATGAGCTGGTCACACTTGTTGACCCCTGACATGTACAGGATGTAGTCCTGCATTGCTGCAGGTTTCATTTTCTGGATATTTGGATTGTTCTGCGAAATGACGTTCCTTATCAGCCTTGGGTCCGTCTTTGTTGTAAGCAGATGGACTGGCTTCGTATCCATCCACCGCAGCACAGATACCACCGCACCTGCACACAAAACAAGCGTTCAGACTTGTGGTTATAACGATATCATGAGGAGTGTCTGCCTGCATGTAAATTATATGAAATATTCATGCGTTTGAAATTTGACACATGATACACACATGTACACGTATGCACGCACTCCACGGCTGTTTAAGGGTGATCACTTAGTTTCGTCCCGCGGCGGCAGCTGTAGCAGCGCGAAGCCCACTGAGTGCTGCCCTGACCTAGAAATACGAGCTCGTAGCTCCGCCTTGTTACCGGCGATCTCGCTACGCCGTATAAGCGCAGTAGTAACTATTACAAACAAGTAACTTCAGTTTTCCACTAATTTTCTCAAGAGCTTTGTTTGTATTGGTCTGTAATGTGCATCATTAAAAAGCTGAGATTTTTCTCAATAAAATGATATGTAACTCAACACGTTACGTAGAGTCTACATGTAAGTGTCCAACTAAACGCACAGAGAAGAGAGAGAATGAAAGACGGTGTTGACATGATTTTCAATCTTCGACCGTGAAATGATCAATGTTCCAACGCCGGTAAAATCCAAATGCCAATTCTCGAATAAAAGTAAAGGCACACATTAGAAGAATGTTGTCTGTAGGGGACGGCTGTTTTTCATTTTTCATGTTTCGCGGCTTAGGGGCCACGTATAGCGTATCGTAATAACACATGTGACAGCTAAGGTAAACAGGGATGCGGGCGAGGCGGTTGGTGGTTACTGGTTCTGGCAGCTCATTAATCTTTAGAGTCTTCAGTGAATGTTGGTATCATTTCAGTCCTCTGGATAACGCTTACCACGTACTCACTGTGGCAGAATTCCTTTGTGCTTGATAATTGTGTATAGTGTTGCCTTGGACATTTTCGTTTGAAATATAAGTGTACTGAGACGACCAGAGTCAGGTTTTGCATGTTGTAGTCGTTGATTATCTCTGTTTATTTTCTTTTGTTTTTGTTGCGTGTGTGTGTGTGTATGTGTGTGTGTGTGTATGTGTGTGTGTGTGTGTGTGTGTGTGTGTGTGTATGTGTGTGCATGCACATTTCATGAGGCAATTAATAAGGGCCAAAATACATTAAGCAAAGTGCAAAGTATTCCTCTCTCTCTCTCTCTCTCTGTCTGTCTGTCTGTCTGTCTGTCTGTCTGTCTGCTTGGATGTTTATGTGTATGCATTTCATAAATGAAATAAGTAATTAAAGACTTTTTGAGTATTATTATCATTGTTAAGCAAAATACATAGTATTCTTGTGCGTGTGTTTGTTTTTGTTTGATTGTTTTTTGTTTGTGTATGTGTGGTGGGGGGGGGGGGGGGGGGGGGGGGGGGAGAGCGACAGACAGGCAGCCAGAAAGATTTCAGTGTAGTTAAGTGGGTATGATATTCAGGAGTTTTTATTTCTTTTTAATACCAGTGAACCTAAAGTTCTCGTAAATGTATTAAGTTTTCTCTCCCTCCCCCCCCCCCCTCTCTCTCTCTCTCTCTGTCTTTCCATTTTTTTTAATGAATGGTGGTCTCGGTATCGTGATCCCAATCTTGACTCTTGCATGGACATGTGTGTATACGTTCCTACTATGGCAGTAAGGAGATTGCCGTATACAAGACTATCAGTGAAATGTTGGTGCTAGTGTGAAAGATAATGGAGTCTATGCCGTTCGTTATCAGTGATCTCGATTTACCCACCGCTACCTCCACAAGAAGCAAAAAAAGATCCGTTTGATAAGTCAGTCTGTTAAAACATACTTTACTCTTCCTGTGTATGTGTTTCTTTCTGCTGTAATAACTGGTGAACTCTTGTTTTCGTTGTTGGAAGTTGGCTTATTTTTCTCATGAAACAGTGAAGGCGCGATATTTTCAGAATCGTTCTCCTCCTTTTCTGTGTAATCCCGTTACACATTATGGCAACAAACCAGTTCGTGTTTGATATCTATGTGTAGGGGAGAGAGTCTACTTTTCGGTAAGATTGATAATTACATATATGGATAAATGACCAAAACAGTATTGCGGGAAATGTAGAAACAGTAGTAATCACGGCACACAAAGGCAGCCACACAGTCCTGCTTGCCTACCGATGACTCACAGCTCAAAACCGCTGACGGGCCGTATAGCGTAGCGGGTAAGCAGGAAAACACGCCTCTTGCGTGCGAATCGCTGCCACCGTGTCCGAAAACTAAGTGATCGCCCGGCGGCCGGTTTAAACAGCCGTGACTCATGCACACACATATTTTTGTGTGCACTCATACACATACACACACAAACACAGAGGCAATCAAACACACATACATACACTCACATGCACACAAACACACCTCCTTCAGTTTCTTGTGCACAGACAAATAATTATGCGCACACAAAGATGGAAAACACTTTACCTTGCCGAAAGACTTTGACTTCTCCTGGCCGAGGCAGTGGGGTGGTCTTGAGTTGAGGCGGCATCCCCTTCCTGTTGGCCCACACAGTGCCTTCTGTGTGGGTCATGTGGGCGCCAAGTGTCTCAGCAAGTTGAGGACAGCAATAGTAGTTGTCCACATACATGGTCCGGTTCTTGTTCAGCAAAGGCTCGGCAAGGCGAACAACCACATCAACTGGTCGGTTGCTCAGGCCAGGAACAGCTCCAAATATTTCGAAGTTGAAGACGTAGGTAGACTCCGACTCACAAAGTTCATAAAATTTAATCCCCCACTTGACCGGCTTATCTTTCATGTAGACCCTGAAGCCAAGTTTTCCTCTCCAGGGACACATTGCTTCGTCCACACAAATGTTACCCATTGGGGTGTAGAGAGCCTTGAATCTTGTCTTCAGAGCCTCGTACACTGGCCTGATTTTTGCCAGAGGGTCATAGCCTGGCTGGTTCCTTGGCACAAACAAGTCATTGTCACTGACATGTAGGATTGACAGCATCATCGTAAATTTGTCCCTGGGCATGCTGTTGTGTGTAAAGGACGACTGAAGAATAGGGGAATTACTCCAGTAGTCGCTGACCTGAGGTTGTGGACCAAAGACATGCACACAGATTGTCAAAAATCCAAGCAGGTCAGTGCGAGTGATGCCAGTGTCAACACGAAAGTGATTGAAGATGCTCCCCTTCGTCAGTGGTCAACGTATCGTTTCCTTTGCATATTTGTTACTCTGGAACACGATGATGTCCAACATATCGTTCGTGAAGAAATTGCTGATCACAGGGAAGAATGTGAAGTTCTCGTTCCATGGTTTTAGAAAAATGTTGAGAAACGCTTCAGCATTCTCTTCACCACCCACTTCCATCTCCTCAGTACTGTCAGGCATCGCTTCGTCTGACTCTTTGTCATACTCGGTACTGAGTCGAAAGACCGAGTCTTGGTCGCTGGAAGTGTCACTGGGTTGAGGGCCGACATCCGAGTCTGTCTTGACAAACTCACTACACATCGAGTCATCTTCTTCTTCAAGGGAGCACATGGCTCAGAAATAAAAAAAAAGAAGAAAAAAACTATTGAAGATATTTTGATGAAATTTTGCACACATGTTTAATATGAGCAGATAAACATCTGCACACAGTTTGAAGACTTTATGTCAAATAGGTTTGAAGATATTAAAAAAAAATTTTTGACATGGTCACTGCCAACCTGTACAAAAAATCACATCAGCCGACCTTTCATAAAGCATGATAGCGGTTGGCAATAAGCAACCGTAGTAAAAACATGGTTTTGAGAAAACGGCCGTTAAAGTTTGAGAAGTATTTATAAACAAAATTTTTACTTTTAAACGGCATAAAATCAGAATATATGGTGAAGTATGACAAGATTAACAATATGTAAGACCAGCTGAGAGTGTTTTTACACCCCACTTCAAAGAATATAATTTTAGAAGGAGCCTGGTCCGTACATCTGTCCTTCGCGTGGTCGACGCATTTCTCTCTCTTCCCGCTTCTTCGCTTCCACACGCTTTCTCTTTGATTTGGCAGCTTCTGAAGATCTTTTGGTGGCTTCTTTGACTCTGACCAAGTCAGACTTTTCAAAAAACGCCTCAGCATGTGCCCCTGCAATAATCTCCAGCTCAGCAAGCACATCTATAAGGGCTGATGATCCTTTGTTGAATCGTTGGACACAAACAGCCACAGCAGCAAGGACAGTGTGCTTGCTTGCCCAGTGTTCCTTGGGGCAAGCTCTCCACACCAACGAGTGGAAAGACTCATTAGAATTTTGAGTCTTTCCCGACAGACATCTCTGCAACAGCTGAGGATCTCCAAGCCGCTTGTAAACTGGAGAAAGTGCAGAGATGACGGTCCGTGGAAGAGGATTTGAGTGTGGATGAGGTGTATCGTTGGTCGCCTGGGCTCTTTTAAAAAAACACCAGGAGTTGGCCCCATCCGGACATCGCAGATGGTGTGGATCATCGTCTGTGCTCATTGTGTGGAAGAAAGAGGCCCACACAGCTTGCTCCATTTTCTTCAGGTCACCAGCATTATCTTTGATGGCCTGGCCATAGTAGTTGGTGAGCTGGGTAATTCGCTTGTCAGTGAGCCCCCCTCTTCCACCAATATGTTCTTTGATGGCCTTCTGCTTCTCCACAAGGTTTCTCAAGGCTCTCCCCATTCTCTTTGTTACATGGTTGACACACTCAATCTTATTGATGCTGCAGTCAGGTCTGTATGGAGCGGCTTCCTTGACAACAGCAAATGCCTTGGCGTCTCCATCACTGAGCATGTTTGTATACCTGAAATTGTGAAGCTGCAGAGACCTTTCATACATGATAACAGCAGCTTTGGTCTCCATTGCAGCAGAAGAACAGTTGCAGTTTTTCTGGCAGTCAGGTTCATGCTTCTGCCAGAAATCTGCATGCTCTGGAGAATCTGAGGAGGGACTAATTCCGCATGCATGACAATAATTACTGAAAACAACATAATCTATAACAAGCCCAGACAAAATTTCTATAACAGTGGCGATGCCGTTATGGGATGTTCTTCCCTGGCAGTGCCAACTGCCATCAAAGGATACAGAAATATCCAAAGGCCTGTCTGCTGAGGGTTCACCAAGCTGCATCTCCTTGTAGACCTCCCGCACGTGTTCAGCTGCTTCTTGGAGATGGATCTCTCTGTACAATGACAGGCTTTGGCAGTGTAGACCTTTTGATGCTTTTGCCAGGGTTTCAGGTGCATTGGGGGGGCAAATCAATCATCCCAGAAAACCGACAAAGCTGAGTGAAGCCAATGCCATTGACCGAAGCAGCAGCAACAATCCGACGATCGATGTCATAACTCCTGCCTGTCTGTTTTGAGGTCATGGTTTCTGCGACAACAGCCTGGCAGGAAACGCATCTCACTGACAGACAGCTAGCAGTCCCCTTTCTCTTGCTCTTATCCTCAAAAACAGCAACCTGAAAAGCATAAGATGTGAGAATAAAATATGAGAAATTAGGGAGGTTGGTTGCAATAATTCATTAAAAAAAAATACAGCATTGCATGTTCTTTTTTATAGTGTGTGCAACTTTGTCAGTGTGTGTTGATCAAAGTCACATCCATTGATTGAGATTGGAAAAAAGCTTACACATTTATGTAGGCTATAGGAGAATGTCAATGCCATGTAGAAAGTAATTGTGTTGTGTGAGACCACAGCTTGTTTTTGCTTCCAATAGGCCTATGTGCAACTGGTGTGTACTGTATTGTGTGTATGTGAATTATTTCAGCATGTCCAGAATAAAATTGAATAGGCCTAAGTGTGTTGTAAGTTATTTTTCATCCACATCACAGTCACAGTCTATGCATGCACTCCTACTTACTGTGTACCAATGGCCTTCTGTTTGGGTCCCTGCAATTTAATTAATTACCATACTACAACAACAAAGAGTAAAAAATAGTATACCAACCTTCCGATCTTCAAAGTTGTGCTTGCATCGTTTGCACCGAAACAGTTCCAAAAGCCGATTCAGTGTAGTGATGTCGACGATGACGTTTGAGCCAGAAGATGATACATTCGTATCATCATCAGATGAATCGACGTCAGCATCCAACTTTCTCTTCTTTGGAAATAAAGAAAGTTTTCTTTTTGATGAAAGAGAAAGATCGGAATGATCATCTGGTGCTGTTGAGGTAGATGGCTGCCCAGCGCTGATCTATTATGAAATCCCATGTGAAGGGAAGTAACTCTTGCAATTTCGGACAGTGTCTAATTTAAAAAAATGATTAAAAATATAAATACTACCTTTTGATTCAATGAATTATTTTCCTGTATTTTGCATACAATGAAGCACTCAAAGAAAGAGAAAAACCCCAGGTTCATATGGCTATTTACTCACAAAAAAAAAGAAAATGTCAACTTTGATGGTGAACGTGACCAAAAAATTTACAGGTCCGGTATTTTAAAGTCAAAGAAGCAGTTCTGAAATGTTTCTAAACACTATACAGATACCAAGACAGTCTACTGCAGAAGCTCTGTATGAAACTGTGCAAAACAATGTCTTTTGCACAGATGGGCCTTGCAAATTGAGCACCCCATAACAGTTTCTTTGCTGTGGCCGCTTGGCTGACAACGCCCCATCTTCAAACACTGAACACAACTCTTCTTGCGACCTGGCAGGCGAATCAGTGGGTGCTCAGTTGGGTCAGTGACAGCACGCCCCATTAAAGTTGGCTGCATGGTCACTTGCCGCTTGGTGATGACACTGCCATGCACCAATCCCTCGAAGACGGAGAGCCTGAAGTACAGCAGATCCTGGAGCCGTTTGGACCTGGGTCTGGGGGAGTTGGTCTTGCAGAAAAATGATGGAGTTGATCAGGCTGTTCTGGACAAAGAATCAAAACAAATATCTCCACCACTTCCTGCAGGATCGACCCACAGGGTAGTAGGCCCAGTGCTGGTCATGAAGATCCACCCCGCCCATGTATCTGTTGTAGGTGATGACGGGCTGTGGGACAGGCACTTCTTCACGTTTGCCTGCAATCAAAGCGGACTAATTTTGAGTCTTTTGTTTGGGATTAAAAAGAACACATTTAAATAAATAAGGTTTTTTATATTAAATTTGGAAAGTAAATAAAAAGAAATATGCTACAAATAAAAATAAAAGGAATACACTATAAAAAAAATAAATAAATAAACACTTACCTATATAGCCTACCTACTTTATAGGGCGGAGGTGCTCATGTCTGAAGATAAGTTGTTTTCTATCCAGATGGAAACTGTAGTGATAATAGAAGACTGAAATGTTCACTCACCTTTACCAGTCTAACGAGGTGCTTTTCCCATCACTGGATCAACATTGGTGGACAGGACAGCAATGGTGCGCTTGTCTTGCCAGAGTGTAGCCACCATCGACCTCTGCTGCCGGAACTTGACCTCCCCTTTCTGCATCTTCTGGCCTTTCTTCCCCTTTCCTGACTTGCTGACCTTCAGGTCATCCGGCCAGCCTTTGCGGTTCATGTGGATGGTGCCACATGAACGTGTCTTATGGGCCAGAAGCTCATCAGCCAGGGCGACGGATGTGAAAAAGTTGTCATGGTAGAAGTGGTGCCCCTTCTCCAGGTAATTCTTCCCCACAGTCATCACTACATGGTGTCCAAGACCACCTGCAATAAAATATATACTAAGTCAAACTATTTATGTCAGCGTGTTGCTGTTTTTTATTGGTGTGTTTTTCTTTTTATAGAAAGAAAGGGAGACAAGAGAATCTGGCATTGTGTGAATGTTTGTACGTACATGGAATAATAATACTGGTTTTGTTAGATAATACTTGGTCAGAAATCAAACCTGTATTTATACAAAACAAAAAAGGGAAGATAATAAGAAGTGATCAAGCAAAATGATTGTACATTTACATGAAAAAAAATCTCCACAGTCAGTCCTGTCTGATAAAAAAGTATTTCATGTTCTTCCATACCTCTACCCTTCACTCCACCCCTACTCACACCCCATCTCTTCCCACCCACCCACTGTCCTCATTCACAAAAAAGTGAAACATAACTTTCCATTTTTTGTAGAAATAAAATTCATAAATGAAACACTAACCTTTCAATGGTTGTTGCGCCTTGCCAGTGTACACATCAAAATCCAGCAAGTAGCCAGTCGTGGGATCTGCGCTGCACCAGATCTTGATCCCCCATGGTGTAGGCTTGGACTTCATGTACTGTTTGAAGTGCAATCGCCCGTTGAATTTCACCATGGCCTCATCAATGCTGATAGCCTGCCCAGGCTTGTACAGCTCCCCACACTTTGCCTTGCAAGCATCAAGAACTGGGCGCACTTTGAAAAGAGGGTCATGGTTGGCATGTCCTCTTGGGCAGAATTTTGACCTATCATTTTAGATGGAAATATTGGCCAATTTTCTCAAACCTTGTTCTTGACATGAGACCTGAAATACAAGGCACATTCAGCTTGTCATCACTCGACCAGTAGTTTTCTTGTTGGGGCAGAATATGAATACCCATCATGATGTTGATGGCAAGATAAAGCTTGATGTCGCGCAATGTGACTGGCTGCCATCTTGGATCCGCCTTCTTTTCTTCCTGCACTTGAGTAGCATACAAATTTGTTTGCTCTACAATCTTTTCCAGCATGGAATCCGAAAAAAAAAAGAGAAAAGTACTCCAGGGGACTTGCACCAACAGCTAGATTGTGCACAACATCAACATTTTCTTTGAAACTGTCGACTGAAACCTTGCCTAAGTAATCTTGCCAGTTTCGCTTTGGGAGGTTAGGCAGTCGATCCACACTTGACCTACTTTCACCATCACTTTCTTCACTGTCACTTTCGAATTCGTCAGCGACTGCTTCAAAATCAATATCCAGGTCGCTTTCCACATCGTCTTGATCAACTTTCATGAGTTCTTCGCGTGAAAAACCCTCAAAAACTTCTCCATCGTCGTCTGAATCGTAGTTCAGCATGCGCCATAACTCTTCGTCGGACATCAAACTCATTTCGCAAACTTTGAAAATTCGTAGCTCAGCTAAAACACAATCGATTTTGACCTAGTAAAATGCAAATGGCACAGGCGGAAGTGCTGCAATCGAAGCTCTCGCTCTGGCGAGAGTCTCTTTTATGTAAACAGCGATGGCTGCGCTCATAGTTACCACGTATTTAGCGGGCGCTGACAGGCGCTCTACGGGAATGCGATACGGATTTTTAGCGGGCGCTCCAGCTGAACGTTCAGTGGGTTAATCAGTCGCCACTTCAGATCGCGTCGGCGCCTCTCCTCGGACATTTTTCTTCCCCTTTCTCTTTTTGCCATCTCTGTGGACAATTCTCCACTTTTTTCCAGGCTGTGGCATTTTCTTAAAGGCTTTAATTTGATCTATGTGAATGAAAATCGGCAACAATCAAAATTCAAGCAGACTCGACTGGAAAAAGCGATGCCATATTGGAAAATATCACGTGGCGGTTGGAACCAATGAGCTATTTTTTAACATCGCGGAGCCAATCACAAGCCTTTGCTCAACCCATTCAGTGGGGGTTTTGCCAATCGGGTGCGTTCGTATTTGCTGTTCGGACGTTTCCGTGAATGGAAATTTCCACAAGTGATTCACCTCAGGAAATATGTCGGTCAAGTTTGTACAATTTGCTGGTGATGCCCAAGGCTCAAACAGTGGTGCATTATCCACATTATCCAGATCAAAAGCAGACTGTAGACTTTACAAATCTAACATGGTTCTCATAGGCATGAGTTAGAATAATAAATGATAAAATTATAAACTTTTAGAATAATAAACGATAAAAATGCAAACATGGAGTCCCAGAACTTTCTACACTTGGCAGACCCCACTTTTCAAGTGCGGAGAATGCAACCTTTAGACTACTAAAAAGTGTAAAACAATAAACAAGTATGATCAACAGGAACATTGTCAAATTAACATCAGATATACAAGCAATTCAAAGATCAGCAAGAACATTTTCAAATCAACATCAAATCATTCCAGAGAATAAAGGGTCAAAAACAGTATGTACAAATCAACATCAAATTATTCAAGCAATTAAAAGATCAACAAGAATATTATCAAATCAACATCAAATCATTCCAGAGAATAAAGGATCAAAAACTAGTTACAAATCAGCGTCAAATTATTCAGGCAAATAAATGATCATCAAGAACATTTTCAGATCAACGTTAAATTATTCTAGCAAATAACCAACGTGGACACTTTCAGTTCAGTATAAAATCATGTACCAGTAACTATGAGTGACGAGTTTAACTTAGCCTGCCTAGAAATTTGGCTAAGAACCATAACCTATTTGCTGGGGAAATTTCAGGAAAAAAACGGTATATTTTGTTATGCTTGTTACATGTTTGTGACCAGGAGAATTTTTGAAAAATAAAAATTTTGGAAACACTGAATATTATGATTATTCCTAATTGTTAGGTTAGTAATCTGTGTGTAAAAATGTGTTAGTTGAACAAGAACAATGTTAGAATAACCAAAAAACAATAAACTGCCTACCTTAATTTGCTTCATTTGAAAATACTGCCATTCTTGGAAGAACCATAAATTCCACGTTTTCACAAAAAGTAGTACTCCACTGCACAGACAGTCTCTGAAGGTTGTTTATGGGAGAAGAAAATCAGCACAGTTCATAATCTGCCCAGTCCTATGCAGGAACACACTGAACACAATCAGTTTCTTCATCCAAGAGTGAAATTTGTTTTGAAATGACGGCGACAGTAAGTATTTCATAACGGAAGCAGTCTGAAAGTTTTTGGTCTTCAAAAAAATAAATAAATAAAATAAAATCACTCAGTTCTGTACAGGGACATACAGGAACATGACTTAGTAGGAAATGCCATAAAAATAATAAAATAGAAAAAAACCTACTGATATGATGCTAAAAAGAATCACGGTGTAGGCTGGTAGAGAACTCAGAAGTGCAGCTTGGTGTGCCAGATCTCAAAGCAGGGGACAATGCACAGACCAGGTTGGCTTGGGCACTTCTCACAGAAGAAGGTGCTGTTTTTTCTTCTCTCTTGCTTTGAGCAGACTTGTCATCGCTTCTGAGACAGGCGGTTTGTACCTGCAGTGAGTGGATAGTGGGATGGAAAGTGTCGCTCGAAAAGGCGCACTGAGTCGTCGGTCTGCAGCTGCTCAGGGGGTGGCAGGCACTAGTTTTCATAGAGCAGATCCATCACTACATCCAGCTGGAACTGAAGAAAATCCATCTTCTTGCTGCCAGGCTGTTTCTGGTGCACCAAGAAGGCATTCAGCATGCTGATCTGGATCAAGTGCACCAGCATCTTCTTGTACCAACGGAAGGTTTTCCGGGTGGCACTGTAGGGCTGCAGCATCATGTTGGCCTTGTCCACTGCTCCCATTTTAGAGTTGTAGTCCACCACACACTTTGGCTTCACCACTTCTTGACGGCGTCGCTGGACTGTGGCTGTGCCTGGGTCATGCATGGTGGACATCGGGTAGACCACTTTGCTGGACATCCACTTGATGAACAGCAGGTTATCAGACCGCCGTGCCTCTATGTCACACTTGTTGGTCACCTCCAGCATGCGGACATCAGGGGGCACACGGTTCTCACGAACCGTGCCACAGCAGACAGTACCATGGTTGTAAAGGTACCTGAAATACAAGCACATTCATTACATATTTATGCTGAATTTTCAATTTTTTTCACACACACACACACACACACACACACACACACACACACACACACAGAGTTACACCTATCCACCCACTCACCCACAAACACACCCATCCCCTCCCCCTTTCACACTCATACACACTCACACACACAGTCCACACACACACACACACACTTGCTCATGCACTCATGAGATTATATAACAAATAAGGAAAATTTGGTGATAAAATAAGGTGAAAATGAAAGGGAAAAAAAAGTGAGTACTTGTACAAGTTGACGCCTGAATACCAGTTATCCATGAAGGTAGAATGAGGCAGGAATTGTTAAATATTGTATTTTAGTGTTTATGTTAATTTTGTTTGTAGTAATACATTACTATCAAGTCTAAAATATGAAAAATGTTTTTGAAAGTTTGTTGTCATCACCTGTTGCTATGGCAACATAAATAAACAGCGGCCATATTGGATTTTTTAGTTTTGATCTCCTACACTTAAAAATTCATTTTTATTCTTTTTTCTTTTTTCTTAGCACTTAGCAAGGCAATGTCTATACAGTTACAACAGTAATTTTACATAACTTGTAAAAAATGTTTTTTTACAATTTTTCATACTTTACCACTGTAAACGTTTCCCGATTTCCAGCAATATACAATACAAAAAGTACTCTAATTCACATACTAATCAAAATTACAGCAAACCCTGTAGATACTGTGTAGATAAGACACCAATGAACAAAATGACAAAATATTATTCAATTATGACAACTAGTTTTTATGTTATGTGTCAACTAAGTGCACACCCAATGCAAAAAAACACAAAACTGAGAAAACGGCAAATAAAGTTTTGACTTTTATTTATCTACCCCATATAATGAGTGAGGGATGTTATTTATGCCTCAGGAGAAAGAACAGGATGTCTACTCACTCTTGGTGTTGTCAAAACTGGCCTGCAGCATATGAAGGACCTCCTTCCAGCCTGGTGAGCTCCTCATGCCGGCGTAATTTGGCTGCGTGAACAGTTTGGCGTCGCTTGGTCTGCTTGTCCTTTTGTTGTCTGAGACTGCCACTGATCCTTCTCTGCAATCTGGATGCCCCCAGCCTCTTCATATGGTGTCCACTGGCAAACCCAAAGAATCTGGCACTATCCTGAGCCGCAGATGGTCCAAAATTGAACTCCCGAATGGCATTCACAGTTGTAAAACGGACACGTTTTCGGGAGACAAATTTGTTTTTGGTGCATCTGGACCAGATGAGGCTATGCAGGCATTCATTTGAGTTTTGTGTCTTGCCTGACACACACCGGCTGAGGAGTTTGGGGTCAGTGAGTCTCTGGTAGATGGGTTGGAGGTAAGGGTCCAGCAGGTTGCAGTCCAAAGGAGTGTGGACAAGGGTTTTGTGGGGACCGGGAATCTGGTGCTTAGCAAGTGCAGCCTGATAGAAGCACCAGGAGTCTTGGCCTGTGGGACAGAGTTCATGTCTGGGTCGGCTGTCAGTGGAGTAGCAGTGAAGAAGACTGGCATTCACCAATTTCTTCATCTCCTCAACACTTCCGGCACGCCTGATGGCTCTGTTGTAGTAGATGGTCAGCTTACGTATGGTGTTTTGTGTAAGCCGACCATGACCACGACCTCCAAGTGTCACGCCTTTCTTCTGGCAGTCAGTCACCAAAGAGCGAAGAGCTGAACCCAGTCGCTTGCCAACGTGGTTGATACATTCCTCTTTCACCAGTTCGACATCTTCACCATAAGGCTTGATAGTGGTGAGCTCAGTGAAAGTTTTTGTATCGCCGTCAGACAGCATGACTGTATACCGGAGCTTGTTCCGCTGGACAGATCTTCGCCATAGGACACGTGCAGCTTCAACCTCCATCATGCCAGCTGTACCTGCAGAAAACAAAACAATCTTATTCTTAGTTCTTCACTGAATTCTGTCAATAAAATTTCACAGCTGAACCTGCAAAAAACAAAATCTTAGTTCTTCACTGAATTTTGTCAATAAAATTTCATACATTTGATGGGGATATTCTGAGAAGAGCACACACACACACACACACACACACACACACACACACACACACACACACACACACACACACACACACACACACACACACACACACACACACACACACACACACACACACACACATACACACACACACACACACACACACACACCTGTGAAAACTGCACACACAATACACACACAAACATACATGCTTATTCACTCACTTACACCTACACACATACTGGTACACACACACATACATGCTTATTCACTCACTTACACCTGCACACATACTGGTACACACACACACACACACACACACACACACACACACACACACACAGGACACACACACAAATAAAACAAACTTATTCCTATGTTCTTACCTTCAAAGTTCTTGTCGCATTCCTTCAAGTGGGCAGCATACCAGGCATCATATTCTCCCGGCTTTTCCCGCTTGATGGATTTTCCTTTGGTCATACATGCGTGGCAATACGTGCTCATGACATGCATATCGATGCACAAGCCCGTCAGCAGGTCAACAACACAACCTACACCGATGTGGGATTTATGCCCTCTTGTAAGCCATGATCCATCATAGCTCACAGAAATGTCAATCACATCATCATCTGATAGAGACAGACCTGACATACTGGCATGACTTTTTCTCACAAAATCAACAGTTTGTGAAAAAACATGATCCTCAAACTGGTCTTGTTGCTTGTAGAGGGAATGGGCCTTCTGACTGAAAGTCTTGTGATGGAGACCAGGGAGATTCAGAGACTCACAAAAATTGTTGAGAGCGACAGCACCCATTCCATTCAAAAGAGAACCGTAAACGATTTGCTTGTTGATGGTGAATGACTGTTTTTTCTCACTAGCATCTTTTGAAGCGAGAAATCCTTCACTCACGATTTCCTCACAATTTGTGCAGAGAATCTGCACGTACACAGCCATGCCTTTTGATTTTTTCGTGTCTGCTTCCAACTGCAAACACGATTGATTACAGTGGCAACAGCACAGCCTACTGACGAGCGCGTTCAGTGCACTGATGTCAATCACTGCTCTCTCAGTAGCAGGAAGGGAGGAATCACTTTCTTCATCCTTCGACGTAGTACCGGCCTTATAAAGATCTTGTTTGAACTCGGAACGAGTTTTTTCTGCAAGAACAGTTTCTGAAGTACTCGGGAAACTTTCTTGTGTCGATTGGCCTGCAGACGACATACTTGCTGTAGGTTCAGTTCTGTCACTTTCTGTCTCCTCAGCACGACCCTGTTCGATTTTTCTGAGCTTCCTGGCTCTTGCCAATTGTTCTCGGCGAGATCGCTTCTTTGCAGACTTAGCTGCTAAAACAGTAGCATGCTTTTTTCTTGCCATTTCGAGGTAAACAAAAGTGTAAACAATTGAAACGAAAGCGAAGATGGCGACAGGAAATGAAACAATTGGAGTTGATCGGAAATTGCCGAAGCGTCTAAACCAATCGCATTAGTGTAAAGGCGGCACAAAGGTCAGATCCTGACGTCATTATCGAGTTCAAAAGTCACTGTCTCCAAATATGGATGTTTCCGTAGCGTCACCTACTACGTTTTCTTCTCCGATTGGCGCTATGTAAATGAAGATATCAGACCGGGATGTACACAGCCTAACAGGGGAGATAATTTCCTTCTGATTGATACCAAATACGACCGGCTTCTGAAACCGAAACTACATTTTCCGACACGGCAAAAATCGATTATTTCGGGTCAAAAAACGAAAATTCACGTTGGGTATGGTTCAATAAAGCATATTTACAACATCAAAATAATAAATTTGTTACTAATAACTAGTTCTCAACAACTTCTGATATGCTAGAGAACAAGAAAATGTAAAAAAAAAAATATTGGTATGTCAACCATATAACAAAAGTAGAGGTGGGCGTGGCTCCTCCCTCATTCTATGAAGAGCCGGTATCCTTTGTCATTAGGTCAGCCATCATGAACACGACAATCTTCTCTGAGGCTGACAGGTGTTGCGCATCAGCGGGGAGCTGCAGGTCAGTGTTGAAGAAGGGGTCTTGTTTCCCTGTGTATATGTGCAGCTTGTAGGTGTAGCCGGAGTCTTCGCAAAGGTGGAACAGCTTGATTCCAAGGCGTGCTCTCTTCAGGGGTATGAACTGTTTGAAAATCAGCTGGCCCTTGTACAAAAGTAGGGACTCATCCACGGCAATGAACCTGTCTGGTTTGTAGACAGACTGGAACACTTCTTGCAGGTGGTCTATGACAGGCCTCACTATGTACAGTCTGTCACGGCGGGGATCATTGGCTGCAGGTTCCTGCTGGTTGTCATTGCAGTGGAGGAACCAAAGGAGAAGCTGATAACTATTTCTTTTCATCACTAATGGGAAGATGTTGGTGTTCAGCAGTGCATGTTTTGACCAGTAGGACTCTATGGAGGGTTTTTTGATGACGCCCATGAGAAGAGTTAGGCCAGAAATTGCTTCATTTCGAGCATGTTTGTTTTTTTCCAGGATGCAAATCTTGAATATTTTTTCATCTGTTGTGGTCTTGCCTGAATCTGCTGTATTGTTTGATCTGCATAACTGTTTGTTTCTGTCATTAATTTTTGTACTAAATCATCACTGATAAACAAAGAAAAGAAATCAATGCATTTTTGTCCCTGTGGTTGTTTCTTTAGTCCGCTATTTCCTTGAAAGCCAAGTAAAGTTGGCTGAAAACCATCAGCTGGCTGAATAACAACATTGGCGAACACACCATCACGCCCCCTGCCCCTCCCCCTTCTCACTGCACCTTGTGCTCTGCTCGCCTCGCCTCGCCTCGCCGTGACCTTGCACCACCTCTACCCCTCGCCCTCCCTTTCCCTCTCCCTCTGACCGGTCTGTCATCAACCTCAGTCTCGCTGGCCATGTCTGAGCTGTCTGAATCACCAATCATGTCAGCAACAGCGTCGAACTCGGCATCGAAGTTTGCTCTGTTATCTGGGTCAAGCACTTGTTGACTATCCTCATCCTCTTCCTTTTCATTTTCCAACGAATCGTCAGACAACAATCCATCATCACTCTCCTCATCAAGTAATCTTTCTAATTCACGCTGAGCAGCTGCTAAATTCATCAAACAAGGATGTTTTGTACCGTTCCCACTCGTGCTTGGACCAAGCGTCGCCATTGTTTTCGTCTTGCACAGACAAAGAGCTGTTTACACATTGGGTCACCCAATAACATCGCTTGAAAAATAAACTTCTGAGTGACGTACGGGGGTTTCCTAGCTTTTATTAGATTCTATGGACATTCATGAGGCCAAAGCTGCATTAGTTGTAGGTCCCCGACACTGTCCGAATTTACATGAGGCTGAATGATTGACTGACGTTCCCGAACGGCGATCATGGCTATGACAGATGCATGAATTATCTGCCGTTCCGGAACAGCGTTCAGGCAGTCTAAAGGTTAATGAACTGATATTTGACATAGAATGCTCATTAAGACTGAGAGGAAAACTTTCAAACAAGACAAAATTAAGCTTCTGTTGGTTCTAATCTAATATAATTAGGCTAACTGACCGAGTTAATTGGGCTCAGCAGAATCACCCCCACATTGTTCACAAAAGAACTCCATGTCCATGGTACTGATGTCTTCTTGGGATTTCCCTAATAAATCTAAATGAACTGCACAGTTCCCATGCAACCAGCTGTCACACAATATACACTGCACCCTCACATGTGACCTGGTGTCATTTTTGCATTTAATGCAAATCTCAGAGATTTCATCCACCTCATCTGACTGATCATCAAAGACCAGTTCTTCCCCCTTGTCAGATGAGTCGGATTCTCTTGTTGTCTGCTTTTTTGAAGCTGGTAGCAAAGCCCTAAATTCTTTTTCTTCTTTTTCCCTCTTTTTATTATCTTCTTTCCCTTTCATCTGCTTTTCCCTTTCCATTCTGTTTTCTTCCATTCTCTTTCTCTTGGCCAGATCTTCCTCTTCCTTTGCTTTCTTCCTCTCTTCTCGTTTTTTTTTCCTGTCTTCTTTTTGTCTCTCCTCCTCTTCTTTTTTCCTTTCCTTTGTTTTGACGATTCTCCTGTATTCTTCTCCAGTGATGGGGCATGGCAGAGCAGCATTTGTCTTTTTTGTCTTCTTTTCAAAAGTGGGCAACGTCAAGACTCATCAGTAATTTTATTTTGATGCTTCTGCAGTGGAGGAGGCTGAGAGGAAGGTTGGCATGCGGCATCCATCAGTGACTTCCAGGTATTGTAGCTATGGTCGTCATGGATGTCGTAGTCTTCCTCATAGCGCCTCATAAATGTGGTGACAGTTTCTTCCCCCAGCGAGAAGTTTAGGTTTGTCAACGCAAATATTATGTTGACTGCAGATGTCACAGGGGCAGCAGTATCTCCAGAGCCTGAAGTTTGCTTGTCAGCAGGTCCTGCAGACTTTGAGACTTCGGAGCTGGGTACATCACATGATGTTGAGGGGACAGCCTGAAAGTTGGGCACAGTGTCTGAGGTGGAGGAGGAACAGTGAGCAAAAGGACTGGTGGTGGAAGGCTGAGCAGAGAGGGGCAAAGCAGTAGAAGAAGGCAGACTAGAAGTGGAAGCCTTTGGTGCAATCAAACCAGCTTTGTCATGGACAGCGGAAAGTTGACACGAGCTGCGTGGAGTTTGGAAACTGCAGCTTGGCTTCAGCTTGTTGGACTCGAGAACGGTTGCTGGGTTGTAGGTGCAAACCCCTTTATGGCATGTTCAGGCTTGGCTGCGCTGTCCCATGCTTTCTTCAGGGTACATGCAAAAGTCCGTATAGTGACTCTCTCGCCAGTCTCGTACTGGTACTTCCTGACAGCCTTATTCCATGCTGGTTTGATTGCACCAAAGAAGGCTTGGTTCAGAGGTTGGATCAGATGACTGGCATGAGATTTCAAACAATATAAAATAATGCCTTTCTCCTCACACAGGGTGGAGATCTGCAGAGAATGGTGGCTGGAATGTCCATCAACAAATAATGTAACAGGTCTTTTGCATGTGAGATTCGGGATGAAAATATCTGTCAGGAAGCTGAAAAATACTTCTTCCGCGATGCAGCCTTCAGCAGTCTTCTGGAAGAAGGCGGAGTCAAATCCCTCCATGGCATTAAAGCAGGGGTCCCTGGTGTAAGGAAATATCAGGAGTGGAGGGATGTAGTTTCCTGCAGCAGAGGAGCATGCCAGCACGGTCACTTGCTGTCGTGTGTTACTTGTCACGGAGTAGACATGCTTGGCTGCAGTGACGCTGATTACTCTCTTTGTCTTTAGACAGATGCTGAAGCCTGACTTGTCAGCGTTAAAAATACGGTCAGGAGATTTCAGCAAAGCTGGATCGATGGCGGACAGCAATCGCATTGGATAGGAGTTCAACTTTGGAGTCGCATGAACCCCTTCCCATGGCTTTCAGTTCTTTTTCAGATTTGAGCTCACACCCTTTCAGTCAATTGGCTCTGAATGTTCCAACAAAGAACATGCCCTTTTCCTTCAAAGCTTCCACAAGAGCTAAGTTTGAAAAAAAATTTTGTCTGCAAAGATTTTGTAATTCTTGTTCTCCTCCAGTGCCCTGACCATTTTGATCACAACATTTCCTCCAAGACCTAACAGGGAAAGTTTCCTCTTTTTTCCATCTGCGGACCCTTCATATACCTCAAAATCATACACATTGCCTGACATGCCTGCCCTTGCCCACATTTTAATTTAAAATCCCAAGGACTGGGTTTTCCCTGCATGTACATTTTGATGGATGACTTCCCCTTGAAGGGAACCATGATTTCATCCACTGCGTTATGTTCCTCAGGAGAAATTTTTTTCAGATTCTTCCTGAAATCGTCCAACCAGTCATTCAATTTCCACACTTTGCTCTCCACTTTCTTCTCTTTGATGTCTGGCCTGTTGTTGTCAATGAAGTGGAGCATAGTGCACAATCTCTGAAAGCGATTGCGACCCATATGGTCAGCGACATGAGCATAACGGGTTCCATTTTCCCAGTAACTGCGTACAGCATTTGCCTGCATGAGGCCCATCCTCAGATACATGCCAAGGAAAGTCTCAGTTTCTTTCCTTGTTGTATTCAAAACCACCCCTGTCTTTTGCATGCAGTAAATGTTGGTCTGGTCCACCATGTCGTCGAGCATCTTGTCTGTGATAATTTCTTTGAAGTACTGAAAAGGCGTTTTCAGAGCTCCATCAGCTGGTGGAGGTTCACATGTCCCTTTGAATTTCAGCTCCTCTTCATTGGGCGGGCAAACGGTGTGTCTGGGCAAACGGTGTGTCTGTCCACACTGGTTGACTGACCGGTGCAGCCAGCTAGCTCGTCATCAACTGCCACATCAACAGTACAGTGATGATTTCAACAGTGCAAGGGGCACCTCATCCTCATCATTGTCCTGCTGGAGCAGCACTGCCAGAGGGAGATCATCGTCTGCAGCTAGGGAACGACGTATGTTTTCAAGTGTTTCATTGTCACTCGTTTCATCACCATTGGCTGCAGAACTGGTTGTTGCTTTTGGCTTCTTCTTTGCTGTTGTTTTGTTGACTCTTTTCCTCTTCATCTTCTGCCGCAACTGCTGCTCTTCATCATCTGTTCCACTGTCAGGCTGACACTCTTCACCGGAGCTCTCCGACACTTCAAAGTCGCTCTGGTCTCCTCCAACAAAACAGCAAATATTGGTGACTGGTACGCGTGTTGACATGCTGAGAAACACAATGAACTGGCTTTGCAGACAATCAGTCCTCATTCGACAAGCAGCCATCTTGATTCGCAACAAAAATTTGTCAGTTATGGTACAGCGAAAAGAAGCCCGATTCAGACAAAGAAAAGTGTTCGCACACAGTCTAAGGGAAGGAACTGTGTAGTGGAAGGTTTCAACTTGATGACTGGTTGGTTTCTCTTGAATAGCAAGGCTGCTTCACACGGTGAAAAATTAATTACATCTGCCGCTTCCCTTGAAGTGGCACGTCGTTTATAACGTCACAGACGGCCACTTCACATGAAACGGCACGTCGTCATTGAGTTAACTTCAACTTTTGTTCATAAGCATAGTTAAAAATGTTGGCAGAAAGAAAGATTCACTTCTTGTAGTGGTCCATTCTTTAGTGAGGAGACTTGGAACTTTTTTTTAACAAATGGCTGCTCTCTGAAACAACAGTACTCAAGAGAGACAACTCAAAGTAATTACTATAATGATTATCTCCCTTGAATACCAGTACACTGACTAGTCATTTTTTAACAAAGCACATGGAGGGCAAGTGTGTATATTATTGATGTCCCCATATGGGGGACACTAGGCTTAAATGGGAGAACCAGGGCTTTGTGTTTCCATAAATAGTTACAGTTTTTGTGGAAATACGAAGATCTTCACAAAAGCTTATATATGAAGTAATAGTGTCAGCATATTTATCAACGTTTTCACATGCATCACTGAACACAGACCATTCAGTGCAATCAAAACAACCCTTAAGAGTGTCAGTAGCTACTGCAGACCATTTATTTCACAGATTTCTTCACTGGTTTCACGTCCTTCAGTTTTTGTTTGTACGTGGGCAGAAGAAGGACGGTGGCGTGGTCCAATGCGCCGAGCGGTGAGCATGTCATGGAGTGATAGGCGCTTGGTATTGTACAATAACAGTGGTCCAGGATCTTGTCCTCCCACATAGTGCACGTAACCTGCTGTGTATATTTCAGCAGATAAGAGAATCACTGAGTACTAGCTCCAGAGTCAGGATTGGAGTTTTCAACAGCTGTTACTTTATCAGCATGCTGACTGATGGCTGACCTGGCATTGGCCTGTGGGGGAATGTAGACAGCAGTGAGCACGACACTAGCAAATTCACATGGAGAATAAAATGGACAGTGTTTCAAGATCAGGTGAACAGGATTTAGAAAGAATTTCCACATCAGTACACCATCTACTGATTATCATAAAACAAACCCACCCCCTGTTGATTTTCCACATAATTCCAGAATCCGATCTGCCCTAAAAAGACAAAACCATTGACTTGGATTATCCCTTTTCGTCCCAAATAAAACTGAGCAATCTCATTCTCCAGACCAAGTAATTTTCAAAGAGGGTGAGGTCAGAAAAATATTCATGAAAATTTTGTTTCTCTATGGACTGTTGTGAAATTTGGTGTGCATGTTGCAAACTGATTTTTGAAAGCATGCTGTAAATACATGTTGAAAAGGTCTGGTTAGTTTTCATAAAACAAACAAACAAAAAACAATCACGGTTAACTGCTTGCTGTATCAGACTTACCTGTCTGGTTTTTCCCACACCTAATCCAAAATAGTACTCCAAATGTAATCCATAGGCACCACAGATGTAATCCAATATCCAGAAATATGCACAATATCTAATAGTCCACATATAACAATAAGAAAGAGACCCAAGTGGTGTTCGTTCAGTCATGCATTTTTGCTACTCAGAAATCTACACTACACTTACACACTAACACAGGCTTTACACTATTTACAAAGACTTTATTTGCTTTTCAGCTACTACTCAGTGTCAGGCTACTGCTTCCACACGAGCTACTTTGTAGTTCAGTCGTGTGTGATAGAGCTCAAAACAGTTCTCAAAACAAAATCCCTTGTCACATTTGACACATTCAGACTGGGTCACCTTCTTTCTCTTGTACCCTTTCCCATCATCTTTGCACACAGAACACACTTGCACACCGTAGTGGGCCACTTGGTTTTCCCTGTTGCTGTGGGACAGACTCTGCTCTTCTCGTGGTATCCCTGCATTCGTTCAGGGAGGTCTGAAACAAGACACTGAAATGCGACAGGAGGATCTGCATCTGCTGTCAGTTCTCTGATCAGCTCTCGGATGAAGTCGAGCTGGGACATGGCTTTGCCAGGATTCATTTTTTTGTAGATGAGGTATGCCTGGACCTTGGAAAGGTGGAGGAGATGGAATGCTGCTCTTTTTCACCACTTCCATGTTTTCCTGTTAAATGAGTAGTATTGAATGTTTTGGTCAAACTGGTCGATGCCGTTCATGTTTTGGTTGTATTCATGAACAGCGTCAGGCTTGTAGACTGGTGCTTCTGTTTCGTTATCTTTCTTGGTGGTATCAACACTGGCTGCACTGAAGCGAGTGGTGAGCAGCATCACTTCTCTCTTGTCGTTGTATTTGACAGCAATGAGGCAGCCTTTGGCGTTGGGGTCAGTTGGTGTTGGTGCATCAGTCTCTCTCCTCAATCCTGCAAAATCACCTTTTTACAGTTTTTTCTGAGTCTGCTGTCTTGGTAGGCCTAACCTGTCTTTTTCTAATTGTACCACATACCAGGGTCCCAACTTTCCTCAGCTCAGTGGCAAGCTGTACAGATGAAAAAAAAAACTATCAATAAAAACAGTATATCCCTTCCTAGCAAAATCTGACATGCGACGGCGCTCTACATTTGGCCCGTGGTCAATTTCCGTTTTGTCTCCTTTTTTTTCCAGTGTACAGCTCCATCCTGCAGACATATGATGTTTCACTGTCACAGCACACGTACATTTTCGTACCATATCGGATGGGTTTGCTGGGTATCAACTGCCTGAAGCTGACTCGTCCTCGCCAAGGCATGATGGATTCATCTACAGCTACGTTCTGGTCAGGCGTGTACACACTGCTGAATTTTTCCTGCAGGTGATCAAACAGGAGCCTTTTTTCAACAGCTTGTCATGGTGTTCACTGCCTACTGGCACATCCTTGGTGTTGTCATTCATGTGAAACACCATCAGTATAGCCTGGAATCTATTCCTGCTCATGCTCTTTGCCAAAAAAGGACGTGGCATCACAGGATCTGTAGACCAGTATGATATATTTCTGGCTTGTCAGTAATTCCCATAGCAAACAGAAACACCAAGAAAACTCTCATCTCCTTCAGACTAACATCTACCCACCCACTCAAGAGACTATGTTGTTTCAAAGTCATCTTTGCCCTCAATAACCTGTTTTGCATACAGGTAACTAGCTCCACTATTTTTAGCAGCATGGTTTCATCCACAAACAAACTAAAGCGACTGGGGAAGCATCAGGTTGTATATCTACTTTTACACCAGGAGTGCCAGTGAAATCAGGAACTTTTGGACGCTCATTAGTGTTTTCTTCACACCAAAGCCTGTCAGTTTCCTCACGTGTAGGCTTTGAAACTCGCGCTCTACAACCCCTTCCTTGACAAGACTCTGCCCCCTCACACTCTGACCTCGGATGTTATTTCATGTGATGTAGTAGCGATGTTTTCAGTGTGCATTGACACACTTTCTTCTTCACTCGCACTACAATCAGTGTCGCTTTCAATTTTATCACTTTTATTTCTGTCTGAATCAGGCTCCCACCCAACATCAGATTCATCAATGTTGTACTCACTGTTGTCATCCATGAACGGTCGCTCATGAACCTCAGAAGTCGATAAATTTCTTTGATTTGCCATGTCGTCTGCATCGAACACACAGTGACACGTGGCACAGGAAGAAACAAGATTAATTTTCCTTCATATAAAAGAAAGTTAGCAAGGCAAACCGGTGAAACCAAAAGTAATGTTCGGGACACGAGTGTCTCGTTCCGCGGTCTCTTTAAGAGCACGAGTACGGCACGAGGGACTCGTGCCGCTGGAAGAAATGTGTTAAATACACACGCATGCACACATACAGATCTACACCCACAATTTTTGTTTAGTATACTTGGTCTTTCCTGTCCATCTTCCGCTTTACTTGTTGAACACACATGCACACACACACAAAAGAAACAAATACTACATGTGTAGCATCTTGTTTAGACCATTCACAAAAATTAACTTGCATGGAAAAAGAAAATAACAGAGAAAAAAAAAGTAAGCGCGCTAACCCGACTAGCATCGGGTGATGCGCAATTCTCCAAATGCTGGCTGGCGCGTCAGATGCCATGATGTTTTCTGACGTGTGTACTAAGCGCTACCCAACCCCGCCCTGTTTCGTTGGTAGTAGGCATGTTTACCATCAACCACACGATATTCGTTAATTTTAACAGTGAATTTGTTGCCAAGCAACGTCAATTTTGAATCAGAATAGGTAGTGATGACTACTACTCACAGTCATGTGTTTTAGTGAAACAGTTGGCGATAAAGGCTTAAACATAACTTACCTCAGTATTGAAACAGACATGCAGATTCTCTCGCTTAGCGGACATAAAACAAAGGGTGGGTCGTGGCAGGAAAGCTGACCGTGCGATCGCTTGGTTTCTGTTGTCCATTAGTGTTTAAGCAGGCCTTGGTGCTCACACCCGACTATTCTAATATGTAATAAAAATAAAATGGACTAATGAATAAAAAGAGCACAATAAAATCATCTAAACATACCTTGTCGGAATGCTCGAACTGTGCTGCGCTCGACATATGCTTGAAGCTCATGTTTGGGCCGGCTGTTGCGGTTGGCATTACTGTACCGACACAGTGCGAGTCCTTTTCAACAAGTAGTTTAGCAAGCTCAGGGCAGCAGTAATAATTATCAACATACATACTGCGTCCTTCGATCAGCAAAGGTTCTGCCAGCCTCATGACTACAGCCACTGGTTTGTTGCATATTTCAGGGTTTGCTGCAAAGATCTCAAAGTCGTATATATGTAAGCTGAACTCAAATTGCACAGTTCATACAAGTTCATGCCCCAACAAACAGGCTTGTCCTTCATGTACACACGAAAGCCTATCTTGCCCCTCCAAGAACCACATAGCCTCATCTATGCATACATTCTCCCCAGGCACATAAAGTTCCCTGAACTTGCGGTGGAGATGGCTGTAGACAGGCTGAATCTTTTGCAGTGGGTTGTGGCCTGGTCTGCCCCTAGGAATAAACTCTGCATTGCTGCTAACATGCAACATGGCCAAGATGAGCTGGAAGTTGTCCCGGCCCATTATAGCTGGTGCAAATGAACTTTGCAGAATGGGATTCATTGACCAATAGTCTGAAACTTCAGTCCCATGTGCACCAAGATGGTAAAAAACCCAATCAAATCCTTCTCTGTGATGTTTTTCCACTGGCGAAAAGTACTCCATGGAGATAACACACCTCTAGCCTCTCTGGCCTCAAGATTTTCTTGGGGCATAGTGATTGGTCTGTCTCACGATATGACTAAGAAAGTCCTCATCGAGTATCTGGTCGAAGAAATCGAGATGGGCGTGTTTTGCAAATGAAGTCCCACTGTGTTATGGCCGGAGTAGTGAGGAACACATGGAAACTTGAAAATATCTTGGTCCCATTCCTTCTTCAGCAATTCAAGAATCTCCTCTCCAGTCACTTCTCTGTCACCAGTCCCTACAGCTTCGTCACTGGAGCTATTACTAGCCTCACCACTCCCCTCCTCCTCTTCTTCTGCATTGGCCTCAGAACTGCTGTTAGACTCACCAGTCTCAGATTCTTCAACGATAAGGTCACTGTCACTGTCTTTCTCATCCTCTTATATATCTGATCCAGCAGTTTGCAACATTTCAATGACTTCTTGTGCTGTGAAACGTCACTGTCTCCATTCTCTCTCTGCACGTGTCAAACTAGTGGACGCCATGTTGTTTTGCAAAATCACACAGAGCCAGTGGGTATGAAATCAAACTTTACTTTGTCGTTCTACAGCAGATAAACTGAAACTAGCTGGGATTTCGCAGACGATTGGATTAAGGTAAACTTAAGAGCAGCACCTTTACTTTCGTTCAAAAGTTGACGTCATTGAGCTAAAAAAATCTGAAGGTCAGAAACTGCAATCACAGTGGTTAGTGTGGAAGTGATGCGTATGAGACCACTGCGAAAGCAGTGGTTTGTAGGGAGTGAATTAAATTAATCCATATGTCTACGTGTTGAGTGGACCTACCAGAAAAAGGTTCTGGAATCAACTGATTAAAAAAAAATGCCTCACTGTGACTAAGACCTCTGCAAACAAATTCGGCCAATTTATCATTTGTTACATACAGGAAAATATGACAATCTCATACCTAGTATAGATGTCTGGAGTAACGCATGGCAGCTCTTGCTCTAGATGTAATAGCTGACAATTATTCTTTCATCAGCACTGGGTTTTTTCCACTGGATTCGTTATGTTGCTCAATCTTCTTTTTATTTCATTGACATATGCGTGGGTTTCTTCTCCTCCCTGTTCTCCTAGGAACCCAAGACCAAATGTGTATGTGCACATGAAGTCTGTGCAATGACACTCTAAAATGTGCTGTTTTGGTATGATGCTGATGTGTCCAAAGTGTGACCTGAGTAACTGCATGTAGTTTTTTATGCCTGTGTCAGTCTGCTTGATTTCGTCTTCATGTGAGTGGATTGGCATGAGAAATACGTGTATGTATAACTGCGTATAGCTGGTTGAAGATCTTGAATTTTTCCGCATGATCAGATGCTGTGTTTTGTAAGTCAATATTGTCAGTGAGCTGGAATGTTTTAATTTCAACACTTTGACAGATGTTAGTTGTAATGTCTGGCTGGAGATACTTGTGGCAATGATTTCCAACAAATGATATGCCATGTACTGCTATGTTATTGTCTGTCAGCACTGTATCCAGATGTGAAGTAACAGGGCCAGACCTATGTGGGAAGTCATGTTTTACTAACTCTGCATGCATTTCTTCGATGTTGTCCAATGCATCATTGATTACTTTTTTGAGCGTTTTCTTCCTCTTATCTTTTCATCTTCATTTATCTGTTTCCTGGAAAACTTGTCAAGAATTTCCGACATTCTTGCTCAAGTTTCTTAACTATACCAGCAGGACATGAAGATATGGGGGAGCAACATGTGACAGTTCTACATCAAATATGGGAGAATGAATAACATTATTGTAAACCTTGGCTTTCTTTTTGTCACTGCTGTAAAGCTGAAATTGCCTGTGATCATGTTTCCAACTGACCAAACTGCGTTGATGAACTTCAGGTTGCCCATCTGGTCCCTTGTGTATTTGATTCCCGCTTGCTGTACACCACAGGCATGGGTGGACAGACTGAGCGCCAGATATACCAAATATTTTCCCGAGAAAATCATAGTCCCCAAACAAGATTGCCCTGATTTGTTTCTCTTTCCATGTCATTTTACCTTAGTTGGAGATCTCCTGTTTGTAGGGCTTCATGACTTGTTTCAAGTTTTCATGAGAATCTTTAATTTTACTATGGTAATCAAAGATGTGTTCCTTTTCGAATTTTGCCTTGCTGACGTTGGCAACCGGCAGCATCAGCTTGATAGGGTACTTTCCAGTAGAATGAGACCAACAAACCTATTCATCAAAGACTCACCGGCAAAAAAAATTATTTATTTTATCTGTTCGAAGTATTCACCTCCTGCTGCTGGATATATGTGACAGACACTGGAAAACCGCCGTTCCCAAGGCTGCTCAGTTCTTGAAACTTCTTCCTGCCAGTGATTTCTTCAGATGTGGAAACAGGGAAAAGTCACTGGATGGAAGGTCTGGGGAGTAAGCAGGGTGTTGCAAAGTATGGATGTTCTCGGTTGCAAGGTATTCTCGTACGAACTTTGACTTGTGAGCAGGTGCGTTATCATGAAGAATCTTGATTCCTCTCATGCCTGTGGTTGGTCGGGAAGTTGCATAAAACTTCTTGATGTTAGACAGTACAGAGTCTCTGTAGATATCAATACTTACATCAAATGTGAAATCTTCATTAGCAGTCCCTTTTCTTCTCAATGACAGCTGCACAGTTTGTTTCTTAAAGTATGAACTGTTCAGTGAGACCCAAAACCTCCACAATGCAATGTTCATTTGGTCATTGACCAACCACCAGGTAAAGGAAGGTATTACAAAAACACACACGTCATGTCACACAAAGTTACTGTAGCAGCTGAGTGTGGAAGCAGGCTTACTTTGCAAATGGTGCAGCCAAGGTGGACTGTACGCCTGGTATTTCGACAAAAAGGGTATGATGCCCCTTTTGTGGGTGTCTGATCAGCCTTGGAGAAGAGAATACTGATTAAATTTCTTAATCCATATGTTTACGTGTTGAGTGGACCTACCAGAAAAATGTTCTGGAATAATTGTGACAGGACATTGAAATTATTGGAAACATGCAATTACTTATTGTGCAAGTATGAACCATGTTCTTGATGTGACCAAGAACGTAATTTGGATTAAACTGCCAGTCCATGTCTAAATTCACTTTCCTAGATTCTGCATCTGCTGCCACATTATCTTTTCCTGGTACTGTGCTATTCCATTGTTGTGTTTCTGATGAAAAAGCCATATGTCTTTAGCTGTTGCATTACAAAGTGAAGAATGACTTGTGCCCATTTTCTTTGTACATGATATTGTTATGTTGTCTGACATGGGACAACATGAATGGAGTGAATGGAGATAGGGATGGGTATACAATAATCACCAGGACACTTAACATCTGTACACAAAAAGACATTTACACATTGTGTCATACCAGAAACTTCAAGTGTGACTTCAGAGGAATAGGGCTGTTGTCACCTTTCTTGAAAGTGCTGAAGACGAATCCAATGACTCGAATGAGTGGATTCGTGGGAGTGGTCACAAAACACAGTTTTTCTGGGCCACAAGAAGATGTAACCTTGTATTCTTAAGTAATGTTGTCTTGGTTGCATAGTTCGTAGCTCTTTGTGTCCAGAATGGCCTGCTGAAACAATGAATGCGATATATCTGTGAGAGTATAAGACTGTTGATTACATGCATGCAGATTCATAACTATCATAAAAAGAGATCACGTATTATATTTTCAGCAGATTTGTTATCTTTAGTTTAACCCTTTTGACTCCCGCACCCTATCCACCAGCTGCAAAAACTCAAAATTTTCTAACATAATTCAAGAAAGAAACATCTTTTAGTTTCATGTACAAATTCTCTACATTGTAGTCCAGGAACAACAGTTTATGTGATGGTCGTTTTTAGGTGTGCTAGAACGCATACACCTATTGTTCCCACCACCACCACTCCCACCCCCATTACCTGGCTGCCTGCTGCGTGAAGCACATGCCTGGTTGGTTGATTGGCTGGCTGGTTGGTTTGGCCGGTTGGTTGGCCAGCCGGTTGGCTGGCTGGCAGATTGGTTGGCTGGCTCGTCTATGACTAATTGTCTGCCATGAAAGAAAGCACTTTTCCCCTCTCTCCTAGCACTGGCAACAATCTGGGCCTGTGATCGTGTCAAGTCGTTTGCCACTCTCACTCCTTTGTCATGTAGTCTTTGTCTCATGTCTTTCTCAGTCAGTATCGTCATTTTGTCCCTCCACCGGCTAAACTTCACGATCATTGGTCGTGATTGTCCCTGTCTTGTATACCCAGTTCTATGTGCACGTTCAATGTCGTCAGTGGTCCATTTTTTCTGTCCGTCTACATTGTTCAAAACCTCCTCAAGCACACTCGCACACATGTCATAAGATTCTTTCGTCTCCTGTTGTGAAATCCCAAAAAAGCGTAGATTGTCATGACGTGAAAAGTCTTCCAGTCTGTCTGTGTCACTTTTCAGCTTTTGTATTTCACATTGCATTTCTTCCACACTTTCTGACATTTGATAGAACCCTTCTTTTCCAGCACTAGTTTCTTGGTACAGCTGCTGTGTCAGATGTCATGTTTGTCACTGTTTCTGTTGGGTGCCTATGGTCTGTTTCCAGTCTGTCACAACGTCTGTTTATTTCCTCACATTGCTGTCTGACCTGTCCAAATGTGTTTTCTATGTCACCTAAATCATTCCTGATAAGCCTTGTCTGTTCATTGAATATGCATACGACGACTTTCCTAAAGCTCTTAAACCAAGGAAATGTCTATGGCGCTGTAGGCCTATCCTTCTGTACTGTTTATCGCACTAGAGATTAAACGAAAGTAGAAAAACATCATCAAAAAATCATACAAAATCCAAAATAGGCCTAGGCCTATATAAAAATAGGCAAACAGGAAGAGAGGGAGGTGCAGAGTGACTGTTCAACTGTCAAGTCTTTCAGAAAAGACCAACTGCACAGGCCATAGCTCATCTAAGATGAGAAACTTTCAAAAATGTTTCTGTTGACTTGGGGCCTGGTAGGAACCCATTCAGGGTCTCCTTCACTGTCTGAGACATCACTGTCTGTTTCTGGCTCTTGGGTGTCAGTATCTGGCTCTTGGGTGTCAGCATCTGGCTGTGCAGCAACCTCTGGCATTCGGAGTCTTTCTTCCCCGACCTTGCCCTTGAGATCCTGTCCTCCTTTTCTTTGCCGCCCTCTCTTCATCGTTTTGGAGTCACTCCAGACATTCTGTTGAGGTCAGGCTTTCTCCATACTGCCTTTTGATGGCCCTTTGTCTGTTGACAGAATTTGTCCTTTCAGGGGCACATGGCCTCGTCAATACAAATCTGGCACCAGGTGTGTAAAGAGACCTGTATTTTGTCCACAAATGTTCATACACTGGTCTGATTTGGCCAGGGGGTCATGGCCTGGTCTTCCTCTTGGGACGAAAGAGTCGTCACTCGCATGAAGAATGGCCAACAACATTACGAACTTATCCCGTGGCATGATGTTGAAAGCAAAAGAGCTTTGCAAAGTTGGTGACTTGGTCCAGTAATCTGCTATCTCTGGCTTGTGGTCGAGTGACATATGCACAATGATTGCAAGGAACCCAAGCAAGTCATTCTTTGTTATTCCATCAGCAGGGAAGTGATGAAAGATACTTCCCTTCGTCAGAGGTCGAACGATGGTTTCCCTGGCATATTTGTATGTCTGGTCGACGATGAGTTCCAGAATCACGTCGTCGAACATTTCCAGGAAGAAGTCAAGCGGGGCACCTCCATCGAAATCCTGCATTGTCGGGAAAAAACTAAAGTCCTCACTCCACGGCTGCAAAAAAGCACACAGAAAGCGTTCATAATCCGAGTCAGGGTCTGCTTCAACCTCCTCCTATTGGTCCGAAGCGGCAGAGATGTCCGATTCGGCATCTTCGAGTTGTTGTTGTTGTTGGTCTACGTCATCAATCTCTTCTTGCTCACTACTGCTCTCTTGCTTGACACTGCTTTCGGCCAAAAAATCCGAATCTGCAATATTTTCTTCGCCTTCACTGTCACTCCAAAAGTTCATCTACATCAGAACCACAAATTTGAAGTTGTTCTAGCACTTTATGAACGGTGTAACGTGCATTTATATATATATGTTCTTTGTTATTTTGTCTTTCAGTTTCTCATTTATTTCCAGATAGATGTCTTTCATGTCTTTGTTTGTTTCACTCAGATCGGGCTGATTGCTGTGTGATGCTGAAAGAGAAGTTTTGCAACTTCTCCATATAGGGCTTCATGAGGACTGACTTTGATGGAATCACGTACGGCAGCACGGTAGGAAAACAGGGCTGCATGCAGTAATGTGTCCCATTCTTCCTCATCGTTGATGCACTTCAGAATTGTTTTCTTTAGTGTCCTGTTGTCTTGTTCACGTTGGCCATTGGTCTGAGGATGATATGCTGATGCAATTCTGAGGTCGATTTTTAATCTGTCAGAGTGTACCAATACAGAATTTACGAATTCACGACCTTGATCTGTGATTACGTAATCAAAAACTCTGTACGTTGTGATAGTTTTGAAAGGAAAGTCTGCCACTTCGCTGGCACTCTTTTCGGGGATTGCCTTAGCGACAGGATACTTTGTGAAATGGTCTGTGATGGCCACGATGTATTTGTTCCCCTTGCTGGTGGTCGGCAGTGGGCCAATGATGTCCATGCCAACAAGACTCCATTTCTTTCTACGAACAGGGATAGGTTGAAGGGGGGGGGGGGGGGGACTTTCTGGGACAGGCATGCTGGTGAATTCGAGGGGGGAGGGGGACTGCCCAGAAATTCCCCCAGGGGATTGTTCAGGACACTTGATTCGTCCCCCAGAGGACGATCTGGGACACCAATAGGTCCCCGGGGGACCTGCGCGAGAGGGGGACAAGATGGGACGTTATACCGGGTCTTTGGAACTATGCTTACGGGTGGCGGGTAATTAGTGTCACTCTTCGCTTGCCAGGAAATGCTTCCCTGAGAATCGGTGTTTGTACTGGAGTATACACACTAATACACACATACATGCGCGTGAGTATGCACATGTCTGCCTTTCTTTATACACTGCACTGTCAGTTATGTTGCTGGCAACATGTTTTATAGGTGTATGAAAATAATCAACAATGCAGTGAAGTTGGTAGGGCCTGTGTTATATTAAATATAGGTCTATTTACATTTAGTTCTCTACATGTATATATTCTGCTGTGTGAACTCAAGTCACATATCAGGTTTTTTTCTCTTTCTTGGAGTTATCTGTATCAGTGGAGACGCTAGTGTCAGTTGTTCCTTCATCAGTATATTCAGTCTGTCACTGTCGTTCCATATTCCCCAGACCCTCCTTTTCAGCATGTTGATAGTGGCATGAACCCCCTCTTCACTGTGCGCGCCGTGTAAGCCAAGACTAAATCCCTATTGCTGTACCCAGTGAAAATGTCATGAATCTGATAACTGGAACTTGAACTGTACGATGTTTGAGGTCTTGTAGGAAGTCCTGTTCATCGATCCATGTGGGTTATACGGCTAGTATACTAAAACTTTGCATGCGTGGCTTATTGGCAAGACGGATTGTACGGGTTTCTTCTTCTGGCAAGCATCCAACCTACTCTTGAAGGCATTTACAAAAGTAGCCAGGACCACTTCGTCTGGGAGGCTGTTCCACGTTTTGGTGATTCTTTCGCTGAAGAAGTGTTTCCTGGTGTTGCAGTGGATATGGTGCGGGAACAGTTTCATTGCATTTCCTCTGGTGCCTGCATCCTCGGGAGTTTCAAGCTTTGGTTTTTCGGTCTTGTAGATTCTGTGGACATATTTGAAGGTGTCAGTCATATCCCTTCTGAGACGTCGGTGCTCCAAGCTGGGCAGGCCAAGTTGCTCTAGTCTTGCTGGGTATGTTAGTTCACTGATTGAGGAGATCAACTTTGTGGCTCGGCGCTGCACATCCTCTAGTTGTTTGCATAATGTCTTATGTCGGGGTTTATACACAGTTTGTCCATACTCGAGGATAGGCCTTGCTAGTGTCTTGTATAGCTGGATGAAGAGTTTGCAGCCTAAGAACTTGAAGATTCTGCGGATGACGCCAATTACGCTGTTTGCTCTTGATGTGACGTCGGAGGCACAGAGGCAGCGACGGCATCCACGTTCTTTGAGAGTTCGGCAACGTCTGTCCTCAGATCTTCCATACCACTGAGAAACTTGTGGATAACCCGGTTGCAGGATTGACCACAGTACCAGTGCATTGTGGGGTGGGCCTTTCACCGTCTTTCTTGATGGCCTTGTAAGTTGTGTCATCAATGTCGACACAGGCTATGTGGAACCACAAATCACATATCTCGCGCTGGAGTGCCTTGTCTCAAGTACCAACTGGAATTGTGCAGTGGCTACTGTTCTGGTTGGATTGTATGCAGTCATCGCCTGTACTTTATCCTTTGTGACCCTTTGATCTTGTCTCGGACATGGTGCGCTTCTTATCAGTCATGGTTATTATTTCTGCATGCTACAAGAAGTGGATCACACTCACCTCTAGGATCATGTGTGACAGTGTATCATGTGCTGGGTTGTGCTGTGGGGCAGGGTTTATAGTGTATCGTATTCCACTTCGAGGACAGCAGGGGGGTAGGCGAGTTTTGGTTGTGTATGAACTGTCTGAACCTCCTGAAAACAGTGGCTTTGGATGGAGATTGATCTCCAAAACAGTGTTTTAAACTTTGAAAGCACTCTTGAAAAGATTTTCCTAGGCAGTAGTCATAATACATCATAGCTCAAAAATCCCTTCGCGAAAGGTCAACACTGCTGGCAGAAGACCCGTCACCCTTACCGGACATTTTGTTGTATGGAATAACAATGGTTGTACGGAATCAAGTAAAAATTTTTGTCACAAGTATTACGAAATTGGTCTATGATGTAATGTAAAAAACAAAGTAGTGACGTCATTAGTTCGTCTAGGTTGCAAAACATAATGTGTGCCCCTCGTACAACACTTTTTTGCAGGCACAGTCAAGTGGTGTATAGCCAACATCACATAATAAAACAGCAACCAGCCTAAGCCCTGTATGTTTGTTTTTTTCTCTCTCCACATAACAAGAAGCAAAGAAAGCCAAACTAAACACACACAAAATGGGACCAGAAAACACAAAGACGATGAAAATAACTTGCAGAACAATCCCAGAACACTGATGATAAATCCAAAAGGAAGAACAGAGAAAATAGCAAGACCACTTCGTTTATTCTCACTGACTGCGTGTGAGCTGGGTCAAGCGTGGCCTGTAGGCCTATTGCAGCAGCACACAGTCGGTGTCAGTGAATTAAAATGGTCATTTTTCTTTTCTTTTATTTTTACAGCACAGTATGAAGAGGGATCTAGATTTGTGTAATATGGATGTAATCAGCAAAGACAGCTGGATTAAAGAAGTAACAGTTGGAGTCTGAAATAATCCCAGTGAAAGTAAAATTAGGTGAGAAACAGTCACTGACAACATTTTTCACACAGAGGAAAGATAGAACAGGCTGCAGCTGTGGCAGCCCCTAAGAGGAGGGACTGTGTGTCTGGCAGAAACTAAACGGGCAAAACCTGCCCATTTTTGCTTGCCATGTGCTTCATGTGATTAGTTATGTCCGTAAGACTCATTTGGAGCTGTTGGTCTTTGTGGAGATGTTCAAAAGAATCATTTGTACCAATGTGAAATGGTGGGATGGAGTATGGAAGCTTTCTTAAGTACCACTGAATTGGCATTGGAAATGCTAGTATGATTAAAGAACTGTTGCTCCAAGACCAGGGGAGAATGAGAATCTGCCTGCCAGAATGGAACAGAAACAAGGTAATTGTAAAACAAAAGGGACACTCAGGTTTCTTAGTGACCTTGTTATGACAAGTAAAAATAATTTGAGAAATGTGCATTAAGAAGAGGATGCCTTCATCTAGTTCGATAAGAGAAAAAACAATATTCAATTCTTGGAACTCAAAATGACGGCTGTAACATCCTTTTTCTGAATCAGGGTTGTAGCACAGGATGGGTCTGAAAAAGATCTATGGGGGAACTTGTCAGGACAAAATATGGTATGGTGTCCATGATACAAGGCTAGCTGTGAAGCAGACATTTCAAAGAAAGAATGCTTATCCAAGGTGATGTCAACAAAACGGAAGATTGGTAACCACTGTCTCATATTTACTGAAATCGTTGAAGGTGACATTTATAACAATCAATATTTGTTGGACTTGACTCGCATACAAGACAGTAGATGAATGATAATAGTAACGTGGGCTCTCATGAATGACCGTGAAGTCAAGATGATCGCCTGAGTGTGGTCTGAATGACTGAAGTTCCTGCGTGAGCGTGGTGTGATCAACAAGGATTGTGGATAGTTTCTACTGGAGGAGTGCATTGACACAATGAGATTGTCAAGTGTGTGTTCTAAACACATCACTAGCCGTAATTTAGTGAAGATAGAGGGTCAAGCGCTAAGAGTGCTTTTTGTGTTTCATGATTTGGAGGTCTTTCTGTTCCGACATTCTACTGATATCCAGAAGGTTATGAGCAACAGAAAGTATAGACGGCATCAAGTTACCCATTCACTGGGTTGAGGTTTTCAGATAGGAAGAAAGTTTTCCCATTGTGGACATGGATCTGGCAGTAGATGAGAGCTGCCTTTTATAGAGTTTATTGATATGTACACGGAGCTTGGGATCTTCAACATTCTGCAAGAATTTTGTGGCAGAATGGTTTATGCACAGGTTCCGCTAGTTTTTTTTTTTATCCGTCCTGGGGACGGACGAGGTAAAAAAAATTCCGTCATAGGACCATTTTCATCCGTCCCCTCTTCACTGTGTTGTCACCGATTGACACGGCTAAACCGATACGGCAGACGATGGCCTACACGTCGGCTACCGAGTAGGCTTACCAAAGAAACATTTAGCACAAACGAAGTCTATACTAATCTGTCAAATCAACAATAACAACAAGTTACAACGGTACTCATTTAAACAAAAATTAAAAACTAACTTTCTACATCGTCTTCTTCCTGTCTCCCTTCATGAACTGAGCTGCAGCTGCGGCAAAGTCAAAAGTATCCATGTGTGCTCTGCAGGAAGCGATTTGCATAAGGCGATCTACTTTCTGGTCTCCAAAGCGACTGCGTTGGGCTGTCTTGATCTTGTTTGCCAAACTGAAACCTCGTTCTGCAGCCACACTTGATACAGGGATGACGACAGCGATTTTACACAGCACAGCATAATCAGGAAACAACTCTGCATAGTCATTGATGATAGTTTTTGCCGCTTGCTCCAACCGCATTTGACGATTGTAGCCATGCAGAACACGTTTCACTGACAGAAAGTCTCTTCTTGTGCGCTCAGCGTCAATGAGGGGCGGGGCTTCCTGTCCATCACTGTTTTGTTTTGGTTTTCCAAAGAAGTCTGTCACAACAGCAATTTCGCGAGCACCAAATTCCAGCAGCTCGCACTCTTGAGGTGGATACCGGGATGGGTTCAGAACAACATCCAGGCACGTCAGTACATCCACGTCATCCTTTGGAAATCGCCTTTCCAATGCACTGACAAGCTCTTGAATGTAGTTTGTCCGCATACGCCTGTACTCCCCCACTGACTGCTCATCTGCATACAGTAGAGGTAGATCCATGAACTTTCCTGCTGTACACTCCTGTTCAAAGCTTTTCTCATGTTCACCTGGAGTGTGCGCTAGATCGTTCAGAGTTAGAGTTGTCATTTTCACCATGGGCTGTATGGAAGAAATGTTTATGTCCTCCCTCTGGAAAGTCAGGTTCAATCTGTTCATCACTGGCAGCACATCACACAACATGTGCATCATCGCGGTGAAACTGTAGGCACTTAGTGCACGCTTAAGACCCCCAGCTGTTGCACATTTCCTGGCACTCACCTCTTCTTCTAGCTCAATCACAACTGGTGCCCAGTTCAGTCTGATGGCTTCCACAGCACGACTGAGGGACAGCCACCGCACTGCACACGGCTGTTTTAGACTGATGAAATCCTCATTGTCCATGGCTCTGCTCAGCTCCTTCAGTCGCTGATTACGTGTAGCCGAATACTGATAATACTTATACACGGAGTTGACAGTGTTTTTGAAGTCGGCCACTCTTTGCACGGCCTTTGTTGCATCTTGTGCGGCTAGAGCAGTCCGATGCGCCACACAGTGCACATTGATCAAGTAAGGATTTTTGTTGCGAAGCCTCTGTGCAACACCTGTTTGCTTACCAGTCATAACAGAGGCCCCATCTGAGCCAAGACCTGCCACCTTTGCCAAATCTATGCTGCGGGACTCTAGCACCTCCTCCACTTTCTGTGTGACGCACTCTGCTGTCCCAGAATGAACAGTAAAATTCCCCAACAACACCGTTTCTGTTGCACCTCCACTCTCGATTTTCAGGTAGATAATCAGTTTCTTATCAACAGTTACGTTCACCGTCTCATCAATCACAATCCCAACAAAATCACTCTGTTGAATGGCTTCATTTATCTGTTTGTTGATCACAATTGCAATTGACTTTTCCATTTCATCCACAGAATCTGAATGTTTGTAGATTTGGGATTCCACCTTGAGATGTGGACAGTCAGTTGCTTGAAGCAGCCTAATCAGATCGGGAAACCGAGCGGCTGGGGTTGTGGTTTTAGCCATATGAAACACCACTTTAAGCTGCGTTGACAGTGCACTACCAGAAGCTTGCTTTGCGTTTTCCTGATGTTCCTTGAACACACGCTGCTGAGACACAAGTTGTGTTGCTAATTTGTGACTTGCGCTGTTGCTGTGGTCCACCAGAGCAGATCTCTGCATTGTTTTGCATCCACGAGTGAATCCGTTCAGTTGGTTGGCACTCACACAGACCCGACAAAACATTTTGGTCGCACCATTTTCTACGTCAGTGTACAGCCACTTGAATGATGCCTCCCATTCATCGCGGTATTCACGGGATTTCGACATTTTCATTTTTTTTGCTGAACTTGCACCGGTAGATTTAGTACTAGTAGGCCTATCCTGAGTATCAGTCTCACTGCACATAGACTGATTTTCTGTCGCCGACTGTAGATCTGCTGAAACATTCTCAGGATGGCTCTCAGTCTCAGTCTGTGATTTTGGCCTGGCTCTCACGAAAAAATCAGCAACGGACTTTTGTCCTGACATGATTAGGCCTGGCTTCTACACTACGAATAAATGTGGCGCGAATACCAGCATCACTGCGCACGCATCCACTACACTGTCTACTACAGCCAATCAAGAAGCAAAGTGATGGGTAGTCTAGACTGGTCTGATTTTCCAACGCTAAGCTCGCTGCTGGACAGGACGTGAGAAATAACACGTACGCCACATCCATAGCCAGCCGGTGAAGCTGAAAATTTGTTCCCCCCCTTTCCAAATTTTATCCGTCACAGTGACGGACAGCTTCCATTTTTTTCCGTCAAAGCTAAATTTTACCGGTAAAATACCGATAATTCTCGGTAAACGGAAACTCTGGTTTATGTACACAAGAAGTTTAGCATGGGAGAGATGCGCTTTGGAGTGACGAATAACATATATGACAAGCAGAGTCTGGTTTTCTGTACTTCCAGAACGGATTTCTGCACCTCACAATATGCAACTGCCATAGGTTGTGACAAATTCTCTATCATGCTCATCCCTCTGGCCAAGCACATAACCATAGCAGTTGTTTCAGGTTTCCCCAAATTTCCAGACAGCCTACCATGGACCTTGAAAACACAGAAGGTCTGTTTTGATCTTGCTTTTGTCTGTAAAGACCGTACCAGTTGACTGTTGTACAAGTCGTTTTTATGCAGAACAGAGTCAGAAATGTCCATCGTCCCACAGAATATTCACTGATGGATCAAAGTCCGATGAAGGTGTTGCTACTGCTGCCTTCTGTTCCGTTGTTCAGTCCTGGCCTTGGAAGAAATGAGAGGAAACCCCTATTTCGTCTTATGCAGCCGTATGTCCCATGATAGGCAGTGGACACACCGAAGAAAACGGAACATGCAGGTGTCTTGCATGTGGTTACCCCTGTATGACTGGCACATACATGTAGTGTGCTGACGATGGAAGGGGCTGGTTGACTGACCCTGTGTTGTGATTTAGCTGACTGCTGAGGTCTAGGTCTACTTGTGACCTGTGTCCGATGTATCGATTGGGGCTGGAGCTGTGGTTGTTGCACAGTGAATGGAAGCTGGGTGTGTGTGTGATGTGCCTGTGTTGACTGGATGGTCATGGGACAGGGTTTGAGACTGTCGCTGTCCCTGTTTGAGACGACCTAGGTCAGTCTGTGAAGTACCAATTTTTTTCCATGATTGAGGCAAATGTGACCTCTTCTCAGCTGGCACTGTCATTTTCTTGAAACACTGAAGCTGCGAGTGCCAAGTTGAAGGCCTGTTGAAGTGGGACTGTTAAGAATGACAATTTTTGATACAGAGGCAACAGTCCATTGACTATAGATTGCATGATATGGTTTTTTTTGGTTTTCCCAAGCTGTTGCTTTGGGCTACACATGCTTTCAGAAAACTCTTTCAGTTTCATAGGGCTGCTGTCATCTCTCTTGAAAGTGCTTAAGAGGAATCCAGCAAGTGTATTCGTGGGGTTGGTATCTATTCTGAAGTGCCTCAACGACTTGTTCATATGTGGCAGTGCTTGCAGGTTGTAACCCATCAAACCAAAGTAGGGCTTGATCATTCAACAAAAGGGGTATGATGTTCCTTTTCTGGGTGTCTGACCAGCCTTGGAGAAGAGCATAGTGATTAAATTTCTTAATCCATATGTCTACATCTTGAGTGGACCTACCAGAGAGAGGTTCTGGCATCAACATATCCACACACAGCAGTCAGTAAGCGAGTTCAGCACTCAAACCAACAGAGTAAATCAAACACATTCTGTGCAGTCTGTTTATATGAGGAGATTACTAGATCTTTTTAGTCTTAGAAATTGTGAAACATTTTTCATGCATGCTTTTTGATCATACATGTGTACTGCTGCTGGTGCTGAGAGTACTATGAGTACTTCCTGAAAACATAATATCAAAGAATAAAATAACCCTTGTCTACTTTGTTGCCTTCATCCAAGCCAGAGATGAATGATGATGCAGTATCGGCAACTATGGCTGTAGAAATCATTGTCAGTCCATGAATCTATCTTTCATGGAAGGATCACCACCTTGTTATGGTCTGGAGGCTTGAAGTCCCAATGATTTCCTTGAGCTGTGGTCGGGAAAAGGTTGTAGCTTTTCTGGTCTTGGTCCTGATGACCTATGAGGTCAGCTGGATTTCAGTTGACAGTTTAGTCATGATCAGGGGGAAGGGATGAGACTTTCACTTAGTGCGGGATGAGACTTAATGCGGTCCCATCTTCATTCCCCCTTTTCATCAGTTTCATCTTCATATTCATGAATGGTTGCCGTAAGCAACTTGTAGTTCCACACTTGACTTACTTGGCTAGGGGATGGGTGGCAGTACACAAGTCAGTCTTGAAAGTACACTGTCCGGATTCAAACGGAGTTCTTCCATGTGGATGCCATGTGAATGGCTATCCACTGTCTCTTCCCTGGGGTGACTGACTAAATTCTACCACAATTGAGCCTACGTCTCATGATAAAACCAAGCCTACCAAAATGGAAAAATGTTAATATGCAAGAAGGCCTACCTGTATTGTTCAGACTTGCACTCAGTTTAATCTTGGTCATCTTCATAAGCATGTCCATCGTTGAATCGAAATCTTTATTGTAGGAAAAGCACAAGGAATAGTATTTCATTGCAAGTATCTGTATTGTTCAGACTTGCACTCAGTTTAATCTCGCTCATCTGCATCGGTACAGCATTGGTCCGATTGAATCCTGAAAAATTCATTGGCTCGTTTCAGACGAGTTCATCAACACTCAAGGTATTGCATCTTTGGATGTGATCCTGGAATCTGTTACGATTCTAGTCTAATACAGTTATAGCCTCTGCACTTCTTCCAAGAGGTATTTAGAAGCACTTCTTCCAAGAGGTGTTTCTGGATACTGGTCATTGAAGTATATCTCACTCTCCAGATGTGCATCCTTTTCTTGAATGTGGCCAGAAATTTTTAACATGATAATCCATGTGAAACAAATTTTTACCTTTTTTAAAGGGAGACCTGCACTTCCTTATATTGATTATATTATTTAATGACATCTTGGTTTGACATTGATGGTTGTTTTGATCTTTTACATTCTTTTTATTCGAGTGATCATTTCTGTTGCGTCTTGGGGTGGGGGGTTCCGGAGCCTAAAGATCCCGGTGGTCCCTTGAACTATGCTGACAGGAGCTACTGGCTTAATGAATGTTTTGTATCTGTATTGGTCATGGTCCTTATATAACTTGTAAAATAAAATGGACATAACTGACTCAGTTTAAATTGATGCCCCTAGTAGGGTGTGTCCTGACATAACCTATGAAGTTAATTGGACATCAGGAGAAACTTTCCTCGGAATGGTTTCCTGTGCAACAGGAATAAACAATACAGACAATGCAAAATGGAAAACTTTGTTTTCCAGGGATAAAAGATTTGATACCAGCATACAGTCTATGAGAACATGACTAAATACATTAACATATCACACAGACAAGGCTGTCATTGTATAGACAACAGTTTGGGGAAGCTGTCTGTCTGAATCTCTTGTCTTCAATTGGCACATTTGAGAGTGTGTTGTTTATGACAGGTGGTAGTAGTAATGGTGTTGGCCTCTTGCAGAATCAGTGTTCAAGTGTTATGATGGTGCAGCTGACCGCTGGGTAATTACGCTTGTATACATTGAGGCTGTTCAAAAGTGTTTTGGTACTCCATCGCAGGCCTGTTTCTATTCTACAGACAATACATTGTGCGAATGTTCATCTTTATTCCTGTGCAGATTGACATTTCAGGCACCAACAACTCAGCTGGGGTAGTCAGCACCAATATTGCTCTGCCCTGGGATGTACTGCACTCTGTAGCTGTAGTGATATGGTTCATATCAGCATCCAACTACACAGTCTTAATCCTTTGACTCCCGCACACTGTCCACCAGCATCATGCAATGCCAACCATGCTAGCAAAGCAAAAACTTGACCCTTTTACTTCGTCACCCTATCCACCAGCTTCCTGCAGGAAGCTGGTGGATAGGATGAGGGAGAGGGTTAAGCTTTTGCAGTTGGTGAATAGAGTGTGGGAGACAAAGGGTTAAAGTAGTGAGTGGAGAAAACCATGGTACCATAGCTGCCACTGTTGCCCAGTGGAGGTCCCACTCACAATCCCTTGTTAATTGCCGAAATTTGTGCCAGTGTGAAAATGCCAAAAACAGTATGTGGGCAGCTTGGCACACGTCTCCTGGTACATGTATGATAAACTTCCAGTGTTCAAGAGTATCTGTCCACATTGCTGAAAAACCAGGTTTTACGTCTGAGTATGTTTTTCTTTAATTGCATTTTAGGCTTGCAAAGTTTACAGTGAACATGGTTTTTAATTGGTACCAGAAAAACACGAAAATAGGATCAGAATGTGTACTTAATACAACAAGACAAGGCAGGTGCAAATTTTCGACTGACTGACCTTTGTCAAGCATGAATTTAAGATCACAAACAAACCCAAATACTGTTTGTGATCTTACAAATGCCAGTTGGCCGAAAATTTGCGCCTGTCTTGTCTTGTATTAAATACACTTTCTGATTCTATTTTCACGTTTTCTGGTTCCTGTTTGCTTGAACGCAGGCAGTTGCACTTGTTTTGGATATGGTTTTTAATTGTTTTATTTTAACCTTGTTGTCGTTTTTGATGTGGTGTTAGCCCTGATATGGCTCTAATGGTCGGCTAGGCTATAGGGCTAGAGACACTCCCCCTACCCTCTGATACATATAAAAGAATACTAAGATGGATTAGAGCACTGGTGTGTTTTTAAATAATAGTGCTTTGTATGATGACTATAACTATATATGAACACTGTATAGAAGAACTCTTTGAGACTTTGCCTTGCAATCATTGCGTACACGTTATTACTGCTGTATTCCTTGTGTGCTATCTTATCGCATGCACACATCATGAATAAAAACTGTCAGATCTATTGTCCACAAGTGTAGTCCATGATATTGTACTAAACTTCAAGACATCTGCCACTGATGAGTTGCCTCCAATTAATCAGTATCGGTCTTGTATAGTTATGGGTCAAGCTTTGTTGTTGTTGTTTTTGACCAGTCACTTTGAGGAGCGTCAACAATGATGGCAATTCATAAATGTGTTTGGCTTGATAGAAGAACGAAAACGACTATTGGAAAGAGGTTAGGAAGAGGGTAGTGATGAAGGGAGGGTTTTGGTGCTAGACTTGGATAGTGATAGTGATAGTGAAGGCAATTTAGTTGTCCCAGTCAGCAACAAAAGTGGTGGAAACAGTGATAGTGACAACAAGAGTATCAGTGGCAATAGAACTCAATCCGAAAGTATGTTGGTATAGTGTTTGATGCAGATGTAGAAACTGTGTGTGTGTGTGCAGTGGTGCGTTTGTGTATAATACCTTTTTGTTTTCTGAATGAGATGCAACGCCAATCTCAGGTTTCCTGTGGGTTTTTTTAGGGGGCTTTATATTGTTTATAGCTAGCTTGTGGAGAACACTTTGAACCGTGCACATGTACAGAAAAGATTCTAAAAGACATTTCTGTTAAATTGTGCAGTAAATTGTAGTGTGTACTGACTCTTGCCTTTTGTGTCCAGTAAGGAGCACCTGTCCTCTTCAGTGGCAAAAAGTTTCTTCTCAGAACCATTTTGTGCTACTTTTGCTTCAGAAATTGATATACGGTTCATGTCCACCAGACATAATTTATTTACATGTTTATAATAAGGGAGGGAGGGAATACATTTAATGTAAATTTGTTGTGTGTGCAATGAAAATCCAAATTTTGTCAATTTTTTAAGATGTGTTGAAAAACTCAGTTGTACAGGAAGTTGCCAAGGATGAAAAGAGCATGGTGTCATTTAGTTAATACATGTCCCTCAGTCTAGAGAAGTTGAATAAAAGATTATATTTCTACTTGGTGTTTTGAGTTTGTGTGCATTATGAGTGCGAAGTATGTGTGCATGTGTAGTTGAGAGAGAGGGAGAGACTGTTGTTGATACAGAGTTTTTCAGTGTGTGTACAGAGCAGTTCTGAATGCCTTGCTGTACTGCTGTGAGGCTTGGATACTGGCTACACACGATGTCTGCACAAGATCTTTATCTGCATGAGGTCTGAAGCATTGTGAAGCAACATTCAGTGTTCATATTTCAAGTTTCGAAGAAGTTCTGAGCATTGGGTGTCTCCTCATCACCAGTTTTGATGGCCAAGATATGTTGTCCATTTGGAAGACAACTGCAACCCAAAGATGTTTCTGTGTGGAGATCTGAAGCAAGGACACTCAAGCGAAACAAGGATACTCTGAAGACCATCCTTATCAACTGTGGCATCACCACCATCAGATGGGTAGATCTCGCTCAAAACAGTATGGTGGCAACAGCAGTGCACAATTACATTTGAATAGTGTGGAACAGCTGCTATACAACAGAAGAGGAATCGGCAGAAGCATATAAACCAGGGCTTGAGGACTACTTCCCATGCAGTGTCTGTGGAAGAACATGCACCTCTGGGATTGGTGTTATTTCCCACATGAAGACCAATACCAAGTGCTGACAGCTGATATCTCACACTGCCAGGTGAGCCAAGCATCATCACTATCATTATTTGTGTGTGTCGCATTATTGTGTTTGAGGAAGCCCATGTCCAAAATGCAGAAATTTCTATTTCATATAATTTGGTCTCCACCACCCCCTCCCACCTTTTCTAGGTTACAACTCTTCCTCCTTTTCACTTTACATAGTCCCACATTTAACACATTCACTACAGCTAGATCTTGCAGACTGACGACCGATGAACACAAACTGTTCAATCAAATATGAATATGACGCATATAAGGGGTGCACAGCCATGTTCCATTTAGTGGCCAGGGTCACATTTGACAGAACCACGACAATTTCATTAACCCTTTCGCATTCGCACTGCTAGATGTAAAGCTAGCTCCTAGTATTCGCATTTTTCTGACATTTTTTCATCCGAGTACAGTCATGCTGATAAACTACTGCCATTCACTTGTTTGAAAGTACAGAAGAAAGATTTTTTGCACACATATACACAAGTGTCCATAGTTTGATTTGCATGTGGTTTTGTGTGTCCTGGGTCTAGTGTGCGTGTCCCTGTCACCAAAGATGTCACAGACAGAGGTATTTTTATGGTGACAATACAATGGTTAGCATACAAACAAGCTCTATTGTCTAAAAACAACATTTGTTAGTTGTACACACAACACCTGTCCTACCTGACGCTGTCTCTGCTCCTCCAGTATAGTATCCAATGCACAGGCACAACACAATGTCAGAAAAGAATTGTCACGATGTCACCAAAATGAACATAAACAGAAAGAAACAGAAATGTTTTCCAAAGATATTTGGTACATGTTCGTCTACAGATTTCATTCCCTATACACTATTTACACATATGTGCCTATACAGCAACTTTGCAGCTACTGTGATGATGGTGAGATGTTGTTGTCATCGTCACTGCGATTGTCACCGTCATTGTCAGTGTCAGTGTCACCAGTGGTGTCACAAGCGCTGGTTGTAGCCTGTGTCGTGGTGTTTAGCGCATGATAGTCCCGGAAACAGTCCCGGACAGAAAGTTGACCAGTAGCACCATAGACGGGACTGATGTTTTAGCCCCATCATGATGAGAATAGACAGGTATGCCCTGATTTCATCAGCTGTCGTCTCTTTCCAAAGTGGGTCAGGTTGCCCCTTTGCCCCATCTTCTGACCAGCGTAGTTGTTGTGGTCTCTTCAGTAGCACTGACAAAAAATTCTAGTGGCAGAAACAAAAAAAATAGTCTATTGGTTTCGCATCAGCGGGCAGGAATGTTTAGGCCCAACAACTTGTGAAAATTCCCTGACTTCACTGCCACGTGTCACCGGTCGCCATGCCTGCACCAGTGCAGCCAGCGGTACATCGTCGTCTATGTCACTGTCATTTCTATCTTCACCATCACCACCTACTTCAACATCCGACTCTACATCTTCCTTTTCTTCTTCATCTTCTTCTTCAATTTCTAAACGATCTATTTCTCTAAAAATTTCCTGCAACTCTGCTTCAGTGTAATCCACAAATTCGTCTTCGCTGAAACTCGCCATCTTTCCCACGCTCACAGTTGTGAATGAAAGCACGTACCACAGCATCAGTAACTAAGTCTTTCAGTAGGCCTAGTGAATGGAAAGTTCCTTGCATCCCAGAATGCTCGTACTATTTCTAGAACATTCAACGCGGGACTGACCAAGATTCTAACCACATGTGCGATAAGACAGCAAGGCCAGTAGTGATGGAAATTCCCCACACGTGTGCCGGAAAAGGTAGGGCGATCTCACCACTATGAACGGATCAGCACATTTTTTCCGCAGGGCAGTTACGGGCCTTGTGAACAGCTAAGGGTTAAAGTCCTGCCACAGGCTGAAACTAAAAGGCTTAAAAATGATTCGCGTCAGTTGATAGAGTTTTACACATAAATATATACAGTTCAGACCAATTTCTGTGGCAGAATGGTCATCACAATGAACAGTTGTGGATTCAAACCCTTGTCTGTTCATATCACATATACATGTGTGCGCACACACACAGAGGGAAAACATAAGTCATCAAACACTATTGCACGTGATTTTAATTCCAGTCATTCAGCATGCCTGAAAAACTAAAACAAGACTAAAACAATTTACACAATACCTACAAATTAATTGGTGTGATGCAAGAGTGGAATTCTCCTCCTTCCGCAGAGCATATTGTACCTCTGGCTTAGCTGGCCAGTAATTTAAACGGTCAACAATATAATGGTTAACACAATATAAAACTTTCTTTTGGTGCAAAAAGAGTTTTACTTTCCCCTCCAAAGAAATAGTAAAGAATGCCTCCACCCCCTCCCCAAAAAGGAAAAAAAGCATACCCACCTTCCCACATATGCACAAAAAAGTGAAAGAGCAAGACCTAAGCTATATTGTCATCTTCTCTATTCCATGCACAGTTCTATCCATGCCTACAACCATGCATATTGCTGACCTTCTCCAGGTATAGCTGTAAATCTGTATTCATTTCATTGTAATGGTTTTCATTTCTATAAAAAAAAAAACAATCGGACTTCAGTTTCAGACGCTTCATTAATCCATCAGCTCACCATGGTGGCATTTTAGTTTTAAATATTTTCTTTTTTTCTTTAAGCAAATTATCCTTAGTTTTAGTGTACTGCGACAGACTAGTTAGTCTCACAGAGTGCTCATCACAGATAGGCTAAAATGAGTCAGTAGCAGACATTCTGTTGCCCTGCTAGTGGTCTTGAAAATGAAACTAACAGTTTTAAGAGCTTTTAAAAAAATTCATATATGTATATATATACACACACACACATATATACTGTATATATATATATATTAATGTTCAGTGCAAACCTTAAAGACAGCTTAACTAGTCAGAGACTGCAAAACACACAGGATTATTGTAAAGGTCCTGTGCTCCACAAATGTTCGAGTAACAGAGGCCAAGTCCCTTTTGTAAGTCAAATGTGAATTTATTTGGGCAAACGTATGAGAAATCTTTCCTAAAACAAGTGACATCAAGGATCAGTGCTACCAATTTCACCGTGACCAGCATATTTTGGTCTCACACACACACACAAACGCACCGCACGCACACACACACACACACACACACACACACACACACACACACACACACAATCTTTGCTCTAGTTGATCTGCAATAACTGTTAAAAAGAAAAGTGAAAAGTGTACAAGCTGACCCAACAGTCATATGAATTCATTCCGTGTTTTTCTGGTGTTCACTTGTTTATGATAATCCGACATTGTTATACAAAATATAACCATAAATCAAAACATTCATCCATGTAGGCTGGTGTGAAATAAATGTGTTGATTTACATAATCGGAATGAGAAAAACAAAAAAAACTGTTGATCATATTGGTCACTTAAATGAGCTAACATATACTATAACAAGAATAAAGAACAAGCAAAGCAGCACAAATGAGATATGGTGACAGCCATTCATACCAGTGTTGAGGAACATAATTCTGAGTACATGTACCAATGTATATTGTACAAAGACATACAAATATAAAAAATGAAGTGATACATACTGAAAATGCACTAATTCATTTTACTTAATGAATTATCTGGAGTACAAGTTTTAAGATTGCAGTCTTAAGCACTTCTAAACATTCTCCATGCAGATAAGCGGAGTGAGGTGGGTTTTTTTGTTTGTTTGTGTGTTTTTTGAGGTAACACAACTTTGAAACGATATATTTTCTGTAAATATAAGGATGTTCTGTTCTGCGAGGTACATTCAAGTCATAACACTAACAATGAAGTTTGATGTAGGCGTTCAAAACTACTGATGAAAAGTGCCATTCTGTGAAATATGATATGAATCTGTGCTCTTCCAAGTTACACAAGTCTTTCTGTGCACAACTCTTATTATGCATTTCTGTGCTGTTTTTGTTTGTGAATTATCTGCTATTGAGGCCAACATAAGCTTGACTGAAATACTGGTATTAGCTTAACTCATGCAAGGCATAAAATTATTGAAAGTCATCTTTCCATCAGTATATTTCTTTCATTTGCAGTAAAATTAGGTATTTGGATGTTAAAATTACTGTAAAATACTCCATGGAGTTACTTAAGCCTGTTCAGAATAAACATACTTATGTGAGGAAATAAACACATAATTCATCCAGTTTGTTGAGGAATGAAGGCGTCTTTTTCACAGGCCATGATTCAGATTCATTCACAATAGTGCATATCATAATATGAACAGACCTATAGTCATAGTCGATCACAGATTGTGAAAATTCATGATGAGAAAAATTTATGACTCTAAAGTGAGTTATAAAGTGACAAAAAGAAAATCAAAAGAATACTCAGCATAAAAGTGTGTAACATTACAAAATTACCATTTTGATTTATGGAAGATGGCCTGATGTCACTTTATATACCCACTCACCCACCCCACTTCAAAACAAAACATACATAACTGCAGCATTAGTTTTCTTGAAGCTGATCAGTCACAGAATATATCATGTAGGCCTATTTGCAATGTATATATTTTTCCAAATCTTATATGTATATATAATTTTGAGAAGGGAAGAGGTAAACTTTGGTGAAACTGGTATATCTAAATGTGTGTGAAAAATGGTTAGATTGTGCAGATGAAACTTGTTTTCCCCTGCTCTATAATTTTTTTCAACTTCTACAATGAAAGTAACTTTTGTGTACAGTGTTCAGATGTTGCCTGCACTGATGTGTCAGGGGAAAAAAACTAAATATGTTTCTTGTTTTCCCACAGGAGTATAAAAGTTCAGCTTTTCATTATGTTGATACTAAGGTGTAAGAAAACATGTAACTCCTTGTCCAAGTTATATACTCATAACCTGACATTTCACTGGGAAATGTAATGGTGGATAATTGAACAGCAGGAGTGAGGGGAGTAAAACCGAGGAAAAAGAATATATTTCACATTTACATCATAGTCATGCAAAGTTCTTACCAAACGTCAAGACACTGCTTACAATAATGTGTATCAAAGTACTTCAGACATCAGTGATAAATACAATATAAGCAAAGTGAAATAAACATCTTAAACTGTCCTCATAACATATAGTGACTTCATGGAGGCATACAATTTGCTAGTCAGCTGGCCATCTACTGGATCACTTACATGAATGCTGATCATTAATTAACATTCAAAATCAATATAAATCAGACCAATATTATATACAACAGAAGCACAACAGAATGAAACATTCCCACAATTGTCAAAAGAACATATCACACACACACAATTATATATCCATCACAGTGTTTAATGAATGTACCCATAGTGAAAAATGAAAAGAGCTCAAACCAGACTTAATTTAGAAGAAAGAAACATTTATTTATTGGCTCCACCCCACACCCCCACCCCCATCCATGTCCTGAAAATTCACTTTCATTTTGATCCATCACTGTCTTGTTTTAATTAAAGGTATAAATCATTACCAAGAAAAGCCAACAATTTCATTTACTTCCTTTTTAGAAAACCATGAGGTTAGACTATTTTGATATAAGATACGGGATAACCGAAGGATCTTGATCATTATCTGTAGGTGATGTTTACCTCACATATACTGTTTGTGTTGAAGGACTGTTTTAAATTTCGCATCAGGATTGGTCTTCTGTCATCTAAAAGACTGTCTGGAAAACTTAAGCCAAAAACTTAAACAAGCCAAAGATATATCAAACTTAAGTTAATTCAATGCTTTACCCTTTCTACCACTTTATCATAATATGGCAAAGCTACCAAGCGCTAGAAGTGTACTTTCAAGTCAGTAGGCAAAACTATGTCATTACCTGAAATGATTGATTACTCATCTGATCCTCATCAGTTCAGTTTATTAACTCACTCGCTACATACGATTATGCCCCTTGCCGTTCCCCTGATACACACCATTTGTATACATCTTGAGAAATATTCTCATACAAATAAATGAAAACAGAGAGTTTTGAAATTTGGCGGGTCATATATTAAAAGATTGGTGTTCAACATGCTGAAATTTCAAATGTTTAACCCTCATGGTTGCCGAGTAACGGTACAAGTAAAATTAGACTCTCTAGAGACATTTTCAGGTAAAAAATGTCTTGCAAAACACACAGTCAGGTCAACACATCAGTTCCCACAGTCATATTTTGAATGAAATTTCATAAAAGCCAACGTGCACACACTCCACGCGCACTGAAGGAAGAGATCGTGTTGAACAGCGCTGAGTTGTTGAGTACTGTTCAGCCATTTGCTTTTCCATCGTCTGCTTTGCTGCGGAGATAGTGGGTCATGAACTTTGCACTGTCTACACACCAACTGCAGAGTACAGTGACCTAATGGCCTGAAATAAGGCTAAGAATGACTGAAGAATCTATTTCCGGCTATTACTTTTGGTTAACGGATATTCTGAAAGACTCGCAAATTTTCAAAACTTAAGTCGGATTTCTCCGACGTTCGTAGACAAGTGTTTTTGAGATGTGATCGGGAAATCCTGACGCTCGTAACGAGAGAGAGTTAAAACCACATCACCCACTATTTAACTCTTTCACCGCCAAGTTTCCCCAGAAACGGCACTCCTCAGTGCCAAGTATATTTTGGGCAGCCAATTTTGCATCACAGTATGCATTTTTAAAAGCTTATATCTCAAAGAGCATTAAAGATTTCACTTACTTTTTTTTTTTTGCTGTGTAAAGGGCAGATGTATTATACATGATTGCTTGCTTATGTTTATGCGCCTGGTTGATTATTCCACAAATAATCTTATTATAAAGATTTTTTTTTTTCATACGGTTTATTAGTTGTACTACTGACCATATCTCGTGAGTTGTGCACCAGATATCGTTATAATAAATGAGGAAAAGCAATGGAAAATCTACACACAAAGTCAGCTGTCTGCTTATTCTACTCGGAATGGTAGACAAAGCATGTCGATTTGCAGCCATTTTGGAGAAAATGCTTCGGAGAAAACGTGACGTAAATTCCGACAGTTAACCCTTTCGCATTCGCACTGCTAGATGTAAAGCTAGCTCCTAGTATTCGCATTTTTATGACATTTTTTCATCCGAGTACAGTCATGCTGATAAACATACTGCCATTCACTTGTTTGAAAGTACAGAAGAAAGATTTTTTGCACACATATACACAAGTGTCCATAGTTTGATTTGCATGTGGTTTTGTGTGTCCTGGGTCTAGTGTGCGTGTCCCTGTCACCAAAGATGTCACAGACAGAGGTATTTTTATGGTGACAATACAATGGTTAGCATACAAACAAGCTCTATTGTCTAAAAACAACATTTGTTAGTTGTACACACAACATCTGTCCTACCCGACGCTGTCTCTGCTCCTCCAGTATAGTATCCAATACACAGGCACAACACAAATGTCAGAAAAGAATTGTCACGATGTCACCAAAATGAACATAAACAGAAAGAAACAGAAATGTTTTCCAAAGATATTTGGTACATGTTCGTCTACAGATTTCATTCCCTATACACTATTTACACATATGTGCCTATACAGCAACTTTGCAGCTACTGTGATGATGGTGAGATGTTGTTGTCATCGTCACTGTGATTGTCACCGTCATTGTCAGTGGCAGTGTCACCAGTGGTGTCACAAGCGCTGGTTGTAGCCTGTGTCGTGGTGTTTAGCGCATGATAGTCCCGGAAACAGTCCCGGACAGAAAGTTGACCAGTAGCACCATAGACGGACTGATGTTTTAGCCCCATCATGATGAGAATAGACAGGTATGCCCTGATTTCATCAGCTGTCGTCTCTTTCCAAAGTGGGTCAGGTTGCCCCTTTGCCGCAATCTTCTGACCAGCGTAGTTGTTGGTCTCTTCAGCAGCACTGACAAAAAATTCTAGTGGCAGAAACAAAACAAAATAGTCTATTGGTTTCGCATCAGTGGGCAGCGAATGTTTAGGCCCAACAACTTGTGAAAATTCCCTGATTTCACTGCCACGTGTCAACGGTCGCCATGCCTGCACCAGTGCAGCCAGCGGTACATCGTCGTCTATGTCACTGTCATTTCCATCTTCACCATCACCACCTACTTCAACATCCGACTCTACATCTTCCTTTTCTTCTTCATCTTCTTCTTCAGTTTCTAAACGATCTATTTCTCTAAAAATTTCCTGCAACTCTGCTTCAGTGTAGTCCACAAATTCGTCTTCGCTGAAACTCGCCATCTTTCCCACGCTCACAGTTATGAATGAAAGCACGTACCACAGCATCAGTAAGTTGAGTAACTAAGTCTTTCAGTAGGCCTAGTGAATGGAAAGTTCCTTGCATCCCAGAATGCTCGTACTATTTCTAGAACATTCAACGCGGGACTGACCAAGATTCTAACCACATGTGCGATAAGTCAGCAAGGCCAGTAGTGATGGAAATTCCCCACACGTGTGCCGGAAAAGGTAGGGCGATCTCGACCGCTATGAACGGATCAGCACATTTTTTCCGCAGGGCGGTTACGGGCCTTGTGAACAGCTAAGGGTTAACAAAGCCACACTTCGGCCTTACTGCAGAAAAACTAGGTTGCTGGGTAAAGTTTAAAAATAGCACAGTCGCCTGCATTCACCAGTGGAGCTGACAGAAGCTTTGTACCCGCGTAAAAAGTCATTGTTTAGTATGACCCGTCGAAGTCGCACAAATGTGACCATGGCGGTCGTACGGGAAGTTGCTTGATTGCGATCATGGCGGGAAAAGAGTTAAAGGAATCATAGGCATCAGGAAATTGGGTACAGTTTAAATTTGTTTCATTCAGTTTCCGACATACTGTGAAATTGGGAGATAAATCCCTGTACTACTTACACTTATTTCATTTAGTTTCTGATGTACTGGTGCCCACCAAAGAGTTATCAAACAGGAAAATAAATCCTGCATTCTGCCTCCATATCCTATCAAAACATTTTCTCAACATTTTATATATGGGAAATCAAATGTTACACACCTCAGATTAGACCTTAAATAATGTGCTAAGACAGATTATAGATGGCAATAGTAAAACCTTTAAAAAAAATTACATGGAAGGTTTTTGTCCATTGCCATAAAAAGGCAAACCATCAAGATGGTCTAACCAAATGTGGATCATAGCCCTAGCTTGCACATAACATTCACAAGAGCATGAAACAGACAAGCATGAAATATATTGAGAATAAAGTTAAGACGTGACAAGTGGACACCAAGTGATAACTTGATATTCCAAACAGAAAGGTGAATTCCTACAATGACCCAAATTCATCTTGTCGATCCCCAGATGACCAGGGCCAAAATGGCAACAGCCACCAGCACTATCAAAAACAGGATGCACATCTTTCGGCGAGACTTTTTCTGCACACAGAAAAATAAAATAACTGTTGAATGTGTTACAGCATCTGAGAAAATGGCTGTAGTTTACTTCGGTTTTGCGCACTAAGCAAAATTGTCCCCTTGTCAGTCCCTTGTAATGCACCATTTGCATTTCGAGAGAACAATTCTCAGACAAATAAAAACTAGGAACCTTGAAATTTGGCAGATCATTTATCTATCTATTGGCTCATAACATGCTGAAATTTTAAATGTCCTACACTTGTGGTTAATGAGTTATGTATGGTACATGAAAAAGTTTTTAAAAAAAAAGTCTTAGAGCATACACATGAAAAAGTAAAAAAAAAAGTCTTAGAGCATACACATTTACGTAAATATATCAGTTCGTACTGTCACATTTTGACTGAATTACATACAATCCAACTTGCACACACACCAAGACTTTAGCTTGTGCAGAGGATCATGTCCTGGTTCACCTTGAGGGATGAAGGTGCTGTTGTCAGCCAAATAGAGCAGGGCCTGTCTCAGGTCATCATCAGTCGAGGGCAAACACATTCTGCATAATGGGGTTTACCAGTAGTCGTGATTTTAGGCTTAAGCACCAGTCTCCATGTTGACCAGAATTGCAATAAATCCATGCAGGTCGTTGACACTTATCTTCTCTCACTTTCTAAACAAACTGCATTGTTTCCATTCATCCCTGGCATGTCAGTTTTCGTCAAAAAAGGAGAAGAAATGCGGAGCCACAGAAGCGTGGCTCCGCACTTCAGCATGAAGGCTTGTCGAAGAATGACGTAGGGACAGTAAAACAAATCTTATGTCATTTGTTCAATCAACATGGAAAAAAGACATAAATTCATCCTCTGATTCAGTGTTTTCAATATGTATGTCTACTTTGCTGGCACTCCACACTCCAGACACGCTGCCTTCAAATGTGTCATCTGCTAAATCTACATCCCTACCACTATTACTTTCCTCTTCTGTATCTGCATTGTATTGGCTATCTAAATCTTCATCACTAAATTCTTCACTGTCTGATCCAGCTGTACAGACCATTTCTACTACCTCTTCCACTGTGAATGGTACGCTGAGAACATTTTGAAATGCACTGAAAACTAGAAGGTTGTTGACAGTTGGCCATTTCTGCATTGGCTGCTTCACTGCAAAGCTAGTAGCATGCGAACTTTGAACTTCCTACGCACCAACAGTCGAATTCAGTGATACCATAGCCAGCCCCATAGTAACAAGTGAACCAAGAATCTATTTCAGGACATTAGTTTTGGTTAACAGATACAGTCACAGCCATGCGAAATGTCAAAACCCAATGTCAGATTTTTCCGACGATTGTAAACAATTGTTGTTGAGCCGTGTTCAGGAAATTCCGACGATTGTAGAGAGAGAGGTAAGATCTTACATGCTGAAGAACAGTGGTCATTGTGCAGGGTCCTCCCCCACCTTTGATGACACGAGCTGCTCTGATGCATCAGTCTGCTGAGCTGTTCTGTTGTATCAGTCTTCGGCAATATTTTGTCTTTGTGTTGGTTACTTACATGGTCACCAGCCTACATCCAGTTCTGTGATGTATTACAGTGGCTGTATGATTAATTAAAACTACATACTGCCCTGAGTTTATTTTTTAGCTGCATCATGTGTCACTGCAAGTAAGTTGATAATTATGATGCACCAAGGTCATTACTTTTTTTAGTTTTTCATTTTTTTTATATCAACAACCACATCATCCTTATCACCATGTGCCCTGCTGCATGGCATTGGCGATCATGGCCCCCCACACGAACCTATCCCTTCTCACTTCAAGTACATCTTCCACCCTCTCTGTCCTCAGCCGCCCTGCAAGTCCATCCAATATTTTCTCCCTGGGTCTACTTAGTGTTCTCTTTCCCTCCAGCTTTCCTGTTGTGACCAGGTGCTCTAATTCCCCTTCTCATAAAATGTCCTATAAGTGTTGCTTGTCTTTTCCTAATCTTCTGTATCAATGATCTTCTTGTGTCTGCCTCCATCACGACTGGTTTGTTTTGTTTGCTGTCCATGGAACCAGATTTCGGCTGCCTCAATCTTGTTGGCTTCGCATGTTGACTGTCCCCACCTCACAACCATATACCATTATCGGTTCTATACAACATTCAAGAACTCTCTTCCTGATGTTAATTGATAGGTATTTGTTGGTAAGCACGCTTTTCATCTTCTTGAATGTTGTTTTAGCTTGAGCGATTCTGCTGCTATTCTTGATGTGCATGTGCCGTCTGGTGAGATGACCGTTCCCAGATACTTAAAACTTATCAACCTGCTTAAAGTTGTGCCATTTGCTGTTATTTTGCATGAGGGGATTTCATGTTTTTTACTGATTACCATGACTTTAGTCTTCTTTAATAACCACATGGATCAAGCATATAATAAAAAAGAAATATTAAATAAAAGCATAAACCTTTTGAAGCCCAATAAGTGTAAAACTAAAATCCTGACCAAACTTGCAGAATAAGTCAAAGTCCTATTATGCAACAAAATACAGCATCAGAGTAAACTGAAAGCTTTCTCCACTAAACAATACCAAAAGAACATGTGCACGCACATTGCCTTGAATTAAACAAAAGTAACATAGCAGAGAACAGAAAAGAAGAGCATAAAATAAAAACAATACACAATATACACACATCCCAAAGGACCCCCTCCCTCCTCCCAAAAAACAAAAACTAAAAAAAGATAAAGCAAAACAAAACACATACACCCAAAACAAAACCAGTACAAAACTGAAACAAAGCAAAAGAAGAAAACACCCAAAACACAAGACAACATACTTGAACCAAAATAAAATCCCAATCCATGCCACACAAAGGATGCACGTAGCTAATTCTTCGAGGTAACGGACACGGCAATGATCACGCCAATAATGGCCAAAACAACGAGCAACACAATCAACAGGCAGCACTTCTTCCGTCTGGATTTGGACTGGAACAAACACATTTACATATAACCCAAGTACACACACACACACTCTCACTCTCTCTCACTCACACACACACACCACACACACACACACACACACACACACACACACAAAGCCCTTAAATATATGGACATACATGCAATCGCAAGAACAATGTGACAAGCACTCTCATGCATGCTCACTTCACTTCCCCTCAAAACAAGCATTCACAAATAAACGCATAACACATCACATACATGCACTTATGCACAGACACACTTTGAGTCTCTCTCTCTCTCATCATGCACTGCTCAGAGAAATTACCAAACAACCATGAAATCAAAACCCAAGCAGACAAAAGGCACTAAACAAAGAAATGAGCAAAAGAAGGAAACTCAAAAAACTCGGAAACTAAGAAAAGAGCAAAATGAAATGAATGCAGGAAGGAACTAGAAAATCACAGCAACCACACAATTTTTGACTGTCAAACTAACACCATTTTTATCCAATGTTACTGGAAATTCTTCATGAATTTTTGAGTGCTAGTATTCAACATTGATGAAATTTCTAATTCAAAGTTCAGTTGTTTACTTGTGGCAAGTCAGTGGGTTGATATTAATGTGTATTCACACCTAAAAAGTTACATCAGTTTTAATGGTCACTTGTTGGAGTTATCTTACAAATGAGTTCTTTTCCTTTCACCTATTTTTCTTCTTTAAAAATAATTACAAGTAAATGAATAAAAATAATTGCATCAAAGAAAAGACAACAAAGTTCATGTATGGTACAAACACTCGTGCATGAATGTGCGTATGCACACATACTCTTTTAACAAACCTGATAATCCCTTGCTTTACTTAGCTGATGTGTTCCGTCCTGCACTGAAATCTGGGCACTGTCCATGTTGGCCTCTATACTGTCTGAAATACAGAAAACAAAAACCAACACTAACAGCATTTCAAATGACACACAAAAAGTAACTGCAGACACACAATTCAGTGACGTTGCTTCAATCGTGCTCTGAGGATAAACATTTTGGACCATGCCTAAAACCAGTTAAAAAGAAGAATGCCATTTCGAATCACATCTCACAAACCTGTGATCCAAGATACAAATACATGATCCCAAGATTTCTAAGAAAAAAATTATGGTAAATTCTGAAATAATTCACCTACTTGTCCCCATTACAGATTGTTTTAAAAATCCTCCCTGGAAAATCGGAGGCAAAATCCTCCCTGGAAAACCTTATGCCTCTGATATCTGGGAAATAAAACATTTACTCTGCACATCGCTTTCAAATAATTTACCTCAGAGGTTGTTCAGGTTCATATTCATAACACGACTAAAACACACACAGTGCTTACCTAAGACCTCTCCTTGTTCATGCACCAGCATACCCAGATCTTTGAAGATGGTGTTGACATCCATGATATCACCCTGCATATCCACAAAGGAAAAAACAACATTTACTTCCCATTCAAGAAGTACAATAACAAATTTTTTCATTGTGGCTGCTGTGTAAAATGCGTGCTTCATCTAAACAAGTTAACATGGAGTAGAGGACCAGTAGGTCAAAGAACATGATAGGAGAAAGTCTTGGGGTTTTATAATCTACTGGATAAGGTAGATGGGGAATGAAATCCTTATCCAGTAGATTATAAAACCCCAAGATTGGAAACAAACAACATGAGAAACCTAGAAGAATATCCTGGATTAAAGGTTGGAGGAAAAATGATAAACAACATTCAATACACAGATGACACCGTGCTAACAGCAGAAAATGAAAGGGACCTACAAAACCTTGTGAATATAATAGAAAGCAAAAGTAAAGGATTGGAGCTAAAGAGCAAGAAGACAGAAGTCATGGTAATCAGTAAAAAACATGAAATCCCCTCATGCAAAATAACAGCAAGCGGCACAATCTTGAGACAGGTTGATCAGTTTAAATATCTGGGAATGATCATGTCACCAGACGGGAGATTCACACAGAAATAGCCAGCAGAATCGGCCAGGCCAAAACAGCATTCAATAAGATGAAAATCATTCTTACCAACAAATGCCTATCAATAACATCAGGAAGAGAGTTCTTGATTGTTATATAGAACCAATAATGCTATACAGTTGTGAGGTATGGACAGTCAACAAGCAAAGCCAGAACAAGATTGAGGCAGCCGAGATGTGGTTTCTAAGAAGAATGTTGAGAGTTCCATAGACAGCAAAGAAAACGAAGGAGACAGTCTTGATGGAGACAGACACAAGATCATCATTCATTATGAAGATTAGGAAAAGACAGGCAACATTTATAGGCCATTTTATGAGGAAAGGGAAACTAGAGCACCTGGTCACAACAGGAAAGCTGGAGGGAAAGAGAGCACTAGGTAGACCCAGGGAGAAAATATTGGATGGACTTGCAGAGTGACAGGACAGAGAGGGTGGAAGATGTGCTTGTGGCAACAAGGGATAGATGCATATGGAGGGCCATGATCGCCAATGCCATGTGGCAGGGCACTTGATAATTATGATCTACCAGACCTTGAGCACCAGTGGCTGTTGGATGTGGTGATAAATCGTTGTTTAAAGCCCAGCCGAACGCGTAGAGCCATATCAGGGCTATGACTATTTCAAAACATACAAGACTTCAACAGGGAAAAAAAAAAAGAAAATTAATAGGCTACACACATCAATACATCCGCGCACATAATCTAAGGACATGCCCCTGGCCACTCAGTCCAATTTATTGCACAGGGGATTTCCACTCAGTCCAATTTATTGCACAGGGGATTTAAAAAAAACATCACAAATTTAATCATACCTAAGGGCACCAAAACATATATAAAAACGGGCATAAATTATCTAATTTTGTCACCAGCAGAAATTCATGTATGTGTCCATGGCTTCTCTTGTGATCCACATGTGACCCTCCTTGACCTATCAGTGGTCCTTCCACTCAGCAAGGCTAAATACAGCCTTTGTTTTTCAATCTTTCCCAACAATCGCTCCACAGAACGGACACATAAACTTCATGTGTAAACAAAAATACACACATACAGGAAAAAGGATAAACAAAAGGTTGCACTATTCTTTAGTACGAGGGTGAGTCAAAAAGTAATGCCTTTTTCTTTAGTACAGGAACAATTACCGACACAGGAACATGTATCATACATCAAAATGAAGCTGGTCCTCTGGGAATCACATCCCTACTTCTCAACATAGTCACCGTTTCTCTCAATAGCAATGTTCCACCTTTGAATGAGGGCATGTATCCCTGCCTTGTAAAATTCTGTTGACTGTGCTTGGAACCACATCTTCACTACAGTTTTCACTTCCTCGTCACTGGCATAATGTTTGCCTCTCAAACCCTCTTTCATGGGGCCAAAGAGATGACAGTCTGAAGGCGCTAAGTCTGGTGACTATGGAGGATGCGGTAAAGTTGTCCACCCGAATGAGGCGATTGTCTCCCTTGTCCTGATGCTTGTGTATTGTTGAGCATTGTCATGCAGGAGGAGGACATTATCGATATGCAAATTGGGTCTCACTCGTTCTTGCTTTGAGCCTTGTCAGGGTTTTAATGTATGCCTCAGAAATTACTATTTCTCCTCTTGGCAAGAAATCAACCAGAATGATACTTTGAGCATCCCAAATGACAGTCGCCATGATTTTTCCAGCTGACTTTTCCGTCTTGAACTTTTTTTGGTTTTGGTGACATAGGGTGGCGCCATTCCATTGACCGCCTCTTTGATTCCGGTTCGTAATGGTGAATCCATGTTTCATCACCGGTAACAAGCCTTCCAAAGAAGGTGTTGTCTCTTTGACTTTGTTCAAGAAGTTCAGTGCAGGCGTTGACCCTGTCAGTCTTGTGTTCGGAAGTCAGCTCTCTCAGTACCCAACGGGCACACACTTTTGAAAACCCAAGTGATTCAACAATGTTATAAGCACTTCCGTGGCTCACTTCAAGGTTTTCTGCCAACTCCTCAAGAGTTATGCGCCTATCTTCTCTAATTGGAGCATTTGCTTTTGCTTTATTGGCAGGATTCACAGAAGTGGACGGCCTGCCAGAACGGGGTTTATCAGCTACGCTCGCAGTTCCCACCTTTTCATCATTCAGACGACAGACCCACCTGCGAACATTGCTATAATCTAAAGTATTCTCCTTATACACATTCTGTAATCGTCTGTGAATGTTCGCAGGTTTCCCTCTCAGCGACAAGGAATTCAATCACTGCTCTTTGTTTTTGACGCAGCTCTGAGGGGGCAGCCATTCTGAATTTTCCTCACGAGTCTATGAACCGGAAACATACCAAACAAAATATTTCAGTCCATGACAGTTATAATCATTTGTAACTGAGCAACATTTCAGGTAATTTTATCGAAAACTTTGTCTGATATAAATAAAAAGGCATTACTTTTTGATTCACCTTCGTATTTTGTCTCCAGAGAAAACAAACTGCATTTCAGGTGGAAGAAAGTCCACTCTGAACCTCCCCCTCCCTTCTGCCATTTAAAATAATCTCCAATCCGACCCATCCAACCCAATGCTTGACAAACTTCTCAAGAATGCTTCTGAGACTCAAGAATGATGCTATCAATAAGTTTGTTTTTCTTTACACATGCCAAGCCAATCAACAAGGCCGTCTTCACATCATATAAAGCTTCATCGCACAAGAATGGAAGTTAACATTACAATTAGTGTCAAAAGTGATAAGAGTGACATTTCTCAGTAAAATGTCAGCAACTTTTTCACACATGCCTTTGAAAATAAGAAGAAAAAAAAGGAAACAAAATTTTCTAAAATTTAAAGTAAAAGAAAAAAAGGGTGGTGGGGGAACCCTCTCACTTTACACAAACAATAGTAGGGTCTTTTTTCCTCACAAGATAGCTCTTTTACCTCAAGTTTTCTGATGGCATCTTCTCGTTCTCGCAAAAGGTCAAGGTCAACATCTTGTTCCATCTGTAGCACTTCACGTGTCTGTGAATAGCTGAAGCCCAGTGGAAATTAAAATAAATAATAAATACAATGATTAAACAAATAAAAATGAAAAAAATGCCATACTAATTATGAAGAGATCATTTATTGGCACTCTTTCTGTGGTAATATCTATCCTGGACATGGATAAAATGTTTTAACATGGACGATGATGCAGAACACTCTCATGACTTTTTTTTTTAAAAGAGTGTACTAGACATTCCTTTAATATTGTTTAACCCTTTCTATTTCAAGCAAGTGGTATTACAGTATACCCTTTATATGTCAAGCAAATGGTATTATAATGTTTATGTGAATATATACTACAATGGCTGTTCCAAAAGTCTTCTCACTTGCTGAAGTTACTCCTAGCAATGAAAGGAGACCAACGCATGTGAAATTTTCTGTCCTTCAAAGTAATCTCCTCCTGTTCCACTGAGTTTCAGCCTCCTTAGCCAAAAGTCAAATGCTCTTTTTGATAGTCTTGAATGAAATATGGTTACAAGCTGTGATTTCACCGCTTTTCCAAAGTCCTGGATCTGGAAAACTTCTTGCCATCCGCATTTTGTTCCATACAGGAAAACGGCCAGAAGTCGCATGGGGCTAACTTAGGATCTGTAGGGTTGCTGAGGTAAAACTTGAATGGACTGCTCTTGTACATAGATCATTGTGATTCTGGCTTTATGGACACTTGCATTGTCATGCTGAAGGAATGTTTTGCTCATGGCGAAAAATTGGACATGGATAGACTGCACAACTTTGGGTAAAACATTTTCTACATATATCTAGCAGTAAAAGTACACTTTTCAGGCAAAATTCCGACCGCTACAGAGTCTTGGGAGTTGAAAAAAAAATGGAGAAAAGTTTCTTCTGGCTTTGAAAACCGGGTCTCCGAACAACTCTATTTTTGTCATTAGCACCCATCCACATTTGACTGAACTTTGTTCAGAATGCCATATATGATGATCCATATTTCACCACCTGTGATCACATCACACAGTTGTTAATGTTTGGGGCCTTCTGGCTAAAATATTTCAAGGAATTGTTTAGAACTCTGTCTCTTCTGCTCCTGTGTTAGAAGATACAGTATCCATCTGGCAGTAATTTTCTTCATCTCAGGATCTGTTGAATTGTGCCATATGAAACACCATAACTTTCATTTACATCATAAACTGAAAAGTATGCAGACCCTCTTTAACAACTCCCTTTACAAGCTAAACAGGCCAAACAGTTTGTTCTAGGCCCCACTTGGATGTCTTGCTTATTTGAAACTATAAGTCTACTGACAAGTTATCCTATATGACACACACTTGTCTCCACACATAACTGTCAAACTGACATGAATTTTGATCAAACAATCTCCAGACCTGAGCTTTGTGAAGATACAGTATCTAAAATGTTCTGTGCTAAGATCATTTTTTTTTGACAGTTACCTAACATCACATTTTCAGTGACATCATACAATTAAATTACATCTGGCATCTATATGATATTTTTGCATATTAAAAGCGTAAAGGTTGTATTTTATCTCAGTACAAATTAAAAGCATATACAATGAACAGTTCAGAAATGGTAGTCTCACTGACAAGACTTTTGGATCAGCCCTCATACAAATGCTATCATCTTCCTACAAGATGGGCAGTTTGATATTGTTAATAATCCACAACAGTGGCACAGTTTTTCTAAAACTCCATATAGTGATTGTGTGAACTGCATGTACTTGCATCATGTAATGATGTATAGTGCTATTTTATACGCAATTAAATACTTCAGCAAATATATTTATACAATACAGTGAAACAGATGTCAGAAAACTTCTTAAATCCCAGAATACAACATTAAAGATCAACATTTTTGTGTATTTACATGATACAAGACAGACTGAACCTATGCCATGTCTACTGTCACAAACAAGTAAATGAATTGCACATGATATGATTTTAACTTTATAGCATCTGAGAAGATTTCTGAGGTCGATGTTAGTCTAATGCTGATAAGTTTTATCAGTTTGATTCAGATTATTTATTTGTTTTAGTGTAAGTGGTTGGTAGAAAAAAAAAAAGAAAAAAGGGAAACATAATAATGAGCTAAAACTGTAGTGGCCAAATTGTGAAACTATGTCTCAATCAAAAACATAGGGAGACAGAAATTTCTGAAAATGTGAAACACACAGACATAACTAACATCAAATTTTATAATCAAATCTAAGAGAAAAAAAGAAGAGGAAAAAAAAAAAAAAAAAAGGGGGGGGGGGGGGGGGGGGTTGCAGAGAAAAGAACAAAAGGCACTACTAACTAAAAAAAAATCTACAATCATCAGAAAAATAATAAGAAAAGTAAAAGGGAGGATGGGATTTTTCCCCTTCTTCTTTGAGGTGGGGGAGAGGAGATGGCAAGAGGAGAAGTTAATATAAAATATTCATGACGACTAAACAAATTACGTTTCCCTTTAATCAAGTCTAAACGAAATATAATCAGTATGAAGTGTGCAATTAAGTGGAAGGGAGGATAACCTGCTTTCAAACCATTCAAATCAATGTGGAGTCTAAAAAAAAAAAAAAAAAATCAACACAGTACAATTTTTTTGAAAAGGGAAAGGATGTTGGCATCCTAACACTGATTAACCCTTTGACTCCTGCACCCTTTCCATCAACTGCAAAATCTTAACCTTTTGACTCCCTCACCCTATCCATCAGCTTCCTGCAGGACTGACAGTGCAGAATGCTAGTGGACAGGTTGTGCAGATCAAAGAGTTATGCAACATCAATCAGTAAAAAAACCATTTAAAACCATCATTATTCTGATCAAGTGTCAACCCAAACCAGGTGGAAGATGAAAGAATATTTTAAACTTGATTTTCACCACAAGAAAAAGAAACGAGTGAAAAAACAATATCCAAACCCAGAACATATCCTCTCTCCCCCAAAACATACATATATGTGTAATTGCTCTAAGCAGGTGTGCATGCACATATACCCTCCACTGTGTTACACTGTTCCATAGAAAAACATTCACAGAGAGTAATAATAGTAAGAACACTGTTTCACTTGATGCTTATATACAAAAAACAAATTTTGCTCTGTTTTGTGAGGTTTTATGTGCTACTGAGTGTGTATGTATGTTCTGAGAACATTGTTTTTTTGAGAAAAAGGCTCATCATATCAGCTCTAATCATACTATTTTTCAGCCAAATCAAATAACTATGACATCATACCATAGCCAAGAGTATAAGGACAAAAACAAGCCCCAAACTGAAAAGATATTTTATAAAGTGAAGGAGCAGTGAATGAATTAGTGAACATACTGAAAAAAGCAAGATTTTGTCCCGGTAGACAGCAATGCAAATGGCCACAAATACAGTGACAGGGAAGGGGTTAAAGTGTCACAAAGGTTTTTTTCGTTAGTTTTCTTAGTTTTAAAGTAAACAGCAATCAAGAGATCAAGAATGAAACAGAACAATTTGTTAGTCAAATCCGTGGGTTGTGAGTTGTAAAGCCAACAGTTACAGTGTCACAAAGGCTTTGTGAGTTTTCATAGTTTTTACGTTAACAGCAGTCAAGAGGTCAAAAATGAAACAAAACAATTTGTTGGGGTCAAACCCATGGGTTGTGAGATGTAAAACCAAAAATTAGAGTGTCAACCGTCCAACTGTTACCCAAGTACTTAAGGTTTTAGGAATAAAATAAATTTGTTGTGATCAACTGATGTAATAAATATACTGTGCACAGAGAAAAATTAATGTCAAATAAACCATGCATAGAGATGATAAAAAAAAAAATGCCTGAAAAAGTTATGTCTGCTCACTGCAAACTTCTTTGCATTTACATAAAACAAAGCTCTGCCAATTATATTTGAAAAAAAAAAAGTCTTTTGCATTCAAATTAGCTTGACCCATTTATACAATAAAAGTTATCAACTCATTTTTCATTGATGCTGTAGTCACTTGACCAGTTCTTCATCAATAATATATTCACCAAGTCTTTTTTCAATTAATTAAGGACCAAAAGATATGTAATTAAGAGTCCATTGGGGGTACGCTATTCTGGGTTGGCACATTTGTTTTTTCTATATTTTTTCCCTGCAGACGTCTTTTATTTGATAACAGCACCAATGTCACAAAATATGTGGAAGAGAAAAATTTCACAGCCTGTTGAACTTATCTTGCTACTAGATAAATTAGATGGACAGTTTCACTGACTGTTTTATTTTGAGTACAGCAATATGTATTTCAAACACCAGCAAAGAAAAGCTATAGCAGACTTACCCTGGTGAAGAAAAGTACACTCTGAAAGAATCAACAACTTATTATAAGTTCAGTTTAAATGAAAGAATTGTTTTGAAAGTAACAGAAACAGGAAAAACTCAAAGCCTGGCTGATCCGTCTTCTACAACACAAAATATTTCAAACCAGCCTTCCCTAAGACATTTAAACATTTTTTTTCAACTTACAAAAGCATACACTACACAAAATTATCATTTAACAATCAGCTTACAAATTAACACTTAGCACACACATGCTTTCTAATCTGATCAACGTACAAGACATGCTGCTAGGATGAGCGAGGTCTTTCTGAAGAAATCATACTTACCCTGGAGGGGTCATGATATCATTCTGCTGCTCGTAAGCATCTTGGAATGGAGACTGAAAACACAGCAGCATCTTTCAGAATACTGACACAATAATTTCTCTAGAATCTTTAACAAATCCAATGGAATGCTGATTATTGTGAAAATAACTGAATAAATGAACAGAAAGAGCAAAAGTGATTTGCAATATGTTGGAGTTTTCTTTTGTTTTTGTTTTTTAACTTCACCTAATATTAACTCTCTCGCTACGAGTGTCGGGATTTCCCGGTCATGTCTCAACAACGATTGTCTACGAGCATCAAAGAAATTCGACAGTTTTGAAAATTTGCAGGGCTTTCAGTATTTCCGTTAACTGAAACTAATAGCCAGAAATAGATTCTTTGGTCATTCCTTGCCTCGTTTCAGGCCACGAGGTCACTGTACTATGCAGTTGGTGAGTGGACAGTGCAAAGTTCACGACCCACTATCTCCACAGCGAAGCAGACGACGGAAAAGCAAATGGCTGAACAATACTCAACAACTCGGCGCTGTTCAACACAATCTCTTGCTTCAGTGCATGTAGAGTGTGCACGTTGGATTTTATGAAATTTCATTCAAAATGTGAATGCAGGAACTGATGTACTGACCTGACTGTATTTTGCAAGATATTTTTCACCTGAAAATGTCTCTAATTTTACTTGTACCATTACTCAGCAACCATGAGGGTTAGACAGTTGAAATTTCAGCATTTTGTACACCAATCTTTTAATATATGACCTGCCAAATTTCAAAACTCTCTGATTTCATTTGTTTGCATGAGAATTTTTCTCATGATCTATACAAATGGTGCATATCAGGGGAATGGCAAGGGGCATAATCGTATGTAGCGAGTGAGTAAGGCATCATCTGAAATAATAATGAAAACTTTCAAGGTTTCCCTTTCATATGTCATTATGTGACAGTACTTCAAATACTTGTAGTGCAAACAAGAAATTGGTGCCAAACAAAATGAGGGCAAACTTTAAATGTTTCAAACGGTATGGTACATTTTTAACCTGTAGGACCGCTTTGGGGGAAATCTCAGTGTGTCCACTAACAAATGTTTACCATACCTGATTGATTCCAGAGTGAGCTCTTGCTCGCTGCACACTGGCACGCATCTTTTCCACAGCATCACGCTGCACTGTCTGGAAATCCTTAAGCAGACTGCTGAACTCATCTGTGAAGCGCTCTTTCTGCATCTTCCATTGTCGCTGAAAATATCCACCAGAAGTGTTATAAACTGAACATGAATGGCAATATGCATTACGAATTACAAAAGATTTTCAAATGGAAAAGAAACATTCTGCAAAGTCTTCCCTTCAATTTCCATTCTTTTGAAATTCTTACCATATTGGAAGTATGTTTACTTTCTGTTTTAAAAGTTTTAAGACAAAATGTAGTCCTGATTATGGCAAACAGATAATTAAAGATTTTGCAGGTAAATGGGGGAAGGGAAAGGTCTGGCGGATGACAGCAAGTTCACTGGCCACTGGTGGTATGGCCTGAAGATCGCGAAAGGATGGTGTTCCTGAGTCCACTCTTTGCAGAGCCACTGGTTCCCCTGGGAGGTCTGAGCCTGATGTTCTGGTTGGATGGAAGGTGTCCTTCCAAAAGCCTCCTGCACATGCATGAAGGGATCTCCCTGACATCTCAAATGAGGAGGTGAGTAAGCCAGATTCAGTTGTGCCTCCAGCGGGTCTTATGCTTGCACAGGTGAGAACAGAACACTCTGGCATCCTGTGCTACAAGAAGGCTTCGGAAAGGACAGGAAGGATAAACTCTGGCATTCTCTTTCAGATAAGGCAGTGAAAGTAGATGGTCCTGCAGCAGTTTGGTGGTATGAAGGGCTTCATGTGGGAAGGTGGTCAATGATGGGTGTTTGGTTTGGATGATGGGTACAGAACGCTCCGTCTTCACTAAAGGCGGATGGCCTCTGCAGTGGCTGGTCCTCCTGACAACTGCTTGGACTGGACACTCTGACATGGCCTGTGGAAAACTTGCGAGGAGAAGAAAGGGTTATCTGACAGAACAGTAGGGGAGTCGAGGTCCAGGCAAAGACACAACCCGAAAGGAGAACCACAGTGCCAGAGAAGGTGCATGGCTCTGACACATGTGAAACAGTAATCCAATGAAGAGGGTACACATAATGGTGTAAAATTCTCAGAGGGTAAGAAAAGCACAGAGCATGGTGAGCACACCAGGACGTGAAAACATAAATCCTTATACACACAATGATATGCATACGCAATGTCATAAATCCTCAGTGTCATAAATCCTCAGAAGGAAGAAAAGCAGAGAGGACAGTGAAAGCACAGAGATGGCAGACTGGAGAACACATCATGAATGGCATGAACTCCTTTGAGTGAGGCCCAGAGCTGACACACAGCAATCAGTAGAGAAGATGAGAACAGTATTTTTACAAGAAAACGGTGAGAAGTGAAAAATTAAGACAGTCTCGCGAGGTCAAGGGGAATAAACAGAGAATCTAGAACAGACCTGGTTAGAAAGTGCTCAAGAAAATTTCAAACCAAGATAAGTAGGAAAACACCAAGATCAAGAATTACCGCTGGGCGGCCGCAGTTGATGACGGGATGAGAAAAGAAAATAGGAGTATCAAGAGAAAAAGAAAAAAAAGGGTGAAAGGGCAATCTGGGCATAGTGCAGGTGAAGAACAAGAGGTAAACATTCTGATTGAAATGGGGGAAAACACTGAGAGGAATGAGATTCGAAGCCCGGAAAAAACACCGGGAGCACAAAGAAGACCGAATGGAGCACAAAGAGTACAGTCTTGTTGCTCTGGCATACTGAGACAGGACAAGCGTCACGCGAGTTGAAACTGGGTATTGGGGTAGGGGTGGGCTCAACAGCAGCACCTAGTGGTGGACATTTTTTCACCGACTTCTCGACCACTCGATAGAGTATTTTGAAGTTAGTATGGTCTCTTGCATTAGCTGAGCTTATGCACTTGTAAGATATGGTTAAGTTGAAAAGGTGGGTTTTTTTCATCAACGAATAGTTTAAAGCAATAATCTATACCAGCATGCCCACAGTATAACATCACATTGATCAGGATCCTTTCCACTGACCTTTTGCCATGATTAGGTACTCTACACTTTTAAAGACTCACAGCAAGTTGACCAACCCATAAAAGGTGGGAAACTCACTTGTTCTGAAGATGATGCAGGTGGGCGCAGATGAGCCAAGTCCTTGAGGTGGGCACTGGTTTCCTTGTGTAGCTGATTAGTGTAATGGATGGTCTGCTCACTGACACACACACCACAGACACTATAATTACAGTATTTGTATGTTTATTCTAGAAATGAACTGAACGCTTCTTTACTACCAGAAGTACTACTCCAGTCCACTGAGAAAAACTAATCTACTGTTGATACTCCTTGTTACACTTTTGTGGCTTAATATGGTTCCAAAGGGTATGTTTTTCAGTTGTGTTCAAGTCACAGATAAACTGCAGTTATCCAATATTCAACTTACAGAGCTTGCTCAAAATGGCATTCACTTAAACCCAGCACCAATAATCCTGCTTGCGTGTCTTCAGTAACCTGCAAATTGTGATGTCATTTGAAGCTGCCATTTTCAGCAGATGTGTCTTAACCTTACTTCTAAACCCTCACCCTTAGGTCTGTTTCCTTATGAATGGATTGTAAACCCTGTGGTGAAATCAGAAGTTGAGCCAATGTTAAATAAGGATAAATTGCACCAGTGTGTCAGAAATAGTGAATCTTGAATTACACTACAGTGGTATTCAGTAAACTCCAATAGCCTATCACAGATGTGATGAACTCCATTATTACATGTCTCAAAAATTCCCCAACAGCCTGTCAGAGATATATACAGAGCTCCTATTATTACATGTCTCAAAATCCCCCACCCCCAATAGCCTATCAGAGATGTATACAGAGCTCCATTTATCACATGTCTCAAAATCCCCCCCCCCCCCACCCCTACAGCCTATCAGAGATGTATACAGAGCTCCATTTGTTACATGTCTCAAAATCCCCCCTATAGCCTGTCAGAGATGTATACAGAGCTCCATTTATCACATGTCTCAAAATTCCCCCCTTAAGCCTATCAGACATGTATACAGAGCTCCATTTATTACATGTCTCAAAATTCCCCCCAATAGCCTGTCAGAGATGTATACAGAGCTCCATTTGTTACATGTCTCAAAATCCCCCCCTATAGCCTGTCAGAGATGTATACAGAGTCATTATCACATTCTCAAATTCCCTACAGCCTAGCAGACTGTATACAGAGCTCATTTATTAATCCAAATTCCCCCAATAGCCTGTCAGAGATGTATACAGAGCTCCATTTATTACATGTCTCAAAATTCCAATGATAAATAAGTATTACTATAAAGTACAGTGTGTTTACTGATTCATGTTTAAAGAATTTCAACTACTGCAAAAGGCAGTCAATCAAATTTCATGAAAAGCTGCAATAAGGCAGTGAAAAGGTATAACTGCAAAGAATAAGATTAAAATGATTTGCTAATTGTAGTAATATATTCATTGAAATGTGCTGCAATGGCAGCATAAAAGTACAAATGCGTAACTGTAAATCACAGACAAAAGGTTTACACTCCAGGTTATGTCAGTAGCTCGTCTCCAAAGATGTAAACTCTGCAACTGTGGTCAGCTTCTCTAACAGCTTGAGTTCTCCGTGCTCCACTAATGCGCCTGATCATGTGTAAAGCTGAGTCCTAGAGAGTTTGGAAAATAGCGCTATACCAGAACTTTAAAAAAAAAATTTTTTAATAATTTTTATGATAGTTCAACAAATAAATAAGTTTGCACGGTCAATGTTTCAAAGAATTTTATTCTTGCTCACACGTCAAGACAAAGGAGCACTTACACTCTAGTTCGGACCTCTTGTGAATCCTGTGGCGTACCAATCTGGGCCACAAGCCTCCGCACCTGGGTCACTGTAAAATGCAGATGCTACATTTGACAATATTCTTTTGCATATTTTTTTCCTAACATCAGTATCATTTAATGTCTGCATCTTTTTTTCCCCCCCAAATCATGTTCTTTCTTTGAACATACAAATAATACTGATGGATGGATGCACATTCCAGCTTGACCAATATCAACTTCATTGAAAAGTCATGTATTATAAAAAAATTTTTTTTAAATTCGTAAACGACCTAAAAGTATAGACTACATTTCCACAAAACCCCACAAAGAGACAATGACCCTTCTCTTCCAAAACCATCACCACCAACCACAGCTATAAAAGACACCCCCCACACAAACACACTAAACAACAAATGAATAATTACCTGGCATGTATGTCAAACACTATGATACTCTTAATTTTTAGTTTCTTTCTGTTGTTTTTTCTTTCTGTATTTTAGGTAGAGGCAGACTGCCGTTTCGCTGATGATCAGCGCGACAAAAACATCAATTTTAAGCATTTTCAACAGCTCTGTACTCAGTCATCAGTGCACAGGTTGTTGTCAATTTATATTGAAAATAAAGTTCTTTCTTTTATTTTATCACAGAGTGTGTGTTTATGATGTTGTTGACACTCTGTACAAAACAAGCAAATTAAAAAGAACTACCATGCAATTACACAGATTCTGCGATTTGTAATAGCCAATGCTCGCGTTTCTGAGATCAGAACATTCAGTGCCTTCCTGATCGCCTTCGCTTGTGGGTGACAAACTTTGTACACAATTCTATTTAGTACGGTACCAAAATCTTCACCTAAGACTGAAGATTTCATTTTTGTAAACCAGAATATTTATAAACCTGGCCTGAGAAAACAGGCTTCAAAAGTTGGTGTTCAATGCCAAACTTTTATGTATTTCTCGTAGTCTATCAAGTGAAAGTGGGGACTATCCGTGCTAAAAATAAACCACTTTCCATACTCTTCCAAACAGGGTGTGAGGTTAATGTATTCAAACCGTGTCCTTGACAAGCGAGCCGTTAAAAGCAACGCTTTCGTATTACACCAATGCATCATTATGGAACCCCTGTGTTTGCAGGGAAAATGGCAGCCTCAGTGTTGAGGACAATCTACAAGCTGGAGATTTTTGCAGTAAAACCAACACGTTTGTGCACTTCTGATAAAGAGTTGTTAAGATAAATGATAAAAAAGAGGTAAATATAACAGTATTTTCTTTAATTGTGGGGTGAACTGATATAAGATTGAAGATTGTTGTGGCACAACAGCGATCAATTTCCAAAGTTGTAGATCTAGATCTACTGAAAGTGGTGAATCAAAGTCGATCTCATCACCTTTCATCAGCATTTTCTCGGTTTGTGGAATGCTTTCTGTAAAAATATGTGATGATCGTGAAAGCTGATCTTTTGAAGCCACTACATTTTTCTTTAGTCCAAACAGTTCTGAAGTAACCGATAGTTGCATTGTTTTAACCCAATGAACAACAGCATCAAGAGAGCTAATCTTGAACTTTCCTGGCAGCAGACAATGCCAATTGGACTGGCAGTCAGAAAAAAAATAGAGGAAGTGGGGGGAGGAAGGTAGATGGGAAGCGTACAGCAAAGACAGGAATAAATAAAATGATGTACAAAGACTTGAAAATTTTAAACTTAAAATGATGTAAAAGTGACTTGAAAATTTAAACTTTAAAACTGAAACTATATTAAAAATATACAATATTGATGTTGACTGATGCATTTTCATTATGTGTGTAAAAAGGTCACTTACTACTTAGGGTTTAGACATGTGGAGATACCTAGTTTTTGACATCTAAATTTATGCTAACTAATCATAAGCATAGCTTTTATCAATGTGATTACAATTACTATGAATAAAATGATTTACTTTAACACTGATAAATAATTTGAATGAGTTCAGTGAGCCCTACCTGCTATACCATATATTTTGATCAGTTGTATTCTCAATAACTTGTATTAAGGAAGAAGGATATGAAGAAGAAGACTTGTGAATGCGTCAGCAATATTAGTTGGATGGTAAGGCTATGAACCATTTGGTTTGTATACTATGATGTCAATATTTAACAACAGTGACACAGGATGCACAATTTTGTGGCAGAAAGTATGAATTTCAACATATTTTTCCGTTCTGCTTGTGTTCTACAAGCACATTTAAGCTATTATTTAAATATTCAACATAACTAAAGCATAATATGTAATATTTAATGCCTCCAAATTTAACGCGAATTCATACTATAGTTAAGGAGTTATAGTGATTTTTCTGTTATCTATCATGTAAAACAGGTCTGTATTTTTCAAACTGGCATTTCTAAATTTTGTACAAGAACATTTCCTGGAAGTCCTTCTGAAAAGATGTGAAAAAATTGGGCTTGGTCTATATGTACTAGCAAAGGAAAGTACCAAGTTTCAGGCAATATTTCACCACATTCCATGTATTGTGACTGCCCAAAATTGCTATGTCATCAATTTTATGCACTCTCAGTATTTACTTTTTTTCAAAATTTGCAAGTTAATAGCATCAGATAATGATGACCATGTTCTCTGTGATTGTAAGCTTCTGTTGGTTACAGAGAGACTCTGTTTTGAGAAAATAAGTATTGTCAGTAATTATTAAATGTTGCTTCTTGGTTCTTAAATAGTGCTGATTTTGCTAGTTTCGTAAGTATCGCAAAAGTGCCTGTCTTTAAACAGCCATATCTCATGAACTAGTGGGGATAGTGGCTTACTTCTTTTTTTTTTATATTTTGTTTGTAATTAAAAGTTCTTCAATGCTCATTAAAAATTAATTTTGGCTGCCACTACCTACAAAAAGAGTCTATTATCATTTAAACCATTTTCCCAACCTTTTATTAATTATAATTTATAAAGGTCCCCCGTGCACACACACACACACACACACACACACACACACACACACACACACACACACACACACACACACACACACACACACACACACATTCAAATACAGATAATGAATAAAATATCTGAATCACTTTAGCACTCTTGAACATAAAAATAGAAGTAAGACATGCAATTAAATGGGAATTAAATGAGAAAAGAACATACCATTCTGTGTTATTTTCTGAATGTTCTGACTGATCTTTTGTGACAACCTGCCATAATCAGATCCACCACTGTCTGTAGAAAGAAAGAAAAAAATTAAATGTAAAGAAAAATTAAATATAACCAATATGGCTATTCTGTAACAGGTCAAAGGTAAAAAGAATGTCATACTAAAAATAGATTTACTGTTGGAAGTCAAAATCACAAATATCAGACACAAAAATCAGGGCTACACCCCAGCATTTATCCCACCTGGTTCCAACACTCACACCCCTCCCTGCCCCTTTTCTTAGACATCTGTCTCCTAAACGTGGACTGCAAGTCCATGCTCAAGCATGTATTACACACACACACACACACACACACACACACACACACACACACCTCTCTCTCTCTCTAATCTCTCTTAAAGTCTTATGTTATAAGCACACACATACTCTCTCTCTCTCTCACATAAAGTAAACAGAATTTTCTTCTCTTTCATTACTTTGTTTTTCACATTTAGCAAGTGTCAGTTGCAATACTGAAAGAAATCAGATTAAAAACGGCACCCATTCCTAACTAACAAAAATACATTCAACTATTGAAATAATCAAATCATTGTTACCTCTAGAACTGGAGTTGCTCTGGTAGGTGTCAAACCCTTCAAAAGAACCTCTGCCATAAGAAGCCATGGTGACTTCTGCAGGGATATTAGGCACAAGGAATGAAATGCAGTGGTCAAGCTAGTGTTTATGCACACAAATGAACTGTGAAGGCTTCTGAAGCTGACTTTGTGAAGTTAGTTCATGGCTGAAAAGTTATGATACCTGAAAGTAAAAGCAAGAGATATTAATTATTATCAACTTTTGCCAAAGCATGAGCATCACTACACAGTATACTACTTACTAGTTTTCCTACGTTTAAAAATCCAATAATGTCAGTCTGACCTACTAAATATCAAGTTATTTTCGGGAATTAAGTTTAACATTGGTACCCAGTTCTGCCATACTCCAAAGAATGAAAGTCACTCATCAGAGTCTATCCAATTTCTCACAAGAACTATTTATAAGACAGTTGAATTACTTACACTGTTTGATCACTATTGATCGGGTGGAGACAGGGCTAGATGCACAACCGTCTACACAATGACACAGATTGGAGAAAATCGTGAAGTCAAAACATCACCTTTTTCAGGACTGGACAGACTCCATCAAGTAACTTTCATTCTGTATTGTAAATTAGTCTTCTTTCATTTTGCATTGCAACTTATTACTACTATTACCTAAACTAAGAAATAAAGGCCCAGTATGGATAAAATTATTGGAGAAGAACCACCAAAATTTCCATAAGTTTACATGTTAAGCTTATGAACAATGTTGTACTGTTACTGAGACCTGAGGGATACAGTCTTTTCTGAAATTCTCCAGTCACTCCAGTCTTTAACATTTTTACCATGCTGTGCTGATTCACCAGCATTTATTAACAGAGACAAATTGAACCTTTTGTTCGTTATCTACATGGTCAGGCTACATCTTGAGACACAGAGCATTCCCAGTTTGTGTGGACTGCAGTGGAACTTGGTGGTGAATGGAGTTGTAGTTGCCTACACCTCCTGTCACTCCATTTGATACAAGTGCTGCAGTTATGTGTTCAGCTGTCTGGTTCTCTACACCATAGGAGCAGGCTAGCGAAGGTATCAGTCTGAACTTGCAGTTCAATAGATACAATGGATAAGAAGGAAAAAAAGCTATTATATGCTTCTAGGTATTGTTACTTGACATCAGCAGCTTAACATGCAGTATGAAGTCTTTTTAACTACTGACTGCTGAGGACATATTACCCACATACATCTATCATGTATTATGTGAGTATGTAATATATATCACTGCTTTTAAATATATTGCACCCTGTATCTTAATATTCTTATGTAGGTTATGTGATGCATGGAGTCCAAATGACTTTGGAGAACAGCCCTAAGTATGACAATGATTTATTTCATGATTTAATTGGGCCCAATGATTATTATCCTTACTAATCAAAATAGTTCACCTACAAGGTCTTAGCTGTCCACTAGCCTTCAGTCTATCACCTGAGCTCTATCGAATGCATGAATAAACATTCTGTACTAGTACTACTACATGATCTACCTGTGTTGTTTATCTCCAAGGTATAACCATAATGAAAACTCTTTTTAAAAACTCACTACTGTTGCATACATTATTTAGGTATTTGTATTTTTTATACTATTTAATGAGGAATTTTTCTGACATTTTGTCTGACAACTTCTCTGCACATGAAACCATGAGTTTATCATCAAACCAAATGATGGTACTAGGTTACCAGTAGGATCCAGACCACTACATTAATGTCTAGTAGAGGGATGGAAATAAAAATGCCTTGTCTACTAGTAATCAAACCCACTGGCCCTCCTCATCCTAAATGAATGATCAAGTGATCAATCCTGTAGATACAATATTCATCCACTCATTTATTCATAATAGATATTTACAACTTCTTTTTAAATGAGACTACATTTCGTATACGTGGGTCATTCTCCTGAACACTGGTCAATATTGTGACATGACAAGTAAAAAACCAAAACAAACAAACAAATTTTTAATGTTACCTGAAAATGAAAGCTTGATATCTGTAGTATACAGAACTGTAATGCATAAATCGACACAATATTTGGAACTTGGTGAAATATAATAAAATGTTGCATATCTTGCAGTGTCTCATGAGACACCGAAAAGGCATCTATGTGCTTGTTAAAATGGTCAGTGAAGTGACATTTTTCAAAATATACTGAATAATGACATATCCTTTGTGAAGTAGTGCAAAATCCCACCTGAGGGAGGGAAAGTGAGATTCATGCACCAACGTTGGTCAAAGTTCAGGGAAGTTGATGAAATAGATCCTTGTCTCGAGCGTTTCATGGTTTTGAAGACACCATGCCCACAATTCGTAATCAAGTGATTATTTCTCAGTCTCCTCTTCTCTCTCATAATCATATCACTTGTTGACGTGAATCATTATGAAAAATGTTTGTGTTTTCAATGAATCACATTGGAAATTCCCATTATCCCAATGCCTTCTGTTTTAAAGACATTGTATGAAACGTTTGGGACGCTGATCGATCTCTGAGAATATATAATATACTGATCACCCATGGATACAATGCAGAAAAAACTGATGTCAGAGACACATTCACATTCTTTCTTCATTATCGAAACAGGTTGTATTGATTTCGGTCATGTATGTAGGAAATAATTGTGATCCATCTACCAGTCTGAACTCATGTCACAAATCTACTAGCTACAGAAATCGCTCATTTTTCCAACAAGAAGTGCTGTAGAGTAAAAATAAGAAACACACACATTTTTTTCATTTTCTTCAATTACTGGAACATTTTACAAACGAAATATAACAATATCATTATTTTTATGTAAAAACATGTTATATTCTCTTCTTAAAAGCAATGGTACCAACTGACCGGTCTTCAGGAGAATGACCCATATATTTATATGTATAGGCCTACACTGTATGATACAGCCTACTCCTAAACCTACTTTCTCACAAATACACTAACACTTCATGGTATGATATAGCCTACATGAACAGTCAAACATTAAAATATTCATCCATTAGAAGGGGGAAAAAAATCCGAATGACGCACAAAGCAGTGTGGCTCACAGAATGAAGAAGTAGAACATATATAAAAAAAAAAAAAATCTAAATGTCGAATCCATGACGAACTAGATCTAGACCTCAAGCAGTCTCAAGACAGTCAATAAATGAATAATCTCATCGACGACTGCGGCAGACGATTTGTACACTCGCTTCTATTCTCAGTAATCCAGCCTCTACATTTAGAGGAAACTACTAGGATTTGGTACATATGTCAGAGTTGATGATGAACACAAACAGACAACTATAAAAGAACATGTCTGTCAGATAAATAAAGACATGATCAAGATTGGGTACACACCTCTCAAGCTTCCATCAAGTGACCAACCATTATGTGACGTCACAGGAAGGGAAGTCACTTTCGGAGTTGATATTGTGCCATCCCACTGTCGTTAACGTGCCATTAATAGCTTTGACTCAGAAGCGCAAACATTCGCATCATAACAACTTTTTAAGCAACTGATTTAAATCAGCATAGATCCGTATTATCTACAGTTTAACATCACCATCATTACTATTGATATGACTCGCACCTTACTTCATAATTGATATATAAACTTATAAAGTTATTATCATTAGGCCTTTTAAAATGTATTGTAGGCTACCATGAATTGTTAACATTCCCATCATAAGGTGCATATATTACGAGTAAACTATTTGAAGTCTGAACTCTCTCTCTCTCTCTCTCTCTCTCTCGTGACCCTCCACAGTCAGTCTTTGTCAGTATCAGCAGTTTTCGTTTTTAAACAGCTAAAGCTACCAAATGTAGCAGACATAATGTGGAGTGCGTGATTTTTTTTTTTTTCGTTTTTAAATCTCCCTTTAAAAAAGGGAGATTGTTTCATATCGACTGGAGAGAGGTTGTTGTGTATATTGTGTCTGTGTGTGTGTCTGTCCGTGTGTCTGCCTGTTTGTGTGCCCGCTTGCCTGTCTGTCTGTCTGTCTGTCTGTCTGTTCGTTTGTCTGTCTGTCTGTTCGTTTGTCTGTCTGACAAAAATGTGTGGATACGAGTTTCTCAGCACTTTATGGGCGGATCTTTATACTAAATTTGAGTCTGAAGATGTGGATCATTAGAAGAGTCATGAAAGATTGATAAGTTTGAAAGGTAAGGCGATACTAAGATCAAAGTCGCACGGACCGAAAGAGTGACTCAAATTGGCTCTTTTCAAGGAAACGGTGTGAACTGCACTTTCTGGGGAACTTCTGACAATACCGAAAAATCTGCTTTTGCTGTTGTCACAGTCTACCATTACCTTCTATGCTCGTCAAGTTTTATTTCAACAACAACAACAACAATAACAATAATAACAACAATAATAATAATAATAGTAATAATGATGATAATAAAGAACATCGGCTAATAATTCTAATAGAACCATCATTGTAGGTATTCTTCCTGTCTCAGCCTCCCTTTCTCTCTTCTCGGTGTGTGTGTATGTGTGCGTGTGCATATGTGTGTGTGTGTGTGTGTGTGTGTGTGTGTGTGTGTGTGTGTGTGTGTGTGTGTGTGTGTGTGTGTGTGTGTGTGTGTGTGTGTGTTCTCTCTGTCAGAAGGTTTCGTTTTCAAACATCACGAAGGTTGACAAAACCAACAGAAACATGGCAGTACAAAGAATGGATCAACAGTTGATCATTCTCCAGGACAGCATAACAGGGTTTGAAAGCGAGTTCATACGATTGCGCAATACTACACGATCCTATCTCAGGTAGGCTGCACGCTGTAGGTGAAGTCATACACATGCAAGGGTGCACGCACTGGCGCTCTGAATGTGCACTACGCATGCACGCACGTCTCTCTCTCTCACTCTCTCTCTCTCTCTCTCTCTCTCACACACACACACACACTCTCTCTCTCTCACTCTCTTCCTCTCTCTCCCTCCCTCTCTCTCCCTTTCACACACACTCGCACGCACGCGCGCGCGCACACACATACACAAACACACACACACACTCTCTCTCTCTCTCACACACACACACTCTCTCTCCATCTCTCCCTCTCTCTCTCCCTCCCTCCCTCTCTCTCTCGCACACACACGCACTCACACACACACTCACACGCACGCACACACACACACACACACACACACACACACACACACACACACACCCCACACACACAACACACACACACACGCACCGCGCACCGTCTAATATCACTGATAGTGAAAAGACGTTAAATTAAAGAACGAACGAACGAACACGCACCGCGCAAACAAACATCCAGAGAGAGAGAGAGATTCTTAGCAGAATCGGTTTACGATGAATCATGTCTGTCTGTCTGTCTGTCTCTCTCTCTCTCTCTGTCTCTCTCTGTCTCGTCTTTGTCTGTCTGTCTGTCTGTCTCTCTATCCCTCCCTTTCATGCATTATCAAAGAAATTTTCGTTGTCAAACACCACAAGCTAACAAACAAAACTAATAGAAACCTCATGATATAAAAGAATGGATCAATAGAGGTCCTCCTCCCGGACGGCATCAAATATTATCATTCGGTAATGGAGTAGCGCCATTAGTCAATTACTTGCCGTGACACACTGGTTTTTAAGGAGACTTTACACAAGCGCGCAATGTCGTGCGCCATTTCACGGTTTTACATGTATTGAGGAGAAATCACGCATATGCTTGTGTGCTCGCGCGCGCGCGCGGGCACACACACACACACACACACACACACACACACACACACACACACACACACACACACACACACACACACACACACACACACACACGCACGCACCGCGCAAACAAACATCCAGAGAGAGAGAGAGAGAGAGATTCTTAGCAGAATCGGTTTACGATAAATCATTCAATAATAATATTGATTGTAATAATGAATAATTTTATGATAATAATAATAATAATGATAATAATAATAATGATAATGATGATGATGATGATGATGATGATGATGAAAGTAACTGTTCTTATGAACATTATTGTTTTGTAAGTTTGTTGAAATAGTACATTTCATCTTAGGCGCCCGACTCGTACTGTAATTATCATCGCGGTGATGAAAAGCAGTCTTCAGTTCGCATGACAATGAATGCCCGTGTCTTCGTTCAATTTGCAGACATCGTAACTGTAACCCACTGGATTTTTAAGGTAATATAAGGCCTACACTAAAGTGATTTTTTTCCCGTGCATGCTGTTTTGTGTGTGTGGTGTTTTCGTGCTGTCCCACTTCCTGCACCACCCGTGTGTCACTGTACCCAGTCCGCTCATTTCGGCTCTCCATCACTCCTCCAAAACCATGGGAACTGAGATCACTATAGGAACCCACAGAGCACGGTGGGCACAGATGCTGGGACAATTTTTTCTTAGTGTTCTGAAGATGGTAATGAAAACGACAGCGATGATGATGTGGTGGTCCGTTTCGGATTCACACTGCGTGACATGGCCCTATTCTGTGATCACTTTCGTGTCAGGTCCTATATCCTGGCGTCATCCAGGCCAAAGAGACAGATAGGGATAGTGTTGGTGAAGTAATCTGAACTATAGACACGGGTAGTGTTGGTGAAGTAATCTGAACTATAGACACGGGTAGTGTTGGTGAAGTAATTTGAACTATAGACACGGGTAGTGTTGGTGAAGTAATTTGAACTATAGTACGGGTAGGTTGGTGAAGTAATTGAACTAGACACGGGTAGTGTTGGTGAAGTAATTTGAACTATAGACACGGTAGTGTTGGTGAAGTAGTTTGAACTATAGAACGGGTAGTGTTGGTGAAGTAGTTTGAACTATAGGTACGGGTAGTGTTGGTGAAGTAATTTGAACTATAACACGGGTAGTGTTGGTGAAGTAATTTGAACTATAGAACGGGTAGTGTTGGTGAAGTATTTGAACTATAGGTACGGGTAGTGTTGGTGAAGTAATTTGAACTATAGACAGGGTAGTGTTGGTGAAGTAATTTGAACTATAGACACGGGTAGTGTTGGTGAAGTATTTGAACTATAAGTCACGGGTAGTGTTGTGAAGTAATTTGAACTATAGACACGGGTAGTGTTGGTGAAGTAATTTGAACTATAGACACGGGTAGTGTTGGTGAAGTAGTTTGAACTATAGACACGGTAGTGTTGGTGAAGTATGTTTGAACTATAGTACGGGTATGTTGGTGAAGTAATTTGAACTATAGACCGGTAGTGTTGGTGAAGTAATATTGAACTATAGCACGGTAGTGTTGGTGAAGTATTTGAACTATAGACACGGGTAGTGTTGGTGAAGTAGTTTGAACTATAGGTACGGGTAGTGTTGGTGAAGTAGTTTGAACTATAGACACGGGTAGTGTTGGTGAAGTAATTTGAACTATAGACACAGGATATGTGTTGGTGAAGTAATTTGAACTATAGACACGGGTAGTGTTGGTGAAGTAATTTGAACTATAGACACGGGTAGTGTTGGTGAAGTAATTTGAACTATAGACACGGGTAGTGTTGGTGAAGTAATTTGAACTATAGACATGGGTAGTGTTGGTGAAGTAATTTGAACTATAGACACGGGTAGTGTTGGTGAAGTATTTGAACTATAGACACGGTAGTGTTGGTGAAGTAATTTGAACTATAGACACGGGTAGTGTTGGTGAAGTATTTGAACTATAGACACGGGTAGTGTTGTGAAGTAATTTGAACTATAGACACGGGTAGTGTTGGTGAAGTAATTTGAACTATAGACACGGGTAGTGTTGGTGAAGTAATTTGAACTATAGACACGGGTAGTGTTGGTGAAGTAATTTGAACTATAGACACGG
>CM060315.1:71999232-72016732 GCA_030674185.1 Monoplex corrugatus
TATACACACAGGACTGTATGTTTACGTACATGCATATTTGAGTACTTGGGCGGGCACATGCCTGTCTTGTGTGTGTGTGTGTGTGTGTGTGTGTGTGTGTGTGTGTGTGTGGTCGTGCGTGCGTGCGTGCGTGCGTGCGTGTGTGTACACGCACGCGCGTGTACAGCGAGGCAGTGGTTAAAAGCATCTACCTAGAACGCGAAACCTCAGATTGAACAAAAGTTTTCTCCCCTTCCCTCCACAAACATTTGGAGAGGTAGTCTGGGTGATAGTCTTTCTGATGAGACCAAAGACAGTATAAAAGTTGTGTTTATAGTCTTTGGATGAGACGTAAACCCAGGCCCAGTGTGTATCAAGCACTTAGTGACACACTGGAACCTATGGCAAGAGAGAGGTTGCCCTTGATGAAATTTGCAGAAAATCCACTCTGAAAGATGAACATTAAATAGTTGATATTCGCACAGAAAAAAAGAGAAGCGATGTCGCGCATTGTCGGCGTATTTTCTGTGTGGTAGCAACCTGCATTTCATGAGGGAAAAAAATCAGTCGTGACGAAAATATTATTTCAATTGAATTCAGTACATGTTTCATTTTGTAAAGCTGGTTTGCTGTTTTGTTAATTGTAATTTGGAGAGAGAGAGAGAGTCGAGGGGAGAGGGAGAGAGAGAGAGAGAGAGAGAGAGAGAGAGAGAGAGAGAGAGAGAGAGAAGAGAGAGAGAGTTTGTTGTGACTTAGAACTTTGTAATTTTGAGAAAGAGAAAGGATGGTGGTGGTGATGGTGGTGGTGGAGCTTTTGTTGTGACAAAGAAACTTGTTAACGCGGGAGAAGACTTTTTCTTTCTTTTTTTCTTTCTTTCTTTCTTTCAGTCTTTGATGTATCCCATCCTTTCTTTCATCCCTTCTTTCCATCATTCTTTCTTTCTGTTAATGCATACATCTGTGTATGTATATCTGTGGATTGTGTAGCTCAGAGGATAAACCTGGGTTTGATTCTCGAGGTGAGGTGAGTGCCAGTCTTTCAGATGAGACGATAAACCGAGATCATGTGTGCGACTTGCGCACTGTGAACATCCAACAGCAACGAAAGAATTGTCTCTGGCAAAAACTCTGTAGCAAGAATCCGCTTTCACTGATAAAAGATGGGCACACAGTGGAAAAACACAATGACATAAAAAAAAAAAAAACTGCAAGTCTAGTCTTTCCTGCGTTTATATCTTTCTTTCATTACGCCTGTCTTCATTGCTTCCTTTCATTTCATGTTGTTTTCCTCGTTTTTTTTTGCTTCCTTGTTTTTCTTTGTATCCATTGCACTTGCCTTTCATTCTTTATGATTTGTTTTATCTTTCAGCTGTCGATAGTTATCGATGACCACTCGAAAGGATTGACACATTTTGAATTTTGCAACGATAATGCAAGGGAAACTTGTCACTGGTTTGTAAAGTGACTGTCGAAGTGTGGATTGAGCACATTTAGATGTTTATGTCAAGCCGTTGATTTCATCTGTGAGTGTTTTGTTTAGTGGTTTGTGTGTGTGTGTTGTGTGTGTGTGTGTGTGTGTGTGTGTGTGTGTGGTGTGAGAGGGAGAGAGAGAGAGAGAGAGAGAGAGAGAGAGAGAGAGAGAGAGAGAGAGAGAGAGAGAGGCTTTCACACACATCCATGAAAAGTGAAACATAGAGTGTAATGATGTATACGACACACAATGTTACACACACACACACACACACACACACACACACACACACACACACACATCACACACACACACACACACACATCACACACACACACACACACTATCACACACACACACTATCACACACACACACACAATGTTACATACACACACACACACACACACACACACACTATCACACACACATACACACACACACGCGCACACACACACACACACACACACACACACACACGGGCACAGCCTCACACACACACACACACACACACTCTCTCTCTCTCTCTCTCTGACACATCCACGAAAAGTGAAACATCTGTGTACGATACCCAACCTTACACACGCACGCACGCACGCACACATACATGCACGCACACGCACGCTCACAGATACACACACATTATCACATACACACACATACACAAACACAAACACACACACAGATGCACAGTCTCTTTCACACTCACTCACTCTCTCACACACTCTCACTCACTCTCTGTCTCTCTCTCTCATACACACAGATATGTCTGAACGGAATTATTATTATTATTATTACATGAATAAACGCCTTTCCATAAAATGCTCAACGCGTTTTACATAAAATCTTAATTAAAACATGCATTACAAATAGAAGCTGAATAAGACATTTAACTAATTAAAACAAATCAGAGAGCATACAAAGATATTCCAACATATCATGTTCACGTTCACAACACACACACACACACACACACACACACACGCACACACACACACACACACACACACACACACACACACACACACACACACACACACACACACACACACACACACACACACACACACACACACACACTCACACCCATACACACACACAAAAATTAAAATTAAAATATATAATCAGAAGAATAAACTTAAAAAACACCAATAATAGACACAGTCATGCCAAGGACTAGAAAAGGTTAAAAACAGTCATTTTGTACTTCAGCACCAATGCCGTGGAAGTTACTCTGCAACCAGATACTTTTGAAAAAGATGGGTTTTAAGTTCCTTTCTGAAGGTTAAGTAACTATGTTGTTTTCTCAGGTTGAGTGGCAGATTGTTCCATACTGAAGGACCAAAAACAGAGAAAGCGCGTTTGCCAACTGTGGAGAGAGAAAAACGTGGTTCGACTAGTTGAAAAGAATCTCCGGAACGAAGGGTTCGAGTCGGTACATAATGTTGGATCAGTTCAGAAAGATATGGTGGTGCAGTGACTGTATCACTTAGCGGAAACAGAGGCAAGCAATCTTGAAGTCTATTCTGGCTTTGATGGGGAGCCAGTGAAGGGATTTCAGCAGTGGATTTGCACTGTCAGATTGTTTCTTGTGCAGGATAAGGCGGGCTGCATTATTCTGAATGACCTGAAGCTTTCTAAGTTTGTCATCAGGTAAGCCAGCTAAGAGAGAATTACAGTAATCTAATCTTGACAAAATAAAACAAACTGCAAGCTTCCTCACGGCATCGGTGGTGAGGTAAGGACGAATCTTTGCAATCCTACGGAGCTGAAAGTTTAGGCTATGGCAAAGATTGTTGATATACGCGTCCATTGTTAATGATTCGTCAAGAAACACTCCAAGATTTCTAACAGATGGTGCAAAAGAAAGACTGCAGCCACAGACTGTCATTGTGCATGTTGGTGTTTGTTGTAGTTTATGTTTAGTACCGATTTTTATCAGTTCAGTTTTATCTTCATTCATTTTAAGCTTGTTTGTCATCATCCAGTCACCGACAGCCTCAATACCAGATTGTAAATTGCCAAGCAATGCTGGAAACTCGGCTGGGATGTTGGAATCATACAATTGTGAATCGTCGGCGAAGAAGTGATAGCGAAGACCTGATCGACTTATCACCTGACTCAGAGGCTTGGTGTACATTACGAACAAGACAGGCCCTAACACTGAGCCTTGTGGGACTCCAAACCTGAGCACTGATGGAGAGGAATGATACTTTCCTAAAACAACAGATTGAGTACGGTCCTTAAGGTAGGACCGAAACCAGTCCAAAACGATTGCAGAGCAACCATATGTGGTATGCAGTCTGTTGATAAGTATGTTATGGTCTATTGTATCAAAGGCAGCAGACAAATCCAGCAAAGACAGGAGAGACACATGTCCACGATCAGAAGCATGAAGAAGATCGTTAACGACACGAACAAGTGCCGTTTCTGTACTATGACATTTACGATATGCAGATTGAAATGGCTCAAGTAGGTCGTGGGACTGAAGGTGATGTAACAACTGTTCCAAGACAATACGTTCTAAAACCTTTGATAAAAATGGCAAGTTAGAAACTGGGCGAAAGTTTTTCAAGCACTCAGGATCAAGTGTTGACTTTTTAAGAAGTGGTTTCACTAGGGCATGTTTAAAACTATCTGGGACAGTGCCTGTACACAATGACCTGTTCATGATATCAGTTATCAGGGGAACAAGTTCATCAATACATCCAAAAAACAGTGATGCAGGAATGGGATCTAGCTCGCATGATTTCTTGGGCATTTTCATCAGTATTTCTCTCACATTTTCTTGAGACACGCTCTGAAAAACAGAGAGTGCAGATCCAGAGAACCGATCAGCGTCAGCGGTCGTCGAACTGCCAGTTGGAAAACTGTCTCGAATTTGCTCAATTTTGCCAGAAAAATATTCATTGAATTTGTCCGGTATATTCATTGTATATGTCAGGATACTCGATAGTCCTGAATTTCAGTTTATAAGTTGTCTCCCCTACCTTGGGTACGTGTTGTAAACGGTACCATTACCGCTGAAACATGTAGCGAGAGTGTCTTTACAGCATGTATTGTGAACATGCTGGTGACGTTTTGTGTGTGTGTGTGTGTGTGTGTGTGTGTGTGTGTGTGTGTGTGTGTGTGTGTGTGTGTGTGTGTGTGTGTCGTGTCTGTCTGTCTGTCTCTGTCTCTGTCTGTCAATCTGTCTGTCTGTCTGTCTGTCTCTGTCTGTCTGACTCTCTCTTAATTTGAATTGATTGAAAGTCTAGTGAATCAATGTATTTTTTTTTCATTCATCATTGCTCCACAACACACCACCAGCTCCAAGTTCATTTAAAGTCCTAACGCCAGGAAGATCACTGGAGCCAGAGAGGTTAAGCCGCCGTAGGGCCACCCATCAAATGAGATCCTGCACTGCGGCTGGGCCACTTTGGTTGAGTCAAACAGTGCCTGATCACTACGGCTAGGTCACTTTGGTTGAGTCAAACAGTGCATGATCACTAAGCCCACTACCAACGATAGCAAACGCTTATTCGTAAAGCCAGAGACAGACACCCCCCCCCCCCCCTCTTCTCGGTAAGGAGATCACCGCCACAGACTTCCAGCAATAGCTCCCTACACCGAGGACTCCAAATCACCCCAAGACGGAAACAACAGAGGACATTGAAACCGAAGTCATCACGAGATCAAGGCGTGAAGGGTGAGAAAATATTGGACAATTTTCACGATGCTGTAATGATTGACAGTTCAATGTTAATTGCGATGGTGAACTTGCTGCTGTGGAGTTTCATCTATTATTGTCTGGAATTCTCAGCAACATTGTCAGTGACGCATCCCGTAAAGTGGATGAGACTCAAGTGTGTGGTTCCAATCTTCCCAATGAGCCCGTAACACGCTCAGTTCCGGGTGGGAGCCGGTCAGGACAGTAAAATCTTACAATGATTTTGTCCCACTGTCTCCCTTCACTTCGCCACGATGACTGTTGAATAATTTTTTTTTTATTCTAATTCTCATTTTCTGTATTTTCTTGTCTGGCTGTCACTCTGTCTGTATATATGTCTGTCTCTGCCTCTCTTTGTCTCTCAGTCTGTTTCTGTGAGTGAATGAATGTGTGTGTGTGTGTGTGTGCGCGCGCGCGTGGAGAGAGAGAGAGAGAGGAGGAGAGAGAGAGAGAGAGAGAGAGAGAGAGAGAGAGAGAGAGAGAGAGAGAGAGAGAACATGATTTTTTTAAAACTTCCACATTTACGTGCAAGACGAACAGTCAGGCATTATTTAATCAATTAAAACACTGTCGTTATATTCTACCCCGTCTGTATTTTCTGAAAAAAAATGCATTGTGCAGAACCGAATCCATATCAATTTTGTTCTACTAAAATGTTCGTCATAAATATTGCTCACAAACAGGTTTAGAAAACTACAGTGATTATTATCAGATTAATATAGGTAAAGGCAACACGTACATGGATCTGGTTGTATGTATTGATTATTTGTATAAAGTTGTATAAAAAGATAGGGTTAACAACCCAGTTCTGGAAAACTTGCTAGTTACAAAAGCCATGGCAGCATCACCGCTAAGTAATTTGGTGTAGGACCGAGTCCGTTGGACGAGTGCTGTTTTTGGGGCTTTATGTTGCGCCAGGGAACTTTCAGGGAAGAATGCTCAACCATTGCTTACAGTGCTCTGTGTTTGTGTGAAGGCTGCCTGTGCGTTCTAGCCGAGTGCTGATATGTGTTCTAATTGTCTGTGATCATAATTGAGGGCTGATACGAGCGTACGTGCATGAGTGGGTGCAAATGTACGTGCATCCATAAATGTGTCTGTATGCATAGATTGAAAATACAGATATGACTGTGTCTGGAAGGGGGAACTGATAATAACAATTACCAAAAGCATACAACAGTTTATTGACATCAGGCATTAAAACTTTTTTTCTTGTTACCAGAAACCACATATTCTTTTCTTAAGTCGAATGCCTGTGAAAATTATGTATTGTTTTCTATTTGAAACGCATATGAAAATGAAAAAAATTAAAGTGTTTCATAATTTAAGACTTGTTTATTCTTATAAACAGGACGATTTTTATACAAGGTCAGGGCACAAATTGTCTTATTTGTTTTTATTTGCTTGCTCATTTTTTTGACTGAAGTGTTATGTATATTTGTTTTTGTTTGTTTTTTATTCGTTTGCTTTTTTGTACACAAGCCAGTTTTGTAATTTCTCAATAGACCCATAACAATATTACGACAAAAGACGACACTTTTTCTCTGGGTTCATGGGTGAGCCCACAGGACATTTAAAGACATGCCCGAACTTTTGGTTGTTGATGATGCTGCCATACACCTGGTACTTTTGGGAAACGTCGACTGAGTCATGGGCACACTGCATTTGAGTGAACGCGAGGAAGAAGAACTGTTTGGGAGAAAGATGGTGTAACCCTGGTAGAGTCTGCGACGTCTTCAGTGGCGTTCGACTCGAATTCTTACTCATCAAACGAGTCAAGGCGACGAAGGCAACACGCAGGCCTCCGATTTGGCCAGATTGTCGTTCACGTTTAGCGCACCAAACGTGAAGTTAGCATACTGGTGATGCAGGCATTTAGCTCTCCTCTCGTATTTACGTTCATCCGCTGCCTCCCAACAGCTCTGCTGATTGTCTTTTTCCTCGCAGAAGCGACTGGCTTCGTTAAACACTTGCATTACTACATGGCTCATCATTGTTCCAAGGGTTCCGTAGTTGAGGGCGGCAGGCAGACCGGTTGAGAACGTTTTGGGTCGCAGAAGACCGGAGGGGATGAAAATGGCGTTGTAGCGTGGATGGTAGTAGACTTTATTGACAGCGTTGGGTTCTGCCCATATTACTTGCCCACCTGGTATCTTGAACAACAACAGCTTGCGTCTCATCTGCTGACTGCTGATGGCCAACTCGTTCTGAAGAAAGTTGAAGTTACTGACTTGGACGCCGTTATAGTTGTGATCCATCACAGACATGTTGTGATAACCTGAAGAGAAGCCCACCGTCGTTTTCAGGGCTTTTATTTTTGTCACAACCTGCTACTTGGTAGAGTTCGACAACCAGCGGTTTTTGCTTATGATTCTCACGAAGTCGGATTTGATGTTTCTCATCGTGTCTTTGACTGCCCGTCTCTCCTTTTTGCTGGGGAAAGTTTTGATATACATGTACCCCACCACCTCCGGCCATTTCTTTTCAGTCAACATGGCGCAATGCTTCTCACGTGGATGACCGTGTTTTGTCAAATTTCGATAGAAAGTCAGAAAGTACGTGGCCAGTTTGCCACCTGAGGTGAATGGGATCAGTGTCTGGATAGCTGACCATATGAGATAGTCCTGAATGACCTGAGGGTGGGTTTTGTTCAATAGGGGGAACAACTTTTCCAGGTATTGGTCAGCATTGGACTCCACCATCATATCATCAAGGAGCCTAACGTTGCCAACTCAAAAGATTTTAAAGGCGCCCTCTAAAAAGCAGCGCCAGTCGATGGCGGGGTGGCGTTTCTGCAGATCAGAGAGGGAGTACTGGGTGATAACATGGTGATGATGTATGGGCGAGATCTGATAGATGGTGGCTAGCTGTGTCTCGAAGTCTATCACCCTTTGTCCCCGTTGTACCACCTGTTTATTACTTAGGTAGGAATCACTCCTCAACTTCATCTTGTTATACACGCTGAGTATGGATCTGGCGAAATACTCGAGGTAGTTTCTGCGAGAATACTCATGATTTAACTGCGCATACATGCTCAGTGGGTGATTGAGTTGTGGCCTGTTGATTGAGAAAATGTAACAGGATGTGTGGTAATGGTACATATTCACATCCATGCGTAACATTGGAGACATGACCAGACTTAACATATTGATCAGACGTGAGGTGAGATCAGTAGACATATTACTGAAGACAGTCTTTGTGACTGTGATGAGGGGCCTAACTTGTAGCAAATTCAGTTGGGTTTCGTTCACACATGACTGGTAGAATGTCTTCGCCATCTGCACTGCTGGCGACTCGCAATTGTTTATGGGCGTGGAGAGAAGCTTCTGGATGTTTCTGTTGATGGTGTCCAGCTGGTGTGACAGATTGGTGTTGGTGTGCTTGTAGGTCTGGTTCCAGTGGCCACACGCGAACTGCCAGAAGTCTGTGCATGGATGTACAGTTTTGTCCATCAATCTTATCATGTCGGAAGCCTGGAGAGTGCACTTCTGGGTGAAACACAGATCCTTGAGACACTGGATAGCCATTGTGGTCTGCATCAGTAAGGCGAAGACAGCCAGCTGTAGGCACAGTAGTGCTGGTCCTCGTACCGACATTGCAGTGTGTAACCTGGTATTATTTGGCAGCTGTCTGAGCTTTTTTTTAGGGGGAGGGAGGGAGGAGGGGAGAGGTTTGTTCTTCAGTGAACTTTAACCTTCGTTTTGTCTTGTCTTAACTACTGAGACACTTCTTGTCTCTGTCGCCTCAGCCGAAATCGTCTGGTTGACAGTGAAGCTTTACCAGCCACCAGATCATGGCAGTTCAGTCTTCACCGCGGTATACCAGTGCCATTGTCTGTTTTCAGCCCCATCATTTATCACACTTTGAATGAATAAATAAGATATAAAAACTGAACGGACGGTAAGCATCTGACTGTTAATCTGTCCAAACAGATTTTGATCACGTCATAAACAATCAGTGTTTTCATCGAGTAATGTGCCTCTCTCTTCAGTAGCCTACAGGTCCAACAGAACAGATTATTTAGATCAAAGTTATCATTGCGATGTAATGGATTTACCGTTACTGTCATAATCTTACAAGCTTCGATTGTGATTCTTTGTCACACGAATTATGACGAGTGTTTCAACAGTTTTCTTTTTTCTTTTGTTGTTGTTGTTGGTTTTTTTGTTCTTCGTTTTATACAAATGATCTAATCAAGAATGACGTGTCTCCGTTTACAGTTGAAACTGTGTTAATGCCAATGCATATCATTTAACTAGAATTAACGTGTTTTGTTGATGATAAGGAACAGCGATGATAGAGTATCGAACAGCTTTCTGCTCCACGGACATGAACAAATACTATACAGCCATTAAATCCATTTCCTACTGTTAGGACACTACGATTGGGGAGTTGTCTATTGTTCTTATTGTGCTTAGTGTTATGCATTTATTATGTTTTGTCTTTTGTGTACGCTTGACAAATTCGCGCCTGTTTTTTGTTTTGTTATATTAAATATGTGTTCTACTTCTGCTTTTCTGATAAATATTTTACACTTAAAGAAATCTGTTTTGATACAAAGCAATAGGAAACTGGAATAAAGTCAAACTACGTTGACTTACATTTGCGGTTTGAAAATTTGCCCCCTGCATTGAGGGATCTTTTCTTTCAGGTTTCAGCTTTACATCGAAATCGTAAAAGAAAGTTCACATACGAAGAATAAAACTAGTGTAAGCACGAACAAAAATTTCAACATTGAGAACACTAATGATCACAAATTTACCTGCTTTTTTTATGTTTTCCTCAACATTTATACATAGTATCCATCATCAGTATCTGCCCATGGAGCATCCGATGCAAAAGTTCCATCGTCGCATGATCAACATTCCCCTGTGGGGATGCCGGGGATGGGCTCTATCAGTATAAGTAGTATCCCGATCTTTCTGGAACTTCTGTGCTAGAAATTTCCTTTTTTTTTTTTGTCTCTCTGTTTTTGCCTTGTTCCTTTGCTTTTTTGTCGTTTCTTCCCACCATTTTCCGCCTTATTATCATGAACTTTGACGCCTAATCAAAATAGCCCTATTTGCCCTACGCGTATGTAATATCAGTTGAAATGGTACAGAATACAGTCAAAATACAAATCTCAGCAAAACTTGAAGGAGATCAATGAACAGACCATATACTCAGTCATGACATTCATCTTCAGCACTACTCAGAAACCACAAAATCAATACGCGCACACATGGGCAGCAATCAAAAGTACTTAACTCTAACACACAACAAAAAATCATAAATTGGAACACACCAAATGCAACACTACTCATAAGCACGCACAACGGACAAATTCAACATCACACTATAAATCAACATGCACATGCGACTGATAGTGCAAGAGGCCATGTACTGAGCAAATGTGAGAAAACAAACAGGAAAAGAGAAGGGGAGAGGAGAGAGAGAGAGAGAGAGAGAGATGGTAATTATGGAGGGGAAGAGGGTAAGGACAGAGAGAAAGAGAAGAGAAAAGAAGAAGAGAAGGAAGAGGAAGTATAAGAATAAGGGAGGCAGAAAGGTTGCTATGGTATTGTATAAAGGGAATTGAGGAAGGCAGGAAACTTAAGAAGATATCACAATTTACCTTTCTTAATCACTTTCTTTACTTCATCCGTGTTAGTGGCTTGTCATTAATATTTTCCATGGCGCTGCAGGCTTAACAGACCCCGGGATTTCAAGTGATGCCTCACTCTGAAGATCGGAATGTTTCCCGAGATATTATTCCAGAACTTCTTTGTCTTGTCTCTCTCTCTCTCTCCTCTCTCGATATATATATATATATATATATATATATATATATATATATATATATATATTAATCATTGTGTAAAAGCAAGAAGTTTATGGTGTGAGGTCAAAACAGTGAGATGACTGAAAAGGAGGGTAAAGGTGATCGGCCGAGTGTTGATTATTCAGCCGTCCCAAACTATCCTCCAGAGCAGCTTGGAAAGAAAAATAACGCCGGAGAAGGAAACATTCTGAAAACGCGTGGTTAGAGAATATTCTTATTGAATGAGGTCGAACAATGTCTGCCTTGTGAGAATGGACAGTGAGAAGAGAAGTGCTGATGATATAAGCCACGGATGGAAAGAAGCTAAGAAAGTGTTCGTAAAAGGGAGGAGGCAAGCATGGGGTCCAGTTCTTAAGATTTGAATGGCATTTCTTGAAGGATAGTCACGATTAGAGTTCCAATTATGTATGTATGTATAATTAAATATACATACATATCTATCTATCTATCTATCTCTCTATCTATCTATCTATCTCTCTATCTCTCTATCTATCTATCTATCTATCTATCTACCTATATATCTATCTATCTATCTATCTATCTATCTATCTATCTATCTATCTATCTATCTATCTATCTATCTGTCTATCTATCTATCTATCTATGTATATATATATATATGTGTGTGTGTATATATGTATGTGTGTATATTATATATATATATACAAAATCTCTCAATAATAATCTCTCCATATGTAATCTCTTATTGTATAAAATGATATAAATGTATCTTTATCCCTCCCCCCACATATATAGATATCTCTATCAATAAATACATATATATATGTGTATATATATATACACAGACACACACACACACACACACACACACACACACACACACACACACACACACACACACACACACACACACACACACACACATATATATGTATGTATATATATATATATATGTATATCATATATCTTGATGAATATATCTGTTACCCATACATATGTTTCTACCCATACGCTCATGGGGCTTATGTACAAGCTTGTGCCAAAACCGTTTTGGACCTTCTCCATCACTTGGAACGTTATCTTGAGAAACTAAAACTAAACTGAAACACAGAGAAATACAAAACAAGTTCGACTGCCCGCGTTCAAGCAAACAGAGAGAGAGAGAGAGAGAGCAGAGAGAGAGAGAGAGAGAGAGAGAGAGAGAGAGAGAGAGAGAGAGAGAGAGAGAGAGAGAGAGATCACATGTCTGTCTCTTTTTTTTTTCTTATCTGTGTGTTCGTCTGTGTTTTCTTCTTCTTTCTCTCCTTGTAATAACATTACATCAGAAAGCTGTCACCTGGCGACATTGTAAAGGGAGGACAGGACAATATGCTTACTGTGGTTTTTTTTTTTTCTCTCTCTCTCTTTGTTTTCAAGGTACTGCTGTGCAATATTAGCATCATTAGTCTTGGTTTTTCTGCGGACAGTAAAACTGTTGCAAGTCAGCATTGTGCTTATGCTTATATCGTGCCTGTGTGTGTGGTGTGTGTGTGTGTGTGTGTGTGTGTGTGTGTGTGTGTGTGTGTGTGTGTGTGTGTGTGTGTGTGTGTGTGTGTGTGTGTATATATGTGTGTGTGTGTGTTTTGTGTGTGTATATATGTGTGTGTGTTGGTTTGTGTGTGTGTGTTGTGTGTGTATGTGTCTGTGAATATGAGCGAGTGTTTTGACGTGCGTGTTTATGCATATATATGCCTGTGATTGTGTGTAGGAATTTGGTGTGTTTCAAATGAGTATGTGCGGGCGTGTGTGTGCGTGCGCATGTGTGTATGTGATTTTTTTTCTGAAACGATGAAATTACAGAAAGCTGTTAAAAAAAAAGCGAGATTGTTGAGACAGAATAGTACATGTGCTGACAGTCTTTTTTAGGATCATCGCACTCAGGGAGGTTACCTTTGTGCTGACCCTTTTTTTCGTCCCATTTTCTACGCCTCCTTAATGGCCACAGAAGCTGGCAAGTTTTTACAATGCGATGATGATGATGTTGATGAGGATGGTAGCCATGATGTTATGGAGTTCCATCTAGGATTGAGACTGCATGATTAGGCTGTACTCTACGCTTACTGTCATAAGATATCCTGGCGTCAACCAGGCCCGAGAGATACAGACACCTGCGATGCTGGTCAGAAAATTGAGCAACACCCTCAGTGACGCATCCGTGAAGTGGATGAAACTCGGCTGTTTGGCTCTAGTCTTCCCAATGCGCACTTAGCACGCCCAACTCTGGGTAGGAGCCGGTTAGAACCGAAAAATTCCACAATGATTTTTGAATGGACTGATTGGGATTTGAACCCACAACCTTCCAGCTGGTAGTAAGTTGAGCTAACCACTGCACCACAGCGACTGGTCTACATGTGCTGACATTTCGTTTTCAAGATACCATGTGCAATATTAGCGTCATCACCAAGTTGGTCTGACACAGTTTTTCATCATGTTTTGTATTTCTCTGTCTCAGTTTCAGTCTGTGTACTCTGTCTGTCTGTCTGTCTCTGTTTTTGTATGGGTCGGTGGCCTTCACAGTAAACCATGTGTCAGTATGTGTGTGTGTGTGCGTGTGTGTGTGTGTGTGTGTGTGGAGGGGGAGAGAAAGAGAGAAAAGAGGGAGAGCGTGAGAGAGAGAGAGAGAGAGAAAGAGAGAGAGAGAGAGAGAGAGAGAAAAAAAAGAGAGAGAGAGAGAGAGAGAAGAGAGAGAGAGGAGAGAGACGTGGAATGAACGTTGGATCTGGTAAATTCAATCCCAACCCGCGAAGTAAACACTGACCTGTTCCCTACCCATCGTAATACTACTCCAGTCATTCTGTAAAAAAGTCAGCTGCATTTTTCATAGGCTCCATCTGTATTCTCCTGGTAACATTTCAAGACTTTGCCAGGGCGCATAAGGATTTGTGCAGGCTCAAGGAATCTATCGAAGATGTCATTGATAGATTTGGGCGGAACTCTTATGGAACTGTCTGAGCATGATGAATCCCTCTAGAATGATTTCAAACTCAAATTCAGCAGACAGTTGCTGGGTTGCTGGGTGCTGCTGGTACTCGTATTGCGCCTGAGTGTGTGTGTGTGTTGTGTGTGTGTGTGTGTGTGTGTGTGTGTGTGTGTGTGTGTGTGCGCGCGTGCGTGCGTGCGTGTGTGTGGTGTGTGTGTGCGTGCGCGCGTGTGTGTGTGTGTGTGCGGTGTGTTCGTGCGTGCGTGCGTGCATGCGTGTGTATGTGTGTGTATGTGTGTGTCTGTATGTGTGTGTGCGCGTGCGCGTGTGTGTTTGCGTGCGTGCCTAAATATATATATATGTACATACGTGTGTATGTATTATGTGGTGTGTTGTGTGTGTGTGTGTGTGTGTGTGTGTGCGCGCGTGCGCGTGCGCGTGTGTGTTTTCGTGCATACCTACATATATGTATGCATACACGTGTGTATGTATGTATGTGGTGTGTGTGTTGTGTGTGTGCATGTGTGTTTGTGTGTGCGCGCGCGTGCGTGTGTGTGTTTGTTGTGTGTATGTGTTGTGCGTGCGTGAATCCGCGCGCGCGTGTGTGTGTGTTTGTATTTGTGTGTGTGTGTGTGTGTGTGTGTGTGTGTGTGTGTGTGTGTGTGTGTGTGTGTGTGCGCGTGCGTGCGTGTGTGTGTATGTGTGTGTGTGTGTGTGTGTAGCATCATATGTCTCTTTTCTGCTTATAAACAGCTTTTTAACCAATTTCGGCGAGAGCTATGGGGCTGAACAAAGACACCATTGATTATTCAAATCTGAATGTGATTGTCAATATTCAAAGCCATGTATGCACAGCCAAGTATGAGAACACGCCTCCAGAACGCACGAGCAAAGAAACAACAAAATGAATAAATGAGACATGAAACGAATAAATGAAAAACCGAATAAATAAGTGACTGAATAAATAGATAAATAAATGATAAATAGATAGATAAGTGACTGAATAAATAAATAAAGACATAAATAAAGACACAAAGAATAATAAGTAAATGAAGAATGAACAAACGAATGAATGAATAGGTAAATACAGAAACAAATACTTTAACAGACAGACAAATAAGTAATCCGTTATTGAATAGGTTGTTTAGCTGGATTGCGCATTTATCTGTTTGTATGTTAGCGTGTAACTGTATCTGTGCCTGCCAGCCTGTTTCTTTTTCAGTGGCAGAGTTAGTGTTGTTCCTTCCAAAGAGGAAGAGACGATGAATAATTCGTTCTTTTCTATTGCCCATGTAGAAATATGCAGAAAATAGTTGTCTGTCTATAATCTGTCTATCTGTCTGTCTATATCTGTCTATACATGTATATCTGCCTATCTATCTATCTGTCTGTCTGTCTGTTTGTCTGTCTATCTATCTATCTATCTATCTATCTATCTATCTATCTATCTATCTATCTATCTATCTATCTACATGTATCTATCTATCTATCTATCTATCTATCTATCTATCTATCTATCTATCTCTCTATCTGTCTGTCTAGCTGTCTAACTGTCGGTCTGTCTGTCTGTCTGTCAATCTATATTTATCTATCTATCTATCTATCTATCTATCAGTCTGTTTTTGAAATTTATGTCGAATACTTAAGGCTGTTTGCTGTCGCATTTTTAAAAAAAATAAATACACGTCGTTTGTTCTGGCTTATGCTGTGCTTTTCTATGTGATTTAGGGAGTAATTTCCGTGAGTTCTAACAGGAGAAAATAGAACCAGTATTGGATTTTTGTATTCTACACGGTAAAGGTGTATGCCTGTGTGAAACAAAATCAGCGACAACTTTGAATGCTCTGGGCATATGCCATTTATCAGTAAGTGATACTGCATTAGTTGCTGTATTCTTTTTCTGTTTTATCATTAAAAACTTGGACTTATCATGCAATTTTTTTCAATGACCGGCTCCGCGAGGTGATTCCATATTGATTCTGGTTGGTGTAAGTTTTGTTGTTGTTGTCGTCGAAAGAATTAGCTCGTTTAATCAGTACAGTTCTTGCAAATAGCATCAGCGAAATAAAAGAATGGCAAAATGAAGGCTGCATACATTCTCTCTAAAGCTTGTTTTGTTAAGTTTGCATTAGTACTTTTAAACGTGGAAGCAGCGTTGTATCTGTTCTAATGGTACCCTTGATGTGCTAACATCACATTTACGTTTGTTTTGAATTGTGATACTTACATTTCGGTATTGGTCTGTATTTTGAAGAAATGTAAAGCAAATAAAAGGAGGTAAAACAGTTGTTATTTTGTGCGAAAATTAACAGCCCGTGAACTCTTAATTTCCTAGATATTTCTGACAAATAGCTAAGGTCTTAAATGCTATTTCTGACAAATAGCTAAGGTTTAAAATGCTAGAGACATTCCAGTGTTAGCTGCAAAAAAAAAAAATTGACTATTGATTCAATATCGTTTACAGCATCGTTAATGTGGATGAGAAAGATAAGCGGTCTCAATGCAGAACCCAAAGGCACACCTGCAGGAAACTTTTTTCATAGATTCTCATTTTCACCCTTCATATCTACGGTTTTGAACTCACTCAGAAATTGAGTCACTAAGCCAGTCTAACAGTTTCCTTCACATACCAAGCGCTTTCAGTTTCAACAAAAGATATCTGCACCATACACGATCGAATGCTTTTAATACGTCAACGTCTGCTGACATTTAGTCTCCAAGGTACCGCGTGCAACATTAGCATCGGCAGCAAGTTGAAACGAGACGTATTAGTGTCTTCTTTAATGTGCGGAAGCTGTGTTCGATAGTCACGGATGTCATTTTATCGTGTTTTACTTTTCCTTCTTTAGATATATACAGTATCATCATAGAGACCACCCTACGCGGAGTGTCTTTGTTACACATGGTGAGGCGTGACTCTTTAAGGCTTTTTGCTTTGTCTGTCTGTAAATCTGTTTGTGTGAAACTGTCAGCTTGTCTGTGTGCTGTGTTCTCCATGTGCCCTCGCCCTGTCTATCTCTGCTCTTTTTTACTCTGTCTTTGCGTTTGGTTGCTTTTGTGTTTAACGGATACTTTCCTTGATTTCATTTACTTTTTGGGAACCTTTCTTTTAGGCTAAAGACGGCAGGGTAATCAGTACTGTAACTGTGACTATAACCAAAACATCTTAACCCTTTGACTCCCACACCCTGTCCACCAGCATCCTGAGAATTGAAGAGTTAAATTTTTGCTTTGCTAGCATCATTGACAATGCTGTCAATGATGCTAGCGAAACAAAAACTTAACTCTTTGATTCACTCACCCTATCCACCATCTTCCTGAAGGAAGGGAGTCAAAGAGTACAGTTTTTGCAGTTAGTGAAAGGGTTAAGACATTAGCATCACTTAGCAACGAAGAAACAAACGAACCAACGAACCAACTAATGAACAAACCAATCAACCAACCAGCCAACCGGCCAAATAACCAACCAATCAATCAACCAACCAACAAACCAGTCATACAGAAGACCAGTGAACACACTGAGCAGCGAATCAAATAACTAATCAACTACCCTTACAAGAAGTCTTATGCTGTGGGGATGCAGCTCTTCCTTTGTCTGTAGA
>CM060315.1:72021732-72029232 GCA_030674185.1 Monoplex corrugatus
GAAGTTCTTGCGATCTTCCAGAACCTTTTTTCTTTTATAGCTTTTTTTCTCTTCCAGATTTAATGATTTTTGAGCCAAGCTGGATAAAACATATGTTCTTTCATCTCTTCTTGATCTTCTGTTCACAGTTTACCCACTCACCGAATTCTAACCAGTTTCTGACTCTTTTATCACCAGCATTCTGAGAGAAGTGCAAGTCTTATGAGTTCGATCCCATACCTGCCTCTGTCTTCTTACAAACACTTTTTGAGCTTCTCCCATGTTGTTAACATCATCCTTTACGTCTGTCACATCTTTCAAAACAGCCATTGTTCGACCTCTGCTAAAAAAGAATAATCTTGATCCTAACACTGTCAGAAGCTATCGTCCTGTCTCCAAGTCGCCGTTTCTTTCAAAGCTCATTGAGAAGTAGTTTTCAAACTGCTGAATAACATTTTTCAGCCAATGATCTCTATCGTCCTTTTCAAGCTGGTTACCGCTCTGATCACAGCACTGAAATTGCCTTCGTTCACATTATGAACAGTTCATTGCTTTCAGCTGACTGTGGCTGACTTTCCCTACTCATTCTTCTGGATCGTTCTGCTTTTGATACTATTGACCACCCTATCTTCCTGTCTCTTCTTGAGCATACATGGAATGTATGGTAGTGATCTTTCTTGGTTCATGTCATACCTGTCTGGCTGTTTTCAGTCAGTCATGATAAAGGAGTCCAAGTCCTAGACAGTTAAACTTACAAGCAGGGTCCCCCAAGTACAGCATCAAATATCATGTCTATGCTGATGAGTCCCAGCTCTACAACAGTCCAGTGGTTGACAAAGCACGATGCTAGTGGATACGCTGAGAAAGTCGAAGGATTAAGGTACTTGGTAACCTGCTCAGTTTTCTGCTGTCCTTGTCAAAATTCAGAAAACTTATTTTCTCTCTCCAATTCCTGCATTTTTTTAATTTTGAGCTAAAAAAATTGCTTTTGCTCGCTAGAGTCGTATGATGTTTTCTTCCGATGGATTGGTGTCTGCTGTCTTCGTGGCTTCTGACAGGACATCTCTAGTTCCTGCTATTTCATACTCCAGTGTGGTTTGTTACTGCCTCCTGGCACCCCTTGGTATGGTTTCATGGCCTGCCTTTAGGACTTTTTATATTAAAGTCCCTCACCATCATGTTTATGTTTCTGCCTTGGACGATGAAGCCTTTGGCAAATTGATTGATACGGTGTCCAAAGAGGGTTCAGTTTGCCTTATCATAGTTCCACTATGGGACAATAGTTTTCTCATAGAAATCTGACGTTCCGAGTCCAGTTCCAGCCCTCAGCACAGAAATATGTTGTCTGGCGCCCATTTTGATGTTCCAATCATTTTAGTGGATGTCCGTATTTCATGGGTCCCGTTCCCTATTCCCCCTCTCTCGTTCGCTCCCCCTCTCATCCTCTTCCCCGATGTATCCATCTTAAGACGTTGCTAGCGCGTTTTTGATAGCAGATTTGGGTGGAGCGCATATGGAATTGTGAGTGCGATGAATCTCCCTAGAACCAATTCCGTACTTTGAATTCGCTCTCCCTCTCTTCATGTATATATTGGTGTGTCGCTCTAAACTGTGTTGATTCCATCTATCCTGTGCAGCATTTGTCATATTTTCAATTGTTTATCTGTCCGCCTCACGCTGTCTGCCTGTTTGTCTGTCTGTTTGTCTGTCTGTTTGTCTGTCTGTTTGTCTGCCTGTTTCTCTCTTGCTCCCTTGTAGATTACTTTTATATTTTTTTTTGGTTTTTGATAGTCTGTCATCGATTTCTGGTTAAATATTTCAGCTCGACTCTCTCTGTCTCTGTCTTTCTCTCTCCTCTCCCTCCCTCGCCCCCCCTCTCTCTTGGAGTTGACAGCGAGAACGTTTGTCTGAGTCATGTTTCGTGACATATCTGATATTTGATACAGGAGGTAATGGCATCGCAACAAAATGATATTGAATTTTAGTTTCCACTTCGTGTGTGTGTGTGTGTGTGTGGTGCGTGCGTGCGTGCGTGCGTGCGTGCGTGTGTGTGTATTTGTGTGTGTATGTGTGCATATGAGTGTGTGTGTATGCATGTGTGTGCGTGTTTGTGTTTGTTCGTTCGTTCGTTCTTTAATTTAACGTCTTTTCACTATAAAGTGTGTTTGTGTGTGTGTGTGTGTGTGTGTGTGTGTGTGTGTGTGTGTGTGTGTGTGTGTGTGTGTGTGTGTGTGTTGTGTGTGTGTGTGTGTGTGTGTGTGTGTGTGTGTGTGTGTGTGTTTCGTATATAGTGTGTGTCTGTGTGCATACTAACATCCACTGTATGCGTTCACGTGTATTTACATGTACATACAGACGCGTGTTTACTGTTGATGTTAGCAGGACTGAAATACGATACAACATTTCAAGGACGATAATGTTCAGTGTATTCCTGGTGATTTGTTTTGCTTAGTTGCCCTACATACTGCGAACAGACAGGGCGTTGTGCTGGAATACATCGGGATCTGAATTTTATATATAGACGCACAGTGTGCCGCCAGTATCGGATAGACTGGATAATGAATGTATAGACAATGTTTTCTGAAGTGACACAAGAAATTGCTATCAGATTTCACTTTTCCAGCGGAAAACTTTTGATGTATGTCTTTATACCCCAGATACTGAAACTTAGGGTCTGTATTTAAGCTATGGTGGTAAGTCTACATTTGGTCTCAGATTTCCAACTGAAAACTTTGGATGTATTTTGAAGTTTTTTTTCTTCAGATTTCTTTTTAGTTCGTTTTAAACAAAAAACAAAGACGAATAATATTAACAAAACAGAGTAGTTTTTATCAAAGATTTAACCCTTTGACTCCTGCACCCTGTCCGCCAATATCCTGCGTTGTCATCCATGCTAAAAAAAAAAGCAGAAACTTAACCCTTTGACTGACTCTCTCTATCCACCAGCTTCCTGCAGGAAGTGGATAAGATATGGTGTCAAAGAGTTAAGTTTTTGCAGTTGATGGATAGGGTGCAGGAATCAAAGGGTTAAAGTTAAGAATACGAGCAAGACTTCCACATCTTCAACAAAAAAATTATGTGCATGAAGTACAGTCACTGGCAAAGATGTATAAGATAAACATATAAATTACACGGGTAGGTCGTAGAGAAGCATACATTTTGAGTTAAGTTTGGTTCTTATTCTTTTGTTGTCCTATTTACTGATGACAGATAGGCTTTGTGCTCGAAATAGAGCAGATGATCAGTGTATGTTTGTGTTTTTAAAGGAACTTCAGTTGTCTGCAGGCCGTGGAGCACCATGTTTTTATGTAATTTTTTTCTGCTCCTTTTGAGTGTTTCACACACCCCTCTTTAGTAATCCTTTTTCTTTTTTTTTATATTTATTAACAATATGGCAGTATGTACAGTATACATGATCGATTGTCTGTAGATCTGTGTACACTACTGGGTAGTTTTCGCGATTTTTGTTGAATAGTCTTGAGCACTTACGATGTGCTTGGTTTTTCTCTATGACCTACACGTAATATGTCTGTGTGTTTATTGTTTTATGGGAACAATGATTATATACACTATGGAGCTGCAAAATTAACTGCACACAACTCTAAAGAAAAACACAGGCTGAAGCGCAGTGTCTGAGATTTTTTTAAAAACAATTTCTGCCACGGTCCTCAAACACACGGTGACCAAAAGTCACTGAAGGGACATAACTCTCAGTTCCTGGTTACTAAAAAACAACGAAGGGAAAATAAATCTCATATCACAGGAAGTCGCTACAAAACCATACACACAATAATCTTACGAATTTCAGTTACACATCGTCTTTTCTTTTGGTTTTTGGTTTGATATATAAAGTGTCGATATAACAATATACCTGATATATGCATTATCTGTTGCATTGTCTGTAGACTGTCTAGCGAATGGACAGTTTGAAAGTTCGTTCATATTTTACAGCATATTCTCAAGATGATCATTTTTAGGATAATGGCCGTTGTAAAGCAACAGGGCATTGGTACCAAACTTCACTCTTCAGGGTTACACAGACAGAGAGGAGGGAGGGGATGAATGGGGGAAGAGAGAGAGAGAGAGAGAGAGAGAGAGAGAGAGAGAGAGAGAGAGAGAGAGAGAGAGAGAGAGAGACGTTGCGGGAACACACACAGATATATACGCGCCTGCACAAGCTTGTACACGCACATACCCACGCATGTGCGTGTACGAACACGCACGCAGGCTCATACCCAGGCATGCACACACATTAAAAAAAAGAAAAAAGAAAAAGAAAACCGGCACACGCACACATACACTTACGTACACGCGCACGCTTTATCCGCGAATACCAGTCTATGACGCCACAGTAAAAAAAAAAGATTTGTTAGTTAAATGTTTTACTAAGGAGAGAGAGAGAGAGAGATTCGTTAAGTATTTGGGGAGAGAGAGAGAGAGAGAGAGAGAGAGAGAGAGAGAGAGAGAGAGAGAGAGGGGAGAGAGAGATATTCGTTTAAGTATTGGGGAGGAGAGAGAGACAGAGAAGAGAGAGAGAGAGAGAGATTCGTTATTGGTAGAGAGAGAGATGAGAGAGAGAGAGAGAGAAGAGATTCGTTAAGTATTTGGCTAGAGAGAGAGAGAGAGAGAGAGAGAGAGAGAGAGAGAGAGAGATTCGTTAAGTATTTGGCTAGAGAGAGAGAGAGAGAGAGAGAGAGAGAGAGAGAGGGGAGAGAGAGAGAGAGAGAGAGAGAGAGAGAGAGAGAGAGAGAGAGAGAGAGAGAGAGAGAGAGAGAGAGAGAGAGAGAGAGAGAGAGAGCAGTAAATTAACCGAGTTCACGACGTTCAGATACACAGTAACCCACACCATGCTAATTTCGAATCAGTTTGCACTGACCGATTTTTACCCCCTTATCGTGGTAGGCTCGATTCTTTGCTGTTGTTGTTTTGTTCTTTTCTTTTAGTTTCCTTTTTTCCTTTATCCATATCGACTGGAGAGCTGTGTGTTTGTGTGTCTGTCTGTGGATGTGTCTGACAGAAATTTGTTAGTAAGATAATCATTTGAGACCGCTAATCGAAGAGAGTTCTTGGATGTTATACAGAACCGATAATGTTATACGGTTGTGAGGCGTGGACAGTCAACAAGCAAAGCCAGAACAAGATTTGAGGCAGCCGAGATGTGGTTTTTAAGAGGAATGTTGAGAGTTCCATGGTCAGCAAAGAAAACAAACGAGACGGTCTTGATGGAGGCAGACACAAGAAGATCATTCATAAGGAAGATTAGAAAAAGACAGGCAACATTTATAGGCCATTTTATGAGGAAAGAGGAATCAGAGCACCTGGTCACAACAGGAAAGCTGGAGGGAAAGAGAGCACCAGGATAGACTCAGGGAAAAAATATTGGACAGATTTGCAGAGTGGCTTAGGACAGAGAGGGTGGAAGATGTGCTTGTGGCAACAAGGGATAGATTAGGAGGGCCATGATCGCCAATGCCATGTGGCAAGGCACTTGATGATGGTGAATCGGAAGAGGTTTTCAAGTTACTACGAAAATTTGGTTGCCATCAGAAGCTGGTCTGGCTGGTTGCTTCCTTCCACAATGGCATGCTGTTCAGAGTGCAAGAGAAATGGAAAGCATCCAAACCCTGCCTCCCCCCCCACCCCGGCCGTTGGGATGCCGGAGGTTCTTTCAATATTAATAATAGTATCCCCACCTTCTAAACTTCTGTGCCAGAAATTTCCTCTTTTCTGTCTTTCTCTTTGTTTCTGCCTTGTTTCTTTGCTTTCTGTCATTTCTTTCTATATTTTCTGCCTTGCTGGTCTATTCATCTTAAGGTTTTAAAGGTCACTGTAACATTGGGAATTATTATATTGGAATTTTCTGTAATAATTGTTTGTGTAAAAAGATCATTGGAATGGCTCGACGATTTTGTTTATACTTTTGTTCTCTCTCTCATTCACTGTCATTGTCTCTTTCTTTCTCTCTCTCTGTTTCTCTCTCCCTCTCTCTCACACACACACATACTCCCCACACACACACACACACACACACACACACACACACACACACACACACACACACACACACACACACACACACAACACACACACACACACACACACACACACACACACACACACACACACACACACTTCTCTCTCTCTCCCTCTCGCTCTCTCCCCCTCTGTCACAAACTTTCTGTCATACACATATGCTCCTTCTTGTACGCACTCCCCCCTCTCTTTGTCTTTCATTGCCCATACTCACACAACCACGGACCCATTCACTCACGTTTCCCAAAGACACAAACACACTCTCTCTTTCTTTTTGTCTCTCTCACATCATCAAACTATAAACGACCAAATGTATTTACATTGTCAGTGCTTTTTTTCATTCATAAGTTGAGTGATTTAAAGAAAATCGCGAAATGTCTATATAAAATTGTACAAGAAGTTAATGAGATTTTTTTCACAAATTCATTCGGCATTATATCTTTATGCCTATACTTGTCTAAGTTTTATTTCCTGTAGATGCGTTTGTGTGCATACTTACGTGTAATGTGCACACCCTTTCAAAATAAGGTATAGCCTATTGAATGAAATGTCTGGAATTTGAAATCACTCTCACTCCATGATTCCAAGTTTGCTGCCATGAAATGTCTGCTGTTTGGAATTACTCTCGTTCCGTGATTCCAAGTTCGCTGCCATGAAATGTCTGCTGTTTGAAATTACTCTCACTCCATGATTCCAAGTTCGCTCGTTGCTGGCATATCTCTCCCCCTCCCCGTCCACCTCTCCCTCCCCTCCCCGTCCCCCTCTCCTCCCCATTTTCCCCTCCCTTCTAACTCTGCTAACCATCTATCGGTCGGGCCTTCGTACAAGAACACTTGTCCACAGGAAGTCACCACTGTTTGTCAACCCCACCTCACCACCACCACCACCCTTCTCGTCTTACCACCCTTAACTTTGTACTGTTAATCTGAAGTCTGTTCAGATCGCCACTGACGGCTGGAGACCTGTCTGATAAGCCGAAGCGTCGCGTTCTGATAGCGAAGGTCCGTTGGTCAGCGATAAGGGAATGTGACCTTTGTCTTTCTTTTCTAAGTTTAACGCGACGTAGAGTTTAAGCGCTGTTGACCGATTTGAGACTGAAATAATACCAGACACTTACGCTCGTACTACGATTAGTAGTATTACAGGATTTGGGTCTGTCTCAGCCTTTGCTCCTGTCTGTCTGTTTCTCTTTCCCTCTTTCTCTCTCCATGCCTCTCTCCTCCGTTCCCCACCCACCCCCCCGGAGCAAGTATAGTTAAAAAAAAGTCATTCCTAAAGCTTTATAGCGTGGTCACCAAATGAACGGGAACCAGTTCGTGTTGTGGCTTGAATACAGAGCTTTTGTCACCAAGTCCACGCATGGATAACTATCCGTCTGTAAGGATGGATGAGGCCATGCAACAAGGTAGAGGGGACATGCAACTTCTTGGTAATATTATCATTTAGAGCTACTGAGGTCTCTGATATGTCAGAGATGAGCAACGTTCT
>CM060315.1:72039232-72041732 GCA_030674185.1 Monoplex corrugatus
TCAGCATAAGATGAAACTGGCAAAATTGATTTTACGGGCAAATTCTCACACCGGTATTCTTTACATCGACTTGAAGTCTAACACATACGTTTATGTGAAACATGTCTGGCAAGAAGAATGGGCTGCCGAGACAGATAGCATGCTTTACCACATCCGTCCATCTCTCTCGGAGCACCTTCCTGGTTTCATGGGAGACGGAAAGGAAGCAGTACTGTGCAGTAGGCTACATACATCTACAGGTCACTGCTTTCTCACTCATCTTTATTAAAAGAAGTTCACTAATGGTTGTCTTGTGATGAGAGTCTCAGCATCATAACGCTGTTACTGGATTGCTGGAGGCACTGTAGCACCAGACAGAAATATTTTATAACAGTCTTATTAAATGCTTCGTGAGTTCGCCGAAATATATTTTTGCCATCTGAAGAGAAATCAGATTATTTCATTTCATACGATTTCAGCAAAATAATTGTTTGAGTCGGATCTTTTATTGATGATTTCAACGCAGAAAAGATATATATTTAGTGAGGTCTTTTACTGGATCTGAAGATTTTTAACTTGCGAAAGGTTGACTGATGTCATTTGTAAAGTAGGGTTAGTATTTAACTTTTGACCTTTGTGATATGATGACAGCCCTTAGCGGTCGGCGAGGCTGTAAACAACACGAACCACAATTGAAAAACAACGACATACCCAGCACGTTCATAATTAAGCGTAGATGTTGGGCAGATCTGACTTATATTCTGATATAACACTGTGTATAATAAATGTCTCATCTGTTGAACATTTCCTCCGTGGGGATGCGGGGGACTCTTTCAGTTAAATGATATACCCCACCTTCTGGAAATTCTGTGCTAGAAATTCCTGTTTTCTGTCACTCTCTTTGTTTCTTTCCTCCTCCTTTGTTTTCTGTCATTTCTTCCTTTATTTTCTGTCTTGCTGGTCCATTCACTTGTATGTGTTCGATAAAGTCTTACATACTTTCTCTGAGGGTTGATAATTGGCACATAATTAGTGTATTTTTGACTCTAGGGAAATGAGATATGTTGAAACAATTTTAGGTAATTTAGGCCCATTCTTATATATGTTTTAGTGTCCTTAGTTATGTTTAAATTTGTATTCAGGCGTGTTTTTTTAAATCCCCTGTGTGTTAAATTGGACGGAGAGGCCAATGCCAGGGGCATCTCTTTAGATTATATGCGCGAATGCATTGATATGTGTGTTTAATTTCCTGTTCCTTTTTCCCCCCGTTGAAGTACTGTGTGTGTGTTGAAACGGTTATAGTCCTGATATGGCTCTACGCAGTCGGCTGGGCTTTAAGCAAGAATAAGAATAAGAATCTATTGAATATTCAAGCACCACACGAATACCCACCCATTCCCTCTACAGGATGGCACCCGCCCTCCTTCTCTCCCACGTTTCCCAACCAATTTCCAACTCGACTCTCTCACTCTCTGTCTCGTTCTGTGACACACACGCGAACTCTGCCCCTCCCCTCTCCTTTCCGTCTTGCCTTTTCTGCTGACTGGGCCTGAACGGAATGCAGACGACTTTGGGAAGCGAGTGTGTGGAAATGTCATCAACTTGTGGTCAGACGAGACAGTATACATGTAGCCTGCCGACCTAACCCTGGTCATTTTGGTTTTCCGTTTCCGTGCAAGATATTTTGTGTCTGGTGAAGGATATTCTTACTACGTACTAACGACAAATCAGATCGAAGTAGATTTTATGTGAGTGGAATAATTATGTTTAATTCTAGTCAAGATACAAAATTGTTTTTTGTGCTGTTACTATTTTGCTTGCTTCCTTCTTTTTCCTGTCTTTTTTCATTCCTCTCTTCCAGTCCTTCCTTCTTCCCTTTGCTCCTTCCTGTTCTTTTTTCTTTCCACGCCAGTTTATATGCATGTGTGTCTTTTGAAGGATGTAGCGAATTGCTTTTCCTCTTTCCATGCCAATTTGTTTATTTGTTTGTTTGTGTGTGTGTGTGTGTGTGTGTGTGTGTGTGTGTGTGTGGTGTGTCGTGTGTGTGTGCGTGCGGTGCGTGCGTGCGTGCGTGCTTTTGTGTGTGTGTGTGCGTGCGTGTGTGTGTGTATGTGTGTGTGTGTGTGTGTGTGTGTTGAAGGATACGCTAATTTGCTTTTCTGCTTTTCATGCCAATTTCTGTGTGTGGGTCTTTTTGAGGATAGTGTACAAAACATCGATAGAGATTTTATGTGAACAGATAGATTAATTCTATTTTTGTTTCAGATGCGCGAAACACGTTTTAAAAGACATATTGCTTCATATCGACTGGTGGTGGTGGTGGTGGTGGTGGTGTGTGTGTGTTGTGTGTGTGTTGGGGGTGTGGTGGTGGTGGTGGTGGTGTGTTAGGTGTGTGTGTGTGTGTGTGTGTGTGTGTGTGTGTGTGTGTGTGTGTGTGTGTGTTACAAAAATGTGTCAGTAAGATTTTTTTCCGGCTGTTTCTGAATGGATTTTTAAACCAAATGTTTGGTCACAATTGTGT
>CM060315.1:72049232-72069232 GCA_030674185.1 Monoplex corrugatus
TAGAGTTGCTATTACTCAGTTACGATTCAGTGTATTACCACTCAATTATAATACACATCGTTACAGTGAGTGCGCTCACAGCAAAAGCATGCCCATTTTGCTAAACACAAGTTGAAAATGAGCATCATTTTATATGTGAATGCCCTGTATACACAGGTCTAAGAATAAAATTCCTAAAAGAGTCAGTTAAAATACCACTCGGTACATCACTCAAAGCAATAAATTCACACCACAGATACAGTGTGTCCAGGTTTGTTTTTCATGCCATTAATAGACGAAAGAAAATAATGAATATAAATTAACAGGAAAAAGAAAAAATGAAAAATGTTTAACCAACTGTCAACAGTATTATTGTGCTAAATCGATCGTAACCATTCAATATTGTATTATCAGAGTCAAGGGCTTGGATATTTACGTATGTGTTATTGTATATGTCATCATGTTCGTATTAATTATTGAATACTCAAGGAGTGCTCTCAAGTCCTGAGACTTGATTATAGAACTGTTAAATCAGAGATTTAATGCGACCTCACTCCCCCTCCTTCCCCCTCATATTGTATGATTTATTGCGACTCTAGAATGTACATATCGAATAGGCTCAAATTCTGAGTCTTCCTCCAATTGAAAGGTAACATAGGGTCCACGATGTGTTCATTTGGCTGATTCACTGTTAATTCCTTTTGTGATTATTTTGATGATAATCTGACTTGCGAAGTGATCATTTGGCTGACATATGATTGTTTTAGTTGAACGCCATTATTTCATTGGGCGACTTATTACCAAACTGACCAGTTATTTGCTCGTTGGGTAATTGTTTGATTGTTGATTGATGACTTGTTGATGAATGAACTATGGCAGTGATGACGGATATTGATTTGCTGAGTGTCGGGTTGGTAAAATGTTTGGATTTTGGCAGTTATTTGGATGATATTTCGAATTGTTGGATGATCAACTAACTGATAAATGATTGATTGACTGATTGATTGATTGATTGATTGATTAGATGATTGACTGATACATTCATTGATTAATTAATTGATAGGTTAGATTTAACAGAGTGGATGAGTCTCTGGTTGGTTCAGCTGACTGGTGAGTATCATTTTGTTAAGTACTTCATTAATAACAGATGGACGATTATCATTTGGTTAAGTAATTCATTGGTTTCTCTCTAGCTAAGCAATTCATTGGTCATCGATCGACTACAGATCAAGTTATTATTTTTTGGTTACATGATTTAACTGCGATGCGCTGATGGCGTGTGTGTGTGTGTGCTCGCGCGCGCCCATGGATTTGTATCTTTCTGTCTCTGTGTTCGTTTGTTTGCGGGGTGAGTGGGTATATGCTTGCTGTATTTTTGTGCATAGTACTGGAACTCTGGTCCATAGAGCTGCAGTGCATGTAATAAGTACGCTGAGAGTTCTGTTTACCATATGGGCATCTTCCAACTCTGTCTTTTCCAAATGTGTCCAAAGTGGAGTGGAGTGGAGTGGAGTGTGGTGTGGTGTAGTGCAGTGTGGTGTAGTGTAGTGTGGTGTGGTGTCGTGTCGTGTAGTGTGGTGTGGTGTGGTGTGGTGTGGTGTAGTGTAGTGTGTGTATGTAGTAGTGTATTGTAGTGTGGTGTATTGAGTGTGGTATGTGTGGTGTTGTGTTGTGTTGTGTAATGTAGTGTTGAGTGTAGTGTAGTGTAGTGAATGTAGTGTATGTGTAATGTGGTGAAGTTAATGTAGTGTAGCTTAGTATAGTGTAGTATTGTGTAGTGCAGTGTAGTGTAGTATAGTGTAGTATGTGTAGTGTAGTGTAGTGTAGTGTAGTATGTGTAGTATTGTAGTTGTGTAGTGTAGTGTAGTATAGTATGTATGTTCGTGTGTGTGATCTACCCGATCTTTTCCAAATGGGCGAGTAGTTAGAGTCTAGTGTGGTGTAGTGTAGTGTAGCGTAAGTGAATGTAGTGTAGCGTAGTGAATGTAGTGTAGTGTAGTATAGTGTAGTATTGTGTAATGTGTAGTAGTTGTTAGTGTAGTATAGTATGCACGTTCGTGTGTGTGATCTACCCGATTTTTTCCATATGGTCCAGAGTGTAGCGTAGCGTGTGTAGTTGTGTGATACAGTGTAGTGTAGTGTAGTGTGGTGTGGTGTGATACAGTGTAGTGTAGTGTAGTGTGGTGTGGTGTGATACAGTGTAGTGTAGTGTAGTGTGTTGTGTTGTGGTGTGATACAATGTAGTGTAGTGTAGTATAGTGTGGTGTGTTGTGGTGTGATACAGTGTAGTGTAGTGTAGTGTAGTGTGGTGTGTTGTGGTCTGTTGTGGTGTGGTTGGTGTGATACAATGTAGTGTGTAGTGTAGTGTAGTGTAGTGTGGTGTGTTGTGTTGTGGTGTGATACAATGTAGTGTAGTGTAGTGTGGTGTGATACAGTGTAGTGTAGTGTGGTGTGGTGTGGTGTGATACAATGTAGTGTAGTGTAGTGTAGTTTAGTGTAGTGTAGTATAGTGTAGTATTGTATAGTGTAGTGTAGTATAGTATGCACGTTCGTGTGTGTAATCTACCCGATCTTTTCCATATGGGTCCAGAGTGTAGCGTAGCGTGGTGTAGTGTGGTGTGATACAGTGTAGTGTAGTGTAGTGTGGTGTGGTGTGATACAGTGTAGCGTAGGTGGTGTTGGTGTGTGATACAGTGTGTAGTGTAGTGGTGTGGTGTGATACAGTGTAGTGTAGTGTAGTAGTGTGTAGGTAGTTGTGTGTGATACAGTGTAGTGTAGTGTAGTTGTGGTGTGATTTCCCCGGTAGTTGTCCGTGTGGTGTAGTGTGATACAGGGAGTGTAGGTAGGTATGTGTGTGTGGTGTGATACAGTGTAGTGTAGTGTAGTGTGGTGTGGTGTGATACAGTGTAGTGTAGTGTGTGTGTGGTGTGATACAGTGTGTGTGGTTAGTGTGTGTGGTGTGATACAGTGTAGTGTAGTGTGGTGTGTTGGTGTGGTAGATACAATGTAGTGTAGTGTAGTGTGGTTGTGGTGTGTGGTGTGTTGTGGTGTGATACAATGTAGTGTAGTGTAGTGTAGTGTGGTGTGTTGTGGTGTGTGTGTGGTGTGATACAATGTAGTTGTAGTGTAGTGTAGTGTGGTGTGGTGTGTGTGTGGTTGTTGTGTGTGGTGTGGTATACAATGTAGTGTAGTGTGTGTGGTGTGTTTTGATACATGTGTGTAGGTGTGTAGTGTAGTGTAGTGTAGTGTGTGTGTGTGTGTGGTGTGATACAGTGTAGTGTAGTGTAGTTTAGTGTAGTGTGGTTGGTGTGTTGTGGTGTGATACATGTAGTGTAGTGTAGTGTGTTGGTTGTGGTTGCAGGTGTAGTGTGTGTGATGCAATGTAGTGTAGTGTAGTGTGTGTAGTGTTAGTGTAGTGTGGTGTGTAGTGGTTGTGTGTGTGTGAGTGTAGTGTATGTGGTTTTTGTGGTGTGATACAGTAGTGTAGTGTGTTGTGTGTGTGTGTAGTGGGTGTGGTGTGTGGGTGTGTAGTGTGTGTGTGTAGGTGTGATACAATGTAGTGTATGGGTGTGTGTAGTGTGTGTAGTGTGTGTGTGTGTAGTGTGGTGTATGTGTGTGGTGTGGTGTGATACGTGTGTAGTGTAGGTGTGTGTTGTGATGTGTCGTGTGTAGTGTGTGTAGTGTGTGTAGTTGTGGTGTAGTGTAGTGTATGTAGTGGTGTAGTGTAGTGTAGATGTAGTTAGTGTGGTTGTGTGTGGTGTAGTGTGTGGTGTAGTGTGTGTGGTGTAGTGTTGGTGTGTGTAGTGTGAGGGTGTGGTGTGATACAGTGTAGTGTAATGTGTGTTGCGTTAGTGGTGCAGTGTAGTATAGTGTAGTGTAGTGTGTGTAGTGTAGTGTAGTATAGTGTATGTAGTGTAGTGTAGTGTTAGTGTAGTGTGTAGTGTAGTGTAGTGTAGTGTAGTGTGGTGTGATACAGTGTAGTGTGCTGTCATGTGTTGTGTTGGTGAAGACTCTAGGTAGGCTAGACACGAAGTGTCTTCAGAGATGTAATTTGACAGTGTTTCGGTGAATCTACACTCTGGTGCGGGACGCCCTCAGGTCATGACTTGATGCCTTTGCTGTTGTCTATTTTTTCCAGCGGAGCGACTGGGCGATTCTGGCTTAGATGCGTAGCGGTTTTACCAATGTGCTAACGGGGACATCATCTGTAGGGAATTATCTTATAAAGTCACTTTTGGTTCTCTTGCAGATCCAGCTTGGTCTTCTGTGCTTGCCATGTTTAAAGGTTAGCTTTGTTCAGAATGGCGAGTTATTCATGAGTCTAGCGGAGTGACAAACCTTGCCGATCTATGGGAAGATTTGACCGCAGTGCTTTCTTAGGTGTGGCAAGACGGTATTGTTTCGGTCTTGTAGATATGTGTCTTCATTGCTTTCGTATGGACGTGAGTTCATCAGATCATTGTTTCGAGAGTAGTGAGAGCGTGTCTGGTCTCATGCCTGTTGTGATGACATTGGGTATTGTCTCACTCGTGTGAGGTTGCTGTACACTGTCGACTGTCATCAGAAGCTTGCAATGTGTGGTTGCTAACAATTTGGGCAGACTGTTTCCTCTGCTGTTGTGTGTGTGTGTGTGTGTGTGTGTGTGTGTGTGTGTGTGGTGTGTGTGTGTGTGTGTGTGTGTGTGTGTGTGTGCGTGTGTGTGTGTCTGTGTGTGTGTCTGTGTGTGTGTTATTCATTCATACTTGCACATGCTCTGATCTATCTATCTATCTATCTATCTATCTATCTATCTATCTATCTATCTATCTATCTATGTCTGTCTCTCTGTCTGTCTGTCTATATCTATCTAAATAGATAGATAGATAGGTAGATAGGTAGGTAATAGATAGGTAGATAGGTAGGTAGTATGCATATATTTATATATAAATACATTACATACATCTATGTATGTATATATGTATGTATTTATATGTAAATATATGTATGTATGTATGTATGTATGTATCTATATGTGTATGTATATATGTATCTTATATATATGTAAAGAAAAAGAATATACATATATATGTAAAAAAAGAGAGACAGACAGACAGAGAGAGGGTCGTTAGCCATTCTGTCAAATTAACGAAACTAAACCTCATTAAGGACGGGTGCGGTAATCAAGTGGGCAAACATCACACTTTCAGTCGGAAAGCCCTGGGTTCGACCCGCCGAGACATTTCCGCCTGTTGGGTAAAGGATGGAGATTTTCCCGATCTCTCAAATTAACATATGTGTGCAGACCTGCCAGTGCCAGAACCCCCTTCCTGTGTGTATCATCGTCATGTGCCCTGCTGCATGGCGTTGGCGATCATGGCCCTCCATACAAATCTGTCCCTTGTCGCTGCAAGTACATCTCCCACCCTCTCTGTCCTCAGCCACCCTGCAAGTCCGTCCAGTATTTTCTCCCTGGGTCTACCTGCTGTTCTCTTTCCCTTCAGCTTTCCTGTTGTGACCAGGTGCTCTAATTCCCCCTTTCCTCATAAAATGAATGTTGCCTGTCTTTTCCTAATCTTCCTTATGAATGATCCTCTTGTGTCTGCCTCTATCAAGACTGTCTCGTTTGTTTTCTTTGCTGTCCATGGAACTCTCAACATTCTTCTTAGAAACCACATCTCGGCTGCCTCAATCTTGTTCTGGCTTTGCTTGTCGACTGTCCATGCCTCACAACCGTACAACAGTATCAGTTCTATATGACATTCAAGAACTCTCTTCCTGATGTTAATTGATAGGCATTTGTTGGTAAGAATGCTTTTCATCTTCTTGAATGCTGTTTTGGCTCGGCTGATTCTGCTGGCTATTTCTGCTGTGCATCTGCCGTCTGATGAAATGATCGTTCCCAGGTATTTAAACTTATCAACCTGTCTCAAAGTTGTGCCATTTGCTGTTATTTTGCATGAGGGGATTTCATGTTTTTAACTGATTACCATGACTTCAGTCTTCTTGCTGTTTGGCTCCAACCCTTATTTCTATTATGTTCACATATTGTATATACAAGCAGAATATCAAATAAACATTCCTGCAAGTCTTGTCAGTCAGTGGCTGGCTCACGGAAACATGTAAACACTCAGGATACACGCCCAGCTGAAGGCGGAGCATGCAGACTTTGCGGCATGCAACATTTCAATTCAAGTTCATATTGCTTATAGCCCAGCCGACTACTACAGCCATATAAGGGCTAACACCACGTCAAAAAAGACAACCGGGTTAAGATAAAAGACAACAGTTAAAAACCATGCTCACCATTGGCATAACACATACCGCCTGCACAGTGGGGTTAAAACTGTGTGCATACACACATCTGAGAAAAATCGGAACGATAAAACAAACACATAAACACCCCCCCCCCACACACACACACACACAAACACACACACACACACACACACACACAAACACACACACACACACACTCAAACACACAAACACACACACAAAACACACACACACACACGCACAAACACACACACACACACGCACAACACACACACACACAAACACCACACAACACACACACACACACACACCACACGCCCACACGTGCATACAAACACACAAACAAACAAACAAACAAACAAACAAGCAATTAGAAACATTCGACCCAAATTTAGGAATGATCGCTGCTCGAATAGGCAAGATATCTCTGCTCATATATCTTCACGTTCTGCGTCAAAGTTGCTTCATAACATCGTTCATCTTATTGGATCAGTTCTTGGATCCAAATCTAATAAAGATCAAACCATTTATGTCTGTCAGATCTTTGCTGACAAATTTATATCACACACACACACACACACACACACACACACACACACACACACACACACACACACACACACACACACACACACACCACACACACACACACAACACACACACACACATATATATATATATATATATGTCACACACAAACACACACACATACACACACACGCACGCATGTTCGCGCGCACACACATTCACACAATTTTTTTTTCTTGAAGTATGAAAAGGAAAAAGGTGGGAGATCAAAAATAAAACAGTATCGACCAACCAACCAATCAACCATCCGTCCATCCATCCATCTCACCCAAACAACCCTCCATTTAGTTCACCAACCAGATAAGCAATTAATAAATGAATCATTTGATGAATTAACCAACCGACGAAGCCAACCGTTTGTCCAAACAAGCAACTAACCAATCAGTCAACCATCCAATCAACCAACCAGTCAGCTAACGACACATCCAACCAACCAACCATCGATCCAATCATTCAACCAACCAACTATTCTTTGAAGCAGCCATCCATCCAACCAAAGCTTTAACCAACAAATTCCATTCTCTATCCATCCAAAACACTCAGCCAAGCAACCAGCCATCCAAGGAAGCAATCAGTCAAGCAAGCAATCAATCAAGCATGCATGCAAACAAGCAACCAAGCAGGCGGCAGGAGCAGGCAGGCAGGCAGGCAGGAAAGCAAGCAAGCAAGCAAGCAAGCAAGCAAGCAAGCAAGCAAGCAAGCAACCACCCAAAACAATCCTCCAAATGGTCATTATCGTTAAAAGGTCAAAAGGTAAGCATACATTTGATTACAAAGGAAAACAACAGAACATAAACCATGAACGCAGTTGAAATAAGCTTCGTTAGTGTTATATGAGAATGGTACTTGGGGTTGACATTCATGTTTTGAGAATGGTAAATAAAGGTTGACATTCATGTGTTTTTGTTCGGGGATTTTTCACTTTGTGTCTTCTGATTTTTGTCTGGAAAAATCACACTAACACACGCACGCACACACACCCGCAACACAACAACACAACACAACAACACAACAATACAACAACACAACACACACACACACACAAAACGCAACGCAACAGACACAACGCACAACACCCCACACACACACACACACACACACACACACACACACACACACACACACACACACACACACACACACACACACACACACACACACATACAACACACACACACACACACACATTATCCTTGTTCTTCTGTCAGTCTCACTTAATCTCCCCTTTTTTGCAGCTGTCTCTGGATAGATCTTTACCAAATTTGGTCATAGGTGTAGACTGCTGAGGGATGGCGGATGAATAGAAAGTCACTGTGTTTAGGTCAAGATTACACGGACTACCTCCCACCCCGCACCCCCCGCCAAAAACAAATAAAAACAATAACAAACATATTAAAAATCTGTTTTCACTGTTGTGACATTGTACCACTGTCCTTAGTTCTGGTCAAGTTTTGTTTCAACCGAAGCTTTTTCAAGGTCACAGTGACCTTGAGATTCATCAAAAGCTGGACTTCACGAGACAAGAATTGCATAAACTGGAAAGAACAGTTCCTAATTGTAATCACATCTTATTTCCTTCTTTAATATCGGTCTTTTGATATGCAACAGTTTGGCTTCAGGGCCTAAAACAGTATTTTCAGTGCAGAAAAAAGTGATTTTGAGCGTGTTCCACTTCAACTTTATTAGACATACTTTTTTTTTTGGGGGGGGGGGGGGGTCAGATAATGAAGCCGCAAAAACCTTTTCTTACATTGTATCAAGGAACACTTCTTTGCGTTTTTATGGGTTATGTCGTTCTTACATTGATCTTCTGCTGCTTTTAACTTTTAAGTTACTCGGATATATATATATATATTCTCGAACTTTTTAAGTAGTAGTTCCTGTGTTAAAACACGCAATCTACATGACGTCAAGGTTTCACGTCACAAACATTCGAAGAGACAGGAAGGCTAAAGCCAAAAAGAATATTGAGATGGTCAAACTATACCGAAAAAGCATTTCTTTCTACCTTTGAGATAAACACTCACTTGGTTGAACGTGATCGCGTACGTACATCCATAAGTAAGCACGCGCGCACAAACAGACAGACAGAGAGACGCATAGATAGATTAAACAGCGCGCGTACACAAAAAATACGCACACCAACTTGCATTCGCGCACACTTACGCATGCAAGCACGACCGCACATGCTTACGCTCCTTTTCGCATATTTATTTCAAAAAAGAAAATGTTTTAATAGGGTTTTTCTATGTTATATCTTTTTTGTTTGTTTGTTTGTTTTTTGGTACATTGAAAAAGGGAGATCGTTACAACGGCTTGATCATCTTGCCTATTTTCTGTCTTTCTTTTATATTGTTTCGTGTTTGTTTTCTGTCTTTCGTCTTTGCATTTAGTTGGTTTGTTTTCCGTCTGTCTGTCTTAACAATTTTGACTTTCTATTTCTTTAGTTTGAATTTGTTCAAATTCACCTTTTAATGGACATACAGCAATACATTATATCAGTATTGCTTGAGAGTCAGTGATACACACATATAGTCAAAATCAGAAGTAATAATATTAATAATTACAGTACTTATACGGCGCCAAACCTTACAATTAAAATCAAAGCGCAAGACTACCTAACAATATTTAGTATTAAAAAAAGTCCTCCATTCTTTCATTCATTTATTCATTCATTCATTCATTCATTCAGTTTGTAATTTCCTTCCTCCCCCCCCCCTTCTTTCTTTCTTTTACCCCCATATTTGCTTTTCTCTGTATGTCTGCCTCTCTCTTTCGGGCTGTTATTTTTTTTTTCTTTTGCCAAAGCTTTTGACTCAAGATCTGGTAATTCGAGTTCAGTCGCAGCCTGTTGGCTGCCAATCTGAATGTTTCCGTCATTCTGGTGGTGTCAGCTTAGTGTTTTGTAGGTTGCATTTCAATGCCATGCCAGCACGTAGGGTTTTGTGCAGGCTCAGGGAGTCTGCCGTAATTGCCGGAAGATTTGGATGGAGCGCATATGGAATTGTCTGAGTGCTATGAATCTCACTTGAACAAACTCCAAACTCTGAGCCCCTCCTTCGTCTGTCTGTCTGTCTGTCTGTCTGTCTGTCTGTCTGTCTCTCTCTCTCTCTCTCTCTCTCTCTCTCTCTCCCCTCTCTCTCTGTGGTAATAGTCTGAAAATGTACATTGCTACTACAAAACGGACGACGGTTTGTGTATGGGTCTGTGGCCTTGACCAAAAACCATGTGTCAGTCTCTCTCTCTCTCTCTTCTTTTTATTTCTCTCTCACTCTCTCCCTCTCTCTCTCTCTCGTTCCCCCTCTCACTCTCTCGCCCGCTCTCCACCCACCCCACTCATGTTTCTTTTTCTAATCCTGACGCTGTTCCTTTCTAGATGAAGCTTGAATACTTAGGGCAGTGATACCAGGCTATAGAGGCAGGGGCAGTGATACCAGGCTATAGAGGCAGGGGCAGTGATACCAGGCTATAGAGGCAGGGGCAGTGATACCAGGCTATAGAGGCAGGGGCAGTGATACCAGGCTATAGAGGCAGGGGGCAGTGATACCAGGCTATAGAGGCAGGGGGCAGTGATACCAGGCTATAGAGGCAGCGGGTACTAGTGGTGGTGATGCTGGCAGGGGGTGGGGGCATGACACTTCTCACTTGTTTCTGTGTTTCCTTATTTGTCTTCTGCTGCCCGAAGCGGACGTGTTGAAAATGACGTTTCTTGATGTCCGTTTACGTCAAACGATTCTCACACGTTCTTGTGTTTATTTTTGAGCGAGCGTATTTTTATGCGGGTTTATTTCTTTTGTGTGTATTTCTGTGGCTGTCCTTTCGTCTGTCTGCGACCATGTCTTGTTTCTTTCTCTCTCTCCTTCTTTGTGTGTATGTTTGTGTGTGTGTGTGTGTGTGTTGTGTGTGTGTGTGTGTGTGTGTGTGTGTGTGTGTGTGTGTATGTGTGTGTGTGTGTGTGTGTGTGTGTGTGTGTGTGTGTGTGTGTGTGTGTGTGTGTGTGTGTACGTGCACATGTTCGTGTATTTAGGTGTTTGTACGGTTGTACGTGCGAGACTGCGTGCTGGTGCGCTCGAGAGTGAGTATTCAGAAATGATTGCTTTTTTATTTCCACTTTTTAAAAACAAAGATTGGGTATGGATGTATATCGATTTGTAGTATGTGCGTATATTTGTGTGCGCGCGCGCGCGCGTGTGTGTTCACATTAGATGTGGTATTTTTGTGTCTATCAGTGTTTGTGCGTAAGTGTGTGTGTGCGCGTGCGTGCGTGCATGCGTGTGTACGTGCGTTGTACTGCGTGCATGTGTGTATGTGTGCGTCCAATTTCATTTATTGTCTATCCACATAGTGTGATATGTGTGCGTTTGTGTTTGTGTGCGTGTGTGTGTGTGTATGTGCGTGTGTGCGTGTGTGTGAGTGTGTGTATTTGTGTGTGTGTGTATATGCGTGCGCGCGCGCGTGTGCCTGCTCGCGAGCGTGCGCGTGCTGTGTGTGTGTGTGTGTGTGTGTATTTTGAAGTCTGTCAAATATTTTTCGGGGTCATTTGTTTCGTTTTGCGTTTGCTAAAATTCCTTTTTCTCCTTAAGGAAGATTGAGAGCAACTCAGTGTTCCTCTCTTTTCTCTCACCTCTCTCTCACCTCTCTTTCTCTCTCTGTCTTCCCACTCCCTCTCTCACTCTCTCTCTCTCTCTTCCCTCTCCCTCTCTCATTCTTTTCTCTCTCTCTTTCCCCTCTCTCTCTCACCTCTGTCTGTCGTCTTTGCTGTCGCTGTCTCTCTCTCTCTTTCTCTGTTTCTCTCTGTCACTCTCTCTCTCTCTCTCTGTTTCTCTCTGTCGCTCTCTCTCTCTTACTCACACACACATCTGTCTCTTTCTCTCTGTTTCTCTCTCCCTCTCTCTGTCTCCAATTCCTTTATATACATATATATATCCCCCCCCCCCCCATTTCTAGCATCTCCTCACCTCCACCCCCACTCTCCGAAAAAAGAAAAGTCTATGTGTCTCGTAGTTTTGACAGATTTGCTGTCAGGAAGGATTTCTGGGATCTTTTATTATGGATAGAGGGATTTTTGTTTGTTTGTGTGTTTGTTTTATATCATAAGCACGATGTCGCAACAGGCAGTCAGGAATGCATGGACGTTTTGTCTGTCTGGCCGTGGTCTTTGGTGTGAGCAGTATATGTCAAAAGGAATACAAGGGTGTCAAGCCATATTGATGATTTCGTTTTTCTGAAGCACCAGCAAACAATCGGACGAAGGGCATGATTTCGTGACAGTTTGAAAGACAGAAGACAGACAGACAGACGGACAGACAGACAAACGTGCATACACACCTACATACATACATACAGACAGACAGACAGACAGACACGTTTTTATCTTGTGGAACAACAACATCCACAACAAACGAACCAACCAGTTAGCAAATCAATCAGTCAACGAACCAACCAACCAAAACCAACCAACCAACCAACCAACCAACCTGCCAACCAACCAATCAACCAACCAACCAACCAACCAGCCAACCAACCAACCAACCAACCAACCAACCAACCTGTCAACCAGTGCGGTCCAAAGAACCAAAAAACAGAGTACATACGCATACCCAAGAAACATATCTGGGAATGAGAAAAAACAAACAAACAAACAAACAAACAAACAAACAAACAAAACAAAAAAAACAAGAACAAAAACAAAACAAAAATAACCAGAAACAAAAAAAACAAAAAAAAAAAAAAGCAACCACCCTTAATTTAAATGAATTATAAAAGGAAAGCTTTGATACATTGCCAACATGACGATATTTAACCCTTTGACTCCCGCACCCTGTCCACCAGCATCCTGCATTGTCAGCCATGTTAGCAAAGCAAAAACTTACCCTTTGACTCCAACATTTTACATTTAACAACGATACGGAACATATTATTATTATTATTAAGGGCATTTAGAGCGCCTAATCTTTCTGGAAAGCCTAAGCGCTTACAAACTGTACAATACACATTACATCGAACATAGAAACATAGGCCTAATATAATTTTCATCATACATGGCGGACCTCTGTCACTCCATCCACAAGCACATACACACCGTTAATAATATCAAATATTAGTACCTACTCTCTGGCACACACACACATATCCTCCTCCACCCGAGACATATCTATAGGCGCACAGCAATAACATACACAGAAGCACGCTAGCGCGCAGACAGCATAGCTCTTTTAGGTTAATAAATTTCAGAGAGGAAAGAGATGGGTTTTCAAGCCAGATTTAAATGACTGAAGACTTGTTTTGTGCCTCAGCGGGTAGGGAAGTGAATTCCATGAGGAAGGGCTTGAAAAGAAAGGATCGCTCACCATATGATTTTGTTCGAAAACAACAGTGATATACAGACATCAACAGAACTAAAACCTGCAGGGTTCTTGTACACATGATTATGGTTTTGATGGTTTCTGAACTGTGCAGTTATATTTAATACATGGGATTATACGCACGCGTACACACACACACACACACGCGCTCGCACGCATACAAGCAACACACACACACATACGCATACAAGCAACACACACACACAACACACACACACACACACACAACACACACACACACACAACACACACACACACAACAACACCACAACATAACAACACGCACCGAACCGCACCGCCACACCACAACCACCACACCACACCACACCACACCACACCACACCACACCACACCACACCACCATACCCCCACACACACACCACAACACAGAAAAGACGGAAAGGAAGAAGAATGGTCTGCACTATTATACAAGTAGAAAACGAAAACAACACCACACCACACCACTACCCACCAACCACACCACCACACCACACCACACCACACCACACCACACCACACCACACCACACCACACCACAACACAACACAAACACAACACAACACAGAAAAGACGGAAAGGAAGAAGAATGGCCTGCACTATTACTCAAGTAGAAAACGAAAACAGTCGTCACATGACCCAAAGGTGATAGGGATTGAAGTGATAAACACCTCAACTCTTCTCCGGGCAAGCCTTATGAGTGCGACACATTCGTTTTTCCCTTCCCCAACTCTGAACAGGGTCAGGTAGGTGTTCACAGCTCTTTGGACTGGAAGCCGCACACACAAATTTTGTACAGGACTTTATCGTGATCGGCACCTGTGCAGTCAGACTGAGTGGCGGAAGCTCTAGCTCTGCGCAATCAAGCCATAGCAGACGATACAACAGACCGCAGATGTTTTAATGGAAAGTGTTTGAACGTCACAGGAAAATGAGGAGATCGTTAGTATGGCTAGACCATCTTATTTTGTTCATGATGCGTTTTGGTATGTTCGGTTCGCTGTTGTGTATGTTATTTTGTTGATGTCATTTTGTTTGGTTTCCTTTTTGATTTCCTTCGTCTTCTTTTAGCTATTGATTGATTTATTGTTGTTTGTTTCAACTTTGTTGACACCAGCGCTCTCAGACAATTTATAATATTACGTTGATTTTTATTTTGTTCCATGTAATTTCATTTGTTTTCCTGTCGTTTTCTTCATGTCTCCTTGTTTGTTTCAACTCTGTTGATGTGTATCTGTGCTGTCAGACACTTGTTTTATTTCATTTTTTACATTATCTTGGTGTATTTGAATTTTGTTATGTACGTATGTATGTATGCATGCATGTATGTATGCAATGTATGTATGTGTGTGTATGTGATGTATGTATGCATGTATATGTATGTATGTACGTATGTATGAATGTATGTTTGTATGTATGTATGTATGTATGTAATGTAATGTAATGTGATGTAATGTGATGTAATGTATGTATGTATGTATTTATGTATATACGTATGCATTTGTATGTATGTACGTTCGTATGTATATATGTATGTATGCATGTATGTATGTATTTATGCATTTTCACATGTATGTATGTATATATGTATGTTTCATTCATTTTACTTCAAGCTGTTTTGTAACGTGTACATTTTCACGGGTTTTTGTCTGTGAACTGCAGGGTGAGGATGGACGAACGGAAGGACGCCACAGACGGGAAGGACGTGACACGGGAAGGCGGTGACAACCAGGAAACGTTCCAGCTCCTGGAGACGGAGCAGGACGACGCTAACGCCAACGTGGTGGACAGGGCGAAAGAGTTTAATATCCCTGTCCACGGTGAAGGTGATAAAGTGATGGTTGTGGATATGGTCATGGCATTGATGATGATGATGATGATGATGATGATGATGATGATGATGATGATGAGTGTAACGGTAGTGGCGGTGGCGGCGATTGTGGTGGTTGTTGGTGGTAGAGGTGGTGGTGGTTGCTGTGATGTAATCTTAACGATGCAAATGTCAACCTGGTGGACAGAGGGAAAGATTTAATAATAATAATAATAATTACAATATTTATATAGCGCAAAATCTTGATAAAATCAAATCTAAGCGCTGAAGCAGACACACACGCAGGCACGCACGCTCGCACACACACGCACGCACACATACAGACACACACACACCACACACACACACACACACACACACACACACCACCCACACACACGCATGGCTATAAATGGGGAGAAAGAATAAAAGCAATAAAAGCAAGAATAAAAGCAATGGAAAATTATAGAGAGCATAGCATACAATTATATATTATAACCATGTGATTCCCTCCGAGCGGAGACAGGCTGCAGAGGGGAGGGTTGAGTGAGGTTAGGATTTTATGCAGGAGAGAAAAGGTGAGTTTTGAGAGCGGACTTGAAGGAGACAAAAGTAGGTTGCTGACGGACTGAGAGAGGAAGTTTGTTCCAGGAGAGTGGACCAGAAACAGAGAAGGCTCGTGGACCATAGGTATTGAGCTTAGTGCGTGGAAAGCGAAGAGTCAGAGGATCAGAGGCAGAGCGGAGGGTACGTGAGGGAACATAGATCTCAAGTAGGCTTGACAGGTAATCGGGGGCTGCGTTATTGAGGCTTTTGTAGCACATGGTGTCTAGTTTGTACTGTATGCGCTTTGATACAGGGAGCCAGTGAAGTTGTGCCAGGAGAGGAGATATGTGGTCAGCTTTTTCTTTTTGAGTACAAGGCGTGCAGCATTGTTTTGAATGCGCTGTAGGATGTGAATGGTGGAGGCAGGAAGACCAGACAGGAGTGAATTGCAATAGTCAATGCGAGACATTATGAAGGAGAGAACGAGTTTTGCAGTTGTTTCGACAGAGAGATACTTCCTGATCAGCTTTATACGATGGAGATGATAGTAGCAGGATCTGGCAGTTTGAGAAACAAAGTTGTTCATGGAGAGGGTAGAGTCAATGCAGACACCAAGGTTTTTAGCTGAATCAGAAATTGGGACTGATGTGTTACATAATGGGGAGAAAGAGGAGGCAGCTGAGGAAAGTTTCTGACGGGTGCCAATGAGGATAGCTTCTGTTTTGTCGTCATTAAGCTGAAGTCTATTGTGTGTCATCCAGTTCTTAATGTCCGAGTAACACTCAGTGGTGCGAGTCAACAGGCGCTGTATATTATCAGGTGAGTCACTGTCTTGAAGTTGGGTGTCATCAGCATAGAAGTGGTGTTTTATAGAATGGGAGTTGGTGATGGTGGACAGGGGGGAGGTGTAAAGAGTGAAAAGAACAGGGCCAAGGACAGATCCTTGTGGAACACCACAGGTCAGGTATGCAGGTTGAGAGTAAGTGCCATTGATGAGAACGGTTTGTTTTTCTGTTTGATAGGTATGAAGTGAACCAAGACAGAGCAATGTCAGAGATGCCAAAAGTATGATGAAGTCTAGAAAGGAGAATACCATGATCAATGGTATCAAAGGCTGCAGACAGATCAAGGAGTGTGAGGAGAGAGACTTTGCCAGTATCAGTTGCAAGGGGATTGTTGAGAATGTTTAGTAGGGCATTTTCAGTGCTATGGCACTGGCGGTAGGCTGGACTGGAAAGGATTGAGGAGATTGTTGGCAGGACAGGTGAGAGTTCCAGCTGGGTGAGGACGACTTTTTCAAGAGTTTGACAAGGAAAGAGAGATTAGGATAGGCGTAATTTTTCAGTTCATTTGGATCTAAATATGTGTATCTGAGGAGATGTGAACAGTAGCAGACTTGAAGAATCTGGGACAGTTCCAGTTTGAAGAGAAGTGTTGATGTGTAAGTGATGTATGGGAGAGAGTAGGGAGAACAGTCGCGTAGACAGAACTGGAAGAGATCCAGTTCCATGTGTGGTAAAATCTAGCTGAGGAGTAATGATGATGATAACGGTGATGATGATGAGATGATGACGACACGGACGACGACGACGACGATGATGATGATGATGATGATATGAACATGGATGAGAACGGTGATGTCGATGATGTTGATGGTTGTTTGCAGTGGTAATGAAGAAGGAGGAAAAGAAGGAATGCACTTTTCAGTTTCATTTTCTTAAGATGGCGTCTCCAGGCTCGGGGTAAATTCCGTATGCACTGAAGTCACAGATGCCAGAGATGCTGACAGCTCACAGATGCCATGAGATGGATGAGGTCCAAAATGATCATGGCACAGTCCCTATACCTTTAACATGTCTTACACGTCGGCAAGGCCTTCGTGTCCTACTTAGCGTATGTTCTCTGTCTGTCTTTGTATCATTGTATCATGGAAACAGCTTAGTTTATATTGTAGTGAATTGTATCTCTTCATCTTGTTAAGTCATTGGAAAAACAAAAGAAAAACAAGCAAAAACCACCAGAATGACTGCACTGTATTAACGCCCTGAGATGTACGTCAGATAAACTGATCTACGGGCAACCCAACTCACAGCCTTTTCTCGCTTTCTATCACAAAATGCCATCATCATCGCCTTTATTCTCTTACCCAGCAAATCCTCTGCAGAAACAGACAGTGATGACATTGATGATGAAGAGAAGGAGAATGAGGTAGAAGGTGAAGTAGTCAAGAAGAAACTGGTGATGATGACGATGATAAGAATGAGGAGGTGGTGGAAGAAGGAGATGATGAGGTATTATCCCGATTCGCCCATTCCACTATTTGCATTCCCGATTCGCCTGTGTATTATGTCTAAAAGTTGAAAATGTTTAAATGTTCGTGTCGAAGAGCAAAAATAGATTATTGGCCTTTGTCATGACTGACTGAGAGACTTTTAACTCGTGTAGAAAGGGAGAAAAAGAGAAACGAAAAAGCATTACAGAAAAATCAGTTGTTTTTTTTTTTAATGCCGGAGTACATTAATTGTAATTAAACAAAATGCACACACACACACACACACACACACACACACACACACACACACACACACACACACACACACACCACCATCACTCACTCACTCTCACTCACTCACTCACTCACACTCACACACACACACACACACACACACACACACACACAACACACACACACCACACACACAAAGTCTGAAATGAAAAGTTTGCAATTTAGCCAGGTTTTTGTGTGGTGCGTCACATATTTGAATACTCATTCTGTGTGGATTGTGTACGTGTGTGTGTTTCCTGTGTGCGTATATAAGTATTTGAAAGAGAAAAACGCGAAATAGCCAAAACGGGGATGGCGGGTAGGCGAATCATAGTGATGGTGGTGGTAAAGGTGATCATGTTGGTTTTGTTGTTGTTGTAGATTAGACTGATCAAAAGAAGAAAAACAGAAAAAGAAGAAGGTGGTATGGAAGAAGATGATGATGGGGATGATTGGGATGATAGAAGTGGGTCACATTGTGGTAACACCAAAGAACGCGATTGGGAGGCATTCTAGTTACCGTTGCACCGATAGCACTAGTGTGTGTGTGTGTGTGTGTGTGTGTGTGTGTGTTGTGTGTGTGTGTGTGTGTGTGTGTGTGTGTGTGTGTGTGTGTGTGTGGTGTGTGTGTGGTGTGTGATGACGATAAAAGGCGAACGACGATGATGACAGTGATGGTGATGATCGTGGTGACAGTGATGATGATGGGGAGGCGATTGAAAAGGACGAGAAAGAGAAGAAAAGGGATAAGAAAAGAAAGGAGCATGTAAACATTAACACACACACACACACACACACACACACACACACACACACACACACACACACACACACACACACACACACACACACACACACACACCACACACACACACACGCACACACACATGTACTGCCCTTGATTTCATATTCTTCACCCATAGGCACTCTTTCTTATTATTTACTCATTTATTATGTATTATTTCTATTATTGTTATTTATTATTTGTTATTTTTATTTTATTTATTATTCATTAATTATTTGTTAATACTGCTTTTTTTCTCTAAAGCATGTGATGACGTTAAGAATAACGACACACGGACACACACGCACACGCACACACACACACACACACACACACCACACACACACACACACACACACACACACACACACACACACACACTTTCTCTTCTCTCGCCGCACACACACACTCACGCGCAGACACACATCATCACACACACACACACACACACACACACACACACAACACACACACACACACACACACACACACACACACACACACCACACACACACACATCACAATGCGCGCTGTTAATTACGTCTGCTTCGAGTAACAAATCTCCAGAATCAATTCAGACTATCATTTCTACAAGGATAATTTTTTGTTGTTGCGAAATTGCAACGTGCTTTGGTGGGTGTGTGTGTGTTGTTGTGTGTGTGTGTGTGTGTGTGTGTGTGTGTGTGTGTGTGTGTGTGTGTGTGTGTGTGTGTGTGTGTGTGTGTGTGTGCGTGCGCTCGCGCGCTCGCGCGTGTGTATTTAAGGAATTGTCTGTATTTAACTATCATGTCTTGGTTTTCTATCAGTTTTTCTTCCCTCTCATCTCTCTCTCACTGTTTCCATCTCTCTTTCTCATCTTTATTTTTGCTTTGTCTACTATCTCTCTTCTTCTCTGTTCTCTGCTCTGTCTGTCTGTCTGTCTGTTGTCTCTCCCCACCTCTTCTTTTTCTCTGTCTTGTCCTCCATCTCTCTTCTGTTTTGTCTCTCCCCTTCTGTCTTCTCGTCTCTTGTTTCTGTCTCTATCTCTGTCTGTCTGACTGTCCGTCTGTCTCTCTGTCTGTCTTAATCAGTCTCCATCTGTCTGTCTGTCTGTCCCTTCTTCACCTTCTGTCTCTCTGTTTATCTGTCTCT
>CM060315.1:72074232-72081732 GCA_030674185.1 Monoplex corrugatus
GCCTTTTGCTTTGTCTTCCAGATCTTGTTCTGTAAGGAGAACTAACTGGTTCGGGTTGTCCTGTCCTTGTTTGTTTGATAACTTCATCTGGCTCCTTGATGCTGGTTGTCTCAGACATTTTGATGACTGGTGACTGATCAGATGAGTTCTCACGGACAGACGATGCTGGCGTCCTGACATCTGTTCCAGTTCCAGTTTTCTTGTTATCTTCCAGCATCTGTTTTGATGGAATGATGATTTGCTGTTGCTTGCCCGATGTGTCGCTTTCCTGATGTCTTCCAGAAATCATCCTTCTCTGGACAAGTCGTTGAGGGTTGATTGTCTGCTGAAGCTCCGTTTCTGTTGTGTCTCGTAGCTGACGACGATTCCTTCTGTACTGACGTCCGTCCTCTGTGCGAATGTTTTATGACCGGATGTTCACCTGTTGGTCTACTTTGGCGCTGATCTACTTTTTGGATCCTGGAGGTTGGAATTTCACAATCTGTCCCGGACTCAGTTCTGTCAGCTCTACTGCGCTTCTGTTGTAGTAGTGTGCTTGCTTCAGTTTCCTTTTCTCAAGTTCTTTCTTGATTGGTACAACTGTAGGTTGGAGTAATGTCTTTGACGTCGGCACTTGTGTTCGTGTTCTTCTGCCGAACAGTCTCTGAGCAGGCGAACTGTTTACAGTCTCTGTCGGGATGTTTCTCAGCTCAAGTAAAGCGAGGAAGGGATCTTGATTGTTGTGTTCTGCTTTCTTCATGCACGTCTTTGCAGCCTTCACCGCGCTCTCTGCTTTTCCATTGGACTGAGGGTAGTGTGGTGAGCTTGTTACGTGTTCAAACCCATATGTTTTTCTGAACTTTCCAAACTGGTTTGATGTAAATTGAGTTCCACAGTCTGTTGTCAGGCGTTCTGGTATTCCATGTCTTGCCAAGTGTCTCTTCAGACAGATGATGACCTCTTTGGATTCTCTTGTTTGTAACCGATCAATCTCAAAGAAATCAGAGTAGTGATCGACCGTGACCAGGTATTCATTGCCATTATGTTCAAAGATGTCACAAGCGATGTGTTGCCAGGGCAGATCAGGGATCTCTGTACTGATAAGTGGTTCCTTCTGCTGACCACGTTGGTATGTGTTACAGGCGCTGCATGTTTTGACAAAATCTTCAATGTCCATGTTCATCCTGGGCCAGTAGACTACCTCACGTGCTCTTCTTATGCAGCTCTGAATTCCTGAGTGGCTTGCATGAAGTTTCTCAAGGATGTCTGCTCTTTCGCTTTCAGGTACAATTACTCTGTGGCTTTTGAAGACAAGTCCGTTGTGGACTGACAGTTCCTCTCTGAAAGGAAAGTATTGTTGTAACTGAAATGAAAGTTGTTGTTTCTCCTCTGGCCAGCCTTGTAGAATGACAGCTTTCAGAGTTTTCATGGTTGCATCTTCCTGAGTTGCTTGCTGCAGACTGTTCAGTCTCTCTTGGCTGATGGCCAGTTCTTGTAATGAGTCTGTTTTCTCCAGGTCTGTGAGGAAAACGGCTTCCTTGTGGTGACTTGCTGTTCCGCTTTTCCACAGACTGCTCTGCTAAGGGTGTCAGCCAGGTGCATCTCAGATCCACGTTTGTACACTACCGTGTACCTGAACTTCTGAGTTCTGAGTAGCATCCTCTGAATCCTCTTAGGTGCTGAGAGCAGGCTCTTCTTGTGAATGGTCTCTAGTGGTTTGTGGTCGGTCTCCACCATAGACGTATCTCTCAAACCTTTCCAGACCGAAGAGTATTGCCAACATCTCCTTTTCTATTTGAGCATAGCTTTTTTCTGTCTCGGTCAAGGCTCGTGATGCGTACTGAATCGGTTGACCATCCTGCATGAGACAAGCTCCAAGTCCAAACTGTGAAGCATCACACTGAAGGGTGGTTGTGCGCTTTCCTGAAGAGTCAAAGTAACGAAGTACCGGTGGCTCAGAGAGTATCTTCTTCACTTTCTTCAGGGCTTCTCCGTGGACGTCTTCATCCCATCTGAAGTGGGTCTTTTTTTACCAGTTCTCTGAGTGGTGCTGCTGCCTCAGATAGGTTTGGTGCAAATTTCTGAAGGTATCCGACTACACCGAGTAGTCTCTGCACAGCTGCTTTGTCTTCTGGCACTGGGAGTTGTTGGACAGCGTCCAATTTCTTTGGGTCGGCTTTCAAGCCTTCTCTTGAGAAGATGTGTCCCAAATATGATATCTCTGTTCGTTTCATCTCAACCTTCTCCTTGTTGAGTTTGATTCCAGTCTCTCGGCATCGTTGTAGCAAACGGTTCAGGTTGGTATCATGAACTTGTGCTCCTGCTTCGTCGGTTGGTCCTCTGCCAAAAACAAAGATGTCATCATGAACCGCCACCACGCCTGGCAGTCCTGCCAGAGCGATGTCAATCCTCCTCTGGAATTCTTCTGGGGCTGGTGAAATACCAAAGGGCATTCGTTTCCATCGGTATTTGCCAAAAGGCGTCTCAAATGTTGTCAGGTAGCTGCTGTCTTCGTCCAGTTCAACGTGCCAAAACCTGTTTTTCGCGTCCAGGTGTGTGAAGTATTTTGCATCTTTGAGGAGAGGCAGTACGTCATCAATGGTTGGAATGGGGTACTCGTTTCTCCTGAGGGCTTTGTTCAGTGGCTTAGGGTCGATGCACAGTCTGACTTTCCCATTGCTCTTTGTTGTTACGACCAAACTGCTTATCCACTCCGTTGGCGTGTCTACTTTAGTGACCACGTCCAGTTTTTTCAACCTCTTCAGCTCGTCCTTCACTTTGTCTTGCACTGCTCTCGGCCACTTTCTGCAAGGCATCTTCACTGGAGCAATACTGGGGTCTGTTTCTAGGTGTAATTTCCCTTCTAGATTTCCTTCTCCTTCAAAGACATCGTTGTACTTTGTGAGCATATCTTTTGCATTTTCCTCCTCTTTCTGATTCGCCGCTATCGTTGCAATGTTCTCTTCATTGATCGTCAACAGTTGCATGTGCTGTACAGCTTTCAGTCCCAGTACTGGCTTACAGTCCGTTTTGGTGATCGCGAAGTTGACTTTGTATTTCCTTCTGTTCTTGGGGTTTTTCACTCGCAGCACTATCTCCCCCACAGGCTTCATTTCTGTTCCGTTGAACATCACCAGATTCTTCTTCGTCTCTTGCAGGTCAGACTTTCTTTCATCTCCTGTGACTTCTCTGTACAGGCTCTCAGACATCACGTTTGTTGTTGCACCTGTGTCAAGAAGAAATGTTACTGGCATCTCATTTATCAGCATTTTTGCTCGTATGTTTCTCTCTTTTTTTCTGGTTTTGTCTTCGATCCCGAGGATTTCATTATCGCTTTCAGTGTCAGTATCCTCTTCTTCGAAGTGCCGAACTCTTGTTTTCTTTTGATTTTTCTTGGGTGTTCTGCAGCATGAAGCAAAGTGATTATTTCCTCCACAAGCTTTGCATTTTCTTCCAAATGCTGGACATTTCTCTTTTGCTCTTGGGTGCTTTCCACCACAATATCCGCATTTCTCTCTGTACTCTGGTTTGTTTCCTTTGCTATACTGCTTTGTTGTCTTCTTTTCTTTGAAAGCTTGGACTTCCTGCGTGTCCTGCGTTTTTCTCATTTGGACGGTTTGTTGTTGACTTGATTCATGCGCTCTGCACATATCAATACATGCAGTCAATGCCAGCTGTCGCACTTCCAGTAATTTTGATCGCAGAGTCTCGTCATGTACACCCAGTACGATTTGATCTCTCAACAGTCTGTCTTCCAGTGGACCATAGTTACAGGTCTTGATCAGTCTCCGCAGTTCTGCTACAAACTGTTCGATAGATTCTCCTGCTGCTTGATGTCTGCAGTTGAACCTGAATGCTTCGTAAGTTTCATTGGTTGAACTCACACAGTATTCTTCGAATTTCTGGAGAACAGTGTCAATGTCATTTCTTTCAGCTTCATTAGCAAATGCCAATCCTTCATAGATGTCCATAGCATCCAGCCCGATACAAGAAAGAAAAACTGCTGTTCTGTATGTTGAGTCTTCTTTTGTCTGTGTTGTCACAATTTCATAGCTGTCCCAAAGCCTCTTGAATTTCCTCCAGCTGCTCTGCAGGTTTCCTCCATTCACATCAAGTTTAGGAGGCAAGGGAATCTTGGCATGTCGTCGACTGGCTCTTCTCTCTTCTTGTTCATCTTCCATGGTTGAACTTTAGTCTTCAATATTCTGGATTTTTGTTGGAGTTCGTAATCACGATTCTGACACCATGTTTCGTTCTTTCTACAGCCAAATCGGAAGACAGGGCAATGCTTCTTCGTCTTTACTCGTCGCTCTCTGATTCTCAACTGACTATATACATATCACAGTGAACAGCAATCAGTTATCATTTAAACGAATATCATGCCGTGCTGTTATCCGCACGCTGTTTGCTGTTAACACACGTCACACTCTCTCTCTCTCTCTCTCTCTCACACACACACACACACACACACACACACACACACAACACACACACACACACACACACACACACCATCCTGTACCTGGGAAACTCACAGAGACACTTTGGGAAGCGATCACCTACCTATCATCATAACCATAACTGACAAAAACATCAGGATGAAAGACAGCTCTCCTGAAATTATTCCAAAATATAATTACAAGCGTGCTGACTGGTCCTTATTTCGAACTGCTCTAGCTAATCAAGATTACAGACATTATCAAAATGAAAATGTAGACATTATGTTTTCTAAATTCCAAGAGTCAATTTTAGCCGCTGCAGACCTATCGATTCCGAAACTCAAATCTTCTAGATCAAATAATCGATTGGGTAATGTTTGGTGGACAGAGGCATGTGAGAAAGCAGTTCAATATAAAAGGGAGAAATTCAAAATCTACATCAAAAGCCGGAAACCTGAGGATCATGTCGAAATGAAAAAAGCTAACATTCAATGTAACAAAATCATTGCTGAAGCAAAGAAAGATTATTGGGCATCATTCTGCACAAAAGAAATTTCAGATTTCAAAGATTTCCATAAAGTCTGGACGAAAATGAAACAAATGAAGGATGGAACCAACTTACCTAGGTGTCCGATAATGATTGAAACATGTAACACATTTCCTTCAGACATGGACAAAGCAGAAACTTTTGTGGATCTGTTCGCTGAAAACAGTAAAGTTGAAGGTTTATCTCCTGACTGCAAACATCACAGAGAAATGGAAGATTACAACCCAATCTACACTGATCCAGTACCACAGAATGATCTCTGGTTTAATTCTCCAATCACCTTAGAAGAGCTAAAAAACACAGTACTGTCTCTACACAACAAAAAGAGTTCGGTAAGTGTTGATGCAGTTTCGACTGAAATGATTAAACATCTCCCTGAAAACTACCTTATTTTCCTACACAAAAATTTGCAGAAATGCTGGGTTACCGGAACTGTGCCACAAATCTGGCAAAAGTCTATAGTTATACCAATCTTAAAAACAGGAAAATCGAAAACCGATAAAAACAGTTACAGACCTATTGCTTTGACGTCCCACACAAGCAAACTAATGGAAAGATTGGTCTTAAACAGACTTTTACACTACTGTGATAAAAATAACGTTATTCCGGTAAACCAGGCAGGTTTTAGAAAAGGAAGATCCGCAGTTGAGCACCTAGTTAAACTTACAACTCAGATCAAACAACAGTTTGCCCGCAGAAAAAGTGTTTTAGCTACTTTCTTTGATGTGAAAAAAGCTTACGATCAAGTTTGGCATAAACGTTTATTGTTCAAGCTAAAATCTGTTGGTTTATCAGGCAATATGTTCAATTACATTAAATCTTTTTTAGCTAATAGAACAATTCAGGCAAGAGTGGGAGCTAGTTATTCTTCTTCACGATGCCTCGACATGGGGATTCCACAAGGTTCAGTGATAGCACCTATTTTATTTAATATCCTTATACAGGATCTTCCTAAAGCTCTTTCAAATCGTGTTGTTTTAGTACAGTACGCTGATGATATATGCACTTGGATGAATATCACTTTAAAAAAGACAACTCCACAGAGAACGCGAAATTACATCAGGAAGTTGTATCAAATTGATCTTGATAATCTTGGAAACTATATGTTAGAAAATGGGCTGTCGTTGTCAGCAGAAAAAACTAACATGATGCTGTTTGATCCTGGTGGTAACTCAAATAACTTGCCTACTTTCAAATTGCTTGGTGAAGTGTTAAATTACAAACAGGTCGTAAAATTCCTGGGAGTTTACATCACGTCCAAATTAAGCTGGAATGTCCATTTTGATTATATTTTAACAAAAGCGCGAAAAACCTTAAATTTTCTAAAAATAATAAGCAAATTACCCTGGGGAATGGATACAAATGTACTGATTCATCTGTCAACAGCGCTGGTCAGGTCTAAATTATCCTACGCGCAAGAAGTTTTCTTCAATGCACCCAAATATTTACTAAAAAGATTCAGAGCTTGGACTGCAAAAGTCTTAAAATTGCACTAGGTGTACCAACTCATGCTTCTACTCTGAAAACGTACAAAGTTGCTGGAATTCTACCTTTAAACAACCATCGTGAGTTAGCTACAGCAAAGTTTGCAATTAGAACTACTTCACAAGTGGATAATTTTGTGAGCAAAGAAATTAAGATCAGGTCTGATACTGACTTTCCAAAACGAGCAAAAAACATTTCATCACAAATTACAGCCGCAACTTACATATCTGGCCTGATCAAACAGTCCAACATAACAATGGATGAAATAGCCGAGAAACCAACGATAACGCCTATCCCTACATGGGAAATGCTAAAGGCCACATTTGATCTCGATTATGCAAAAGTTAAAAAAGATGATAATGTCAACATTACGCTATCCACAGCTTGTGAACACATCGATGAAAAGTACCGTACCCACCTCCACATTTTTAACGATGGGTCAGTCTTAGCAAACCAGAGCGCTGGAGCAGCCTTTTATGTTCCAAAATTTAACATTAAAAAGTATTTTTTCATTGGGGCAAATGTATCTATATATACAGCAGAATTGGTCGCTGTTGTTCAAGCGTTGCATTATTTAATAAGCCTTCGGCCTGTGTCATTCAAAGTAGTTCTCTTTGTTGATTCAAAATCTGTATTATATGCCTTACAGTCTTTTGATACAGACACAAGACCTGACTTAATTATTGAGGCAAATCATCTAATACATTGTTTAAAGATAAATGGTTCGGAAATCAATTTATGCTGGGTGCCTTCTCATGTTGGTCTTCATGGCAACAACGTAGTTGACAGAGCAGCTAAATCCGGTGCCCTCCATTCTGAAAATTCCATAGAATTACATGTTAACACCTCGGTAAAAGAAGCTTACAACTCGCTAGAATTAGCATCATGGATTCGATTTCATGAACATTTAAATGAAAAATTTGTGTCTCAAAAAAGAATCAAACTTTCAGTTCAAAATATCTGTAAAAATTTGCAGTATTCCTCGTTATATCATTTGAGATTGATTGTTATGACATATTTTCGCATTCAACTGAACGCTTTGAAAACAAA
>CM060315.1:72094232-72256732 GCA_030674185.1 Monoplex corrugatus
CTTCCGACCCATGAGCTCAGTTGGTTACAGCTCCTTGTTGATAATGCTGGTATTGTGGGTTTGATCCCAGAGGGTGGGCAGCAGGTTTGACGTGGGCTGGCTGGTTGGTTTGATAGAGCCCCGGACTCGAGCAAGATCTAATGTCTCGAGTTCAATCCCATCCGGCAACACGAAAGTTGATTTGTTTGCTGCACAGTTTAAAACCCGCCAACCCTCCAGTCATTCTGGTGGTGCAAATGTTTCGTAGGTCCCCTTCGCCGCTCCATTTCAAGACCTTGACAGCGCATATATTTTAGCGCAGGCTTGTGAAAACTACCAGATAATTGCTGGCAGATTTGGGTGCAGCGATTAAGGAATTGTCCCAGTGCGATGATACTGCAGACTACAAAAATGCCTTGATTATATTCAGACTACAAAAATCCCTTGATTATTTTCCAGACTACAAAAAATGCCTTGATTAACCTCCAGATTACAAAAATCCCTTGATTATACTCCGGAACACAAATATCCCTTTTGATTATACTCCAAACTACAAAACCCTCTTTTGATTATACTCCAGACTACAAAAACCCTTTTGATTATACTCCAGACTACAAAAAACCCTTTTGATTATACTCCAGACTATAAAAATCCCTTTTGATTGTACTCCAGACTACAAAAAACCCTTTTGATTGTACTCCAGACTACAAAAAAAACTTTTGATTATACTCCAGACTACAAAATACCCTTTTGATTATACTCCAGACTATAAAAATCCCTTTTGATTGTACTCCAGACTACAAAAACCCTTTTGATTATACTCCAGACTACAAAAAAACAACCTTTTGATTATACTCCAGACGATAAAAATCCCTTTTGACTGTACTCCAGACTACAAAAAAAAAACCCAAAAAACTTTTGATTAAACCCCAGACTTGAAAAAAACCCTTTTGATTATACTCCAGACTACAAAAACCCCTTTTGATTAAACCCCAGACCACTAAAATCTCATTTGATTATACTCCAGACTACAAAGATCCCCTTTAATTAAACTCCAGACTACAAAAATCCCTTTTGATTAAACTCTAGACTACAAAGATCCCTTTTGATTATACTCCAGGCTACAAAAAATCCGTTTTGATTATACTCCAGACTTCATAAAACCCTTTTGATTAAACCGCAGACTACAAAATCCATTTTGATTATACTCCAGACTGCAAAAACCCCTTTTAACTATACTCCAGACTACGAAAATCCCTTTTGATTAAACTCCAGACTACAAAAAACCGTTTTGATCATATTCCAGACTACAAAAATCCGTTTTGATTATATTCCAGACTACGAAAAATCTTTTTGATTAAACTCCAGACTAACAAAAAATCCTTTTGATTATATTCCAGACTACAAAAATCCCATTTGATTATACTCCAGGATACAAACATCTCTTTTGATTAAACTCCATACTGCAAAAAATTAAAACAAACAAACAAACAAAAAACCAACATCTTTTGATTATATCCAGACTACAAAATCCATTTTGAATAAACTCCAGACTGCAAAAATCCCTTTCAATTAAACCAGACTACAAAAAACCCTTTTGGTTAAACTCCAGACTAAAACAAACAAACAAACAAACAAAAAACTTTTGGTTAAACTCCAGACTAAAACAAACAAACAAACAAACAAAAAACTTTTGGTTAAATTCCAGACTACATGTACAAACTCTTTCGTATGTTTCATGTCTCACAGTCACCTGCTACCAGACGGCTCTCCAGAGTCAACTTCATTGTAGTTCAAATGTACACGAGCTTGTGGTCAGATGTTTTATGAAAGAGGGTCCAGCTAATGCTGGTGTGTGACTGTAAATGTGACTGATTTAAAATGGAAATTCAGATGGACTCTAGAATTGTCCTTTCATCCCCACCTCCAATCCCCAAAACTTCCTTTCACGACACGAAAGGGGAGATTGGTTTGGGATGACTCCAATACAGTTACGTGTAAATGTAAATGCGCCTGACTGACAGAGGGAGAGAGAGAGAGAGAGAGAGAGAGAGAGAGAGAGAGAGAGAGAGAGAGAGAGAGAGAGAGAGAGAGAGAGAGAGAGAGAGAGAGAGAGAGAGAGAGTAGATCAGAACTCAGAACTCAAAACTCAGATTTTTTTAATGTACATCGGCCTTAGGCCACAATGCAATAGTCAATGGGATGGGGAGAGAATTAGGGCTCTTGTGATTACGCAAATTTTGCAATGCATATAATAACATCATCGAAAATTGTCACTTTCAGTGCTTTTCTCAGTTTATACTTCATCGGTGTAACAGTCAACAGATCCTTCGTTTGCTGACCCGATCTAACATATAATAAGGGACATAGTAACCAGATCTTGACAATCCTCAAGCTTATCAGTGCATTAAAGCATCAAACAATTCGTAAAAAATACTTGTGTACATATATATCGTTCCATTCCTCATCTGCTGGTCAAACATTTAGTCTCTCGTACAGTCATGGCCAGTCAATTAACACAATCATCAATCGATCAACAATTGATCAGTTTTAGAGAAAGAAAGAAAGAAGAGAGAGAGAGAGAGAGAGAGAGAGAGAGAGAGAGAGAGAGAGAGAGAGAGAGATGGTTTGTTCATAATATAGGCTGTAGCCCCTATGACGTGGTATGCGAACAGTGTATTATGATATACATTTGAAACATGAAATTGAATATCTGGAATTTACATGCAAGTGACTGATCTTACGAAAGAGGTATTTTTGTAAATTCCAGTGCCTCATACAAAAACAAAGAGAGGTTTGTTTGTTGATGAAATCAATAAACTCGGTTTAAATAGGCAGGAGAGAGAGAGAGAGAGAGAGAGAGAGAGAGAGAGAGAGAGAGAGAGAGGGAGAGAGAGAGAGAGAGAGAGAGAGAGCACTAAGAGTCCCGCAGGTTATGTGACATTGGACACAGCAGCAGGGAAGTTTGAGTCTTTTTCTCATAATTTTTGTATCTGGTGTTTGTTTGTTTGTAATCTTACGCTTGACAAAGGCCAGTTGGCCGAAAATTTGCGCCTGTCTTGTCTTGTATTAAATACGCGTTAGTATTCTTCTTTCGTGTTTTTTTTTGTTTTTTGGTTAACATGAGTATAATTATAAACTCACCCTGACATTTCATCACTCCTCCTGGTGATTTCAAGATAGCCTTCGTATTATTCAACGCAGGCTTTGGCACTAATTTGTTGTATTGTCTGAGCGAAATTACTGATACGTCAGTCCCGATGTCTATTTTGAATTGACACTTCTTTCTGTTGATAATCAAGATAGTGAACCATGATTTATCATTATCTTCAACTGATCCTAGAAAGTAGACAATGCCTTCAGTTTCTTTGCCTGAGTTCTTCACTGGGATAAAAGTTTATACTGTAGAAAGGTTCTAACGTCTTCCTCTGCAGCATGCAGCAAAGTGGTTGTGTTTGTCACAGTTATTGCAAATTTTTCCTCTTGCAAGACATTCAGTTGGTCGATTATGAGGGTCTCTGCCACATCTATCACATTTTTGATGTTGACAAACTCCACGACGGCCACAATTCTGGTATGGAAAATCAAAGCTCTCGGGCGGTTTGAATGCCATCTCGACGCTGTCACTATCTAACGTGATCCGAACGTGTATTTTGATAAGGCCTACTTGTTTAGGTCGTCTGAGAGTCTTCATTTAATTAAGCTACGACGGTTGTTCAAGTCAGAACTGAACAGCTGTTACTGTTAACGGTGTGTCTGTGCGCATGCTCGGTAATCTTTCGGTTCTCATAAGGTCACGATAGCGGAAGCAGTACTGTCGTCTGCTGATATCAGCACACTAACAAAAACAAACAAACAAACAAACACAAAACAACAAAACAACAAACAAACAAACAAAAACCCGAAAGCAAAAGGAAAGAGTTGCAGCAGGTATTTGACTAACAGGAAATGGCGATTACTATAGCCATGACATGAATATGGTTATGTATAATTATTGTTTGGTTACTGACATGCATGTGTCTGCGACATATATTTTTTTTGACAGGATTATTACTATTATACATAACATTGTTTTCACAAAGCACATGAACATGATTGTGCACGCACACACACACACACTCGCACGCGCGTGCGGGCACACACACACACACACACACACACACACACACACACACACACACACACACACACACACCACACACACACACACACACACACACACACACACCCCACTCACTCACTCACACGCCAGGTCAGAAAAGAAATTCAGGTAAGTAATAACAAGCACGAAACAATAACTGAAATGCCAAATCGTCCATTCTATAAAGAAGCAGACAATAGGCTACTTTTCTTTTCTGCACGGCCGTTTTATGTTTTACAACGACAAAATAAGAAGGCTACAGGCAACATCCCCACAAAACAAAAAAGAAGGAAAAGAAGGAAGAAGGACAGTAAGAAAGGAAACACGGAGAGGGGTTGAGAATAAAGAAAACAAAAACAAAACACGGTTTTAAAAAGAGGTACACCTTGGCCTGAAGTTGAGGTCTGAGGAAAAAACCCCAAACCAACCAAACAACAACAACAACAACAACAAAAAACCATCTTGACATGATCCTCAGCTAACGGTACCCAGCCGTCATGTGGGGAAAGAGAGTTGGGGTGGGATGGTGAACAGCAGACTGTTTCAGCTGTGATTTGTTTGTCATTTGGGAGACACTCTAATCAATTTCTTTCTAGCGGGTTAGTTGGTAGAGCCATGGACTCAAGGTCCGATAACTTGAGTTCAATCCCAGCCCGGAACAATTACTGGCCTGTTCGCTGGCCATCTTAGTGTTTCCATCATTCTGGTGGTTGTCAGCTTGGTGTTTGATAGATCCCTTCTCCCCTTTCCCCGTTTCAAGGCCTTGCCAGCGCATGGGGTTTTATGCAAGCTCAGGAAATATGTGAGATAATTGCAGGCGGTTTTTGGATGGAGCGCATATGGAGCTGTCCAAGCACGGTGAATCCCTTGTGAAATAACTCCAATAACTGTTGTCTAACCAAACGTTTATCGCGAGTAAGACTCAGATTTTAACGAGACGGGTATATTGTCAAGGCTAAGATTACCTGAAAATTGTTGTTGTAGGAAAAGGAGATTCTTAGTGTAGCGTGACGATCTTATTTCATTAGTTTTTCTCCTGTTTCAGATGGAAATGGGATGGGACTGGTTCATACAAAATACGAGGTAAGTACAGAGCAATTGAAAAAAATAACATTGTTTTGAAGAGACTGAAATGTTTTCACAAGAAAATGGAAGTGATAACGTACACTGGTAATAGAATTCCCAGACATTTTGATACTTAGGTAAAAAGGATGAAATGAAGAATTTCATCAGATACTTTAAACAAACGGCACACGGGTAAACAAATACAAAGCAATAAATATATCATACAAACAAACAAGACACCAAGAGAGCAAACCAAGAAGCAGACTAGCACAGAAACAACACAATTCGCCAATTGTAGGAGCTCAAGTAATGAGCACACTGGCTAAAGAAAACTCCTTTCATGACATTACAGTCATCGTCGCATCTCATCGTCATCATCGTCGTGGTCGTCATCATCATCATCATCATCGCTGTCGTTGTCATTGATTTTGTATGTCATTGTTGTGTCGATCTTTCAGCAGTATTCTTGAATATCGTCGTCGTTGTTGTTTTTGATATTATATAACAGGGGGGAAACAACCACACTTGGGCAAGTCATCTTGATCGTTAAAGATGAACTACATTCATTTCAATCCACGCAAAAGGACGGAGCTTATCTCACGGGACATGAGACGACATACTCAGACAGCGACAAGACAAAAACCTCTGTGATCAAGATGAAAGGGAGAATTCTGCAGCAGAGAGCAAGCGGCGACAGGAAGCGGAAATGAAGATAGTGATGACAACGGGAACCGGAAACGAAGACAGCTATAGCGAAAATGAACCGGAAATGAAACGGCAAATGCCAGCAAGGAGGGAGGGAGGAGGAGATGGGGCGCAGGAGAGGAAATGGGTTGTGTAGGAGATAGTGTTAGGGTGGGGAAATCTCTTAATGGGGATTCCAAGCTGGACTAATTATGATTTGTAAGCAAACGAAGTGGAATTTAAACAATGAGGAATGATTTCATGTATGAAATATGAAAATATGAGGGGTGGTGGGGAGAGAGAGAGAGAGAGAGAGAGAGAGAGAGAGAGAGAGAGAGAGAGAGAGAGAGAGAGAGAGAGAGAGAGAGCTCAGAACTTGAAACATTTTTATTGTAGAAAGCCATCTGACCCATTACAGTTACTCGTATGAACTCTTGGTCTCTTTAAGAGAGAGAGAGAGAGAGGATCAGAACTTGAAACATTTTTATTGTAGAAGGCCATCTGACCCATTACAATTACTCGTATGACCTCTTAGTCTCTTTGAGAGAAGGAGGGAGGGAGAGAGAGAAGAGAGATAGAGATAGAGAGAGGAATGGATTCTGTATCAAACAGGGGGATGGGGGTGGAAAGGCGCACTTAGCAGACCTCTCTCTCCGAGCCCAAGCCCTCCTCCTGTGGTGTCATAAATGAAAGATTTCCTGCACAAAGTAGACAAACTGAACATCTTACAGGACTCCCTCAGCAGGTCACACTGCAGTCTTTAAACAGAATGGACCCTGAACAAGAACGTCCTTCATGGGCTATGGAGTCAGTGATTTCGCCCCACATTGATCCCTTTGTATCAACATTCATCATACTTCTCCCTCTGTACGTGTTGCCGGTTCCCAGCCCCAAATCATGGCGGTGGACGTGTTTTTGATGGACTGGAGTTTCCTCCTAAAGTAAGCTACATCACGCATGCTGTGGTTACAACAAAAAATCCTGGCAAATGCCATAAACTTATGCACGAACCATATATGTGGGTGAGGTAGATCTTGAGATCATAATTGGCATACGGATTCAAAGCTACGTAAATGATATCGCCTGTTCTTATATCTCCTTGTCAGTGAAACTTTCGAAGCTTAAATGTATAAATCCTCAAAAGTGAGGATGAGGAGAATCCTGTGCAAGTTTCCAGCTGCATTCTGTGGAAGCCTTTTCCTTGTTTCAATTGCATTCTATGAAGCCTTTTCCTTGTTTCAATGCATCTATGAAGTTCTGCAATGCTTCTATAGAAGCCTTTCCTTGTTTCAATTGCATTCTATGGAAGCCTTTTCCTTGTTTCTAACTGCATTCTATAGAAGCCTTTTCCTTGTTTCAATTGCATTCTATGGAAGCCTTTTCCTTGTTTCTAACTGCATTCTATAGAAGCCTTTTCCTTGTTTCAATTGCATTCTATGGAAGCCTTTTCCTTGTTTCTAACTGCATTCTATAGAAGCCTTTTCCTTGTTTCAATTGCATTCTATAGAAGCCTTTTCCTTGTTTCAACTGCATTCTATGAAGCCTTTTCCTTGTTTCAATGCATTCTATAGGAAGCCTTTTCCTTGTTTTTAACTGCATTCTATGGAAGCCTTTTCCTTGTTTCTAATGCATTCTATGGAAGCCTTTTCCTTGTTTCTAACTGCATTCTATAGAAGCCTTTTCCTTGTTTCTAACTGCATTCTATGGAAGCCTTTTCCTTGTTTCAATTGCATTCTATGGAAGCCTTTTCCTTGTTTCTAACTGCATTCTATGGAAGCCTTTTCCTTGTTTCTAACTGCATCTATGGAAGCCTTTTCCTTGTTTTAACTGCATTCTATGGAAGCCTTTTCCTTGTTTCTAATTGCATTCTATGGAAGCCTTTTCCTTGTTTTTAACTGCATTCTATGGAAGCCTTTTTCTTGTTTCTAATTGCATTCTATGGAAGCCTTTTCCTTGTTTTTAACTGCATTCTATGGAAGCCTTTTTCTTGTTTCTAACTGCATTCTCTGGAAGCCTTTTCCTTGTTTCTAATTGCATTCTATGGAAGCCTTTTCCTTGTTTTTAACTGCATTCTATGGAAGCCTTTTCCTTGTTTTTAACTGCATTCTCTGGAAGCCTTTTCCTTGTTTCTAACGGCACTTTATGGAAGCCTTTTCCTTGTTTCTAACTGCATTCTATGGAAGCCTTTTCCTTGTTTCTAACGGCACTTTATAGAAGCCTTTTCCTTGTTTCTAACTGCATTCTATGGAAGCCTTTTCCTTGTTTTAAACTGCATTCTGTGGAAGCCTTTTCCTTGTTTCTAACTGCATTCTATGGAAGCCTTTTCCTTGTTTCTAACTGCATTCTATGGTAGCCTTTTCCTTGTTTCTAACTGCATTCTATGGAAGCCTTTTCCTTGTTTCTAACTGCATTCTATGGTACCCTTTTCCATGTTTCTAACTGCATTCTGTGGAAGCCTTTTCATCCGTCACTTCCATTCCGACACACTCACATAAAAATAACAGTACGGAAATAGTCATGTTTCCACTTTGAATTCTCAGTGCGAAGTGACCATAATTGTCTGAGTTGGGGGAGTGCATATGGGACTCTCCGAGTATGAATAATATTTTTGGTATGAATTTCATTTCAAATTGTTGAATATTCTCTAGTGTTTTCCAGTTATTTTGGCAGTTATGCAGAGCTTGTTTTGACCCCCTAGTTATGTGTTGGCTACAGCTTTGTGCTTTTGTTTTTGTTGTCGCTGTTTTTTTGGTTTTGTTTTGTTTTGTAATTTGAGCTTCGAGATGACTTTGTGATAGACTGGCAATAAGCAGCAAGATTGATCGATATTTTATTCAATCCCGAGATTTTTTCAACAAGCTTACTCTCTTTCTCCCATCAGTCAGCGGCATTAAGCTCACGCTGTTATTTGGGCTTTCCGGCACATCACAAAACCTGCCGTCATTCTGTCACAGCGCCAGTGCCAGGGAGTTTACAGGAACCCTTAATATCAATTTCCTATGGGGACGTGACGACAGAAACAGCTGCAGCGCTGTCGGGTCATTTCTGTAGAGATCAGTTAAAGTCTGTATTGGTCCAGTGCTCTTAGGACAGCGCCTAGTAACCTCTGTAACTGACAGCAATAAAGACATAGTCACGGAGGCAATGAGTGTACTTTCTAAGCTTTGCTGTTGATTTGTGAAGTGATATGGAAACGTCATTAGCCACTTTAGCCACTTCGGGTGAGTTGAGGACTGTTGGTCTTCTCACTGCTAGGCAGCTGTAGCCATGAACAAACGATTGAAATGCAAAAAGGGCAACATTTAGCTACTTCTGCTGATGAAGAGAATGCCGGGGGCTCTTTCAGTATGAGTAGTATCCCCACCTTCTGCAAATTCTGCGCTTGAAATTTCCTCTTTTCTGTCACTCTCTTTGTTTCTTCTTGTTCCTTTGGTTTTTGTCATTTCTTCCTATCATTTTCTGCCTTGTTGGTCCATTCACCTGTTTGTGTTCGATAAACTGTTACGTACCTTTTCTTAGGATTGATAATTGGGTACATGTATTAAGTGCATTTGGGGCTCTAGGGAAGGGAGATATGCAAAAGCGATTTTCGGTAATTTAGGCCTGAATTCAGGTGGGATTTTTTTTTAATTCATTGTGTGATAAATTGGACGGAATGGTCAGCGCCAGGGCCATCTCTTTAGATTATGTGCGTGAATGCATTGAGATATTATGTACTTAATTTTCTTTTCCTTTTTTCCTCTGTTGAAGTATTTTGTATATGTTGAAATGGTTATAGCCCTGATATGGCTCTATGCAGTCGGCTGGGCTTTAAACAAAAATGACACTAACTGTCGTAGGCAGACGTCAGAACGATGCAGAGCCGAAAAATTGAAGAAAAACATCATTTAAGATTCACAGACATGATGGCAGAGAAAAGTACAAGATTGTAAAAATGTTATTAATGAAGGAGGACAAGATTGGTGAAGTTAGCACGCAAATCAAACGCTCACCAGCAGAATTCTTAGTTCATGTTGAATGGCGAAGCATTAGACAAGGGAAAGAACTCGGAGCGTGTTGCCATGAAACTTGTATGTTTATCCTCATTTGAACTTTTTTTTCGTGTTGTCAGGCTTAAGTTGTCTGTTCATCGATCTTAGGTTGCTCTAGAATATTTTGCAAAGACTGCACTTTTGCGCTTCTCTCGTTCTCTTCCTCCTCCTCTTTTTCTTTTCTCCCTCTTCCGTCTTTGTCAACATTTTGTGTCCTGTTCTATATCAGGCTTTATTTTTCTTCCTCTGTTTTGTCGTACTTGTAATGCGTTTCTTTTTGTGTGTGTTGTGTGGTTTGGTTCATTTTTATCCACTCTTCCCTCTTCTGGCATTGGTTTTTATCTTTTTATCGCGCCTCGCATCACCTTTCCATTTTTCTTTCCTCGTAAGCACCTTCTTCGTCTTCCTTGTGACTCTGTCACCTCATTTGTCTGCATTAAAAATGTTATGGTTTTGTAGCGTTTTGTTTTGTTTTGTTTCCAGCCTACCTTAAACAAGAGCATGTTTCGAATCGGCTGGAGGGATATTTGTGTGTATTTCAGTCTTTTTTGTTTTTCTGGCGTTTTCGTTTTTGCTGCCTCGTCTTCTCCACATCTCTTGTGTCCTCACCCGCACGTTATTTGTTTCGTGTCTCCAACACGTTTAGTCTCCCAACCCACTGAAACTGGCTTGAAGGGCAAGAGAATAGGAGACAGATTGTCACGATGCTATGATGATGAGAATAATGGCGGTAGTCATGATGATGCTTTTGAATTCCATTCTGTATTACGACTGCCTGACAGGGTTGTAGTGTACGCTTACTTTCGTAATGTATCCCGGTATCAGCCAGACCGAGAGATATTGACACCTGCGGTGTTGGTCAAGACATTTCAGCAACACCTCAACGACGCATTCGTGAAGCGAAGAATTTCTTCCTATCATTTTCTGCTTGTGGTCCATTCACCTGTATGTGTTAGATAAAGTCTTACATACGTTTTCTTAGGATTGATAATGGGTACATGTATTAAGTGCATTTTGGGCTCAGTGTTCCAAACGAGCCCATAGCACGCACAGCTCTGAATTGGAGCTGATTGGGGTCGAAAAATCCCTCAGTAGTATATTTTTTGAATGGATGGGGGTTCAAAGTCACAACATCCCAGTCATCAGTCTCTCGTGCTAACCACTTGGCCACGGCCACTGGAGGTATTTCCGGTTCTTACTCCTTTGTCAGCCTTTTTAGGTTCGTCTTTCTTCCGCACCCGTCTTTTCCTTTTGTTTTTGTTTTTTTCCTGTTTAATCTGGTATTAATGCAGTGTCACCCAAAACAAGTGTGACTGCCCGCGTGCAAGCAAACAGGAACCAGAAAAAACACGAAAGAAGAATACGAACGCGTATTTAATACAAGACAAGACAGACGCAAATTTTCGGCCAACTGGCCTTTGTCAAGCGTAATATTACGAACAAACAAACACCAGATACAAAAATTTTGAGAAAAAGACTGAAACTTCCCTGCTGCTGTGGCCAGTTTGAGAAAGTTTGTATCTGGTGTTTGTTTGTTCGTAATCTTACGCTTGACAAAGGCCAGTTGCCCGAAAATTTGCGTCTGTCTTGTCTTGTATTAAATAAGCGTTCGTATTCTTCTTTAATGCAGTGTCAGTTCATCGTCGTCGTCGTCGTCGTCGTCATCATCATCATTATCATCATCATCATCATCATCATCATCATCATCATCATCATCATCATCATCATCATCACAGTAATAACAGAGTAGTAGATCGATACAGGTACATGTGGGTGGAGTGATGGCCCAGTGGTTAAATGCCCCCTGCCCTAAGGAGCGAGAGGACTCCTGATGTCCAGGGTTCAGTACCCAATCAGACAGGGGTTTAGCAGGCTGCTTGCTTCTCTTACAAGACTCATAGACTCAAGATCTGATGTCTTTGAGTTCAGTCCCAGCCCGCAGCACAAAAACCGACTTTTCCGTGCCCATCTTCATGTTTTGAATATTCGGGTCGTATCAGCTTAGTGTTTTAGAAGTCCCTCCCCTCCCCTCCCCATTGCAAGACTTTGCCTGTGCAGAGATTTTTGCTCAGACTCAAGTTTTTCAGATAATTGCTAACAGGTTTGGGTGGAACGCATATGGAATTGTCCGAGGTCGGTGAATCTCTCTTGACCAAACTCCAAAAACACACTGTAAATTTGTTGTGCTAAGTAAAGAAGTAAACATCATCATCAGACCACCACCAACAATAACGTACAGGTAAGTCACATATACATGTAGAGTATGGCAAGTAATAGATAATCATCATTTTCTGTCTCCTCCAGTTGTTACCGGAAAAAGACTTTGCCACAGAGGTGAGAGGATTCCGAGACCTGGAAGCCTTTCTGAAACAAGCCATTGTGGTGCTGAACGTACAGGCTCAGAGTGTGCGCCACATTTTGGCCGTCATGGTCTCACGCATTCTGCAGGCGGATCCCAAGTCTCAGGAACAGTTCAGCGAGGAGGAGGTCATGTCAGTTTGCTTCACCGGGGACTCAGGTAACTAACTGCAGGAGGCCTCCCCCCCCCCCCCCCCGCGGGGATGCCGGGGGCTTTTTCAGTGTAAATAGTATCCGCCGCATCTTCTGGAAATTCTGTGCCAGAAATTTTCTCTTTTTGTCTCTCTCTTTGTTTCTGCCTTGTTCCTTTGCTTTCTGTCGTTTCTTCCTATCGTTTTCTGCTTTGTTGGTCCATTCACCTGTATATGTTCGATAAAGTCTTACATCCTTTTCTTAGGATTGATAATTGGGTTCATGTATTAAGTGCATTTTTGGCTCTTGGGAGGTGAGATATGCGGAAGCAATTTTAGGTAATTTATGCCCATTTTTTGTATGTTTTGGTGTCTTTAAGTATGCTTAAATTTGTATTCAGGTGTGTTTTTTTAAATCCCCTGTGCGATTAATTGGACGGAGTGGTCAGTGCTGGGGGCATGTCCTTAGATTATGTGCTGCGAATGCATTGATATGTCTACTTAATTTTCTTTTTTTTTTTCAGTTGAAGTTTTGTATGTTTTGAAGCGGTTATAGCCCTGATATGGCTCTATGCGTCGGCTGGGCTTTAAGCAACGATAACAATAACAATAACAATAACAGTGCAGGAGGTCATGTCAGTTATAAACTAAGTGCCTGTAGGGAAATCTTGCTTGTTTTGCTTGGTAATCAGAATCATAAACTGTATGGTCAGAATGCTTGGTTGATGTAGAGGTAGAGCTTTGGCTTGCCGGTATGAGCGTGGTTCGAAGAAAAGTCGGTGTGCGTCTTCCATTCTGCCAAGCGGTAAATGAGCACTTGGCTCAGTTAGGGTTGGGGAAAGGAAAGCAGTGAATGAAAGGAGATGGGCACCGCTCTTTTAATCTGGCCTTCATAAAAGTTAAAGTTAACTTCACCTCGCTTCTTTACGACTTCAGTGTTATGACACAACCATGTTTGTTTCTTTACCTACTAGGTAATTAGGCGTATGCGAAAGATCCTGTTTTTTTTTCAGCTGGTGATTTAAACGAGTGCTTAGGTTTATGGTGTATTACTACAGACACAGTTCATTGAAAACAGGATCCTGAAGAAAAAGGAAACGAAACTAACGGGAGCCAGGTCAGCGAGACTAAGAGAGAGATACCGAGTACAACACAAGGAAACCGACCTAATAGTAAAGATGATGCAAGAGCAGATAAGCCGGCGTACATGGACAACCTTACAAGTCATGCAGGAAATGTACACAGTAGAGGACAGCAAAGGAAACGGTACAAGATCACTAAGGCGGTCTGTGGCAAGTATCACGGTACAACCAACTTACGGATCAAAAACTGGCAATTCTTAATATATGAGAGGCAGAACAGGAAGCTAGATGAGTAGAGCACATCAGTGAAGTTTTAAAACAAGTCACCACCAGCGACAGAAACTAACATGCAAGGAGCAGGAACCGACGTTGATACTGGCATTATGCTACGAAAGAAGGAAGAAATAATCTCAGTCATCAGATGGCTCAAAATAGAAAAGCTCATGGACAGACAGAAGAACGTGACTGGTGCGGAACTACCCTTTAAACAGTTCTAAGCAAAATCCTTACAAAGATCATCTTTCAACAATTTTAGATGTAGTAGACAAACAACTAAGGAAAGAACAGGCAGGTTTCCGTAAAGGCAGGGGATTGTACTGACAAATATTAACCATGCGAAATACCATGGAACAATGCACAGAATGGCAGAAACCACTCTACATCGTTTTTGTGGACTTTGAAAAGATTTTTGAGAGATACGCAGGGACAGTCTGTGCCCCTCATTAATCCAAATAATTAAACTGACTGTCCACACCTGAAGACATTTGACGACTTCGAATGCAGGAAGGATGACAGAAAGCGACCTTACCAAACTATCCAGCTTCCACTGAAATAACTTCCGAAGAATCATGGGAATCTTTTGGCACAACACCATCCCCAGCCAAAGTCTGCTTGTCTCAATGCTATCAGATGTCGGTATGAAAAGACTATGGCTTAAACATATCATCCAAAGAGAGAAGGATAACATCACCCGGACTGCCTTTCACTGATGCCAGAAGAAAGACGTATAAGAGAGCACCTCGTGTTGAGCAATTGAAGAGGACCTTAAGGGCCTGAAACACACTTGGAGTTCTGTACAGAGCTGTACCAGCACAGACAAAAGTGGAGTCTGTCAGTGGCATAGTAAGTAAGTATAGATTTATGCGTAGGATTATGGCGTTTGCCTGTATTGTTTTCTGTTCCATGGTGTTGAGAATGTAACGCATATGGAATACCTGAACTCTCTAACGCCGTCTTCAGAACTCTCGACTCATTTTAGCCAGACGTCTTCGGAACAAAATGTTGTGGCCAGCCTAGACTTACTTAACAAGATCCAGTGATGAACTGTTAACACAAGGCATTCTGTATAAGTCATTTTCTTCATATCTGCTTACTGATCTCATATTTTTTAACTGTAGTGTGCGTGTGTGTGCGCGTGTGCGTGTGTGTGCGCGTGTGCGTGCGTGTGTGTGTGTGTGCGTGCGTGCGTGCGTGGGTGTGTGTGTGTGTGTGTGTGTGAATGAGGGAATGTTTGGTGTATATGTTCATGCATATGTCCATAAGGCGCTTATGTTTTGTGTGTGTATGTTTTGTGTGTGTGTGTGTGTGTGTGTGTGTGTGTGTGTGTGTGTGGTGTGTGGTGTAGACGAGAGCGAGCGAGGAGAGAGAGAGAGAGAGAGGGGGGGGGGGACTCGTATTCATTGCTCGGTGCTCTGAAAGGCATGCAATTTTATATACTTCTTTTTTCATTCGTTAGCTATCGTCGTTGTTGCCGTGATGACTGACATGTCATCGTAGATGTAATATTGTATCATAATTGATTTTTTGTTGCTTCTTGTCAATGCATGCTTTGTGGTTTGTTTCTGCCATCCTGACAGTAGGGGTGGACATGTATGTGCTATATGGACATCTGCCCGTCTATCAAGCTTTTGTGAAACGCTTAGGGCTTTAGTGAAAGAGTGCACTGTTCTGTGGGTTTTAAAGTCCTACCACTCTCAGAGTATACGAGGACTAGCGAAAAAAGTACTCAAAGAAGCCTTTGAAAATGTTAGTAGCATTGTGAGATACCGATGCTTTATTCGGTTCTCCTTCGATCGTGGATTGAACGATATATGTAGGAGGCACTGTACAGACAGTCGTTATTATTTGATCACAGAAAATCGGAATGTTGTGGTGTCTTGTTTTGTTTTTTACCTTTTTTTTAAAATGAATTTTAAAAAAATAAGTTTTATATTAGTTTCGTACAAATCATTTTCATGTATGTTTGCTCCAATTTCATCATGCTTGGAAACTTGAGCAGGCGTGTATAAACAAGTCAGCGATGTCGTGTACTTATGTAAAACAGTTTTAACCATGACACGCACTGAGAGAAAACTTCTTACAGACCAAACGTATTCTAGTATTCAGTTAGTAAGATAAACACAAAGACAGACGAACCGGACTTACTTAAGTAGTGGTCTGGTGCTTGTGTTTCCATTGACATGATGGAACGAGGTCCTGTGTATAGTGCGCACTTCACACACGTAAGACAACCTACGGCAAGAAAAGTGTCGTACGTACCTGCAAATTTCTTTTGAAAAGTTCATTCCAGCACATTGGAGATCTGATGCTTGGCATTCCGTTCATTCCAGCACATTGGAGATCTGATGCTTGGCATTCCGTTCATTCCAGCACATTGGAGATCTGATGCTTGGCATTCCGTTCATTCCAGAACATTGGAGATCTGATGCTTGGTATTCCGTTCATTCCAGAACATTGGAGATTTGATGCTTGGCATTCCGTTCATTCCAGAACATTGGAGATCTGATGCTTGGCATTCCGTTCATTCGAGCGCAGTGAAGATCTGATGCTTGGCATTCCGTTCATTCCAGTACATTGGAGATCTGATGCTTGGCATTCCGTTCATTCGAGCGCAGTGAAGATCTGATGCTTGGCATTCCGTTCATTCCAGCACATTGGAGATCTGATGCTTGGCATTCCGTTCATTCGAGCGCAGTGAAGATCTGATGCTTGGCATTCCGTTCATTCCAGCACATTGAAGATCTGATGCTTGGCATTCCGTTCATTCCAGAACATTGGAGATCTGATGCTTGGAATTCCGTTCATTCGAGCGCAGTGAAGATCTGATGCTTGGAATTCCGTTCATTCCAGCACATTGGAGATCTGATGCTTGGCATTCCGTTCATTCCAGCACATTGGAGATCTGATGCTTGGCATTCCGTTCATTCCAGAACATTGGAGATCTGATGCTTGGCATTCGGTTCATTCCAGTACATTGGAGATCTGATGCTTGGCATTCCGTTCATTCCAGCACATTGGAGATCTGATGCTTGGCATTCCGTTCATTCCAGCACATTGGAGATCTGATGCTTGGCATTCCGTTCATTCCAGCACATTGGAGATCTGATGCTTGGCATTCCGTTCTTTCCAGAACATTGGAGATCTGATGCTTGGCATTCCGTTCATTCCAGCACATTGAAGATCTGATGCTTGGCATTCCGTTCATTCCAGAACATTGGAGATCTGATGCTTGGCATTCCGTTCATTCCAGCACATTGGAGATCTGATGCTTGGCATTCCGTTCATTCCAGCACATTGGAGATCTGATGCTTGGCATTCCGTTCATTCCAGCACATTGGAGATCTGATACTTGGCATTCCGTTCATTCCAGCACATTGGAGATCTGATGCTTGGCATTCCGTTCATTCCAGCACATTGGAGATCTGATGCTTGGCATTCCGTTCATTCCAGCACATTGGAGATCTGATGCTTGGCATTCCGTTCATTCCAGCACATTGGAGATCTGATGCTTGGCATTCCGTTCCAGCCAGCAACATAAAAACTGACTTGTTGGCCGCCCATCGTAATGCTCCAGTCATCCTGGTGTGTCAGTTTTAGTGTGTTAGTATCTTCCCAGTGTTCAGGGTTTTTGTGCAGACTCAAGGTGTCTGCCAGATAATTATTGGCTGATTTGGGTGGAGCGCATATGGGAATGTTGGAATGCGATGAACTCTCCTTGAACAAAACTGAGAACCCGACTCAGACTTCAGCAGGCAAACATAAAGGCTCACACACACAATGAAAAAAGCATTAACAACGACAACAACAATAACCACAAAAAAAAACAAGTGATGCTGCACTGCTGGTGATCAGATATTCGCTTATCCGAATTTCACACGGTAGATTGGTTGTGATCAGTGTAAAAAAAAATCAACATCAGCAACCACCACCATTACCACCGCAACAACAACAACAGTAACAAACCGTTTGTCCACCGACCGGCACAATATTCCTAGTGAATAGATCCTTTTGGCCGGTCTAGGTTTGAACTTCCTTGGTTACTGCCTACTGGGTAAAAGAGATTTCTTCTGCTCTCCCCGATTAACACACATGCAGACCTGCTAGTGTATGAACCCCTTCCCTCCCTTTCCCCCACCTTTCGTGTACATACACACGCAGAACATCAAATATTGACATTAAAGATCCTATATGCTATGTCACAATGTGCAGTGACTTATGGAACACAAACGAAAACATCCAGCTTGCTCACCTTCGAAAATGGAGTATGACTGGTATTAAAGAAAAAGTCCCTACATGTGAAAGTCCAATCATATAGTCAAGTGTACGCGCTAGTTGCAACTCACGAATAAGAAACAAAACATAACCAACAATAACAAAACCCGACATACAGGCCAACAAACCAACCAACCAACCAACCAACAAAATCAACAGCAAAAAGCAACAAACAACAAATATAACAACGACAACAAACATCCATCCACCTTACCTCTATCCAGTGCGGTCTGTCATGATCAGTAAAACGTGGAAGCTGTCACGATTATGAGATGTATATAATGTATGACATAATTATCTAAGGTGATGATGTTGCTTCCTGTCTCAGACAGCCTACTGGGCCGTACCGTCCAGGGTACCATCAGAAACAGCGACAGTGGCTCCGTTGACTTTGATCAGTCTTGGATTTGTATTATGTGAGTTCACATCCTTGTGCTTTTTCCCTCTATATTCCTCTTGTTCTTTTCCATTGTCTTAGAGAGAGAGAGAGAGAGACAGAGACAGAGACAGATTGATTGATTCATAATAAGCTAAGTAGTTTGTATTTTTCAAACTGTCATATGGTAATTGCTTCTTGTGTTGAAGCAACTGATTGATTGATTGATTGATTGATTGATTGAGAGAGAGAGATTCATGATAAACTTGATAGTTTGTACTATTTTTTAAACAACCGACATATGGTAATTGCTTCTTGTGTTGAAGCAGTTGATTGATTGATTGATTGAGAGAGAGAGAGAGAGAGAGAGAGAGAGGAGGAGAGAGAGAGAGAGAGAGAGAGAGAGCAGGCTTTAATAACCATGTCACTTAGAATTATAACATCACGATGTATGGTACGTTCTTCCTTATATTTGATCGGTCAGATGTAGTGCAATAGATGATGCCGTTGTATACTTGATACACACTTTTGATGCAGCTACTGTGTGATAACTGACGCCGTCATAGTGTTAAATCATATATCATTTATTTTTTTAACACAAGAAGCAATTTCCATCGGATATGACTTGCCTAAACTGACTCCTCCTCATCATCATCATCACCACCCCCATCCCACCACAACCACCACCACTATAACTATCATCATCATCACCACCATTACCACCACCACCACAACCATAATCATTATCATTATCATTACCACCATCACCACCGCTATTTTCATCAGTCGTCATCGTTTTCTTCATCGTTGTCGTCGTTGTCATCTTCCTCCTCCTCCTCCTCTTTCCCTCACTACCGTTTCTGGCGTGATGATGATGATTATGATCATCGTCACCCATCATCGTCCTTCTCCTCTTCCTTCTCCTCCTCCTCCTCATTAATCATGACGTGTGTGAACCACCACCGGGTGTGATCTTCATCAACCAACTCAAGTGGTGGCACACTCCGCTTAGCTACCACCACCACCACCACATCATCATCATCATCGTATCATTACCACCTTTGTTGTCATCATCATCACCATCACCACCACCACCATCATCATTATGTCATTACCACTTTTGTCGTCATCATCATCACAACCACCATCACTACCACCACCGCCATTGTCATCTCATCACTGCACTTTTGTCGTTTTCGGCATCCTGCCCTTCTTTTTCATCGATTATCGTCTCTCGTCCCGTCGACACCATCATCGTCATCAACACTATCAGCACCTTCATCCCCCTCCTTGATTATGATGTGATTGTCATCCATCGTGTTCTCTCTTCTTCGTCTTCATCGGAAATTGTGTGTGATCGATCATCAGTGGTGATCTGCCTGCCTCCACTGACCCGCTCATATGGTAGTAAACTTCGCTCACCCTCCACCACTAACACCATCACCACCATCATCATCATCATCCCCACCACCACCATCGTCACCGTCGTCATCGTCATTATCAATAACATCGTCCATGTCATCGTCATAATCATTAGTAATATCAGCATCGCCGTTGTCGTTGCCATCATCATCATCACAATCATCATTGTCATCATAATCGACATCATCGTCTTCAACGTCGTCGTCATCATCATCATCGTCGTCGTCGTCGTCACCATCACCGTCATCGTCGTTGTCGTCGTCATCATCATCATCATTATTACACCATCACCAAAGTCCATTGATGTCACCGCCGTTTCCACCTTCACAACCACCGTCATCGTCATCATTGCCTTCATGATGATGATGATCATCATCAACTGCTTGCCGTAGAGGTAGAGGTTTCGTCTGCAAGTTCAAGCTAGGATCATAGAACTTCGGGCCTTTGGTGTAACCAGCTGTAAGTTGGTACTGACCCTGTTCAGGGTTTAGGAAAATAAAACGTCGAGGGAGAGGAGATGGGCATGACACAGTGCTGATCCTGAGGGATGTACTTTGGTAAACTCGCTTCCCAACGGTTATCTTTGGCTAGGCAGCAACCTTCTGTTGACTGACTGATTTCTTATATTTCATTTTATTGCCCCGTCAGGTGTGACTTGCCCGACTGACTCACAGACATACAGTAGTGGCCAGACTTCATCAACCCACAAATCTCGGTGTATGCTTCCAGGAGGTGGTGTTTGTCATCCTTATTCTGAGTCCTACTGTACAGGTGAATCATAGTTGTTGTTTTTTCATTCGTTTGATTTTTTTATGTCATTGATTGATAAATTGAATGATTGATTGATTGACTGTGTCATATTCGGTCTCTTATTCTCATCACACTCGACTGCCGGAGAATTTAATACAAAAAAGAATTTACATGGCAGAAATTGTCCCGAGGGGAGGCTACTGCTGTCAGCTTAAAGCTTTTGAAAGTATAGTACAGTTCATTCCCTTGGACCAGTTTTTCTGTCCCTGTGCGGTCCATCAGCTCAGATGGTTAGGCTGATAACGCGGGGGTTGTGGGTTTGAACCTCATGGAGGCCACAAGATTTTAATGCAAGCTGCTGGCAATTTCTCAAATGCAATCTGGACCTTCAGCATAGAAATTTGCCTGTTTGCTGCTCATCATAATGATCAAATCGTTCTGATGGTATCATTTTAATGTTTCATAGATTCCATTTCAAGATTATATGATTACTGGCAGATTTGGGTGGAACACATATGGAATTGTCCGAACCCCTCTCGAGCAATCTGCAAACACCAAACGCTCGTCTAGTGCGGTAGTGGTCTTTGATTTAATGTCTATTCACTAAAATTATTTTATATCCCCCCCCCCCCCCCCAAAAAAAAAAAAAAAAAGTGAGGCTAGATGAGGATTGAAGAAGATACTTGAAAATCGTCAACTTCCAGAAACAGATATAAACCAGAAAACAACTGTGCCGAGGACGAGAAGGAAAAACTAACAAATGACGTTACCATAATTAATGATTTAAACTGTGAAATTGGCTAACCATAAGAGTGAACATGTGAAATAACGGCGTGTTAAAGATAAATCGAAATAGGACTTACTGACAGGCTAACAAAAAATTCATATGCTAAGGATGGCGAGGCAAATATGTCACAAACTGTCTTCGTAGATAGAGTAGTAGGAATATGTCATTTTACCCAAACGCATGAAAGAATATGACTATGTGTTATCTTCTTTCCACACAGACACACTATATTCCTGGTATATTTTGTTTTGAATGCATCAGGTTTCCACCTATACATAAGGGATTGTAGCAGAAACTGCTTAGGTGTTTTGCTAATTTCAAAGTTCATGTAACATGTTTCATACTTTTTCTGTTTATCTTGGAACTGCTCCCATACGTAGGCGTCCACTGAGGTATAATACTCATGCAATGAGAGAGAAAGCTGTATGTTATTTAAACCTGGTGAGCTCTTTGCCCCCCGTTTGGCAGCCCTATCAACCATATCATTATAATGAAAAGAATTATGAGATGGTATCCAACAGAAAGTAATATCAATGCCTCTTAGGGATAAACTAGGAATCAAGTGATTAATTTCCAACATCATTTTAGATCTTGTTTGTAATTTTGGTAATTCAAGAGCTTGAAGTACAGATTTTGAATCAACGCAGAAAAGGTATCTGAAGAATTGTCCTAGGAAGACTTATCATACAATTCAAAGCCATTAATGTTTCAAAGAGTTCAGCGGTAAAGACAGATTTATTAAATCCTATACAGATTTCTCAATTTTGAGAGCAGGTGTTAAAAACGCTGAGCCTGCTTATCTTTCAAATATTGATCCATCAGTGTAAATTCTCAAGTTATCAGAATAAAAGTCTTCCATATGACATTTAACTTGACTTGCCAGTAAGTTGATGTTATATACTTTTTTTTAAGTCAGTGTGGTGTATGTCAAATCGTGCTTTTGGAGTTCCCAACTGGGTACTGGTAAAAAGGAAGGTCTTTTAGTTACAGGATCTGCTTCTAGATCAATCCCAGAGCCTTTCATAACGCCAGATGTGTATGTTGCAAGTGTGACCTGTGAAGATGTTGATTTAGCTCTTTTGGGAAAGTCGGTGCCTGATCTTAATTTTGTTTATGTTTCGGTGATATTTTCTATGATGGTGTTTCTTAACAGGAATTTAATAGAAGTGACTTCCCTTTGTTCATCAAGCGGCAGCAATTGTATTGTATTGTATGTGCGAAGACAAGAAGCATGCATTGGAAGACCCAGCGCAAGTTTGAAACCTTTACAATCTAAGCTCTGCGGTTTTGTTAGGTGTTTCGGTACACTGAAGAAGATTTCTTTGGCATGGTTAATTTAGCTCTAATAAGCGATTTACAAAGATGAACAAGTGTTGATGTGTCTTGTCCCCATGTCTGTTTGCGAACTATTTTCAAGAAATTTAAACTTTTTTGAGCTTTTGTTAATAAGTATTCAGTATGCTGATTCCAAGATAATTTCGCTGTAAGGAATGTCTTGTGATGCGTTGTAAAGAATTTCCAAACACTCTTCTTTTTGACTTCCTCTTTCTCGCCATTTCCCGCCAGAAAATGACAAAGAGTGCTGTGGAATTGGGACGAACTTTCGGAACTCTTATGCAAGATCTGGAACTGCGGCACAACCTGGCAGAAACTTCCAGTGAAGACGATTTCAAACAGATGATCCGACACTGCGCACACACCCTGGCTAAACACCAGGCGTTGCCTGAACACCGCAAATCCAGCGTCGTCTTCCAGTCAGTCTTTGATGAGCCAGAAGGGGTGAGTTTGAGTGGCGAATGTGAGATAGACACGTGAATCCTTTTGTTTTGTTTATGTGTAATTGATTTTTTTTATAAAGTATAGACACATAAATACTTTTCTTTTTTTTTATGTATTGATTTTTTACAAGATGTAGACGCCTGAATATTTTTCTTTTGTTTTTATGTAATTGATATTTTTTTTTACTAAGTATAGACACCTGAATATAGGGGTCCCAATGCCAAATATAAAAATTTTGAATATAGATGCAAAATAGTGCAATCTGACGCTATCCAGCACACATTTAGGCTTATGTATGATCCTTTGTACTGAAACAAATAACTTACACATACTGGTGTCAGATTTCAAGAATGATTTCAGCCCAGTTTAGGGGGTTTTGACAGTCGGAACCTACTCAAACAGGCCGATAAAAGTGCTGCATTCTACTCTTAGATTAGTTTTCTTTTATTTTTGTGTGATTGATTTTTTTGTAAAGTGTGGACACTTGATTACTTTTGTTTTTGTGCAATTGTTGCTGGGTTTTTTTTTTGGATAAAGTATGGACACCTGAATTCTTTTGTTTGTTTTTGTGTAATTGTTGTTTTTGTTAAAGTTGACTGCACTTATAGCAGAAGCCCAGTGACAGTTGTATTGTTGACAGGCTTCAAGGTGTGGGTTTGGACGAGGGATGCTGGGTGATCTGAAGCGACGACTTCCTCACTACTGGTCAGATTACAAGGACGGTATGTCTGCTCTGTTCTGTTTTTTATATTTATTTTGGATTTTTTAAGGATGATGGTTATGTCCGTTGTTTTTCTTGTTGTGTAGCAGGGCAAGGAAAGATTTCTTTTAAAAGTTGACGATATGCAGATTCTTAGGAAATAACGGGAAAAGTGATGTCAACGAATGACAAGCTTGAAGACGTTATTCATCAAGCTTCAGCCGTTACCGTCATTGTAGGTCAGCTGTCAACAGGCAGACTGAAAAGGAGGCAATCTAAGGTTTGTCAGAAATCGAATCTCAGTTATGCCAAATTCTGCTATACTGCTATATTTAAGTCTTTATGGCCATACATTTTGTGAAAACATGTTAAAAAGACACGGCTTATTTTTTTTTTTTTTTCCCCCATATATGTTATGAAAACATTTATTGAAAAGACATACACAGTTTTGTGGTTTTTGTTCTTGTATATCTTTTTTCGACAGCTTTTTGCTCAATACGAGGGCGAATCCAAAATTCTTGTCATTTATTTTGGAAAACAAAAATGGAAAGGCTTATTATGTAGGTGAAATTTTCGGAGTTCTTTAAAGTGCTGTCCTCCTCTCTCCACTTATAGTTCCAGATTTCTCAGCCAGGAGCCAAGTAGATTTTGATGTTTGACTGAGATACGTAGAAAGCTGTGATTCGATTGCTTTCCCCAAGGTCTTGATTCTTGAACACTTCTTGCCAACCAGTTTTGCTTTAGAAGGGGAAACAACCGTACTGGTGTTACTTCAGAACTATAGGATAGGTGATGTAGAACTTGAATGGATTATTCTAGCAGGTAGATCAGATCACGTGACCTCAGCCTTTATGAGCACTAGCGTTATTATGTAGAAGGAGCATTTCGCTGGTACCCACATTTCTACACTGCTGATCAATGGATTGTGCAGCTTTATATATTCAGCCATAAGAATAGACTTCATAAGCAAAATATTGACCACTACAGAGCGTAGGGACATGAAGAAAATAGAGGATAACTGGTCTGTCGTCATTCTCAACTACTTACATTTGATTTGACTGATTGTTCAGGATGGCACAGAGGATGATCTACGTTTCGTCTTTGGTGATCTCCAGTTCAAACATTTGAATCAGTAGCTTACAACTCCGAACCCTGTGTTATTCCCGTTCCTCTGTGAGAGGCAGAGTAATCCATCTGACGGCCACTTTTCTCATTTCAGGATCATACCGTATGATATTTTTTTCAACTGCGCCATATGAAACTTCATAAGGATCAATTATCTTACGAATTCAAGTATGCGGATCCTTTTCAACTTCTTTCTTTGCAAGCTGAACAATTTTCTCATCTTCCAAAACAAATGTGACAGCCCGGGTTCAAGCAAACACGAACCAGAAAAAACACGAAAGAAGAATAAGAACGCGTATTTAATACAGCAAGACAAGACAGGCGCAAATTTTCGGCCAACTGGCCTTTGTCAAGCGTAAGATTACAAACAAACACCAGATACAGAAATTAGGAGAAAAAGACTGACACTTCCCTGCTGCTTGGTCCAGTGTGAGAGAAGAATTGTTTGTAATCTTACGTTTGACAAAGGCCAGTTTGCCGAAAATTTGCGCCTGTCTTGTTTTGTATTAAATATGCGTTCTTACTCTTCTTTCATGTTTTTTCTGGTTCCAATTTTCTCGTCTTTCAAGTCGGTTTTTGTTCATTTGAAACTACCAATCTAGTGGCAAATTGTCCTACATTACACACACTTGTCTCCTTAGACAACTGTTAAATCGGCATAAGTTTTGATAAGACCTTAGTATCTGAATTGTTCTGTGCTATGAGCTTTTGCAGTTAGTTACATCACATTTTCAGTGACGTCATGAAATTAAAGTGGATACGGCGCCATTACAATTTTGTGCGTATCAATAACGCAAGGTATCTCAGTGCAAAGTATTTACTATAGATAGTGCAGAAATAGCAAGCAGCCTAACTGACAAGATTTTAGGATCAGCCTTCCTACGCTCTTCTCAGAACGAGTACGTTACTTTGTCTTAACTGCCAGTGTATTGAGATTGTCATTTGCCTCTAAAAAAAGCACAAAAAGAGTGAAGCTAGTCATGCGCAGAGAAAGAAAGAAAGAGAGAGAGAGAGAGAGAGAGAGAGAGAGAGAGGAGAGAGAGAGAGAGAGAGAGAGAGAGAGAGAGAGAGGAGTTCAGAACTGAAGTTTTGACTCTGTTCACTGAGCCTGCACACAACTCGTGCACCGGCAAGTTTTTGAAATAGGGTCGTGAGAGGAAAGGACCCATAAAACGTTAAGGTGACCTACCAGAAGGGTTGAAGCATAAACGTGGACTGCAGGTTATGTTGCGGGCTAGGTTAACTGGAGCACAGAGAGAGAGGAGAGAGAGAGAGAGAGAGAGAGAGAGAGAGAGAGAGAGAGAGAGTTAATTGTGTGTGTGTGTTTGTTTATGTTGTCTGTGTGTGTGTGTGTGTGTGTGTGTGTGTGTGTGTGTGTGTGTGTGTGGAGAGAGAGAGAGAGAGAGAGAGAGAGAGAGAGAGAGTAAATGGGAGAGAAATACAGAACGTTGGATACATACATCAATAGTGTTTTCTTAAAGACTAATTGGCTCTTTCAATAGAATCCTGAACTCAAAAGCTTCTGTTTCGGGTTCAGATCCAGCCCACAACATAAACACTGGCCTGTTCGCTGACCATCTGAATGCTCCGGTCATTTTGGTGAAGTGTGAGGTTAACGTTTCCTGTCACACTACTCTTCATTTCAAGGGCCTGCCAGGGCATAGAGTTTTGCGCAGGTTCAAGGAGTCTTGTCAGGTAACAGACGGCAGATTAGATGGAGCACCCATAGAACTGTCTGAGTGCAATGAACAAACTCCAGACTCTAAACTCTTGTTTTCTTTCATCGTGGATGTAACGCTAGGAGTGACGGGCCACAAGACACTGCACAAAGTCCTGGCAGCCACCTTCTTCCTGTACTTCGCCTGCGTGCTGCCCAACATCGCTTTTGGCATGCTGAACAGTAACAACACTGATGGTGCTATTGGTGAGTAGTAGACAACTGATGTTTGACTGATTGTTGAGTCATGGGTATGGGATGTATGACAGAGGACACCGTCATGAGAGGACTGTTTTAGTGGTTAAGACGCAATGAGCTGACAGACTAATCGGCTAACGAACAAACTAACTGACCAATTAACCGGTAATCTACTGACTCAACAACAAACCATCTCACTCACCAGCCAACAACCAACTTAATCAATCCACTAATCAGTTAACTAACTGATCATCCAACTATCCAAACAAGCAATCAATCAATCAGCTAAATAACTGACTAACTGACATTTCGAGATTGAGGAAGGCTTTTGACAACCAACCAACCAACCAACCAACCAACCAACCAACCAATCAACCAACCAACCAACCAACCAACCAACCAACCAACCAACCAACCAACCAACCAACCAGCCAACCAACCAGCCAACCAACCAACCACCAGCTAACTAAGCAGCTAACCAAACAACCAACCAACCAACCAGCTAACTAAGCAGCTAAGTAATCAACTAGCTCTTTGTTTATTAACTAACCAACAAACTCACCAGACAGCGAACCAACTTAATCAGTCCACAAATCAATTAACTGAGCGACCAACCAAACCTAGCAGGCAAGCAAGCAAGCAACCAATCAACCAATGAACTAACTAACCAACCAACCAACCAATCAACTAACCAACCAACTCACTAACTGACTGACTGATTGACTGACTGATTGACCGACTGATTGACTGACTGACTGACTGACTGAATGAATGACCGACCGAGCGGCCGACGGACCGATCGACCAACTGACTGACTGACTGAGACTGAATGAATGAATGAAGACCGACCGAGCGCCGACGGACCGATCGACCAAGTGACTGACTGACTGAATGACTGACCGACTGACTGACTGACTGACTGACTGACTGACTGACTACTAACTAACTAAAGGTGTACACTTCGAGATTGAGGATAACCTCTGACAACTGATTAGGAAGGAACCGGAGGGACCCGTGCTTGAAACATACTTACAGTGAAAATGTTGCACAGTGACAAAATAACTCTCTCCGTCTATGCAGCTGGATAGTAGGGATCGCCGTCAAGGGCCTGATGCTGCATGACGAACTAAGTGACTAAATAACTAACCCACTGACGACCGACTGACTGACTGATGACTGACTGATGACTGACTGACTGAGTCACTGGTTGACTATTAACTGACTGATTAGTTTACTGTCAACTCCTCTTTTTCTTTCATAGCTTAAGAACACAAAGTCTATTCCGAGGAAACTGTAGATGATTATGATTCCAGTGCATTTTTTGGCTGAACCTTTTTACCATAATATCATATACTGCGAGGACGTTATTTAGTTTGTATAATCATCACAACGTAACCATGTCTGTTGTTTAGGGACAGTTACTTTAGTGAAGCTGTGTTCCTGTACTCCTTTACTCGAAACCTGAAAGACTGTATCACTTAATAGCATAAGGTTCCATTGGCTGTTCAATAGCTACACAAACTGTGATCATATAAACATAAAAGCAAATAGTATTGTCTGAAACTGCAGAACTGAAATGACAATAAATTGTAAAAGAACTACAAATACTCAAAAGACAAACAAGAAAAACAACAAAAAGTATTGAAGAAAGCCCCCCCCCCCTCCCGAAAAAAAAAACCTCACACACACAAACAAACAAACAGGGGTGGAGGAAGTGATGATTAATGGCGCAATGACCCTTATCTAATACATGACTGACACCCGTTTTTGCACAGAGACAGGTCTTGTACAAAGGAGGCTAATAAAATGTGAAAACATGTATTATGAACTTACTGAGTTTCTGAGAGTAGTGGTCATAAGGGTAGGCAGTGAGAGAAAGTTCTTTTTTCATCTTAGTTTTTTTTCATAGATTGCTGTTATGCTCCCTCTCTCGGACTCTCTCTCTCTCTCTCTCTCTCTCTCTCTCTCTCTCTCCACACACACACACACACACACACACACACACACACACACACACACACACACACACACACATATATATATAATATATATATATATACTGTAACACACGTACATAGACACACCACACACACACACACATGCACACATAAACTCACGTATTAAATTACTGTTTTCTTGACATTTCTCGCGAACATTACCATTTCTCGCGAACAGAATGTGAGTAATCATACCATTGGTCGTCTTGCTCAAAAAGGAATAGTCGGAGGAAGTGGCCAAAAATTTACCATGAAAAGAAAAAAATTCTAGCCATCAGCAACATTAGTACCAGCTCAGAAATAACACTGCGCAAACTCCTACAGCGTGAAATGGAAAGTTTGGGGGCTTTACCTGAACCAGAAAAAAAAAGAAGAAATTTAAAGAAATGGAAAAGACAGTTGGACGAACGGTGAATTTTCTTATAGTGTTTGTTCACTTGTGTGTCTTTAAGTTTGTCAGGGTGTCTGTTTGTTTATTTGTTTGTTTTGGGGGGTGGAGGATCAACTGGAGGAGCTACGATAATGAGGTTGTGTTAATCATGTTGGTGGGCAGATGATGCCATGTGTTGTATTGATTGGGGATGATTCTGTGACGTGATCATATGACATTGGTGAGAGAAGTTTATACTAAGTGGCTGTTTTTTGGCTTAATCCATTTTCAGTGTTTTTCTTTTATCTGTAACTTTACAGATGTAGATACACATTTTATTACAATATAGCCCAGATAATTCCAATGACAGACTGATACAAGATCATAAAACCCATACGCTGGGTAGGACCTCGGGACCTAGCCAACACATTGGGTTTATGTGCAGGCGTAGGCTTATGCCATGATCATTTTGGATCTTCCTCATCACATGGCGCCAACAGAGTCAGTGCATATGCAGTTTAATGCGAGCGCGGAGACGTTATCTTGAGAAACTGAAACTTAAACTGTTTTTTCCCCACTGTTTCTCTCTGTCTGTCTCTGTGTGTGTGTGTGTCTCTCTCTCTTTCTGTCTCTATCTCTATCTGTCTGTCTGTCTGTCTCTCTCTGTCCAGATGCTGTTACTCTGATTTCCACATCTATCATGTCTTATTTATTTATCGATGTGCTTTCTTCTCTGTATACGTAGTTCTTGGCAGACATGTAGATTAGCAACGGTAAATTTCGACACAAAATAGTCTCTCAGTCATTAACTTCTGCAGTAGAAAAATAGTGGAAAATAAAGTGTCATTGATATTGTTCCTCTCCTATAGTATGCTATTTTGTTGTTGTTGTTTTAACACAAATAGACTAAATTCGTAATGGCAGATATGTAAGTTGGCCTGCATGCTATTCCATCTGTCTGTCTTTCTGTCTGTCTATCTGTCTGTCTATCTATCTATCTATCTATTTATCTATCTGTCTGTCTATCTGTCTGTCTATCTATCTATCTCTCTGTCTGTCTGTCTGTCTGTCTGTCTGTCTGTCTATCTGTCTATCTGATATCTATCCATTTATCTATCTATCTGCCTATCTATCATTGGGAAATAAAGTTTCGTATCATTTCATATATATTCATATTCAACTAACTGACTACAATGTTTACAGGAGTGAAGAAGATCCTGTTTTCCCAGATGTTCGGGGGGATCCTGTTCGCCATGTTCGGGGGACAGCCCCTGATTGTTCTGCTCACCACCGCTCCCCTGGCCCTCTACACCAAAAGTAGGAATCCTGAATATGTTGACCAGGACTTTTCTGGTCATAAATGTTGGTTTATATGAAGTCTGTGCTCTAGCGAGTACCTCTTTCTTCCCCCTTCCCTCCCACACTTTCTCTTTGTGTCTGTTTCTTACTCATTCACTCTCTTAAAACAGTGTGTTGTCAGTGCAAACGGCTATTATTGCTCTTGTTGTTATGACTTTTTGAGATCTTCATTTGGTTTTGAAAAACACGTAAAACTGAAGCGCAGAGAGAGAAGGGGCTGAGTGAGACAGAGAGAGAGAGAGAGAGAGAGAGAGAGAGAGAGAGAGAGAGAGAGAGAGAGAGAGAGAGAGAGAGAGCAGGGGGGCTGAGTGAGAGAGAGAGAGGGAGAAAGTGTGTGTGTTTGTGTGTGTGTTTGGAGTTAGTTTGGAATTTGTTAAAGAGGGGTTCATAACACTAAGACAGTGGTGAGTGAGTGTGTGTGTGTGTGTGTGTGTGTGTGTGTGTGTGTGTGTGTGTGTGTGTGTGAGTGTGTGTGTGTGTGTGTGTGTGTGTGTGTGTTTGTTAATTGTGTATGTGTGTGTGTGTGTGTGTGTGTGTGTGTGTGTGTGTGAGAGAGAGAGGGAGAGAGAGTAGCGTTATATCTGGTTATAATTAATAGGATATTTTCGTCTCCACCGCGGTGATGCCGGGGGCTCTTTGAGTATAAGTAGTATCTTGATATGGTTTTGAAAAGCACGTAGAACGTAAGTGCAGAGAGAGAGAGGGGGAGGGGTGAGTAAGACAAAGAGAGAGAGTGCGTATGCGTTTGCTTGTGTGTATGTGTGTGTGTGTGTGTGTGTGTGTACATATATATATACAGTGGAAACCTGATATAACAGGGATGATGGGACCAAATCAAAATCCCTGTTATATCAGATCCCTGTTATATCAGATATCAAGGGAAATAAGGACTGATCAACTAACTCTTGATAAACAGTAGATCTAGGCCTAGATCTGGTCTGGTGTAAGTGTGCAGTAAGCTTACAAACTGAATGATGGCGCAGTCAGTCACTGACTGAGTGGCCTCAGGCCTACACGCTTGCGCGCGCATCACGCTCGCATTGCGAAGCGTTCTTTCAGTGTACAGTACACAGTATACCAAGGCTAGCCTAGATCTAGATCTAGGCCTACTGCGTGGCGTGCTGAGTCTAGGCCTAGGCCTTTCTGCTGCAGAGCCCGTCTCGGCATCCCTGCTATAACCGATCGAGCCCTCTTGTCTCCCTGTTATTGCCGATAAGTTTTAATAGAGACAAAGAGAAAGAAAAAATGGGGATTGAAAAAAGCCCTGTTATATCCGGATTCCTGTTATAACCGGTCCTGTTATAAATGGTTTCCACTGTATATATATATATATGTGTGTGTGTGTGTGTGTGTGTGTGTGTGTGTGTGTGTGTGTGTGTGTGTGTGTGTGTGAGAGAGAGAGAGAGAGAGAAAGATAGAGTAACGTTATATCTGTGTATAACTCATAGGATATTTTCGTCTCCATCATGGGAATGCTGGGAGCTCTTTCAATATTAATAATATCCCTGCCTTCTGTAAATTCTGTGCTAATTTTTTTTCTTTTCTATCACTCTTTGTTTCTACCTTGGTTTTTTTTTTTTTTTTTTTGGCTTTCTGTCGTTTCTTCCTATAAATTTCTGCCTTGTTGGTCCTTTCACCTTCATGTTTTTGATAAAAAAAAAATCTTACGTACTTTTCTCTTAGGATTTATAATTGGGTACATGTATTAAATGCAATTTTGGCTCTGCGGAAATGTGATATGCAGAAGCAATTTTAGGTAACTTAAAACCCGTTCTTATATATGTTATAGTGTCCTTAGTTATGCTGAAATTTGTATACAGGCATGTTTTTTAAATTCCCTGTGCGGTAAATTGGACGGAGTGGTCAACGCCAGGTGCATGTCCTTAGATTATGTGCTCAAATACATTGATATGTCTACTTGATTTTCTTTTCCTCTGTTTTTTTCCTGTTGAAGTACTGTATGTGCATTAAAATGGTTATAGCCCTGATATGGCTCTACGCAGTCGGCTGGGCTTTAAGCAACAATAAGAATAATGAAATTTTCGTAGACCCTTGTTCGTTGTGTCCAGACATTCGTCTGCCAACAACTAAATTCGAGGTTCCAGGGTTGGCTTCTCGTAGAGGCCTCGACTTTTCACCTCAGTGTGACCCAAAAATCGAATTGAACTTCTAGTCTTTGGAAGGGGACAAAAAACGAGTCGGACCCGTGTGCTTTCTGGCTGCGCACGCTAAAGATCCCACGGCGGTTGAAAATAGTGAAGAGCAAGGCATTGCCTGGCTGCCATGGTATAAAACTTCCGAGAGACAGGTTGATGTCCCAAATCCCGCCCCTTGAAGACCATTTAGCCTGCTTGCCTTTTTGAAGTCTTGGTTAAAAAAATATGTGAATATGATATGAATTTGAAGCGAGGGAGAGGGGATGGGTGCCGCCTGCGTGGTGCTGGCCCCGGGAAAAGTTGAGGTTTTGCCACCTCACTCCCCTGCGACCCTCGGGTTATCGAACTATCTAGTTAGGACCACGGGACCTGGCCAGCTCATGGGTCTATGTGCAGGCTTAAGGCTTGTGCCGTGATCATTCTGGATTTTCTCCATCACGTGGCACCTGTGATGTTAGTGTATATGGAATTCAATCCGAGCGCGGAGACGTCAACTTGAGAAACTGAAACTGAAACTGGAATGAAGCCATTGGTGAGTTTAATAGAGGAAGAGCTGCGAGCTCAAATGTCAAAGAATGATCATCCCTAGCATGCCTGACTGCTTGCTGCCGCACCCCACAGACAGAAATGGAGGGTGCTGTCTGCTTCTGCATTCCAATCAGTCCGACCACTTCCCCAAGTGATCACACTGATTGTGAGATTAAAACCCTCTACAGCTACCCATGTCAGATATGGTACACCATTTTTACCAGGCGACAGTTTCAAGTAAAGGGAGATTAATCCAGTTTGTGTACTATCACCAGTTTAAGTAAGTTCTCTTTTGATTTGTTGCGGTTCTTTGCCATTCCCTCTTTATATTTAGCTTCATTCCGCCATCATGTTTTCCATTTTCACGTGGTGACCAAATCGGCTCAGTTGGAGTTTTCTACAGCTCACTCCAGACAAAGGAAGGTGAGTTCAAGTTTGTCATTCAATATTTGAAAGAAGTTAGGGTGTATCTGTCAATGTATGATAATAAAAGCATAAAATGTAGTGTAGATGATGGATTGTTAGTGCAGAGAATAAGCTTGTTCATATTTAATTGGGCGTGTGGCTGCAGGATTGAAAAGGCCAAGGGAAGTAACTCTGTCCGAGTGTTCGTATATGGGACATTTGGCTTTGGCTTAAAAATTGTAATGTGACATGTAAATTCTGACTCATTTTTGTACATGAAAAACAGACAGTTACTATAAAATCTATAAATCATTTTAAAAGCTCGTGAATGTTTGCATTGATTTAAAGGGTGAACAGTGCAAAAAATGAATTTTGAAAAAAACATGTTGGCATGTCAAATTTTAATTTGCTTGTATGTACACTAATATTCTTTTTTTTTACATTTATCTGGTGTTCTGTTATCAGTTTAATAATTACTATTGTTCCTATGGCTATTTCAATACATTGTATGCACACACATTATCCCATCTAGCTTGTAAAGTAGATTAAATAGTCTTTTAACACATTTTTTCAGATGTCGACCAGGATGCCTGTTGCCAACGTCCCGGGCTGGTTCTTCTGGAATATTATATAACTTTGATGTATATCAAGGAAGCATAGACGGGAAGAAAAGAAAATCATCTCATCTTGGTTTGTGGGAAGGCGGGGTGATGTCGTCATGCAAATGAGACAAGACCTCCCTCGAAATCAAAACTTCATACTTTTTGCTGACAATGTTTTTCCAGTTTTGCTCTTGTGTCAAGCCTGAAGGACCAAGGCATTCTCTTTGTTGGAACATTCTATGGAAATAGGCTGAAAAGCTGCCTCTTGAAATCTGATAAAGAACTGAAGCAAGCTGGACGGGGATCATTTGATGAGAAGCTGATTCGAACATTGTTGCTGTTTGACAACTAATTGTGGATGTCATGTCAAACTATATTGGTAGTGATCTGTGGGAACAACATCCAGGTATGACAAAAAACAAAAGAAGATCCAAGTCCCGTACCCTGCTGTCATCGGAGAATACACTCGCTTTATGGGGGATGTTGATGGATTCTGTCGCAGCGTTATACAAATTTCCAGTGAAGGCAAGGAGGTGGTACATCTGTATTTCCCTGCACACAATCTGCATCTCTGTGATCAAGGCATGGTTGTGGTACAAGAGACACTGCGTCCTCCTTCATCTACAGCCAAAGAAGCTTTCAGTTTTCCAGTCAGACATTGCTTCTGCGTTGATCAATGTCAAGCGAGTTGGAAGGCCTTCCCTGACTCCACCACCTGTTCCTGCCAAAATCAAAAAGCGACCCGTCGATTACGTTTGGCTGGACACTGTCAGACACCTGCCAAGTGGACAAGCCAGGACTCGATGCAAGAAACCTGGCTGTGGTATTCAAACCTTTGTTAAATGCATCAAATGCAACACAATGCTTTGTTTGAACAAGGACAGACACTGTTTTAGACAATTCCATGAGCACAGGTGACACTGACACAAAGCATTCGCTCTGTCCCATATATGGGATGGGTTCTGCTCAAAGATGTGAAAGGCCCATTATTTCTTTAAATTTTAAATTTGAAGTCAAATTCACAAAATAAAAGTTTGAGTGTGTGTGTACATCATTATTCATTGCACTTTTCAGTTCTGACAATTTTTTTCTTTTGTACTTTTTGCTTTGGGCCCAAGAGGGTTAAATGATGAAGATATATTCCTGAAAAAAACATAAATGTCAGTACTTCAATTATGAAATTAATTTGATCGTAAGGGTTACCCAGAAGTCGTTTCAGTGTCTGCGAAAACTTTTATTTGAGTTTCATTGTCTTTACTACCTCCCACACATTATGTTGAAGCGCGATCAGTTGGGGTTGCCAAATGGGTAGATGACCAAATTGATTGTTCCCCCCCTCCCCCGGCTTGAACACATCACCCCAAAGACGGCTGTTAGAAGCCTTTTCTGACTGCCTCAGGTGCTTGCAACTTTGCATCAAAGTGTAAGGAGATTACTGTAATCTGAGCCAGGTACGTCAGTTTTGAAGAAAATCACATCCTATCTTTTTGTTCGGATCATACCTCGTAATGCTAGACACAGCACCAGGGAAGACTTTGACCTAAACTTCGTGTCACTGTTTGTGTGTGTGTGTGTGTGTGTGTGTGTGTGTGTGTGTGTGTGTGTGTGTGTGTGTGTGTGTGTGTGTGTGTGTGTGTGTGTGTGTGTGTGAGAGAGAGAGAGAGAGAGAGAGAGAGAGAGAATAAAGCGTTATTGTCATTTATACTTTGTTAATTCATATTTGACTGTTTGTTTCCACAGTCATCTATAGCATATGTGAGGACTTTGACCTGAATTTCAACGCCATGTTCTCCTGTGTGGGACTGTGGAACTGCTTCTTCCTCCTCCTGTATTCCTTCTTTGATGTCAGCAAGCTGATGAAATGGTCCTCCAGGTGAGAGCTAGTGAGGGCAGCACACGTATGGCTTTTATCACATTAATTTGCTCGAATCTGTCATTATGCAAAGAACAGTAAAACGACGATAATAGACTTTCTCTTCGTTTGTCCATTTTTCTTTCCTTACTATCTGCGTGGAAAGGTTTCTTTTTTTTCTTAAACTATCTCAGTACATATAGTTTTTCTTTGGTTAGTTTGTTGTCATACGGTAAATTTTGTCTTCATGGGCTCTCTTGTGTTTAGTTTATCTTGTTTGTTTACTTGTTTTTCCAAGACATGTAATACTGTGTTTGTTATGTGGGTCTGGAGTCTTTTTGCCCTTTAAAAAGCTATTTAATATGCTTCTGTTTTCAAGTCATCATTGTTAACTTTAACATTGTTGTCATTATCGTTGGCGTCATCTTTTACCTCTTTCTGTATTCCATTTCTGATGTCGGCAATATAAAGAAGTGGTCGTCCATTATGAAGTGGTCCTCCAAGAGTTGGCGTGGCCAGCAGACATAACAGTCTTTATCAACTTCATTTGCTTCGGTTTTAAAATCACTGTTGTAAATTACTGTCGTACTTGAGATTTATCCTATGTACTGCGAATGCTCAAGCATTGCATTCGCATTAAAAATGATACATGTACTCACAGATCGACTTTTACCTTTAATATACAATGCTTCAACCTCACCCAAGATTAATTTTGCAGATCCACAGAAGAGATATTCTCCCTTTTCATCACCTTTGCATTTTCTGCTGATGCCATCAAGGATACAATGGCCAGTGAGTATTTAGACTTTCTTTTTTTGGTTTCCTGTTTTGCGTTGCTTGCAGGTTATTGAAAGCCAATTTAAAACCACATCACTGACCATTGCAGAAATGTTCTCAGACTCGTTGGGAAGAGTGTTGCTCAAATTTCCTGACCAGCTCTGCCGATGTCTGTATCTGTCAGAATACAGTATGATAGCGTAGATCATGACAGTGTGATAGCTTAGAACACAACAGTATGATAGCCTATATTACAAGAGCATGATAGCGTAGATTACAACAGTGTGATAGCTTAGATCACATCAGTATGATAGCTTAGATTACAACAGTGTGATAGCTTAGATCACATCAGTATGATAGCGTAGATCACAACAGTATGATAGCGCAGATTACGGGCAGTATCACAGCGTAGATTACAACAGTATGATAGCGTAGATTACAACAGGTGTTGTGATAGCTTAAATCACAACAGTATGATAGCGCAGATTACGGCAGTATCACAGCGTAGATTACAACAGTATGATAGCGTAGATTACAATAATATGATAGTGTAGATTACAGCCCTGTTAACTAGTCTCAATCCTGAATGGAACTCCATAGCACCATGATCATTATCCCTATAACCATGAAATCATGAAATGTCCTAGCACCGTGAGAATTGCTTAGATTATGTGGTCCTTTATACTCTGATCTCCAGATGATCAGTAAACTGGCCTGTTTGCTCTTTGCTTCCCATTGTAATGCTCAGTGGTATCGCCTTAGTGTTTCATAAATCCCACCCCCTCCACCACATTTTATTTTGCCAGCGCATAGGATTTTTTTTCAGACTGAAGAAGCTGCCACATAATCACTAACAGACTTGAGTGGAGCGCATATGGAATTGTCTGAGTGTGATGAATCCCTCTTGAACAAACTCTGAAATCATGGAAGTAATTTTATGGTTCGTTAGTATAGTGTGTGTGTGTGTGTGTGTGTGTGTGTGTGTGTGTGTGTGTGTGTGTGTGTGTGTGTGTGTGTGTGTGTGTGTGTGTGTGTGTTGTGCATCTGTATCCACGTTGACTGAATAGACGACAATGATTTTTTAGTCCTGTTATTTTGCACTTTTACATGCTTTATTTATTGTCAGATGACAACAAGGTGATCTATTTTAACTGAAAGAATAAAAGATAAAGCAGATTTGTTTTTTTTTCTTTTGCTTCATCCTTTCGGTTATTATGAGTCACCGTTGTTCATCTGACAATAAATAGTTGTGTGAACAAAACGAAACAGACAACTTTTTGGACACAAGCATTAATTCTGACTCACATTTCCTTTAACTTGCTCGTTCATTGATTTCACAATGCACTTATTCACACCTGTTGCCAACAGTTTGTTGATTAACCATTTACCTGCAAAAGCAAACAGTATTTTTTTTTTAGCTGTGAGAATTATGAGTTTAAAACGGACAGGTTTTGTCATGTTTCATGTTAGAGTGGTGCATCTGTCCGTAGGTTGGACAAAGTCACCACAGTAAGTATGTCTGCGGCTGTTGTTGTAAACGTTTCCAGTGAAGGTCATTGGAGAGTGATGTGGTAGAGATAACACTGCTATTGGATCAGTTTTAAGAGGATGAAGTCCACTTCTGCCTGGTTGCTTTGTCTTTTTGAATTCGAAGCTGGAGATGAATTAACAGTTTTTATGATTTCAGGTTTCCAAGTCAGTAGACACATTCAATGATTGATCGCATTCATACTTACGGCGTTAAGTGCTTTGTTGTGTCAACGGTGTTTTTACAGTTTGCATGTCGGCAGCAACGAGTAGGCTGTCCTCGTCACGATTTATATCGTTTCTGGTTGATTTGTTGGTGATAAGAAAGGGAACGGTAATCAATTTTCACATCATATTTTGTATCTGTAGGTGGAACAATACGCATCCAAACTTTCGTGTGCAGACATTTCTAAAATGTCCAATTTCATAAATCAGTTTTAACATATCTACATGAGGAATATTGTATGCCCGTGTTTTACTGACAAGAAATATAGTTCTTGCATGCTTTTGTGGTTTATGTATGTGCGTAAAATGCATGAGTTTATTGTGTGCAGATTTCGACACTAACTACAACACTGACGCGTGCAGAGAGTCACCCGCTAACCCCTCTGACAACATAACCGCTAACAATAGCACCGCTACTGCCACCACCAGCAGCACCTTACTAACCACCGTTGTCACAACACTAACCACTAACCTCAGCAGCAACCTGAGCAATGGAGGTGGTGGAGGAGGGGTGGGGGATGGGGCAGGGGTGGGTCAGTGTCTGAGGGAGAACAGCGTGCTGTTTCTGCTGCTGATGCTGGGCACTGTGTGGGTGGGCATCACCCTCTTCAACTTTACCAAGACGTGAGTCACATGTCAACTATGAACGTAGTTTTGATGTGCACAGTGGCCAAGTTGGTTAGGACGTCAGGCTTCCAATTGGAAGGTCTAAGTTCGGTCCTGTCTGGGTACCATCTGGTGGGTAAAGGGTGGAGATTTGTTCCGATCTCCCTGGGGTGGCTACGTACGTATGTTGAGACCTGTAAGTACCTGAACCCCCTGCGTGTATGTAGGCAAGCGTAGCTTCACATATACACGTTAAAGACCTTGTAAGCCATGTCTTGTGTTCCGTGGCTTATTAAAACACGAAAACGCCCATCAAGGATGGAGTATGCAGACTGCGCAGCAACATAACACCTGCACAGCTTGGGCCAGACAACATACTTACACGCATCCAAGAAATGGAAACGAAAAAAGCATTCAAGTTTTGTTTCTTGATTAAGAGGTACAGTTGAATGATTTTGGTACACGCACTATCCTTTGTCATCTCTTAAGGTTCATGACTGTTTGCTGTCTTTGAGTCGCCCCAACGTAATTTCAGCGGATAGTTCGCACTGATGATGTCTGTTCAGGATTAGCATATTGCATTAATTTACGTTGAGATGTCTGCAAAATGCAATATGTTGCTTTGACGGGATGACAAAGTTCGGTTATGTCCTAATCGGCACACTGCAAGGTGTTACCTTAACTAATTGGGAAAACACAATATATCGCTTGGAATGACAAAATCAGTGTAATGCACGGAGTAACAGACAAAATACAATGCGTTGCATGAACTAATCGATAGATTGCAGTGTATTGCCAGGTCTGTTCCACAAAGATGCACTGTTTTCCATTACTGTCTGGCAAAGTACAATGTGCTGCCTGATCATACTGACAAATACAACACGTTGGTTGACAAATGAATGTTTCGCGACATGTCACTATACCCAAGCCTTAATTATAAAGGTCCCTATGTGATTTCGTGCAGACTCAAGGAGCTGCCACATAATTACTGGCAGACTTTGTTGGAGCGCATATGGAATTGTCTCATTGTGATGAACCCCTCTTGAACCCGGCAAGTTTAGTACATGAGAGTTACTTGGACGTTTTCCATTGTTAAAAAAATATGACTGTATGCTTTGAAGCACATTTTCCCTTAGACATTATTCATGTAAAGCAGGGAGTCGCTGTATCCTGACCGTAAGTTACACACCCTGGCAGACAGCTGCCGGCGTGTAATGAATTAAATGTCTATGTTTTTGGACACAGAATGATTCGTTCTTGTAATTTATGTATTTACAGTGTTTTTCGTTTGCTGTGTTCAAGCCATCTCAACTACAATCATGTGAAAGATCAGGTGGACTATGTTTGATCAGTTCTTATGCAAGGACCTAGGTTACAATGTATTTTCGTATTTACCCATTATCTTTTAAGGTAGGCTGTCTCCGAGTCATATTGGCAGATGTGATGCGTCTAGTGTGTCGGCTTCGACCTGCACCGCTGGCTAGCACTGCTGTGCGAAAAGAAGAGCAAGGCGTAAGTCTCTTCCTGTCAGTACATAGCCTCTCCATCAGCAAGCCCAACGCTGTGCCTCCTCGTGGCGACAGGCGGTAACTGAGCACCTCACGGACTCAGGCTGAATCTCGTAGGACTCGGAGGAGGTCTGGCCCCCAGACGTGAGGCATGAAGGCCCACCGGCGTGTGGACACGCCCTGGTGCCCACGAACCAGATCCCAAGCTATGTGTAAATAGCTCCACTGCCTTGTGGACATCTCGGGAGAGAGAGTAAGGCTAAGGGAGTTAACCCTAAAAAAAAAAACGATGGAAGGCAAGGGGAAACCACCATCGTAGTTTTTCCCCAGGAAAACCATGGACAGGAGAAAGAGAAAAGAAAGTTAACGACGTCAATAGGTGCTCCTGTGGAGCACCTTTCGTCCGATAGGGACTGTCATGCGGCGCAGGTGACACCAGACCGTCAGCCAGCTACTGCGACCAAAATTAAATTCAACACCAAAATAGCAACATGGAACATCAGAACAATGTTGCAGAAAAGGTAAATTAGACAACATCAAAATGGAGATGGAAAGGCTTAACATCAGTATTTTGGGACTGGGGGAAGTGAGATGGAAGGGGGCAGGCATGATAACATTAGGGGAATATACAGTGATATACTCTGGTGGTAATTCACATGAAAGAGGAGTAGGCATCATAATGGACAAAGACAAGTCAAAAGCAGTTAAGGGATACTGGCAGTGTCCGACAGAGTTTTACTGGTCAAATTCGGAGGCAAACCTTTTGATATCAGCATCATACAGGTGTATGCACCAACATCCGCAAGTACTCAGGAAGACATCGACAACTTCTACGAAGTTTTAGAGATGGCCAAGGTCCAATGTAAATCACAAGAACTTACAATCATAATGGGAGATTTTAATGCTAAAGTGGGACAGGATAGGATGGAGGATATAGTTGGACCTCATGGCCTTGGTACACAAAATGAAAGAGGGGGGAAGCTTGTAGAATGGGCACAGATGAATGAGTTCATAGTAGGAAACACCTGGTTTGAGCAGCCTAACAGAAGAAAATGGACTTGGATGAGTCCAGGAGATAATAACAAAAATCAAATTGACTACATCCTGATCAACAAAAGATTTAGAAATTCTTTATTGTCAGCAAAAACACTGCAACAGTGACCACAATCCTGTAGTGGGAAGGTTTAGGCTGAAATTGAGGAAAAGGAAACAGACCAAAAGCAACATCAAACTAAACCTTGGACTCTTAAAGTCAGATGAAATGATACGTCAAAAATTTAATGTACATGTTCAAAACAAATTCAGTGCTCTGGAAGACGTTGGTGACAGTGAGGAACAATGGACAAAGTTGAGAAGTTCTATAAATGAAGCTTGTGAAGAAATCCCTAAGGTAAATAGAAAAGCAAAAAAGAGCTGGATGACTAATGAAATGGGGCCTGATGGAGGAAAGGAGGAAGGCAAAGAGAAATGAGGAGATATACAGGAAGATAAACAAAGAAATCAGGTATAGGTGCAATGAAGCTAAGGAAGCTTGGCTTAAACACAAAATGCAAAGAGATAGAAGAACGACACAAAATGGATCCTCAGGGTATGTACAGACGAATTGAAGAAATTGTCCACAGGAAAAATACATGCACATCAACTGGTTGCTTAAAATCGAAAGATGGCACGCTTATCATGGAAAAAGACAAAATATTAGACAGATGGGGAGAGTACATTAAAGACATTTTTGAGGATGACAGAAACGAAGAACACATTATAAAAAAGTACTTTGAAGGACCACCCATAATGAAAGATGAAGTTAGAGCGGCACTGAAAAAGATGAAACCAGGAAAAGCCCCAGGACCAGACAACATTACTACAGAGATGATTGAAGCCCTGGAGGAATTTGGCATAGAAAAAATAACAGTCCTCCTAAATGAAATTTATGACACTGGAAAAATCCCCAAAGATATGTCAAAATCAATTTTCATTGCACTTCCAAAGAAGACAGGGGCTATAGAATGCGAACTCCATCGCACAATCAGTTTGATGAGTCATGTAACAAAAATCCTGTTAAGAATAATCATGATGAGGACAAGGAATAGAATCAAACGAGAAATAGCAGAAGAACAGTGTGGATTTGTGGAGGGGAAAGGAACTATTAATGCCATATACATCCTAAGAACTATCATAGAGAGGTCAATTGAGATGAATAAGGATTTGTATTTATGCTTTGTTGACTATACCAAGGCTTTCGATCGGGTACGACATGATGGATTGATCAACCAACTGGAGAGACTCAGTGTCGATGGAAAAGATCTACGAATAATCAGGAATATGTACTGGGAACAAACAGCTGCAATGAGAATAGAAAACAATATAAGCTCTTTTCAAAACACCAAAAGAGAGGTCAGACAGGGTTGTGTTTTGTCACCAGATCTGTTTTCACTATATAGCGAAAACATCATGAGAAACCTAGAAGAAGACCCTGGATTAAAGGTTGGAGGGAAAATGATAAACAACATTCGGTACGCAGATGACACCGTGCTAATTGCAGAAAATGAAAGGGACCTACAAAACCTTGTGAATATACTAGAAACAGAAAGCAAAGGTAAGGGGTTGGAACTAAACAGCAGGGAGACTGAAGTCATGGTGATCAGTAAAAAACATGAAATCCCCTCCTGCAAATAACAGGAAATGGCACAACCTTGACACAGGTTAATAAGTTCAAATACCTGGGAACGGTCATTTCATCAGACGGCAGATGCACATCGGAAATAGCTGGCAGAATCGGCCAAGCCAAAACAGCATTCAAGAAGATGACAAGCATTCTTACCAACAAAGCCTATCAATTAACATCAGAAAGAGAGTCCTTGAATGTTATATAGAACCAATACTGTTGTACGGATGCGAGGCGTGGACAGTCAGCAAGCAAAGCCAGAGCAGGATCGAGGCAGCCGAGATGTGGTTTCTCAGAAGAATGTTGAGAATTCCATGGACAGCAAAGAAAACAAACGAGACAGTCTTGATGGAGGCAGACACAAGTAGATCACTCATAAGGAAGATTAGGAAAAGACAAGCAACATTTATAGGCCATTTTATGAGGAAGGGGGATTTGGAGCACCTGGTCACAACGGGAAAGTTGGAGGGAAAGAGAGCACCAGGTAGACCCAGGGAGAGAATGCTGGACGGACTTGCAGAGTGGCTGGGGATGAGGAGGGTGGGGGAGATGCTGGGGGCAACGAGAGATAGAGATGGTTGGAAGTCCAAGGTCGCCAACGCCATGCGACAGGGCACCTGATGATGATGATGATGATGATGATGATTCTCCAAGGAACTCGAAGGTTACATTGTATTTTTGTATTTACCCATTGCATTTTAAGGTAGGTTGTCTCCAAAGAACTCGAAGGTTCCAATGTATTTTTGTATTTACCCATTGCCTTTTAAGGTAGGCTGTCTCAACGATGATCCTTTCATGAAACATGAAGGTAATTTGCATTTGAATTTTGTATTGAGGCAACTGAAGTGCGGTTTCTAAGAAGAATGTTAAGAGTTCCATGGACAGCAAAGAAAACAAACGACACAGTCTTGAAGGAGGCAGACACAAGATCATTAATAAAGAAGATTAGTAAAAGACAAGCAACATTTGTAGGCCATGCCTTTAAGAAAGGTATTAGAACACCTAGTCACATCAGGAAAGTTGGAGGGAAAGAGAACACCCGGTAGACCCAGGGAGAAAATACTGGTCAGACTTGCAGGGTGGCTGAGGACAGAGAGGGTGGGAGATGTACTTTACTTGCAGCGACAGGGAATAGATTCATGTGGAGGGCCATGATCGCTAACGCCATGCAGCAAGGCACATGATGATGATGATTGCCTGTTATTTTGACATTAATGCGGAAAGTATACTATGCTGACTTAATTTATAAACTGAGCATGGCTGTACACGTTGTTATTTTTCATTTAGGCTAGAGAGTTCCCCTAGTTTCATATTTTGTGTTGTAAAGGCTGAAGTCAGCATGATATGAAAAGGTTTCAAGCGCACAACAATTATGGCTGGTTTTAGCCGATTTGAAGTCTAGCTACAATTTGTTTACTAGGTTGTTCAAGTCTTGCTGAATCCAAACGAGGAGTAAATTGTTATGTGCAGGCCCTTCTTGACGGCTGGCAAGCGGGAGATCCTGGCAGACTACGCTCTTCCCCTAGCTGTGCTCTTTATGAGTTTCTTCGGCTCCTACATCTTCCGTGACATTAAGCGTACGTCTTGGAGCCGTCCTGTTTTTACTTAAGTCTGTATGGTGTTGTGTTGTGTTGTCTTGTGTCGTGTCGTATAGTGTTGTGTGTTGTATTCTGTTGTGTCATGTTGTGTTGTGTTGTTTGTATCGACAAATGATAAGCCAAGAGAAGTGCTTTTTGAAAGTAAAAACCAGCAGCAGAGGCAAAAATAGCTGCAACACACACACACAGACACACACAATCATGCACACACCGAGAGACGGGGATGGAGAGAGAAAGGGAGGATGGGGGGGGGGGGGGGACTAAAAATGGAAATAAAAGCAAGCAAAACCAGCACATCATTATTGTCCTTTTTCAGTGCAGCCTTTTGCCTACAACCCAGATGAAGGGATGTTTGAGGTGGCCCCCTTGTCGACTCTTCCCGTGGGAGCGGTGTTTGCTGCAGCCGGCCTGGGCTTTTCTCTGTCCTTGCTCTTCTTTATGGATCAGAACATCTCCAGTGCCCTCGTCAACACTCCAAACAACAAGTCAGCATAAGTAGTGTTTTCTAGTCTTGTTCTGTTTATTTTGTTCTCTTACTGGTTTTTCCCTCTCAGTGTTCTTATTGTTGTTCAGAATATTTCCAGTCCATTCGTCAACGTCCTAAACAACAAGCCAGCTCGAGTGTTTTTTTTTTGGGTTTTTTTTTAAGGGGGCAGGGGCGGGGGAGGAATGCAGATTGACATATAACACCTTTGTGTTGTACTGTAATACAAGATGGTCAAGCCATTCTAACAGTCACCTTTTTATCCAAAACATTACACGAGAATCTAGATTTTATACTTCTCTGGGTCACTGTGACTTTGAAGAAGCTGCATTTGAAATAGAACTTGATGCGCATCCAAGTCCGTGGTAGACTTGTCCCAACAGTTTAAACGTGCATCTTCCTCAAAAAGTGCTAATTTAGACACTTTTTTGGTCCTTGTGCCTGACCTTGACATCTTGTCATCGAAACTTATGAATTTGAGTTTTCTCAATTGTCTACCCGTGTGATCCTCTGATAAGATCTCGCTGTCGCATTTCTGTAACAGACGTACAGACAGAACGATGGACAGACAGACACAGAAACAAGCAGATACACATCCCTCGAATGTAATACGAAATAATCTCCCGTTCTATAAAGAAAAAAAAAATGACACAAATGGAATGAAAGGGATTCTCTCTAGAGCCTGCTGATTGTAAAATAAGGTTTTGGTCACCCCCGTGGCTTTCAACAGGCAGAGCCTGTCTCTGTCAGACGAATGTTGACCACTTGCTGTGTATGTCCGTTTATAGATGACAGACAGTTCAAATTCTCATGTCTTTGTTTAATGATGGGCTGGATTTCTGTGATTAACAGTGTTGTTCCATTTACAAAAAAATTTCTTCTTTAAGTTTGGTTTTTAGACGAGCTAATGAGGATGCTGCTTTCTCATTGATCGACAGACTCTGACGGGAATCGCGATTATTAGTTTTAGTGGGTTTTTTGTTTGTTTGTTGTTGTTCTCTTTTTCTTATTATTTATTCAAGATGATGGAATCTCAAGTTTTATCTAGAGAGATTCGTCACATCCATATTTATTTTTTTATGTGTTCCACCCAAACTTCTGCAAGCAGTTATCTGATAGACTCCTTGAGCCTACGCAGAACCCTATGTGCTGGGAGAGATAGATAGAGAGAGAGAGACAGACAGACAGACAGAGAGGGTGAGATAGAGAGAGACAGACAGACAGAGGGAGAGAGGGAGAAAGAGAGACAGACAGACTGACAGAGGGAGAGAGTGAGAAAGAGACGGAGGGAGAGAGAGGGAGCAAGAGAGACAGACAGACAGACGTATGGAGAGAGGGAGAGAGAGTGAGAAAGAGAGAGGGGAGAGAAAGACACACACACACACAGCTAGAAGCAGAAGAGAGGGGAGGGTGTGGGGCGGGGGGACAGAAGATAAAGTAATTTTCCTGCTTGGACTGTATAAAGTATGGAATGTTTTCATTTACAAGCCGCCAAGAAAGAACACAATTTAAAAAATAATAGCGAAGAGTGATGTGGGTGTGGAATAGAATACAAGCAAAAATAAAGCGGATGAACGGGTATCGTAAAAATGAAAACATGGAATACACAAACACGCGCACCAGCACAGACGCACACAGAGACACGCGCGGGCGCGGGCGCGCACACACACACACCATATTTATTACACAGACACACAAACACACAGTCACACACACAGACAAACACACACACACACGCATGCATGCACGCACGCGCACACACACAACACACAGACACACACACCACACTAATTGCCAAATAAACAAAACAGGAAGAATTCCGGTCTGTCCCAAGTAATTGCGCTGTATACGAAAAAGAATCAAGAAACTTGCTTTGGACTCATTAGTAATGCGCAAACAGATGACATAGCAAGGGAGATTGCGGATGAATAAAAATATTGCTTTTCTACTGTATAAACAGGAAATCCGGAAATCATAAACATGTTGTACTCACTCTTGGTTATTTCCCATGAGTCGGATGCTTCAGGAAAATCTGAGGTTTTCATTGCTGTTGATTGAGAACGATTGGGCATTCTGGCTGCTTTGGGTGTGGGTTTTGTGTCTCTGATGAGAAACAATTGTTTTGAGTTCTGTTTATCTCATGTTAATTCATGAAAGTGTGTGTGTAAAACTCATTGTGTGTCCCTGTCTCTCTCCTTTCTCTTTCTTTCTCTTTGTATGTGTGTTTTAGACTCACTCTCTGTCTCTCTTTCTGTCTGTCTATCTGTCTGTCTGTCTGTCTCTCTGTGTGTTTAGTTGAACTTTTAAATTACAGTTGCTTTTTTCATAGACTTTTCTTTATATCGTTTTGCAATTTCTAAATCATTTTTGCTTTTTTTTCGGCAATTTTAAACTATTTTTGGAGTTTCATTCATGATGTTCTTGTTTTGATTATTTCCTAGTACATATTTTTGTAACATGTTAGTACGACTACTATGTGAACTTGAGGAGAAATATTTATTGATGATGATGATGATAATGATGATGATGTGTTTGTTATTCAATTGCTCGCTATGCATCCTTTGGCTTATACACTCGTCGGCTGCACTGGACGAAAGGATAAGGAAGACATGTGCTTATTTTGCTGCCCGACAGAAATTGGCTTATATTATGTAACTTCTTTGTTTAGAATGAGATACAACAGCTTTTTTGTATTATTGAGCAGTGTAAGTGATAGCAGGTGAATGCTAAAACTACACAAAGAATCGTGCATTTTAACTGTTGCTGCATTTTGAATTCCTTCCTCCCCATCATTATCTGGATGACAAGGTGATGGTGACATTGACAAAGATTATACTGTATAATGACGATGACAATGATGACATTGACAACGGTCGGGAAAAAAAAAGAAATGGTCAGACACTCTAACTCACAAAAATTACATCAGAAAATATTTGCGACCTTGATGGAAATCAAACACAAAGGAAGCAAACACAGAGGTAAGCTGTCACAACAGTTTAAATAGAATGAAAATATTGTCTGAAGTTCCTGATATAGTGCTGTTCACGTTTTCCTTAAAAGTGCCGATTTTGGGTACGTTTTTGGTCAAGTGCTGATTTTAGGCACTTTATTTTTTTGTTGGTCTGTGTAACCATCATCTTTGTGCAATTTATATATTCCTTACTCCTTAACTGTCCACATCTTTGACTCAAATTTGATGAAAATATCCGTCCAGATGCAGCTGAGCAAATCTTGCTACACATTTTTGTTCCAAACAAACAGAAGACACACAATTTCTGTGGTCGGTATGAAACAATCCCATATTTTTTATGGGATCTTGAAAAAGAAACCACCCATTTCTTTCTTTAACCTCGTGGAAGCAGTCAGCCTGGAGTTTGGAGAATTTTGGAGTTTGTTCGAGTGGAATTGATTGCCGTCAAACAGTTTCATATCCATGTACATTTGCCAGTATTTAGCAAACTTCATGAGCCTCCGCAAAAATTTATGTGCTGGTCTTGAAATGGGGAAAAGTGGGGTAGGTGGCGGCCGGATGCTGTGAAACACTAAATTGACATCAGCAAAATGAAACATTAAGATGGGCAGTGAGCTAGCCAGTTTTTATAGTTTTGAAGATGATGTGACAAGTATGCTAAGAACAATGATGTAGCCAGGACGCTACGTTGTCTTCTGTTGTTTATGTGTGTGTGTGTGTGTGTGTGTGTGTGTGTGTGTGTGTGTGTGTGTGTGTGTGTGTGTGTGTGTGTGTGTGTGTGTGTGTGTGTGTGGTGTGTGTGTGCGCGCGCGCGCGTGTTGTGTGTGTGTGCCAAGTGTTGAGCATTTATTCTTTTTTTCAGTCTGTTGTACATGCTTGACAAAGACCAGTTGGCCGAAAATTTGCGCTTGTCTTGTTACGTTATATTGAATTTACGTTCTACTTCTATTGTTTTTTTGTTTGTTTGTTTATTTTTCTGAATCGATGTAGCCTGTGTTACAGATTAAAGAAAGGGCGGCCTATCACTGGGACCTGTTCGTGGTAGCGGTCATCAACGGGTTCCTGTCCATCTTCACCTTTCCCTGGGTGCACGCCGCCCTTCCCCACTCCCCCTGCACGTGCGCGCGCTGGCCGACACCCAGGAGACCATTGACCAGGGCCACGTGCATCATATGTAGGTCATTCACATTTAGCGCTGGTCAGAAGTAATTTGGAATTTCATGCTTATGTACATGTATGTATACATGCGAATACACAAGCAGGCATGCATGTACATCCTCTCACCATTCCATTCACCCAGACTCACACGCGCGTGCGCGATGTTGCATCTTTACTATTGTTACGCCTTGTACATCTTGCATGGTGTAATAGGCAAAATGGGGGGGGGGGGGGGGGGGGGCAACTTATGCGTCATTTTCTGTGAGCATGAGCCTGTTTATTTTTGTTTGGGAAGGAACGGTTGGGGGAGTAGGCCACCGTCAGTGGTCATTATGATCTGGAATCTGAAAGAAAAAGATTTATTGACTGTTTAGCAACGGATTTGATTTCTTGACTGTTTGACTGTTTATCATCAGATTTTTTAAATCAACTTAAGAATGGTATTCACCGTATGAGTACGATTAAACTGTGTAATGTATGTGAGCCTCATACGCGTGTAAGCCAGTATGTTGTGAAAACAAACGTATATATTGGGTATGTATCGAATACTTATAGGTATGCATACATGTATATTGTATATGTGTGCGTACAAGTGAGTACATGTGAATGTATATGTATGTATAAAAGAATATTATCATGTTTGTAGAAAAAGATACTTTGTTGAACACTTCCTGTCATTTTTTACCTAAAGCTTATGGCCAGTGTACTGAGAAACACATGTCAAGGTTATAGAAAACTTTAAGTCAAAGAAACAAAGAAAAAGATTACATCGTGGAAGCTTACTGCACAAACTGTATAACCAGAAGGGAAGTAACTGTATATATTTATGGTGATGAGATGATCAGGGTTAACTTTTCCTGGGACCAGTATTATGAGGGCCGTGCTCATCTCCTTTACCTCGCTGTTTTACCTTCCCTAACTTTGAAGAAAGTTAGATCGCCATTCACAACGGTGTAGACTTCAGGCCATAATCGCGAAGTTTTGCTTTAGGGAGATTGGCACCCATTCGAACTCATGCAGTCAGACTGGAAGGTGTGTGCTCCACCTCTGGTAATCCGGCCTCACCTGAATATACACTGTCTGATAATTGTGGCCCTTGTCCTAGTGCGTGTAATTTCTTCAGAAATATGAGATTATCGGTATGGCTTTACTTCTTCTTCTTATGCATGCTAGAGCTCCTGCGAGCACTTGTTTTTGAAACACATAAATTCACACAAATCTACCTATTTAGTGGAGGGAGCGGATTTTTGTGTGTATAACCATTCTTTATTTACCTTAAAGACGGTCATACTCTGTGTTTGGGTAGTTAAGGACAGAAATTTTGAAGAAATACATTTAAAAGATGTGGAAGGCAGAAATAAGAAAGTCTTGTGAAGAAAAGAGAGCGTGACAGGGGAGAAAAAGCCCAAATTACCAAAAAGCCCAAATTACCAAAAAGCAAAACTAGATAGCTCCTGTGCTTCCAAAACACGAGGAGAGCGTAATTTCTGCATCACAATACCCCACTGTGGGAAGTAAGGCTTGACCACCATGTACTTTAATCAGTTTATTTATTTGTTTTCTCATGTTTTGTCTTTTCAATTTTTTGCTGTCTGTATCACCGTGTAGTTTAACATCTCTGCTTAGAAATCGTTTTATCATTGTAGGCCTATTTATTGTTTGTTTAGAATATTTTGTATAGTTCCATACTATTTTCTTTGTATGTTTTGTTATACTTTGAACAGCAGTGTTCCATATCAATTTCTACGTTTTATTGTAGTTTGGACAGTAGTGCTTCCTTTTCTTTTCTTTCTGCTTTTCTTTCTATTTTTCTATATGATTTATCATGATTATTCTGTCTCAGTCTCTTTAAGCAGGTAATTAAACATCGCAGCTTAAAAGAAATGTTAATCTAATTTATAATTTATCAGTGTCTTCAGTACTTTGATTGTTGCCCCCCACATCCCGGTGGGTATGCTGGGAACTCTTTCAGTATAAATACTATTCCCTCCTTCTGGAAAATCTGTGCTAGTTATTTCCTCTTTTCTGTCACTCTCTTTGTTTCTGCCTTGTTCCTTTGCTTTCTGTCATTTCCTGCTATCATTTTCTGCCTTGCTGGTCTATTCATCTGTATGTGTTCGATAAAGTCTTACGTACTTTCTCTTGGAATTGATAACGGGGTATACGTATTAAGTGTAGTTTTGGCTGTAGGGAAGTAAGATATATGCGAAGCAATTTTAGGTAATTTATGTCCGTTTTTATACATGTTTTAGTGTCCTTGGTTATATTTAAATTTGTATTCAGTTATGTTTTTTTTTAAATCCTGTGTGTGATAAACTGGATGGAGTGGTCAACGCCAGGGACATCTTCTCAGATTATGTTCGCTAATACATTGATATATGTACTTGATTTTCTTTTCCTTTTTTTCTTGTTAAAGTATTGTGTATGTTATGAAATAATTATAGGCTGATATGGCTCTACACAGTCGGCTGGGCTGTAAACAAAAATAACAGAATGTTGAAGTATTGTGTTTGTTTTGAAACCGTTATAGCCCTGATATGGCTCTGTGCAGTCGGCTGGGGTTTTAGCAGCAATAACAGTAACAGTTGATTGTTGGCGATTTGTTTTCCATATTATACGTAGGCTGTTGTAAAAATCACTTTTGGGGACCATGTTTCAGTGTGGTGCACGTGCGGGAGACTCGCCTGACTGGCATTGTGTCGCACGTTCTGATTGGTCTGTCCATGTTTATGCTGCCTGAACCCCTATCCTATATCCCCGTGCCGTGCTCAATGGACTCTTCCTCTATGTGGCCATCACTGCTCTCTATGGAAACCAGTTTTTTGAACGAGTTTTGTTGCTGATCACTGAACAGGTAGGTCTGATGTGATTGGCTGTGATATAGATCATTTCTATTTTTTCAGGATCATCGCACTCAGGGTGGGTTTACCTTTGTGCTCATCTTTCTTTTTCGTCCCTTTTTCCTACGCCACCTTAATGGCCATAGAAGCTGGCACAGTTTTTACAATGCGATGATAATGATGTCGATGAGAGTGATAGTCTTGATGTTATGGAGTTCCATCTAGGATAGAGACTGCGTGACAGGGCTGTACTCTACGCTTACTATCATAATATTTCCTGGCGTCAACCAGGCCCAAGAGATACAGGCACCTGCGGTGCTGGTCAGAAGATTTGAGCAACATCCTCAACGACGCATCCGTGAAGTGGATGAGACTCAACTGTGTGGTTCCAGTCTTCCGAATGAGCCCATAGCACGCCCAACTCCGGGTAAGAGCCGGTTAGAGCCAAAAAATCCCACAATGATTCTTGAAAGGACTGGTGAGGATTCGGACCCACAACCTTCCAGTCAGTAGTTTGTTGCACTAACCACTATATCACGGCGACTGGTTGATAATTTCTATTTCTTTTTGGTTTTCGTTTCTTGTCTTTTTTATTTTATGTTTTTGATGTATGTATGAATCATTGTCAGTACTTTTCTAATTCAGTTGTTCTATTTCAGTTTTTCACACTTGCTAAAAACGTTTTTTGTTTTGTTTTGTTTTGTTTTTGTAAAGAAGGGGTGCTTTACAGTGACCACAAACTATAAAATCATATGTCAAGAATTTACATCATTCAGTAGTTTGACTTCAGTTTTTCTTTATATCACCCAAATCAGACGTTTTACCTTGCTGGACATAAAACAGGTTTTTGTTTGTTTGTTTGTTTGTTTTTGCTTACACAGATGAAACCAATTCTTTGTGCTGAGATTGGGGGTTGCCATGTTGTAGACCTTATGTTGTCTCCAGATTGGCATATAGTCGAGGAGTTTCGATAACGAAAACAATCATTACAGTAAACATCTCGTTTGCAAGCGAGTCATACGTTCAGCATGATGAAAATCATGGAATCTCTTTTAGTCCCATGTTCAGCACATTGAAAATAATTGAATCTGTGCCAGTCAGAGACCACACAGAGTCCACAATATGGCAAACCCTCTTCTGTAGACGAAAGCTTTCTATTCTTGAAACACGTCGACATTTCTAATTGCGCTATATAAATATTGTAATTATTATTATTATTATCACAGCAAAGGCCAGGTTCCCTTTTTTCGTCCTAATCCTAACATACCATTGCCAGACCGGGAACCTGACCAGGCTCCAAGAACACAAAATTATCACCTGTGAGATGGGTTGTTTCATTAAGAAAAGTTGTCAACATGACCAGACGCAGCATGATCAGAAACACTAAGATCAGAGAAGTGGTGGGAACACCATCATATTCATTGGCATAGAATTGAGTGGTTTGGTCATCTGATCGGAAAGCAACCCGGCTCCACCAGCTGAGTCAACAAGCTTGTAACAACACTATCTGGATTTATAGCAAGAGGCAGACAAAGGAAGACCTGGATAGACAGTGTCAAAGAGATCTTGAAGTCATATAGCATTTCTCCACTAAAGATTTTGAAGCTTGCTGATGACTGTCTCTTTCTCCCTGCAATTCTGAAAATGGTTAAGCAGTAAGATACGAGTGAAAAAAAAAGAAAGAAGAAAAATTTCCTTGTGGGGACACAGGGGACTCTTTCGGTATAAATAGTATCCCCAACATCTTGAAATTCTGTGCCAGAAATTTTCTCTTTTCTGTCACTCTCTTTGTTTCTGCCTTGCCCCTTTAGTTTCTGTCATCTCATTCTATCATTTTTTTCTGCCTTCCTGGTCCATTCACCTGTATGTGTTCTATAAAGCCTACATATATTCTCTCTGGATTGATAAGTGTATGCATGCGTTAAGTGCCTTTTTGGCGCTAAGGAGATGTGACTGCAGAAGCAGTTTTAGGTAATTTAGTCCAGTTTTCACATGTTTTGCTGTCCTTGGTTATATTTACATTTGTGTGCAGGTTTGTTTTTTTAAACCTCCTGATGATAAATTGGAACAGTCAGCACCAGGGGCATATCCTTATCATATGCACAAATGCGTTGATACATATCCTTACTTTTCTTTTCCAGGTGTTTTCTCTAATGAGGTATTGTGTACATTTTGAGATTGTTACAGCCCCGATATTGCTCTGTGCAGTCGGGGGGATTCAAAGAGCTGTATCAATAACAATAATAATAACAATAAGAAACGGTGACTCATTTTATATTTCATCTTTCACTGAGTGGGAGCTCAAAGAAAGATGTGTATGTATAGACCAGTAAAGCTAAAGATTGTCCCATAAGCCTGAGGTTGTTTGGGACACATATTTGCAGAGACCTCACATTTGTAGGGGCGGGCAACATTATGACATTAGTGCCCATCTCCTCTTCCTCACTGCATTACCTTCCCTTTGTCATTTTTAACGTGGTGTAAGCCCTATCTGGTTTCCCTCATAGCTTCATTATATAATGATCAAAAAGCAACAATCAGATGGAATAATCAAAACTGCAAATTTTTTAACATCACTAAAGGGGTAAGGCAAGGTTGCATCCTGTCTCCACATCTCTTCAGCATATACACTGAACATATCATGAGAGAAGCAGACATAGAAGACATGGGAGTAAATATTGGTGGTAGAAACCTGTCAAATTTACGCTACGCAGATGACACAGGATTACTGGCAGACAACATTACAGGCTCTAGGAGGTACAGGGTAGACCGGGTTGGAAAGGCAGCTGGGCTGTACTTAAATTCAAAGAAGACAAAGGTTATGCATGTTGCAGGCAAATATAACACTAGACAGGACCAGATCATGCTAAACCAAGTCCCTCTAGAAAATGTCAAGGACTTTAGATATTTAGGTTCAGTCAAGACACACGATGGAACATGCTCAAAAGACATAAAGATGAGAATTGGAATGGCCAAGAACAGTATGGTTCAATTGAACAATATTTGGAAAGACCACAGCATAACAGCAGACCTTAAGATAAAACTCTTAAAATGTCTTGTCTGGCCAGTGATGTTATACGGCTGCGAGGCATGGACAATGAAGAAAGAGGATGAAAGACGAGTGGAAGCAGCAGAGCTGTGGTTTTACCGAAGACTGCTGAGGGTCAAATGGACGGATAGGCGCTCAAATGAAAGCATACTGAATGAGTTGGGTACTACACGCAAGCTTCTAGTACTCATACAACGGAGGAAACTGAAATATGTTGGACACGCAATCCGTAATGAGAGAACAGACTTGATGTCCACTGTCCTCCAAGGTAAAGTGGAAGGAAAGAGAAACAGAGGACGGCCACCTGCATCACTTGCTAGAAACATCACAAACATCAGTGGCAAGAAACTCCAGGAGATGGTCAGACTTAGCCAAGATCGAGAGTGCTGGAGGCAACTTGTGAGGACATCATGTGCAGCGGCCAACACTGTTCCCGGTGACGCCGACAGGTGAGACAGGTGAGGTAAGCCCTGATATGGATGTAGTAGGCTTAATGTGGTATTAGCCCTGGTATGGCTGTAGAAGGCTTAATGTGGTGTTAGCCCTGGTATGGCTGTAGTAGGCTTAACGTGGTATTAGCCCTGGTATGGCTGTAGTAGGCTTAACGTGATATTAGCCCTGGTATGGCTATAGTAGGCTTAACGTGGTGTTAGCCCTGGTATGGCTATAGTAGGCTTAACGTGATATTAGCCCTGGTATGGCTATAGTAGGCTTAACGTGGTGTTAGCCCTGGTATGGCTGTAGTAGGCTTAACGTGATATTAGCCCTGGTATGGCTATAGTAGGCTTAATGTGGTGTTAGCCCTGGTATGGCTGTAGTAGGCTTAACGTGGTGTTAGCCCTGATATGGTTCTAGTAGTCGGCTTGGTTATAAGCAGTATGAACCTGAACCTGAATCTTTCCTACCTCTGAACAGGGTCAGGTACCCATTCACAGCTGGGTGGAGTAGAGGCCACATGCACAAAGCTTTTCCTGAGTCAGGATCGAAGTCTGCAGTCAGTTTGGAAGCGTTATTCTATCACAGAATCAACTAGGCCTCTTGTATGTATGTTTACACCATTATTCATCACTTAATTCGCTGACTGGTGGATGTACTGATGGCTCACCAGTCTACTCAATGAACACAGTCACTCCCAGGTACCTCCCCAAACACCTATTGTCTCACTGTGTGTGCAGGCGGCCTACCCACCCAACCACTACATCCGCCGGGTGCCTCAGCGCAAGATCCACACGTTCACGTTCATCCAGCTGGCCCAGCTGCTGGTGTTGTGTGTCTTTGGTTTCAGCCCCATCGCCTACATGAAGATGATCTTCCCTGTCCTCCTCATGTTCCTCATGCCAATCAGGTAGGTCACTGTCCTCTTTGTTGGTTGACTACTTAGTTGCTTGGTTTTTATGTTGATTGATTGATTATGCGATTGGCTGGCTGGCTGGCTGGCTGGCTGCTTGGTTGGTTAGCTGGTATATTGAGTTGTTGGTTGCTTGCTTGCTTGGTTTGTCGGTTGGAAGTATCTTCTCATTTTTCTTTCTGTTACATCTTCTGCACCACTCTTGGGTCACTACTCTCGCGCCACTCCTTTTGGCTCTCCAAAACACTTCCGAACCCCCGGAACTGAGGCCTCATAGCTATGAGAGCTGGGTATGACGGGACAGTTTATCACAGTGCTGTGATGGTGAGAGCAGGGATGACAGTGATGATGATGTGGAGTTCCATTTTGAATTGCGACTGTGTGTAACAGGGCTAGACTCTGCGCTTACTTTCAAAATGTATCCCGGCATCAACCAGACCCGAGAGATACAAACACATGTAAGAATGAACAACACCCTAAGTGATGCATCTGTAAAAAAAAGTCGACAGTGAGGTCACTGACTTCCTAACGAGCCCATAGCACTCTCAACTCGGAGTAGGAGTAGGCGGGGGCCTTAACATCCTACAACAGTTTGTTTTTGGATTGACTTGGGTTCAAACGGTTGGATGATTGATTGGTTGGTTGTCTGGCTAACCAGCTGCTTGATTTGCTAACCAGCTGCTTGGTTTGTTGGTTGATGGTTGGTTGGTTGGTTGACTTACTGACCGGTTGGATGGCAGTCTGGCGGGCTGGTTCTTCGGCTGGTTCTGTCTTTCATTTAGATAGATCAGTTCGGTCTCCTGTGTTCAGTTATAGATGGGTAGAAAGGTTGTACATAAGCCAGTCAGCCAGTCTCCCAGTCAGTCAGTCAGCCAGTAGGCCAACCGGTCAGCCCATCCGTGAATCAGTCATATCGTTGTTAGTGACTGTGTTGGTTTTTGGTTCATTTGATAACGTCACGTCATATGCCGTGTGTCATTACATGTATTCTTAGTTTGTAAGTTTGTGGTAAGTCCGTCAGTTTGTTGGCTGCTTTAGTTGGTCATTTAGCTAAATAATGATTCAGTTACTTACTTGCTCTTTCAGTCAACAAGTCAGCCAGTTGTAAGTTACCAAATATGTTAGTTAACCCTTTGACTCCTGCACCCTGTACACCAACTGCAAAACCTTAACCCTTTGACTCCCTCACCCTATCCACCAGCTTCCTGCAGGAAGCTGGTGGATGAAGTTAGGGAGTCAAAGGGTTTAGTTTTTTTCTTTGCTAGCATGGTTGACAATGCATGATGCTGGTAGAGAGGGTGCGGGAGTCAAAGGGTTAAAGTCGGTACATAGCACGAAAGGTTAATCTCGTGGCTTCACCCCATACCTTTCATGAAGACGGTCTTCCGGGTCCTACTTGTGTTTCTCTTGCCTGTCGGGCAAGTCTGCTGTGAAAAAGTCTGTTTACTTTAGAGGTAGAACTCCCGCCTTCTAACCTAACAATGTGCGTGCAGACTCCAATCTGCCCAGCTGTGAACACACACCTGACCCTGTTCTGGGTTAGGCACGGTAAAGCAGAAAGTGAGAGAAAAGAGACCTATCCTCAAGTTGACCCAAAGAAGCGAGTTTTTACTATGGCACTTCGCAGGATATCGTTACCATTTTATTTTAATCGATCAGAGATCGATGTGTGTAAATATCAGGCTCGCATCACACAATATTTGATCTCTGAACTTACAAAGCACAAATTCGAGTTTATCATGAATGAAATACTAAAATGTTCAAAAGCAGAGCAAATTCACTAATAATTGGAAAAAAAAAAGACTTGCACCTTAAAACCTTGACAAACTATGATAAATTAATATGCTTTGCTGTAATATAAGATAGAGTGCACGGTAAGCAGATATCTTTAAAATGTAGCAGAATAAAATTCGTCATTTTACCATATCATAAATCCATACACACGTGCATATATTCTTCACCAAGTCACACAGACTGGTATGTATCTTGATGCTTCATTTTATTTTCATTTCATTTTGGTGTAATTTATGCCATTTCATGTTAAATACACGTTTTGTTGTTGTTGTTGTTGTTTTTTAATCAGCGCAAATATTGTGCAGGAGGTAACTTGAAATCATTTAGATAAAGAGCACTGCATACTTTCTGTAATGTATGCATAACCAATGACTCTCCCTCTCTCACTACATTGCCCCATCACACACACATACAAACACAAAAACGCGCACACATACACACATACACACACACACTCACGCACGCACGCACGCACACACACATAAACACACACTCTCACACACATACGTACGCGCGCTCACACAAAACACATACACGTGCACGCACTTACACACATTTTGAGCAGATAACCAGAGAAACAGAACCGATGACTGACATTGAAAAAAAAAGGGTTGAATTTCTTTCCTCTCATTGCAGACATAAACTGGTGCCCAAAGTGATCGACCAAAAATTCCTCAGAGCTTTGGATGGACACTGAACACCATTCATTCATTCAACCAGTAACCAAGCCAACTAGCCAGCCAGCCAACCAATCAACTAACCGGCCAGCAAACTAACCAGTCAATCGACCTGTCAACCAGTCAACGAACCAACAAGCAGGGCTGCCAACTAAGCTGTCTACTAACCAAGCAATCGAGCAAGCAAACACCCAAGCAGTAAAACGAATAGCTAACCAACCAACCAACCAACCAACCAATTAAACAACCTACCAACCAACCAAGCAGTTAAGCAAGCAAGCAACTAGGTAAGCTAGCAGTTAAGCAAGCAACCAACCAGTTAAGCAAGCAAGCAACCAATCTGCGAATCAACCAACCCACCAACCAGTCAACCAGCCAGCCAGTCAACCAACTAACCAACCAACTTGTTAACTGTTTGAAATGGTTCCTCTGCACACGCATTCAGTGTAATCATGTATGAACTCTCGCAACAAGTAATCGAGCCTGCGGACATGGAAAAATAACACATACATGGACACTCGCGCGCACATACACGTACTCATAAATGCACACTCGCACATGCATATACACGCACACACATACACACACAGATGGACACACCACCACCACCACAACTACCACCACCACCACCGTCACCACCACCACCACCACCATCACCACCACCACCGAACAATAATAGACATATGAAGCAAGCAAACCACCGTGCAGACAAGAAAAACGTAAAATATATGCAAGCGTGACAAACAGACAAACGAGCACAGAAAGGACACAAACAAAAAAACAACAATCTAATCAAAGCCAGCAAGATCGTATTTGTTCACGCTGTCATTTACACGAGTTTCGTTCGCACGCAACAACGACTAACCGTTCGTATCATTTGCACCTACCCGATATTTATAGAGCGATACTGACGGCTTGTAGCTCGTGTTCATAGAGCATCGACTGGACACTGAAATAGCTGGGCTCTGAAAGGATTGTCATGCATGGCATCCACCAGTGACTAACTGTTCCAATGGACTTGATCATATTTCTGCCCGTCAACACCTGTTTGGTGTCATCATTTCAACGCATCACATGGCACATTATGCGTTTTGAGTTAATCGTGTCTGTTGGGGTTTAGTGTCAGTCGATGATTCGAATGGGAGAACGGTGTGTGTGTGTGTGTGTGTGTGTGTGTGTGTGTGTGTGTGTGTGTGTGTGTGTGTGTGTAGACGGGGAATGGAAAGGTCGGGAGTGATTGAGTGAGAGTAGTGTGTGCGTGTGTGTGTGTGTGTTGTGTGTGTGTGAGTGTGTGTATGTGTGTGTGTTTGGTGCATGTGCGTGTGTGTGTGTAAAAGGGGAAGGGAAAGAGTAGTGTGTTTATGAGCGTGTGTGTGTGTGTGTGTGTGTGTGTGTGTGTGTGTGTGTGTGTGTGTGTGTGGAAGAGGGTGGGAGAGACTAAGGATGCAGGAGGAGGGGTGTGGTGTGTGTGTGTGTGTGTGTGTGTGTGTGTGTGTGTGTGTGTAAGAGAGTGGGAGAGATTAAGGATGAAGGTGGAGTTGGGTATTGGAAAGCGGGGTAGAGAAGAGGGATTGTGATGGCAGCGGTGAGGGGGATGGTGGTGGTGGTGATGATCGATAGGTTTTTGTGATGTATATAGAATTTTCGGTATCTGTACGTGCATGCATGCGTGCTTGTGTGTGCGGACATGTGTGCACAGACACGTTCTGTCTGCCTTTGGAGTGTGTGGTGTGTGTGTGTGTGTGTGTGTGTGTGTGTGTGTGTGTGTGTGTACATTTATATACGTAATCGCACATACGTGCATGTGTGTGCGTTCGTGCGAAAGTAAATGTTTACGTCGGCTGCCACTGTATGAAATCAAATGTTTCGAAGAGACACTTTTTCTTCATAACACATTTACCTGTGATTGTTAACCTTATAACATGTTATTATCATAATATGTGTTTTTTGTTGTTGGTATATTTAGATATTAACTGACATGTACATTTGGAGATGAGTTTTCTAGATGTTGATATGCACATTGTGTTATATTTAGTAACAGAAACTGCTTGACAACGATGTAATAAAATGTGATCATTCAGTAGTTTGTATCGTGTTTTCTTTCTGTGCAGTGTTTTCTTTCTAGCTACACTAACTTTGCAGTCTTTTTTCTAAATGTGTGTCCGAGTGTGTGTGTGTGTGTGTGTGTGTGTGTGTGTGTGTGTGTGTGTGTGTGTGTGTGTGTGTGTGTGTGTGTGTGTGCATGTTTTTGTGTGTGTGTGTTTGTGTGTGCGTGCGTGCATCTGTGTGTGTGTGTGCGTGTTTTTGTGTGTGTGCGTGCGTGCGTGTGTGTGTGTGTATGTGTGTGTGTGTGTGTGTGTGTGTGGTGTGTGTGTGTGTGTGTGTGTTTCATTCCTAAGAGATGCAGTCAGGAGTTTGTCCAAGAGGGTTTCATCTCACTGGAAGAACTCCATGTGCACTCCACCCAAACGTGCCAGTAGTTATCTGGAAGTCTGCTTGAACTGTGGAAAACCTTGTGCACTGACAAGGTCTGAAAAAAATATAAGAAAAGAATGGGGGAGAAAAAGGGGACCTTGTGAAACACTAAGCTGACACCACCAGAATGATCGACTAGAGCGTGAAGATGGGCTATGAACAGGTAAGTTGTATTTGTGTTGTGATGGTGGTGTATTTGTGTTGTGATTGTGGTGTATTTGTGTTGTGATGGTGGTGGTGTATTTGTGTTGATGGTGATGGTGTATTTGTGTTGTGATGGTGGTGGTGTATTTGTGTTGATGGTGGTGGTGTATTTGTGTTGTGATGGTGGTGGTCTATTTGTGTTGATGGTGTATTTGTACTGTGATGGTGGTGTATTGTGATGGTAGTGGTGTATTTGTATTGTGATGGTGGTAGTGTTTTGTGATGATGGTGGTGTATTTGTGTTGTGATGGTGGTGGTGTATTTGTGTTGTGATGGTGGTGGTGTATTTGTGTTGTGATGATGGTGGTGTATTTGTGTTGTGATGGTGTATTTGTGTTGTGATGGTGGTGGTGTATTTGTGTTGTGATGATGATGGTGTATTGTGTTGTGATATGGTGGTGTACTTGTGTTGTGATGATGGTGGTGTATTTATGTGGTGACGGTGGTGGTGTATTTGTTGGTGGTGGTGTTTGATAGTGATGATGGTGGAGTGTAGGTGGTTTTGATGGTGGTGTGTTTGATGGAGTCGTAATGGTGATGTTTGGTGGTGTATTATTTTTGTAGTGGTGGTGATGCTGTATTTGTGTGGTGTTGGTGTGGTGGTGGTGGTGGAGTGTATTTGTGTAGTGGTGTGTGTTTGTTATTGTTTATTTTGGTGGTGATGGTAGTGGTGGTGGTGGTATAGTTGTATGGTGGTGATGGTGTATTTGCTGGGTGGTAGTGGTGATTTTTGGTGGTGGTGGTGATTGTTGGGGTGTATTTGTGGGGTCGTAGTGGTGGTGGTCTGTGTGTTGTTGTTGATGGTGGTAGTATTTGTGATTGGTAGGTTGGTTTGGTAGTGGTGGTGGTGGTAGTGGAGCTGGTGTGTGTGTACGTGTATGTTTGTCTTTATGTGTTTGTGTGTGTACAGATGCATGCTGTGTCTCAGAATATTGCATTGCAACTATCCTTGAAATAATTTGAAAAAAAGCTGACACGTTAACAAAGTGGAGTACTGAAAGGGAAAGCACTGCATACTTGTACTTCAATTGTAGGAATTGTGTCCCTTCACGAATATGCGCGTATTGTATTGTATGGACCGAGTGTCTCTTCCTCTCCCTCTTTCTGTTTTCTCTATTTTTAGCCATAAAACTGCTTTGCTGAAACTCTAGTCACACGTGTACACACACACACACACACACACACACACACACACAACACACACACACACACACACACACAGAACACACGAACGAACACACACACGCACGATTGCGCATAGGCGCGCGCGCGCACACAACATACACACACACATACACACACACAAGCCGCACACTCACATATCAAATACGTACACGCACACAAACACACGTGCACATATACGGATATCCTCACAGACACGTCACGCTCACTCACACGCACGTACACACACTCACACACACGCACACACACACACACACACACACACACACACAATATATATATATTTATATATATGTATACATATATATATGTGTGTATATATATATAATATATATATATATTCGTGCATACAAGCACACATCCAAATGCGCGCGCGCGCGCAACACACACACACATACACACACACACGTGTACACATATCCTCACACTCACAGATCACACTCACACACGTCACACACACACACAAACACACATACACTCACATGCACACGTACACACCCATGTAGCTTGACTCTCTCTCTCTCTTTCTTTCTTTCTCTTTCTCTCCCTGTTATATTTTTTTCAATTATTAAGTGCGAGGATTACGGGCAGTTTTCTATTAAAGACTATGGAATTTTCGCTTTGGTGCTCTCTCTTTCTGTCTCTGTCTGTCTGTCTCTGTCTCTCTCTCTGTCTCTGTCTGTCTGTCTGTCTCTCTCTTAATCTTGTCCAACGAAAGACCACAAGGGAAGGGGAAAACCACTGTGGACAAGATTAATTTTTCTAAATAAAACTGTAAGCACTTGTGGGATTTTTCTCACATTTAAACATGCAACTGGCAACATGAATTTGATGCTCTACACTCTAATAGCACGATGGGAAGTAAGTAAATTGCATGTAAGTAAATCACAAAAGTGTAAGAGGTAACCTCACAAGCAGCCAACTTCACCCCCACCCCCACCCCCGCCCCACCCCACTGTCGGGAGAATGATTTAATATAGTCTACTCACGATTTGTTCGATTATTATTAGTTAGAGATGTAGTATTAATACGCATTTTGATATGTTCTTTTTGCCTTCAATATTTAGTGTTAGTTACTATAGTGTCAGTGTCTAAGTTCTCGGGTTGAAAGGAAGGAAGAATTGACTCAGTCAGCAAAAGAACGACACTGAATATCATGTACATTATAGAACCAAATGCAAGAATTAGAAAGAGAAACGAGCGTTGTGTTGGTATCTAGTTTTTTTCCCGTTTGATATAACATAAAATCGGCATGTAACCAGGCTTCGACACCCGAGGCCACCCCCCCTCTCCTCCATCGTTACACTGTGTCACGATTTTAGGTTAGGAAAAAAAAAAGCTACCGTTATTTAAGCAAGTAAAAAAGAAAAGGCGTGTCAAGGGAGACTAATATCGTTGTACTAATACCGTTGATTGCGGCGGTTATTTCCCTTGAATTGTTAACTGACCCCCTCCGCCCTCTGTGTGTGTGTATATCTTTGAATGGGGTGTGTGTCTGCGCGCGCGCGCGCGCGCGTGTGTCTGTCTGTCTATCTGTCTGCGTCTCTGTCTGTCTGTCCCTTTGTGAACAGTTCATACGAAAATAAATGAAGCTCACTGTCGGTGCTCACAACAAAATACTTAACAAAAGGGTGTATGACGGGCGCGGCTGTCAAGTGGATAAATGTTGTCCGTGGTTCAGTCCGCCTAGATACCCCCGCCTGGTGGGTAAAAAGCGGAAAATTGTCCGTTCTCCCATGTCAATATGAAACCATCTGGTGCCCAGACCCCCTTGGCACGTATACGCACGCAGGATATCAAACATGTACGTTAATAATCCTGGAAATCACGTCAGTCGCTGGCTAGTGGAAAAATGATAACACTCAGCATGCACGCCCGCCAAAGATGCAGAGTATGCAGTAACATAATAGATTGTGTCACCTCGCCTAACAGGTTGAGTTCTCAGTACTTGATTATGTCTAATGCGCAGAGTCTAAATAATTTTCGAGAATAGCACTGCACAAAAGTGATTTATAATGATGATGATGATTTTTGTGTTGAAATGGCCGTTTTTCTCTGCCACCGTTCCTTGTCTCTGGTTTTTTTTTTTTCGTTTTTTGTGCAAAATTAATTTGCTACTATGTTCATAGTTAAGCTGATCTGATGCTCTCGATCTCTCCACCATATTACCACAAAGCGGGTTTGTGTGTGTGTGTGTGTGTGTGTGTGTGTGTGTGTGTGGTGTGTGTGTGTGTGTGTGTGTGTGTGTGTGTGTGTGTGTGTGTGTGTGTGTGTGTGTGATTAAAACGCATGTCTGCCTTTGTCACTTACACTTTTGTGAAACGCGTAGGGTTATTGCGAGATCATTATCGTTGTCGTCGTCATCATCAATCATCATCGTCATCATCGTCGTCGTCATCATCATCTATCATCATCATCATCATCATCATCATCATCATCACCCATCATCATCATTATGATAATTCTTATCTATTAGTTTGGTTAGTTTTAACTAGGAGATCGTCAAAGAGTGACGCGGAGAATTCAGTATTTTTGGACAGATCCATGAAGGTGATGTCCATTCCTTTCCCTCGCTGCTTTCCCTCTACTTTCCCCCAGTCCTGACCGACGTCAGATACCAATTCACTGGTGGACGAACTAAAACTACACATATTGTTATTCAGAACAGGCGCCTAACTCAAAGCCGAAGTAACAAATATCATCTTTGTAATAGGCGCCTAACTCAAAGCCGAAGTAACAAATATCATCTTTGTATTAAAAAAAAGTAGTGAGCAGAATGTTTGGGGTATGTGCTGGGTATGAGTTGCAATGGTATGAAGTGATTGTGTTTGTGTGATGCTTTTTTGGTAGGATTGAGGAACTGAGCCGTGGAATAGTCGTTAGGTACATGTGACCTGTTCTAACAGACTAACGCTGGTGCATGCTCTGTTTTAATCCAGTTGATAATTGTTTTTAATAATTTCCATGTGACGATGGAAGGTATGCATTGAATGGACTCGCCGGTGAAGAGATGCGTTTCAATCTAAATAGCGTACACTGTTTTAACGACGGGTGGAAAGGAGACAATGGATTTTGTTGTTGTTTGTTTTGATTCTACACGAAAAATGTGTAGGTCAGTGTTAGTCTGTTAGAACAGTTCACATGTACCTAACGATCATTCCACAGCTCATTTCTCTTTTCTTACTTGTCTATGTCTCTAGATACTCTTTTTATTTATTTATTTATTTATTTATTATGTTTTTTTTAATTTATCTATTTATTTATTTATTTGTTTACTTACTCATTTACTTATTTATTTCCTCGTTTCTTTCCTTGGAAGTAGAAGACGGACTGGCGGGGCTACCTTTAAAGAATATTGTCTTCACCTTGTTGAAAAGGCAGCGGAGGCTTTGTGCATTTACTCGGGGGGGGGGGGGGGGGGGGGGGCGGTCTGAGATGTGAGACAAGTTTACACTGAGTGGCTAATTGTGTTGTGGATTCAGACCTTTAGTCATTCATTTATTTTCTGCTCCTTTCTTCGAAGATAAGATACACAGATACACATGTCATCTACATGTAACCAAGGTGTTCCAATAATAGACTGATACAATACTAGTATAAATGTAGGTTAGGTAAATCATAGACTAGGTAGGACCTCAGGACCTGGCCAGCTCATGGGTTTATGTGTAGCTTTAGGCTTGTACCATCATCACCATCACGTGGCACCTGTGACTTTAGTGCATATGGAATACATTCTGCTTGAGAAATTGAAATTGAAACTGTAGGTCAGGTGGAACCTTAAACCTAGCTAACATGTGGGTAATAATCATCAAGTGTGGCCCTAAGCCATGTTAACGTGTGGGTAATTAATCATCAAGTGTGGCCCAAAGCCATGTTAACGTGTGGGTAATATACCATCAAGTGTAGCCCTAAGCCATGTTAACGTGTGGGTAATAATCATCAAGTGTAGCCTAAGCTATGTTAACGTGTGGGTAATAATCATCAAGTGTAGCCCTAAGCCATGTTAACGTGTGGGTAACTGATCATTAAGTGTATCCCTAAGCCATGTAAACGTGTGGGTAATTTATCATCAAGTGTAGCCTAAGCCATGTTAACGTGTGGGTAATTTACCATCAAGTGTGGCCCTAAGCCATGTTAACGTGTGGGTAATTAATCATCAAGTGTGGCCCAAAGCCATGTTAACTTGTGGGTAATTAATCATCAAGTGTGGCCCTAAGCCATGTTAACGTGTGGGTAATTAATCATCAAGTGTGGCCCTAAGCCATGTTAACTTGTGGGTAATTAATCATCAAGTGTGGCCCTAAGCCATGTTAACGTGTGGGTAATTAATCATCAAGTGTAGCCCTAAGCCATGTTAACGTGTGGGTAATTAATCATCAAGTGTGGCCCAAAGCCATGTTAACGTGTGGGTAATTAATCATCAAGTGTGGCCCTAAGCCATGTTAACTTGTGGGTAATTAATCATCAAGTGTGGCCCTAAGCCATGTTAACGTGTGGGTAATAATCATCAAGTGTAGCCCTAAGCCATGTTAACGTGTGGGTAATAATCATCAAGTGTAGCCCTAAGCCATGTTAACTTGTGGGTAACTGATCATCAAGTGTATCCCTAAGCCATGTAAACGTGTGGGTAATTTGTCATTAAGTGGAAGCTTAAGCCATGTAAACGTGTGGGTAATTAATCACGTGTGGCCCTAAGCCATGTTAACGTGTGGGTAATTAATCATCAAGTGTAGCCATAAGCCATGTTAACGTGTGGGTATTTTACCATCAAGTGTGGCTCTAAGCCATGTTAACGTGTGGGTAATTTATCATCAAGTATGGCCCTAAGCCATGTTAACGTGTGGGTAATTTACCATCAAGTGTAGCCTAAGCCATGTTAACGTGTGGGTAATTTACCATCAAGTGTGGCGCTAAGCCATGTTAACGTTGTGGGTAATTAATCATCAAGTGTGGCCCTAAGCCATGTTAACGTGTGGGTAATTAATCATCAAGTGTGGCCCTAAGCCATGTTAACGTGTGGGTAATTAATCATCAAGTGTGGCCCAAAGCCATGTTAACGTGTGGGTAATTAATCATCAAGTGTAGCCCTAAGCCATGTTAACGTGTGGGTAATTTACCATCAAGTGTAGCCCAAAGCCATGTTAATGTGTGGGTAATTAATCATCAAGTGTGGCCAAAAGCCATGTTAACGTGTGGGTAATTTACCATCAAGTGTGGCCCAAAGCCATGTTAACGTGTGGGTAATTTACCATCAAGTGTAGCCATAAGCCATGTTAACGTGTGGGTAATTTATCATAAAGTGGAAGCTTAAGCCATGTTAACGTGTGGGTAATTTATCATAAAGTGGAAGCTTAAGCCATGTTGACGTGTGGGTAATCTATCATTAACTGGAAGCTTGCGCCATGTTAACATGTGGGTAATCTATCATTAAGTGGAAGCTTAAGCCATGTTAACGTGTGGGTAATTAATCATCAAGTGTGATCCTAAGCCATGTTAACGTGTAATTAATCATCAAGTGTGGCCCTAAACCATGTTAACGTGTGGGTAATTAATCATCAAGTGTAGCACTAAGCCATGTTAACGTGTGGGTAATTTACCATCAAGTGTAGCCCTAAGCCATGTTAACGTGTGGGTAATTAATCACCAAGTGTAGCCATAAGCCATGTTAACGTGTGGGTAATTTATCATCAAGTGTAGCCATAAGCCATGTTAACGTGTGGGTAATTTATCATTAAGTGGAAGCTTAAGCCATGTTAACGTGTGGGTAATTAATCATCAAGTGTGGCCCAAAGTCATGTTAACGTGTGGGTAATTTACCATCAAGTGTAGCCCTAAGCCATGTTAACGTGTGGGTAATTAATCATCAAGTGTGGCCCAAAGCCATGTTAACGTGTGGGTAATTTATCATCAAGTGTAGCCCTAAGCCATGTTAACGTGTGGGTAATTTATCATCAAGTGTAGCCCTAAGCCATGTTAACGTGTGGGTAATAATAATCAAGTGTAGCCCTAAGCCATGTTAATGTGTGGGTAATTTATCATTAAGTGGAAGCTTAAGCCATGTTAACGTGTGGATAATTAATCATCACGTGTGGCCCTAAGCCATGTTAACGTGTGGGTAATAATAATCAAGTGTAGCCCTAAGCCATGTTAACGTGTTGGTAATTTATCATCAAGTGTGGCCCTAAGCCATGTTAACGTGTGGTTAATTAATAATCAAGTGTAGCCCTAAGCCATGTTAACGTGTGGTTAATTAATCATCAAGTGTAGCCCTAAGCCATGTTAACGTGTGGGTAATAATAATCAAGTGTAGCCCTAAGCCATGTTAACGTGTTGGTAATTTATCATCAAGTGTGGCCCTAAGCCATGTTAACGTGTGGGTAAGTAATCATCAAGTGTAGCCCTAAGCCATGTTAACGTGTTGGTAATTTATCATCAAGTGTGGCCAAAAGCCATGTTAACGTGTGGGTAATTTATCATCAAGTGTAGCCCTAAGACATGTTAACGTGTGGGTAATTTATCATCAAGTGTAGCCCTAAGCCATGTTAACGTGTGGGTAATTAATCATCAAGTGTAGCCCTAAGCCATGTTAACGTGTGGTTAATTAATCATCAAGTGTAGCCCTAAGCCATGTTAACGTGTGGGTAATAATAATCAAGTGTAGCCCTAAGCCATGTTAACGTGTTGGTAATTTATCATCAAGTGTGGCCCTAAGCCATGTTAACGTGTGGGTAAGTAATCATCAAGTGTAGCCCTAAGCCATGTTAACGTGTTGGTAATTTATCATCAAGTGTGGCCAAAAGCCATGTTAACGTGTGGGTAATTTATCATCAAGTGTAGCCCTAAGACATGTTAACGTGTGGGTAATTTATCATCAAGTGTAGCCCTAAGCCATGTTAACGTGTGGGTAATTAATCATCAAGTGTAGCCCTAAGCCATGTTAACGTGTGGGTAATTTATCATCAAGTGTAGCCCTAAGCCATGTTAACGTGTGGGTAATTAATCATCAAGTGTGGCCCAAAGCCATGTTAACGTGTGGGTAATTTACCATCAAGTGTAGCCCTAAGCCATGTTAACGTGTGGGTAATTAATCATCAAGTGTGGCCCAAAGCCATGTTAACGTGTGGGTAATTTATCATCAAGTGTAGCCCTAAGCCATGTTAACGTGTGGGTAATTTATCATCAAGTGTAGCCCTAAGCCATGTTAACGTGTGGGTAATTTATCATCAAGTGTGGCCAAAAGCCATGTTAACGTGTGGGTAATTTATCATCAAGTGTAGCCATAAGCCATGTTAACGTGTGGGTAATTAATCATCAAGTGTAGCCCTAAGCCATGTTAACGTGTGGGTAATTTATCATCAAGTGTGGCCAAAAGCCATGTTAACGTGTGGGTAATTAATCATCAAGTGTAGCCCTAAGCCATGTTAACGTGTGGGTAATTTATCATTGCGTGGAACCTTAAGCCATGTTAACATGTGGGTAATATATCATGAAGTGGAACCTTAAGCCATGCTAACGTGTGGGTAATCTATCATTAAGTGAAACCTTAAGCCATGCTAACGTATGGGTAATCTATCATTAAGTGGAACCCTAAGACATGCTAACGTGTGGATAATTTATCATTAAGTGGAACCTTAAGGACCTGCAAAGGTGGATAATTTATCATTAAGTGAAACCCTGAGCCATGCTAACATGTGGGTAATTAATCATTAAGTGGAACCTTAAGGCCCTGCTAACGTGTGGAAAATTTGTCATTGAGTGGAACTTTAAAGGCCCTGCTATCATGTGGGTAATTTATCATTAAGTGGAACCTTAGCCATGCTAAAGTGTGGGTAATAAATCATTAGGTGGAACCTTAAGGCCCTGCTAACGTGTTGGTAATTTATCATTAGGTGGAACCTTAAGCCATGCTAACGTGCAGGTAATCTATCATCGGTGGAAGGAACCTCAATGCTATACCGGCATAGATCTATGGGTTGTCTGTCACGGGTGATCTATTGTGGTGAAGTGACTCTGATAAAAAATGAATAGGTCCTGCCGTCAATACCGATGCCAAAATGGTAATGAAAACGATACAGTTTATCTATTGTGCAAAAACACCAAAGGAGTTGAAAACATTTTGTTTTGTGCTTTGTGAGATTTAAAAGCGCACTGTATATCTTTGAATTAGAAAAAAATATCCAATTTCGGTTAAGTTTGTTTGTGACGTTTTAAATATAAACTTACGCTAGGAAATTTATCAGTTTTCTTGTTCAAAGCATTCAGGGTAAAATGTATTGTTGTATCACACACACGCTTGCGTACACATTACTGTTCTTAACAATTGTACTGTTATTAAATGATTCTCATGTCGAGTGCATGTTTATAGTCTCTATGTGAATATACCATCTTAGTCTCTCTCTCTCTCTCTCTCTCTCTCTCTCTCTCTCTCTCTCTCTCTCTCTCTCTCTCTCTCTCTGTGGTGTGCGTGCGTGCGTGTGTGTGTGTGTGTATGTGTGTGTGTGTGCCTGCTTTTGTGTGCGTGTCTGTGTGTGTGTGCCTGCTTGTGTGTGTGTTTGTGTGCGTGCGTGCGTGCGTGTGTGTGTGTGTGTGTTCGTGTGTGTGTATGTCTGTCTGTCTGTGTGTCTGCTTGTGTTTGTGTGCGTGCTTGCTTGTGTGTGTGTGTGTGTGCCGCGCGCGCGCGCGTGTGTGTACGCGCGTATGTGTCTGTCTGTGCCTGCTTGTGTGTGCTTGCTTGTGTGTGCTTGCTTGTGTTTGTGTGTGTGCGTGCGTGCGTGCTTGTGTGTGTGTGGATGTGTGCGCGCGTATGTGTGTGTGCGTGCGTGTATGGATGTGTGCATGTGCATGTGAGCGTGTGCATTTGAGCATGTGTTTGCAAGTGTGTGTGTGTGTGTGTGTGTGTGTGTGTGTGTGTGTGTGTGTGTGTGTGTGTATGTGTGTGTGTGTGTGTGTGTGTGTTCCTCGATCATGCATGAAGATAATAAATCTGCAATAGCTTTATACTGTAGGTCAAGTAAGTTGCAAAAAAAAAAAAAAAAAAAAGAAAAGAAGAAAGAAGAAAAAAAAATAAAACAACCGTTGATTTGAGGAAGATGGGACAAGAAGAAGGGGGTAGGGGGTGGGTACAGATCATTATGCTAGGTTCACAGAAGTGGAATTAAATTTGTGATTGTCACGGCGTGGTCTTTCATCGTCGCAGGCAACGGTTGCAATGCACTCAGCAGCTGTGGCCCGAGAGCCTGTGCCTGTCTTTTATGTTCACAGTGTAGTCCCCCTAACCCCCTGACATATTTTGTAAGCTTTTATTTCATCTCGCGAGTACAGTTAAAGAACAAACAGAACAAAAGAAACAAGTCTGAAATCACCACGCCATACTAACACTTCCCTTAGTTTACAAAGAAACCCACCTATAACATGGGTATATTAATTTACAAAGAAACCCACCTATAACATGGGTATAACATGGGTATAAGTGCCAAGAGAAAAGCGGTCCATCTGCTTCCACCTTCAATTGATTGTAGGCAAAATGGTGGTCAAGTCTTACTAAGAATCTTATCGATTGCACCAGATAAGTTAGATTACTACTACTTTCTTTTATGATATTTATGTTTGTGTTATCTGTTTTGTTGTTGAGTCCTAGATTTTTAACACACGTTGTAAGGTCAGTAAAAAGTTCTACATTTCAGTTTTCTTTGTGGGACAAATGTTCGACCTATACTTGGCTTACATCTGAAAAAAAAGGGCGACATAAGAGAGAGAGAGAGAGAGAGAGGAGAGAGAGAGAGAGAGAGAGTGGAGTGTGTGTGTGTGTGTGTGTGTGTGTGTGTGTGTGTGTGTGTGTGTGATGAAAACTTTGTCATTACCACAATCATAAATCGTTAACATGAACAAGGTAATGACTAAATCGTAAACGGACAGATACTGAATAATGTCAAATCTGGTCAGTAGGAAGGGAGGGACGGGGGTGGAGGTAGGGAGAGACTGTATATATAATATATATATATATATATATATATATATATATATATATATATATTGTGTGTGTGTGTGTGTGTGTGGGGTGGGGTGTACATACATACTTATATATGTGTATATATATATATGTACACACGCACGCATGCACCATACACAGAAATGCGAGCGTAGACATACAGGCAGACATATGTAAGACAGACGCCATAGATTAGTCTGATTCATTCCCCCCTTTTGAATAATGAAAGATCGTGGCGAAAAGGGGAAGAAGGAATGAGAAGCAAAAACCTCAAGATAACAGAAACAGTAAAACAGTGTTTATAGTCGAAGCTGTGCCTAGCATGTTTGGTGACCATTCATTTTTGATTCAAGGTTTTTGCGTTATCTGATCTCTGTGTTTCAGTTCGTCTTGTGCTATTTGATTTCTGTTTTGTATTAATCATTCTAAAGTGTACTTCTTTTTAAATCGTTGTTGCATGCTTCTGTTTTATGTTTTATGCTTAATCTTTGTTCGAGCGTCTCTATTTCCCTTTACCCCGTTCCTTTTCCACTTCGTAATTGATCTTTCATGCGAAGTCTTTTTAACTTTTCTTTTTTTTCATTTATTTTTTATTATCATTATTTTTTGTATCTACTATCGGTTTATTTTCCTTTCCTTAATTTCCCTTTAAAAGGGAAGTGATTTCGTATTAGCCGGGAGATATGTGTGTGTGTGTGTGTTCGGGGTGTGTGTTTGCGTGTGTGTGCGTGGGTGTGTGCGTGTCTCTGTGTGTGTGTGTGTGTGTGTGTGCGTGCGTGCGTGCGTGCGTGATGTGTGTGTGTGTGTGTGTGTGTGTGTGTGTGTGTGTGTGTTGTGTATCATATGTGTGTGCTTGTGTGTATGTATGTTTACGTATGTGTGTATGTATGTGCATGTGTGCACATGTATATGTATATGTGTGGATGGATGTATATGTTTGTGAATATGTGTGTGTGCGTGCGCGCGCGCACGCGCGCGTGTGTGTATGTGTAATGCATGCGTATATGCTGTGTGGGTACATTGTATACCCTTCCTCCCTCCATTCCCCCCTCTCTATTTCTTTTTCCTCACCCTCCTGTATCTGTGTCCACACCTCCACTTCATTCAACCTCCCACACTGTGAATTTAATTAACCAGTGTGACTACGATGATGACAACAAGACGCTGATGTCGGTGTGTGATGTGCGTGGAACAGAACAGGGACAAGCCCAGCTAAATCCATCTGCCGTGCTGTGCTCTAACTAGTCACAAAAGTCATATAATGTCAACAGCCTCATACCTGTCCCAGCTAAATCCATCTGCCGTGCAGTGCTCTAACTAGTCACAAAAGTCGTATAATGTCAACAGCCTCACACCCTGTCTCTCCAGTCTCTGTGTCCGTCTGTGTGTCGCTTTTCCCAGGGCTGATTGTGGTTTAGTTAAAAAGAGAATGTTCCCTGTACGAGATTGTTGAACACTTTCTTTTGCACTGTACTAATCATACACAGCAACGAGATACCATTATCCATGATCTTCCTCAAGACCAGCCCTCTGTCCATGTTACTATTTGGTAGCACGGCCCTACCAGCCCTTTGTCCATGTTACTATTTGGTAGTACGGCCCTACCAGCCCTTTGTCCATGTTACTATTTGGTAGCACGGCCCTACCAGCCCTTTGTCCATGTTACTATTTGGTAGTACGGCCCTACCAGCCTTTGTCCATGTTACTATTTGGTAGTACGGCCCTACCAGCCCTTTGTCCATGTTACTATTTGGTAGTACGCCCTACCAGCCCTTTGTCCCGGTTACTTTTGGTAACACGTCCCTACCAGCCTTGTCCATGTTACTTTTTGGTAGTACGGCCCTACCAGCCCTTGTCCATGTTACTTTTTGGTAACACGCCCTACCAGCCCTCTGTCCATGTTACTTTTGGTAGTACGGCCCTACCAGCCCTTTGTCTCATGTTACTTTTTGGTAACACGGCCCTACCAGCCCTCTGTCCATGTTACTATTTTGGTAACGGCCCTACCAGCCCTTTGTTCATGTTACTTTTTGGTAACACGGCCCTACCAGCCCTTTGTCCATATTTTACTTTTTGGTAGCACGGCCCTACCAGCCCTTTGTCCTATTTTACTTTTTGGTAGCACGGCCCTACCAGCCCTTTGTCCATATTTTACTTTTTGGTAGCACGGCCCTACCAGCCCTTTGTCCATGTTACTTTTTAGTAGCACGGCTCTACCAGCCCTTTGTCCATTGTTACTTTTTAGTAGCACGGCTCGACCAGCCCTTTGTCCATGTTACTTTTTAGTAGCACGGCCCTACCAGCCCTTTGTCCATGTTACTTTTTAGTAGCACGGCCCTACCAGCCCTTTGTCCATGTTACTTTTTAGTAGCACGGCCCTACCAGCCCTTTGTCCATGTTACTTTTTAGTAGCACGGCCCTACCAGCCCTTTGTCCATGTTACTTTTTAGTAGCACGGCCCTACTAGCCCTTTGTCCATGTTACTTTTTAGTAGCACGGCTCTACCAGCCCTTTGTCCATGTTACTTTTTAGTAGCACGGCCCTACCAGCCCTTTGTCCATGTTACTTTTTAGTAGCACGGCTCTACCAGCCCTTTGTCCATGTTACTTTTTGGTAGCACGGCCCTACCAGCCCTTTGTCCATGTTACTTTTTAGTAGCACGGCTCTACCAGCCCTTTGTCCATGTTACTTTTTAGTAGCACGGCTCTACCAGCCCTTTGTCCATGTTACTTTTTAGTAGCACGGCTCTACCAGCCCTTTGTCCATGTTACTTTTTGGTAGCACGGCTCTACCAGCCCTTTGTCCATGTTACTTTTTAGTAGCACGGCCTACCAGCCCTTTAGTCCATGTTACTTTTTGGTAGCACGGCTCTACCAGCCCTTTGTCCATGTTACTTTTTAGTAGCACGGCTCTACCAGCCCTTTATCCATGTTACTTTTTGGTAGCACGGCTCTACCAGCCCTTTGTCCATGTTACTTTTTAGTAGCACGGCCTACCAGCCCTTTGTCCATGTTACTTTTTGGTAGCACGGCTCTACCAGCCCTTTGTCCATGTTACTTTTTGGTAGTAGCACGGCTCTACCAGCCCTTTGTCCATGTTACTTTTTGGTAGCACGGCTCTACCAGCCCTTTGTCCATGTTACTTTTTAGTAGCACGGCTCTACCAGCCCTTTGTCCATGTTACTTTTTAGTAGCACGGCTCTACCAGCCCTTTGTCCATGTTACTTTTTAGTAGCACGGCTCTACCAGCCCTTTGTCCATGTTACTTTTTGGTAGCACGGCTCTACCAGCCCTTTGTCCATGTTACTTTTTAGTAGCACGGCCCTACCAGCCCTTTATCCATGTTACTTTTTGGTAGCACGGCTCTACCAGCCCTTTGTCCATGTTACTTTTTAGTAGCACGGCTCTACCAGCCCTTTATCCATGTTACTTTTTGGTAGCACGGCTCTACCAGCCCTTTGTCCATGTTACTTTTTAGTAGCACGGCCCTACCAGCCCTTTGTCCATATTACTTTTTGGTAACACGGCCCTACCAGCCCTTTGTCCATGTTACTTTTTGGTAGCACGGCTCTACCAGCCCTTTGTCCATGTTACTTTTTGGTAGCACGGCTCTACCAGCCCTTTGTCCATGTTACTTTTTGGTAGCACGGCTCTACCAGCCCTTTGTCCATGTTACTTTTTGGTAGCACGGCTCTATCAGCCCTTTGTTCATGTTACTTTTTGGTAGCATGGCTCTATCAGCCCTTTGTTCATGCTACTTTTTGGTAGCACGGCTCTACCAGCCCTTTGTCCATGTTACGTTTTAGTAGCACGGCCCTACTAGCCCTTTGTCCATGTTACTTTTTGGTAGCACGGCTCTACCAGCCCTTTGTCCATGTTACTTTTTGGTAACACAGCTCTAACGACAGAAGCTAGCGAAAATAATGTCTGATGCAATCATGACAACAAAAAGATTTGATTTTTAACTGAACGTATCATCAGCGTATGAACCGTGTATTCTTTCATTTGTTGGCCTGGTTCGTGGTGTAATTTTAGAAAATATACTTCATTCACATTGAAATTATGATCATGTTTATCCATTCTAAACTATTCACTAAATTTCGAACAGCTTAAATGGCAGTTGATGACATCAATAACGTGACTTTAAATAAGGGAGGATCTGTATAATATTTTGAGCGTATGTATTTCTCGCGGATAGAATAGAATGAAAGAGAGAGAGAAGAGGAGAGGAAGAGAGAGAGAGAGAGAGAGAGAGAGAGAGAAAGAGAGAGAGAGAGAAGAGAGAGAGAGAGAGTGCGTGTGTGTGTGTATGTGTATAAATGCGAATGTATTCTGTTTGTTGCGTTTCCGCGCTCGCGTTTGTATGTGTGCATATGCGCACACGTAAGCGTGTGTGCTGTTTCAAGCGTACATGTGCAGGCCACATGCACGCACGACACTTTGCACATATATTTCTCTGTTTCCCAGCCCTCTCCCCTGTGTGTGTGTGTGTGTGTGTGTGTGTGTGTGTGTGTGTGTGTGTGTGTGTGTGTGTGTGTGTGTGCGTGCGTGTGTGTGTGTGTGTATATATATATATATACATATATATATATATATTGTGTGTGTGGTGTGTGTGTGTGTGTGTGTGTGTGTGTGTGTGTGTGTGTGTGTGTGTGTGTGTGTGTGTGTGTGTGTGTGTGATTTTCCGATGATGAAGTTTTTGGGTTTTTTTTTCTTTTCGCGTTCGTGTTTTTTGCTATTCGAAATTAAATTGTGTCAGTGGCGTTGATTCCACCGAGCTCATCTAGCTCAACAACCCCATGTTCGTTCAATCAAAGTTTCAGGACCAGGAAGCCCATGGCAGCCAGGGGTGTCAAACCTCTATTCTGGCCACCCAATGGAGGAGACTCTGTGCTGCTGTTGGGTGATTTCAGTTGTTCTCATCCAGCTTACTGAGGACACCACCTGCTAAGCCTCCTACTGTCATCATCATCATCATCATGTGCCCTGCCTCATGGTATTGGTTATCATGGCCCTCCACACCAATCTATCCCCTGTCGCTGCAAGTACATCTCCCACCCTCTGTCTTCACCCACCCTGCAAGTCCGACCAGTACTTTCTCCCTGGGTCTACCCGCGTTCTCTTTCCCTCCAACTTTCCTGTTGTGACCAGGTGTTCTAATTCCCCTTTCCTCATAATATGTCCTATAAATGTTCCTTGTCTTTTCCTAATCTTCTTTATTAACGATCTTCTTGTGTCTGCCTCCTTCAAGACTGTCTCGTTTGTTTTCTTTGCTGCCCATGGAACTCTCAACATTCTTCTTAGCAACCACATTTCAGTTGCCTCAATTTCGTTCTGGCTTTGCGTGTTGACTGTCCACGCCTCACAACCGTACAACAGTATCGGTTCTATACAACATTCAAAAACTCTCTTCCTGATGTTTACTGATAGGCATTTGTTGGTAAGAACGCTTTTCATCTCCTACTATAGCGACAGTAACTGCTCATTGATGGAACCAGACAGAGTGAGAGACACCCCCGGAAAGGTGACCACCACCTGGGCCTTCCCGTGACTGTCCTCACGAACCACTGACACCAAAATACCGGCTTAAACTTACCTTAGTTATGGACGCGTCAGACGAGACGGAACCTGAGATCATCACGAGATCAGGGCTTAAAGGGCCACAGAATCTGGGACAATATTCACATGCTATAATGACTGATGATTTCATTACAGTTGGGATGGTGATCATGATGGTATTGAGTTCTGTCTTGGATTAAGACTGCTTCGCAGGGCTTCATTCCATGCTTATTTTCATAATAAGCCAGAGGGAAAAGAGCACCAGGTAGACCCAAGAAGAAAATGTTAATGTTGCTTAGTGGGTGAGGACAGAAAGGGTAGGAAAGATACTTTCAGCAACAAAAAATGTATTCGTATACACACAGCCATGATCGCCAACGCTATGCGACAATACGATAATGATCCTGACGCAACCATAACGTAGATGAGACTCGACAGTGCGGTGCCACGTCTTCCCAATGAGATCATGGCACAGTCAGCTCTGAGTACGAGGTGGTCGAGCAAATTTACCTCACAAATCTTTTGGACTCATCGATGGGGACTCGAACCCCAGACCTCCCGGTCAGTGGTCCTTTGTGTAAACCACTCGGACACGGTGACTGGTTGATACTGAAGTTACTGTGTAATGTTAACGCTACCCAGCCTGTCGTCCTTTTAGCGACAATGATTAGATTGAAAAGAGGAAAACATTTGCATAATGTCACGTGGCGTCGCCGCGTGTGCGTATGAAGTGGGAAATCTGACATTGAGCTCAAAAACAGCGCGGAAGGCTGCAAAATAAAAACTGAATCCGAAAAGGAAACGATTTTAGAACAAGTGCTGTGGAAGAAAGACCCCATTTACACCGCGCTAAAGGGGCAAAGGGGCATGGGGGAGGAGGGGGAAGGAAAACACGTACGCCCACACACACACAAGTACTCATTTGCTAGAAAACATTGCCAAGTAATTAACATCGTCTCGTTTATCCAGCACTATAATCTATCTCTATCTACCTACCTATCTATCTATACTATCTTATCTAATCTATCTATCTATCTATCTATCTATCTATCTATCTATCTATGTGTCTGTCTGAATGTCTGCCCTATCTATCTATCTATTATCTATCTATCTATCTATCTATCTATCTATCTATCTATCTACTATCTATCTACCAATCTGCTATCTATCTATCTATCTATTACATCATATCTATCTATCTATCTATCTACTATCTATCTATCTATCTATATCTATCTATCTGTCTATCTATCCATCAACAATCTGTCTGTCTTTCTGTCTGTCTGTTGTCTGTCTGTCCGTCTGTCTGTCTATCTATTTATCTGTCTGTCCATCGATCTACATATCTGTCCGTCGAAGTCTGTCCGTATGTCTGTTTATTTATATATTATTTATTTTCTATGGTCTTCACAGTCTACATACTGCCCATACCATTATACTTAGACAACATTCCTCAGAGTAACAGATGATGTTCTACTTCCTTCAGGTAGTGGTAATGTGTCTCACACAAGAAAAAGACATAAAAATGTAGACAGAGTATGCTCTGAACTTTGTAACAGAGGAAAGAAGATCCAAGTGTGCTAACAGTAACTGATTTATCAAACAAAGAGAACTTCCCAACACTCCGAAAAGAAATTGTAGCAGCATTGAAGTCGCTGAAATGTAGTAAGGTTGCAGACACTAACAACATTTCTGCAAAATTGTTGAAACATAACGGAAGGCAGTATCTGATATCCTAATTGCCATCTGCAACAATATCTGGTACACAGGCGAGTGGCCCACGCCATGCACCCAATCACTAATCGTCACCCTTCCCAAGAAAGGAAATCTCCCAACACTGCCAGAACTACCACACGACCGGTTTCATCAGCCATGTCAGCAAAGTAATGATCAAAGGCATTCTGAACAGATTACAGCCGTAAGTAGATAATATCTTTGGTGAAGAAAAGGATGGATTCTGCATAGGGAGAAGTACCAGCGAACAGATCTTTATGTATTCTTTACGGAAAACACCTCTAACACCAGAGGGGAGTTGTACCACGTCTTCATAAACTTCAAAAAGGCGTTTGACTCTGCCTGACAGGAGGCACTATAGACCACGATGATGAAATTTAACATTGGGTAAAACTAATCAACACCATACATTACTCCAAAGCAACGGATGTGGTACTTACACAGGATGCTATTGAAGATGGGTTTCATACTTCAATTGGAGTTCATCAGAGCTGCCTTCTGTTTCTCACGTTTTTCAACATATTTCTGGAAGCATCATGACTGAGGCTCCTGAAGATCATGTCGGCACAGTCAGTACTGGGGGAACAACCATCAGGAAGCTTCGCTTCACAGATGACATTGATGGCCTGACAGGCAGTGAACAAGAAGTTAAAAGACCTGATGAAACATCGAAAAGATATGGCACGGAAATCAGCATCGATAAGACCAAGTAATGTCCAGCCACGACGCCACCATAATTACTCATATCCACAGACTGTTGCTAAGAACTGTTCAACAATTCACTTATCTGGTATCATCACTAGCAATAAGGGATCCAAACCAGAAATCTTGTCAAGGGCAGCAGAGACATCAGCAGTATGCTGAAACCTATCCGGAAGGACATCTCCATGGAATACATACTGATCTCTTACATACATGCATTGGTGTATTCCATCTTTCTTTATGCATGCGAGACAGCAGATTTGCAAAAACGAATCCAAGCCATGAAAATGAGGTGTTAACACAAGATATGAAACATCAGACACCAGTGAACAAGTGCGCCAAACCATCAAGCAGCGCACTGGACGATATGAAGATCTGCTGACGTCAGTTAAGAAAAGAAAACTACGTTGGTGTGGCAATGTAACAAGATCCAGTGGCCTGGCTAAATCAGTCCTCCGGGGAACTACTGAGGGAGGGAGACGGAGGGCTTCCAATCCAAACCCGGGTAGAGTTCAAGCTCTCATCTCTTTGTTACAACTTTTTCTCCGAAACCACCCAGCCGATATTTCTGATCTCATCGTTTATATTCTTTCTAGACAGCATCCGGTGATCACCAGATAAACCTGTACGTTCCTCGTGTAAAGACCGAGACTTTTGACCACTGTTCATTCTGTTTCTGTGCATATCAGTTGTAGAACACGCTGCCCTCAAATATTCGTCATATGCAGTCTTTGTCTTCTTTTAAGACAGCTCTACATGTAAAGTGTTTTCTTCAAAGAATACCGTTACTGTTATTGTTAATCCTACTGTCCTCAAAGAATACTATTACTAGTATTATTAATCCCATTATCCGTTATTGTGCTTGTATGACTGTATGTTTCATCCATTTGTATGTTAGTTTGCGCCAGTGTATGTACGTACACCAACGCTAGTCACCGTCTGAGTCCATGTCTATTTACGTGCCTGTGTACGTACATGCGTATCTATATGCCTGTCTCTGTGTGTCTGTGTGTTGGTGTATGCATGCTCGTTCATATAACGAGAGTTTTCTCAAGTCATGCCCGAACGTTACTTTTTCTCTTCCTGCTCTTTGTCATATCATGTTTATATCATTGATTTACATCTTTATGTACACATTTTCTGTAAGGTGCAAAGTGCTTAGAAGCTTGCATCCCGAGATGTTGTGCTGTGTAAATACCCTTCATTATCACTATTATTATTACTATTTAACTTTTACCTGAATGTAATTCAAAACATGTGCGCTACGCCCAAACATGGTGACAGCTTGTCGAAAACGGTCAAAAACTCCAAACGAATTTGCATAATAATTCATATCCTCTCATATCTCTGTTCGACATTTCAAGGAGAGAGACAGAGAGAGCACTGCTACACTTTAGCTGCCACCCATTTTATTGTTTAAAATATGTTGAGTTGAATTTTGACCGACATTTTATTAAACACCGACGAGTATGTTGAATCTTTACCCAAATTTGGGTAGAAAGTGTTTTATTTAATCAAAATGATTTTTCTTCGTTTCTCCGATCGTTTGATATCATTTTCTTATTTAGATTATAATCTAAATTTTGTTGGAATCTTTAACCTAAATTGATTTTTGACTCAAATTTGCGGAAGATTTGTAGGCAAGAAATTTCTGTTGAAACATTTTGCTTTTCCTGTTGCAATGAGCCAATTAACTACGTATATAATTATGTTTAAATTCACACATAGGGCGGAACTATGTTCGTTGTTGTTGTTGTTGTTGTTGTTGTTTTAATTTCATGCAGAAAATGCTTGAAATCCTTGCTGACACATTTTGCCTACAGACATACAGACAGACAGAAAACACAATTTGCTTAGCAATAAATCTCTAGTTAATGGAACCCCCTTCCTTCCCGCTATCCCTCAGATCTACCCACGCCAGAAATAGAGAAATCCACACACGGTGTCGATCTAAATCAGTGTATGCTTTTATTCCTAATTCATCTTTATACATCTACGATTCGTATTTTTTCGGAAAGCAACATTAAAAAGGAGAAAATTGGTTCGTTACGTGTAATTAAACATTTTTTATGTTTGTTTGTTTGTTTGTTTGTTTTTTATACGCTTGCTCAGACTGATTTTCTGTTGCAGCAGATAACTGGCATCTGTTCCAACTAGCCACCCGAAAGTAATTTTAACGACAGTGCCACCCAGAAACCTCTTTGTTGGAAGGCTGTGTGTGTCCGTACTTCACCAAGGCTGATGTAAACAGGCACAATACACATTTGCATACACGTAATGTTTATCTTGTGAGAACACGCGACAACAACGTTGGGGGCGAGGAAACATCTGAGAGTGAGAGAAAAACAAACGAAAAACAAAACAACACACTCACGCACGCGCAGACGCACAAATAGATAGATAGATAGATAGATAGAGAGAGAGAGAGAGAGAGAGAGAGAGAGAGAGAGAGAGAGAGAGTGAAAGAGGGAGAAAGAGAGCAAAAAAAAAAACAAAAAAAAATGCAATAAAAGAACTAATAATCAAAACTTTGATCTTTTTGTTTGGATTTCTTTATCTATTTAAATTGGAAAAAAATGTCTGTGCGAAAACGGGATAAATATTTTACACACACGTACACATAAACACGTACTCATGCGAACACACTCACACATATATACAAACACACACATACACACCACACACACACACACACACACACACACACACACACACACACACACACACACACACACACACACACACCACGCACGCACGCACGCAAACACAGAAAACAAATCTTTCCAACTGTTTTCGACTTTTTCATGTTGTTATAAATTCCTGTGTCTGTCTGCCTGTCTATCTGTCTGTCTGTCTGTCTCTCTCTCTCATTCTCTCCGTCTCCCTCTCGTGTGTATGTGAAATGAAATTACTTTTACATGAAATATTTGTGTTTAGTAAGTAATATGTGAACTTGTGTGTTTCTAGCTTTTTTAACACATACACGTTCTTTTGTTCAAAACTCCTGAAGCCAGTAGCTATATGTGTAATCCTTATTTGTATTCATTACTTTTACGTTTGTTTTAGTTTTAGTTTTATCTAATACATTTTAGCAACGGGAGACACGGGAAACTGACCAATGAACTGTTATCTCTGCCGTTAGATATGTCAGTCTGTCAGTCAGTCAATCTTTCTTTCTCTATTTTCTCATCATCAGAGAGACAGAATGGGTGGAGGGGGGGGGGGGGGTGAGAGAGAGAGAGAAAGAGAGAGAGAGAAAGAGAGAGAGAGAGTCACAATCAGAATGAGAAATTTATTCAGTAATGCCAAAGCTCCATTTGAAGGGGCGTGAACACACTATAAGCATTGGACAAACACAAAATATAATACATGGTCGTTCTTGGATAATGCTTGCTTCAAATAGTTTGAAATAATTACAATATAGGACCCGCATCACACAACTTCAATAATGCAATAAGAACATATAAATAGGTCTAACAGACAAACGTCACAAAAATTGAACTTTATCATTAGGCAAACTCTCTTCTGTTAAAAGCTTTATAGACGTTTGTGCCAGGTTTCTAATCGTACGCTCTGTACGCTGTAGTTGTTGTGTTGTTGTTGTTGTTTTTAAACCATGAGCATTAGTAAGCTGAAATCATAAATCATTTGGTTTATAGTAGCACTTTGACCGAATTAACGGCGTCTCAGATCCTCAAGGGCTGGACAGCATAGAATAAAGTGATATTTTTAATTCTCAAACTTTTTGTTTTTAATTCTTTTTTGACAAAACTTAAATAAATACAATGTTTGCTAAACATCATTACAATATCATTGAAAAAATGAACAAGATGTGTATACAATGGACTGAGCAAAAATCATATACATACGCCATATCTATTAGTCTGTTATGTTTTCTTAAACAATATAAGGTCGTTTAATTTATACAGTTTTAGATTTTAGTTGTTGTTGTTGGTGTTTGCTTGTTTGTTTGTTTGTTTGTTTGTATTTTCTTTGTATTCTCTCTCAGCAAAAGGTCAACGATAAACGCATTAGTAAAGCAAGATTTTCCGCATGAGACCCAAAGTTCAAAACACATGCAAAACGCCTACATCTTCAATAAAGATTCTATGTGCATGAATTTACAGTCATTTACAATTATATGTAAGACAAACATTCAAATATAAACAGGCAGATCATTCAGAAACCACGCATACATATCGTAAAGAAGCTAAATGTCACATCAAACTTCATCTGAAAGTCACATCAAACTTTATCTGAAACCAGGGACAGATATGGCAACCATTTGTCTTTAAAAGCATGTGAATTCCAGGTCAGTTTTGCATTACATTCTTCTATTTGATATTTTTTGGTAAGATATCTAGTAAAAGAAATGGTACATTTTTTTCAAGTTTACTTTTGTAAATATACATTTTTATTTTCAGTAACATTTTTACATAATGGGCATTTCACTGCCTCTTTAAAAAGGCGAGAGAGAGGGAGGGAGACAGAGACAGAGACAGAGACAGATATACAGACAGACAGACAGACAGAGACAGAGAGAGACACAGAGAAAGGGAGGGAGGGAGGGGACAGTATATCAGCGCTGCGTCTGACGTGGGTGCCCAGAAAAACATCAGTGGCAATTACGCCTGGAGTCAGCTGTATCAATGTTACAGAGGGTATTGACCATTGATCGTCCCTCCATCTGTCGCCCCATGTTTATTTTGAATGTAAGGGGGAGGGGGGATAACAAAATGAAGATCATGCACACTGGCACGACCATGCATAAATGTATTTATCTCTTGTCTGTTTCACACAGAAGGGATGGGTGGAAACGTATACAGACATGATTAAACCTGAATGTCCTTATCTGTTTGTTGTATTGTCCCACGCAAAACTTTTGTACTAACATAAAACGATAAAGAGAAATTATCCCACACAAATGCGGAAATCTGAGCTGAATACATGTGAAGCTGCATTTATTTGCCTATCATTACAAGGTATGTGCGCCCGTACACACACTCTCTCACACACACACACACACACACACACACACACACACACACACACACACACACACACACAACACACACACTACATAAACGCACACACACACATACCACACACATACATAACACACATACACGCATACACACACACATACCACACACACACACACACACACACACACACACACATACACACACACACACACACAAACATACGCTCATACACATAGACATACACATACGCATGCACACTTGCAGACATGCAGAAACAGAGAAACACACGCACACTTCTTTCCCCTCCACAAACATATAGATGCACACTTACATGCATGCCTTCGAACATATTCACACACGCGAATGAGTGCATGCACACCGACAAACACATCCACGCTGAGATATATTATCACAGTCATACGCGCGCGCACACACACGCATGCACATATGGACAATCAAGTATGCACGCCTGCACACAGGTACACACGCACACATACAAACACGCAGCACGTGCATGCGCACACACACACATACAAACACAGTTACGTGTGCACACGTGCAGACACACACACACACGCGTACACGCACACACACACACACACGCGTACACACACACACAACACACACACACACACACACACACACACACACACACAAGCAGACATACGATGATACAAGGCCCTCGACACGTGCAATAAAACATGAAATAGAATCAATGCAAAAGTCGTTTGTCAGACACGGGCTCAGTACATGCACTATAAAAATGTAGCGGCAACACATTAATTTGTTGAGATATTTTCCTCCATCCTGACATTTGCCATAACTAAATGAGCCCTCGTGTGGTTGGCATTTTTATTTATTTATTATTGTGTGTTTATTTACTATGATAATAACAGTAATTAAAACTGTTAATAAATCATGGGCCCCAACCGGATCCTACCGAGAACTGAGTGTGCAGTGGACTCATTGGGAACACTGGGACCACTCAGTCGGGTCTCGTCCACTTCACTGAATACGCCATTTAGGGTGTTGGAGGTAAAATGATAAACAACATTCGGTACGCAGATGACACCGTGCTAATTGCAGAAAATGAAAGGGACCTACAAAACCTTGTGAATATATTAGAAATAGAAAGCAAAGGTAAGAGGTTAGAAATAAACAGCAGGAAGACTGAAGTCATGGTGATCAGTAAAAAAACATTAAATCCCATCCTGCAAAATAACAGCAAATGGCACAACCTTGACACAGGTTAATAAGTTCAAATACCTGGGAACGGTCATTTCATCAGACGGCAGATGCACATCGGAAATAGCTGGCAGAATCGGCCAAGCCAAAACAGCATTCAAGAAGATGACAAGCATTCTTACCAACAAATGCCTGTCAATTAATATCAGAAAGAGAGTCCTTGAATGTTTTATAGAACCAATACTGTTGTACGGATGCGAGGCGTGGACAGTCAGCAAGCAAAGCCAGAGCAAGATTTGAGGCAGCCGAGATGTGGTTTCTCAGAAGAATGTTGAGAGTTCCATGGACAGCAAAGAAAACAAACGAGACAGTCTTGATGGAGGCAGACACAAGTAGATCACTCATAAGGAAGATTAGGAAAAGACAAGCAACATTTATAGGCCATTTTATGAGGAAGGAAGATTTGGAGCACCTGGTCACAACGGGAAAGCTGGAGGGAAAGAGAGCACTAGGTAGACCCAGGGAGAGAATGCTGGACGGACTTGCAGAGTGGCTGGGGATGAGGAGGGTGGGGGAGATGCTGGGGGCAACGAGAGATAGAGATGGTTGGAAGTCCATGGTCGCCAACGGCATGCGGCAGGGCACCTCATGATGATGATGAGGGTGTTGCAGTGTTTGTTTCTGTCTGGCCTGGTCATATAGTGACAGCGTGGAGAACAGCCTTGTCAGGCAGCCTCAGTCATAGTTGGAGCTCCGCAGCGTCATGGTTTTCATCTCCATCGTCATAATAATCGTAACATGAAAATTATTGAGCGCGAATGGTGTAGTGTTCCTTAAAGAAATCATTTTATTTTTTGTTCAGGGCTATTCTTCAAGGTGTTCCTTAAAGAAATCATTTTGTACTGTGCTATTCTCCAGCTCGTCTGTGATCTCTGTACTTTTACACATTAACAAGACACTGAGTGTAATACATACAGAAGGACTAACATGTATTACAATGACGTACACATATACCTAGAGTCATAAATCTGTGCAGTGATTAACTATATCTTTATCTATTTTACAGAGATATTCACTAATTTCTGTTTAAAACACATGTTTATTTGTTTATCTGTTCATTTATTTCATAAATAGATAATCTGTGTTTATAAATCAAACCTTGAATATGCAGGTAAACCCCAGTTTATACGGTTTGTAAGAAATGCAGTCGCTGTAAACTCAGATGATACGAACATTGACTTGGTGTAATACGCGCGCGCGCACGTGTGTTGTGTTGTGTTGTGTTGTATTGTGTGTGTGTGTGTGTGTGTGTGTGTGTGTGTGTGTGGTGTGTGTGTGTGTGTGTGTGTGTGTGTGTGTGTGTTTGTGTGTGTGTAAGGCAGAGAGAGAGAGGAGTGTGTGTGTTTATGTGTGTGTAAGGCAGAGAGAGAGAGAGAGTGTGTGTGTGTGTAAGAGAGAGAGAGAAGGGGGAGAGAGAGAGAGAGTGTGTGTGTGTGTGTGTGTGAAAGGGGAGAGAGACAGAGAAAGAGAGAGAGGAGTGTGTGTGTTAATGTGTGTGTAAAGGGGGAGAGAGACACACACAGAGAGAGAGAGAGAGAGAGAGAGAGAGAGAGAGACGGAGAGAGACAAAGAGAGTGTTTATGTGTGTGTAAGGACAGAGAGAGAGAGAGATGAGTGTGTGTTTGTGTGTGTATGGGGAGACAGAGGGAGAGGAGTGTGTGTGTTTATGTGTGTGTAAGGGGAGGTGGAGAGAGAGAGAGAGAGAGAGAGAGTGTGTGTGTGTGTGTAAGAGAGAGAGAGAGAGTGTGTGTGTTTGTGTGTGTAAGGGGAGAGAGAGAGAGACAGAGAGAGAGAGGAGTGTGTGTGTGTGTTTATGTGTGTGTAAAGGGAGAGAGAGAGAGAGAGACAGAGAGAGAAAGAGAGGAGACGGAGAGAGACAAAGAGAGTTTATGTGTGCGTAAGGACAAGAGAGAGAGAGAGAGAGTGTCTGTGTGTGTTTGTGTGTGTAAGGGGAGACAGAAAGACACAGAGGAAGAGAGAGAGAGAGGAGTGTATGTTCATGTATGTGTAAGGGGAGGGCAGAGAGAGAGAGAGAGAGAGAGAGAGAGAGAGAGAGAGAGAGAGGAGAGAGAGAGAGAGAGAGAGAGAGAGAGAGAGAGAGAGAGAGTGTGTGTGTGTTCGTTCTTTGATTTAACGTCTGTTCACTATGAGTGATATTAGACGTGGGAAAAAAATGGAGGATGGGAGATGGGCGAGTTGGATTGGGGGCAGAGGGGAGAATGAGTATGAAACAGCGGGTAAATATAAAAATGGAACAAGATCTTAACACTAACAATTAACATTAACAATGCGAAGAGAAAATTTAACGCTAAAGTACAAACTTCATAAACTTAAAGCAATACATTAACAGGACTGTGAACCAATGATTCTGAAATTTTAACTGACAAAGATTGATCTGAAGTTACTTCTTTAAAATGAGTTTCAGAATAGTTTTCTTGTGTAAACATTTTTGGTAAAAATGAACGTAGCTTTTTGCAGTAAAATAAACAGTGAAACAGTGTGAATTGTTCTCCCAAATACACTTGATATTTTTACAATATTTTGTTTTCAACGCGTTTAGCTGAATACGAAAATGAACAGCAACAATTGATCTCGAATGATATATGGAAGAATACTGCAATTTTTTACATACATTTTGAAAAGAATGTTTTATCATTTGTTGTGTCACAAACTTTTCATTGAAATGTTCATGAAAACGAATCCATGAGGCTGATTCTAGCAAGCCGCAAGCTTCTTTTACGGAAGTTTTAATACGTAATTCTATAGTATTATCAGTGTTGTGTGCACCTTGCTTAGCTGCTCTGTCTACTACTTCGTTGCCGTGAAGACCAACGTGAGAAGGCACCCAGCATAAACTGATATCTGTACCTTTTGTCCTTAAACGATGCATAAGATGATTTGCCTCAGTAATTAAGTCAGGTCTTGTGTCTGTATCAAAAGACTGTAAGGCATATAATACAGATTTTGAATCAACAAAGAGAACTACTTTGACAAATACAGGTTTAAGGTCTACTAAATAATGCAACGCTTGTATAATAGCGACTAATTCCGCTGTAAATATATATATATTTGGCCCAATGAAAAATGACTTTTGTATTCTAAATTTTGGAACATAAAACGCTGCTCCAGCAGATTTATTTTCTAAGACTGACCCATCGGTAAAAATATGGAGGTGGGTACGGTAATTTTCATCGACGTGTTCTCTCGCTGTGCATATCGAAATGTTAATATTTTCATATTTCTTAGCATCTGTATAATCAATATCAAAAGTGGCTTTAAGCATTTCCCATGTAGGGATAGGCGTTGTGGATGGGTCTCAGCTATTTCATCCAAATTTATGTTAGACTGTTTGACTAAGTCAGATACATAAGTTGCAACAGTCATTTGTGATGAAATGTTGCTTGCTCGTTTTGGAAAGTCAACATCAAACCTTAGTTTAATTTCCTTGCTCACAAAATTGTCCGTTTGTGTGTGTGTGTGTGCGTGCGTGTGTGTATGTTTATGTGTGTGTGTGTGTGTGTGTGTGTGTGTGTGTGTGTGTGTGTGTGTGTGTAAGAGAGAGAGAGGGAGAGAGAGAGAGAGAGAGTGTGTGTGTTGTGTGTGTGTGTGTGTGTGTGTGTGTGTGTGTGGTTGTGATGATGATGATGATTTATCCCTTCTTTTCATAGTCAGCTGAAAATTCCCGGTACGCCCCTACTGCCGTCCGCCTTCATGAAGGGTACTAATCGCCAGACAGTATCTTAACCTATCTGTCACCCTGACTGCAGGTCACGTTACGTGTGTCAGTGAAAGAGAAAACCCTGCTCCACGAACAGTTTAGTGATGAATTTCAGCCGTGAAGTGCTCCGCTATCACATTAGGCTGTGTACAGCGTATCATAATTTCAGCCATAAAGTACACCACTATAGCGTTAAACTGTACAGTGTATCATAATTTCAGCCATAAAGGACGCCACTATCGCGTTAAGCTGTACAGTGTGTCATAATTTCAGCCATAAAGGGTTCACACTCTATCGTCTGACCGGCACTCCCCCCCCCCCCCCAGCTTTTTCTGTTGTGACCAGGTGCTCTAAGCTGTACAGTGTATAATAATTCCAACCATAAAGATCTCTACTATATTGTTAAGCTGTACAGTTTATCATAATTTCAGCCATAAAGGGTTCCATTATCACGTTAATCTGTACAGTGTATCATAATTTCAGCCATAAAGATCTCTACTATACTGTTAAGCTGTACAGTTTATAATTCCAGCCTAAAGATCTCTACTTTATTGTTAAGCTGTACAGTGTATCATAATTTCAGCCATAAAGGACGCCATTATCACATTAAACTGTGCAGTGTATCATACTTTCATCCATAAAGGACGTCATTATCACATTAAGCTGTGCAGTGTATCATAATTTCACCATAAAGGACGCCATTATCACATTAAGCTGTACAGTGTATCATAATTTCACCATAAAGGACGTCATTATCACATTAAGCTGTATAGTGTATCATAATTTCAGCCATAAAGGACGTCATTATCACATTAAGCTGTACAGTGTATCATAATTTCAGCCATAAAGGACGTCATTATCACATTAAGCTGTACAGTGTATCATAATTTCACCATAAAGGACATCATTATCACATTAAGCTGTACAGTGTATCATAATTTCACCATAAAGGACGTCATTATCACATTAAGCTGTATAGTGTATCATAATTTCAGCCATAAAGGACGTCATTATCACATTAAGCTGTACAGTGTATCATAATTTCAGCCATAAAGGGTGCCATTATCACGTTAAGCTGCACGGTGTATCATAATTTCAGCCATAAAGGCTGCCATTATCACATTAATCTGTGCCATGTCTCATAATTTCAGCCATAAAGGCTGCCATTGTCACGTTAATCTGTGCCATGTCTCATAATTTCAGCCATAAAGGGTGCCATTATCACGTTATGCTGTACAGTGTATCATAATTTCAGCCATAAATGGCCTCACTATCACTCTTTTAGCTGTGCAGTGTATCACATTTTATTTATTCGTTATGTTATTCATTTATTCATTTGTTATTTTTGCCGTTATAACCCATCCGTTTTGTTACGAGAACTGTCTGGCTTCTCTTCCTGGCCTTTTTCTGTTTCTCCTGTTTCATGCAGACCTCCTGTTCCCTTTCTTCGCCCTCTTCCTTTAGAAAGTTATACAAAGAAAATGACTGTACCGTAGAGGTTGTATTTTCAAGACTAATGAATACAGGTTCGTGTCCTCAGTAGACACAGTACACAGCACACAGGGTTGAGTGCTTTGCAGTGGGAAGGACAGATAAACAAAGCAAACAAAAAAGCAAACTTTAAGAAAAAAAACAAACTTTTATTGGACAGAATCAACTTTGTTTTGACTGCAAGAATACGAACGAAACAGAAACTTTTGAGTTAAACACTGCAGACAGAAAAACACTTTTTTCGTTTTCTGCATCCCCATAACTCTGTGTACATGTGTGTGTGTGTGTGTGTGTGTGTGTGTGTGTGTGTGTGTGTGTGTGTGTGTGTGTGTGTGTGTGTGTGTGTGTGTTATTATTGTTATTATTATCATTATCATCATTACAGGCACTGATATTACTGACTACTGTAACAGTACAAATATGACGTGTATGAGTACATATCTGGATAACCTGTCCATTTCGATTTGATCATATCATGTATAAGTAATATTCGTAATCTTATAAGTAAAATAGCTTGATCTGAAATATAATGTTGTCGTGTCTTTGAATATCTAAGGTTGTGTTTAAAACGATTTTTTTACACGTATAGAGGCACATAAATATGTACGCACCTTTATGTTATTTTGAAATGATTTGTATTAGTTGTTGTTACTGTTACTGGCTTTTATTTGGTTTTGTGGTTTTGTCTTTTGTTTCCTTTCGTTCACACACACACACACACACACACACACACACACACACACACACACACACACACACACACACACACAAACACACACACACACACACACACACACACACACACAAGCATCTGAATATGTGCATTCACCTGTATACTTTCATGATCATGTCCTATTTTTTTCCCTGTGGTCTGGTGTGTATAACGTTAAATTCTTTCGCAATGTCCTATTGTCTGTTGTTTTACAAGTAGGTTAGCAACGGCAGATGTGCAATGCTTTAGGCGATGAGTTTCACTTTATTTCCGAATGTTGTGAATTTCATGATGACTGTCAAAAGTTTATTCCACACACACACACACACACACACACACACACACACACACACACACACACACACACACACACACACACACACACACACACACACACATGTATCTACCTATCTATATCCATCTATCTATCTATCTATCTATCTATATCTATATATATATATCTATCTATATATCTATCTGTATATATCATTTTCTGCCTCGCTGATCCAATGATCTGCATGTCATCCAAGCACTATAAACATAAATTGTACTTACTGCTTGGATGAATTTATGCACAGTCTTCTTTTAATGTGCCCTTGAGTCCATGTATGTTTTACCTCGATGATGATTTACTGAAATAGACCATATTATCCCCTTTTTCCCATTCCAATGAGGTCTTGGCTTTGCGGCTGCACATATGCCTTTTTCATTTGTATTTGTTTTATTTCATTATATTTTTTAATTAAATCTGTTTTAATTTTCCTTTCACAAGACAGGCCCAACACGTCTGACTAAGCGTTTTTTATTTTCTCCGGGACTCCGGTTGGTCCCTTCAGCCCCTTGGCTGTTGTTTTAGGATGTTTTTCTTCCTATTTCAAGGTCAGACCGGATTCGTTGCACTCGGTACGATCCATTTACATCACATATATTTTCCCATTCAGTTGATCATATGCTTATATTTTCTCTTATGCATTATCTAATAGTAGGATGCTTTATATTCCAAAAACTACTCTTAGCTAGTGCATCATAGTTTTAATTTTAGCCCCGGACCCTCTTCAGGATAAAACAATATTAATATGGCATATCCACGTTTCAAATCGCAGAATTCATCTCACTTCTGCTCTGACATCATATTTTACTCACAAACACATTATGATGTCATTTTAGTCAGCTTAGTCCTTTTCTCACACTGGACGAAGCAGCAGGGAAGTTTCAATCTTTTTCTCCTAATTATTGTATTTGGTGTTTGTTTGTTTGTTTGTTTGTGATCTTACGCTTGACAAAAGCCAGTTGGCCGAAAATTTGCGCCTGTCTTGTCTGGTTGTATTAAATACGCGTTCTGATTCATTTTACGCGTTTTTTCTGGTTCCCTTTTTATAGAACATATACAGAAAATGTCAGGAAGAGATAAGGGAAAGCAAGGCAGAAACAAAGAGAGGACAGAAAAGAGGAAATTTCTAGCGTAGAATATGAGAACGTTAGGATACTATTTGTACTACAAGAGCCCAGGCATCCCCACGGGAGAACCAAGCGAAACCTAACAATCCACTCTATTTGGTTTTACTTAGATAAAAGATTTCATTTCGATCGTATCCGTGTGTGTGTGTGTGTGTGTGTGTGTGTGTGTGTGGTGTGTGTGTGTGTGTGTGTGTGTGTGTGTGTGTGTGTGTGTGTGTGTGTGTTTGTGTAAGTGTGTGTGTGTAAGTGTGTGTGTGTGTGTGTGTGTGTAAGTGTGTGTGTGGTGTGTGTGTGTGTGTATGTGTGTGTGTGTGTGTGTGTGTGTGTGTGTGGTGGTGTGTGTGTGTGTGTGTGTGTGTGTGTGTCTCTCTATACTAGGTTTTAGTCAATGCTGTCATGGTTGGGTGTTCATACGTGAGTACTGTGTTTATCCGGGATCAGAGAACCAACAGGTGACAGATAAAGAGACAATCAGCGATCAGTAGTCATTGTCATAAAAAGTGTCACCTCCAGGCAATAGGTCCTAGAGGTTTTTTTGTTTTTTTGCTTGTTTTGTTTTGGATTGGTTTGTTTTTGTTTTAGGCTTGCTCAATAAACACGGTACTGTTTTGTACCTGTACGTAGACATACTGGTCGAGTTTAGGGTGGTGAAGATAGGGTGGGATGGTGGTGGTGTGTGGTGGTGGTGGTGGTGGTGGTGGTGGTGGTGGTGGTGGTGGTGGTGTGTGTGTGTGTGTGTGTGTGTGTGTGTGTGTGTGTGTGTGTGTGTGTGTACGCGTTCAGAAGTGTGCGTCTGATATTTTATCTGTTCTTCTCTTTCTAAACAGAAAAAAAAACACTTGCGCGTCGGTAATGCAGAGCCAATTCTTGAGCAATACTGCTTGCTGAAGACTAATATTTTGTCTGTACCTCTCTGTCTGTCTATCTGTCTGTCTGTCTGTCTGTCTTCTCTGTATGTGTATGTGTGTGTGTGTATACTGTCTGTGTATGGTGCATGCGGTGCTGCACTTATAAAGCAGTATACTCATGTGTACAACAATCACTAAACACATAATGGATAATAGACTAGTAAGTCATCCACACTATCACTGGTCTTAACACCGAGATTAATCCATACCAGACCTGTGTCCTTTCCACTTTGCTTTATCGTTCAGAATGATGAAAAATGGCAGATTAAGCTCTCAACCTTCGAAGAACATACGACTCTTTTACCAATGACTGTTATCCCAACGCAATCAAGAGAATATGGACACCGTCACCGTGAAATGACGGTGAAGGTGGTTTGGGAACATCATCGAAGAAACAGGATAGCGTCACCTGAACCGCCTTCCACTGTACACCACAGAGACAGAACACTTGGCGACGAACAGTGGGTACAGCTCAAAGCTTTGTAACACAAATGAGATATACCACACAGAGGTTGGGCCAGGGCAGACAGGAGAGGAGGATCTTCGTTGCTGCCCTACATGCCAGTGGTATTATGTGCAGTAGATAAGAAAGCAAAACCAGCAGCATGTTAGTTATTATCATTCAGTGCACCTTTCCAATTTTGCTGCGTGATTTCCGATGCTGGCTATTTCTGGACATACAAGCACGAGGCCTGAAGAAGACAGCAGGATTTGGTGAAACTGGAGAATGACAAAACAAAACCTGTTATTGGTGAGAACCGCCTTGATAACCGTGACGCTGCATGCATAGTCCTCTTATAATTCGGTGGTCGTATTTTTTTTAATTAGGTTGAGAAAACCCCACCTGATCCTCAAAATATCAAGTCTGAGATCTTTCCATACATCAGTTCTACATATTAAATCTATGAAACTCAAAAGTTAAGAAAAAAATTAGAAATCCGTGATCTCACGCCCCCCCCCCCCCCCCTCCCCGTTTTTTTTTCCTCATGGTGAAAAGATAATGATACAGGTGTGTGAATATTGCGAAAACTGGACAGCGGATTTTTCAGAAATTGATTTAGCAATGGTTATTAACACAAATGCACTGTCACTGATTTATATGAAAAAGAATATTTGAAATGGAAGAATTAGAAAACATCTCATGCTTTGGATAAGAGAAACAAATGATAAGAGAACATATCTATGGCTTTACCACGCTCCTCGATGCTTCACTACTAGATACTCTGAATGACAATTCACCCTATATTGATCATGAGCACGCAATCTGTGGGGAGAAATAAACTAAAAAAAAAGAAAAAATCAAATCAAAACGATGGGTAAGCGTGGCTAATGATTATGCTTCAAAATAGTACATCGTGCAGCAAAACACACGTATCCTGACCAATATGTTGAAGTGGCTCAATACATTGACAATATAACATAGGTGACATGAGCCCGGAGCCCGTGTTGGGGTTTTGTTCCTGTAGACACTGGGAAAGCTTAGACTGATCCACGTCAAATGACAACGTGACAGATGTTGCTTTTGTGTTATGTGGTTGTTGTTGTTTTTTTGGGGGGGGGTTGTGTGTTTGTATTAGTGTGTCTGTCTGTCTGTCTGTGTGCACGCATGTGAGTGTGTGCGGGTGTGTGAGTACGTGTGCCTGTGCATCAGTGTTGAACAGAGGAATGGACAATCTTTTTGCTTCCGTCTGTTTCTCTCTCTTATTTTAATTATTCAATGATAATAATGATGATGATAAGAAATATAATAATAATAATAATAATTACAATTAGATGATGATGATGATGTGCTGATGCTGATGCTGATGCTGATGATGGTGATGATAATAGTAACAATAATAATGAAAATAATTGCATTCGATGTAGCGCAAACAGTCCGTGTGACAGCATGTTCGTTGCATTAGCACTTAATACAGCAACAGAAATATGAAAAAAACAGAGTGGTGGGAAGTTGCTGTGACAGTACTGTAATGTGGCACAGTCGGACACACACACACGAACGCAGCATAAACAATAAACATAGTCAGTTCATCAAAAATAACAACAGATCATAACATGAAATCAGAAATAGAAGGTAGTGACACTAGTCCAAAAACTACATATATGGAAGTGAAACATATAGATCACCTGATGAATACAATCTTTCATACACACACATGCACACACACATACAGACACGCGCGCTTGCCCGCCCGCAAGCACACACACACACCACACACACACACACACACACACACACACACACACACACGCACACACACACATACACACACACACACACAGTCACACACACACACACACACACACACACAGTCACACACACACACACACACACACACACCACACACACACACACACACACACACACACACACACACACACACACACAAGCCATAACACAACCGGAAAAGCCACAGGCTTCAGTCTGTGTAAGTTGGTAGATCTTGATCAGTGACTGTGGTGTTATGGTTAGCGCAACGGACTACTGACTGAAAAGTTGTGGGTTCGAATCCCCATCAGTCCCTTAACAAATCACTGTGGTTTTTTTCGGGCTCCAACCGGTTGCCACCCAGAGTTGAGCGTGCTATGGGCTCATTGGGAAGGCTGGAACCACACAGTCGAGTCTCATCCACTTCGTGGATGCGTCATTGAGGGGTTGCTCAAATATTCTGACCAGCACCGCAGGTGTCTGAATCTCTCGGGCCTGGTTCATGCCAGGATATATTATGCTAGTAAGCGTAGAGTACAACCCTGTCACACAGTCTCAATCCTAGATGGAACTCCACAGCGTTATGGTATTATCCTATCGTCATCATCATCATCGCATTGTAAAAACTGTTTCAACTGCTGTGACCATTATTAAGATGGCGTAGAGAGAGGGACGAGAGAAAAAATATGAGCACAAAGGTAATCTCCCTATGTGCGGCGATCCTTAAAAATGTTTGTATATCTTTGTACGACAAAGAGATGTTTTTATGTGTGTTTAAAAGTAAACAGACAACTGCTTTGTCTGAAAGACACTGCGATGGAGTTTCATACCGTTGGGAAATGTCATCTTGTGACAGAGATGACTTGTTTTTAAGCGTACTGAGTTTTCTCGATACGTGTACATACGTTGTCTTTCTCACACTGTGCAGCGACATGTTGCTGCACATAGTCTGCACAGTCCGTCTTCGATAGAGGCGCATACTGGGTGTTTTCATGTTTCCATAAGCCAGCTACTGACATGACTTACCGGATTTGTCACATGTTTATGTGGTATTCTGCATGCGTATACCCACGAAGAGGGTGTGTGTGTGGGTGGAGCGGGGGGTAGGTACTGGCAGATCTGTACACAAGGCTGACCTGGGTAGGGGAAAATCTTCATCCTTTACCTGCCAGGTGAGCTAACCAGGCAGATCGAACCCAGAACCTTCCCTCTTGAAGTCCCACGTTCACCCACTTGATTACCACGCCCATCTGACAGTAGGCTGAAAGGAGAGTGATTGTTGAAAAGAGAGAAGGGATCGAGAGAGACACACACACACTCTCTATATATACTGGGCCACACACTCCCCATACTGGGCCACACACTCCCTATACTGGGCCACACGCTCCCACCACTGGGTCACACGCTCCCATCACTGGGCCACACACTCCATATATAATGCTCCCCATACTCGATCACACACTCCCCATACTGGGTCACACATTTCCTATACCGTGCCACACGCTCCCACCACTGGGCCACACTCCCCATATTGGAGCACACACTCCATATATAATACTCCATACTGGATCACACACTCCCCCTACTGGGTCACAACACTCCTCATACTGGACCACACACTCCATATATAATACTGGGCTACACACTCCCCCACCCCATCCTCTGCTGGGTCACACAGTCCCCACACCAGGCCACACATTCCGTCCAACATTTCCCGTACAGGATCACACACTCCTCACACCAGGCCACATACTCCCTATACTGGGTCACACAATTCCCATAGGTGGTCACACACTCCCCATACCGGGCCACACACTCACCATACCGGGCCACTCACTCACCATACCGGGCCACTCACTCCCCATACCGGGCCACACACTCCCCATACCGGGCCACACACTCCCCATACCGGGCCACACATTCACCATACCGGGTCACTCACTCCCCCATACCGGGCCACTCACTCCCCATACTGGGTCACACACTCCCCATAGGCGGTCACACACTCCCCATAGGCGGTCACACACTCCCCATAGCGGGCCACTCACTCCCCATACTGGGTCACTCACTCCCCATACCGAGCCACACACTCCCCATACTGGGCCACACACTCTCCAAACCGGGCCACGCACTCCCCACACTGGACACACTCTACGTGAGAAATAAAAAGAAGGGAGATGGGTGGGGTAGGAATACTGATTTTCTTCGCTAACGATAAGCGCCAAAAAGATAAATGTGACACATTGCACAGCTTAACGTAAAAGTGTGGTCTATAATGGCTAAACATCATCCATAATTCACATATTTGTGGTAAAGTGATTTTTCTTTCATTGACACACGTAATGGTTACCTGCGGTCAAGGATGAAAGATAACATGGTGGGTGATTAGTACCCTTCTTAAACGGCGTTTGCAGTGGGGGCTAACAGGCAGGGGTAGGGGATTACAGGCTATGGTACGGGCTAACAGGCTGCAGTACGGGCTAACAGGCCGTGGTACGGGCTAACAGGCTGCGGTACGGGCTAACAGGCTGCGGTACAGGCTAACAAGCTGTGGTTGGGGCTAACAGGCTGCGGTACGGGTTAACAGGCTGTGGTATGGGCTAATATGCCGTGGTAGGGGTTAACAGACTATAGTAGGGGCTAACAGACCGTGGTAGGGGCTAACAGGCTGTGGTACGGACTAACAGGCTATGGAGGGGCTAACAGGCTGTGGTAGGCGCTAACATGCTGCAGTACGGGCGTATAGATAGTAACGGTCTTTCGAGATACTGACATATTGAAATCAGTACGAAATAAAAATCCTAACAAAACATGAGACGTTATTCATTACTATTATCTTCATCATTATTATTATTATCATTATTATTATTATCATATTATTATTATTATCATCATCATCGTCATCATCATCATCATCATTATTACTTAATGGCTACCTGGTTGAACCTGGCTCTCAGTTACAAAAAAGGCTACTTACTGCGTAGCTTTCATCGGCGATCCAGCCGACTTCTTCAGCGCAACTGCTGGGTTGAGAACTGGCTTCAGTGCGCACCGCCGTGAGCGAACTCACGACAGTGCGACTGAATAAGTAAGGAGTACACCGATGGCAGGTTGTGTCGGCCCCGGTCACGGTTGAGGGTGGGGTTCCTTGCGGCGATGTAAACTGCCTCCTTTACTCCCCTCTGGAACCATCTTGCTTCTTTGTCGAGAACTTGCACATTGTCCTTTTCAAAGTGGTGTTGGGTGTGGGTCAGATGTTCTCCCACTGGCGAGGACTCACGTTTGTGTTCTTTTAATCTTTTGTGCAAGTTGCGCTCAGTTTCGCCAATATAACTATGGTCACAGTCCTGGCAGTCTATCTTGTATATCACCCCTGATGTGTCCAATTTGTCTGTTTTGTCTTTGGGGTGGACTAACTGGCTTCTGATGGTGTTGGTGGGCTTGGCGTGGACACTACCTCCCAACTTCCTGATCTTCCTGCTGAGAGCCTCAGTGACGCCGCTGACGTATGGCATGGAGACGTGCCCTCTCGAAGGGGTTGGCCGTTCAGTGGAGGGGTGGGGTATGGTTTTCTTGCCCTCCGGAATGTCCCAGGCCCACTTCTGGTATCCTGACACACTGAGTACTTTTTTGATGTATTGCACCTCTTCTTCTCTAGCGGTGTCGATAGAGCAGATCGTCTTCGCTCGGTGGGTGAGGGTGCGGATTACTCCAAGCTTGTGTTCCAGTGGCTGGTGACTGTCAAATTGTAAGTACTTGTCCGTGTGGGTCGGCTTTCTATAGACGGAGAAGGCGAGGCCTGTCTCCATCCGGGTGATGCGGGTATCCAACATCGCGATGCTGCCTTTCTCTTCTACCTTATAGTTGAGCTTGATGGCAGGGTATTGGTTGTTGAGATGGTTCGTGAAGTCTTCTACCACGATCTTTTCAGTACAGTCATAGTGTCGTCCATGTAGCGGCCTCAGTAGCGTGGAGGAGTGTGGAACGACGCCAAAGCTTTCTCCTCGAAATTGTCCATGAAGAGGTTGGCGACGATGGGACTCACGGGGGACCCCATGGCTGCACTCTCGGTCTGTTGGTAGAAGTGTCCTTCAAAGGTGAAGTAGGTGGTGTTGAGGCAGCAGGATAGCAGTTCACAGATGTGTTCCACTGGCAGGTTGGTGCGTTGCCGAAGGCTGTTGTCGACCTGTAACCTCCCGCTGATGATGTCAATGCTGTCCTTCACAGGGACATCATTATTACTACTCTATAACTTATGGCCAATGTCTAACAAGGGATATTATCTCTAATATCTGGTTGATTTGTAATGTTATACTTTTTGTACGCCCGTATCATTTGTCTAATCAGAATATTAATGCTGAATGGGTTTTGCATTGATTTTGATGCACACTCAGGGCTGTTAAAGCGTTTTATTAACCTTCATTTCAGAGGACGACTGACACTGGGTGGTGGAGATACTCTAAGGTTATATGCAAATAAATGGGCCACAGAATCATGTGATTTATTGAGAGTGGTTCGAGGGTGGAGAGTGTTGGTTTGATTTTGGTTTTGGTTTTGTTCTTTTGTAAGACTGGGTTTGTGTCATTAACTAAAGACAAGAAACGATTGCCGTTTGACGGTGATGCACCTGGCAAGCCTCACTGTTTCCATTGTGTGCTGTTTTGTCACTTCCAGAATGCCTGACGGTAGCAGTGTGTTTCATAACCGCACTGTTCTCTTGGGTCTTCTTTTAGCAGTAAGAAAATGATTTAGTACTCGCCAAACGTTTCATAACTGCTTCTGCCCATCGGTCGTGAATTTTTCAAAGTTGTGGCCAACAGAAAACCAACTGGACACACGTTTCGGTCGTTCTTGCAATACCGGGCACACATATAAACTAGTCGCCGGTAACTCCTTGTAGTTGTACTTATTTGTTGAATGTCTTTCTTTCTGGGTTTGATTATGATGGATGTAACTGAACTTCGGGTTCCTATACGTATAAAGAGAGCGTCCCCGCTGTGCAGCGCCACCCATTTTTTGTTTTGTTTTGTTTTGAATGGGTATATTTCTTTTTACCTGTGAAAGTGGATTTTGCTAGAGAATTTTTCCAGGGTAGCTCCTTCGTCGCCGACGAATCTTTAATGCGCGTTGAATGCGTGCTGCACACAGGACCTCGGTATGTTGCATTATCCGAAAGACCAGCATTTAAGCCACCACTTAACATCTAGTGGGGGAAAAATCACTGTCTAATCCGTGATTTGAAGCCGGGTTTCTCAGGTCCTGCTCAGATACTGTAACCATTGGGCCACAGACTCCACACCTCTTTGACGACCTGTTCTGTGACATTGTAGCGTTTTAACTGCTACAGTAAAACAAACGATTTCATACGGTATATGCGATAAACTTCACAAAAACTGTAGCTCGTACTGAAACGCTGTCTCGTTGCAGCTAGAAGGTCCTGGGATTAGCACTGCACTCACATCTTGCTTCTTTTTGTATGCTGGAGAACATTTCTTTTCCATTATAACTATTTGATGAAACTGCTGTTTTATTCAACAGAGTTTTAGTCTTAGTCATTCTCATTTGTCTTTTCTGTTTCTTATGTTATCCTCCATAACTACAAAGGGAAAACAAAAGCATCAAAAAGCTCCATAGAAACATACAGTCCTATTATACTGGCACAGTTGTTGGCATAACTACTGATGGTGGCATATCTGATGAAGTTTGATTAAACATGAGCTCAATTCATGATGAATTTGGAAAGAAGCTGTTCACACGATTAAACTAATCAGGGCTATCAAAAATATATATTTCTGTAAGAGAGAAGAAGGAGGCGGAAGACATTGTGGAAACAACGGAACAAGAGTGCTTTTGCTGAAGATCTGATATCTCGAGTTCAATCCCGGACCGCAACAATACAAAAACAAAAAAAACAAACAAACAAAACAAACAAACAAACAAAAACAAAAAAACACAAGTAGCCTGTTAAGTGCTCATGTTAATGTTTCCATCATTTTGGTGGTTTAAACTTATTGTTTCATAGATACCCCTCACTCACTCCCTTCCCCATTTCAAGACCATGCCAGCGGATAAGGTTCTACGCAGGCTCAGACAGTCGGTCAGGTAACTGATGACAGGTTTTTATGGAGCACATATGGAATTGTCTGAGTGCGATGAATCCCTCTTGAAAAACACCAAGCACACAAACTCTATGTCCATATAGAGATGGAAAGTTGAAAGAGAAACGATCTGAAGGGACAGAACAAACAAATCAGTCAGTCAGTAGTCAGTCAGTCAGTCACTCTGTCTGTCTGTCTGTCTGTCTGTCAGTCAATTCAGTTCAATTCGTGTTGTTCATAACCCTGCTGACCGGTAAAGACCATATCAGGACTATCACCATGCCATTAACAGAGCTCAAAGATTAAACACTATCATACAGTTCGTTATCATGTATAAATACCTAAACAAATAATGAAAAAAGTAGAATCTTAATGATCATATAAACTGTGGGCCATGATTTGCAGTGATAGTAGTGTTGTAGTTATAGTAGGGAGTTTCTGAACAACGTGGGGCTTGGCTAGCAGAACAAAAAAAGAGGGGTAGCGGGGGAGGGGGATCAGTCGTCTGCCACCTCACGCGCCACGTGCCAACTGTCGTCTGCTGAGCATGCGTGCTGGAACAGAAATCAAACGAAAGAGAGGAAACAGCAGGGAAAGAGAGCAGTACATGGCCAAGCCATTTGAACCTCATCACTTTTCCCCGACACCTTCACAGAAATAGATCTACACCTGACTCCAAAAATCACCGTGACCTGTCTAATTATCCCTTCGACTACCGCACCCTATCCACCACCTGCAAAAACTTAACCCTTTGATTCCCTCACCCTATCCACCAGCTTCCTGCAGGACTGTGAAAAGACAGGGATTTCCTTGCAGGGAGTGCTAACAGACAGGGTGCGAGAGTTAAAGGGTTAAAATCAGACAAGTCCTAAATCATTTAGAATATTCTGTGGGAGCAGCAGGTTCTACTACTACTACTATTACTACCACCACTATTACTACTACTAGCTACTATTACTACTACTCACTACTACTACTACTACTACAACTTCTACGACTACTACTACTATGATTACTACTACTAATACTCATAACAATAATATGATAATAATAATGATCATAATTTCATTTGTATAGCGTAACTTGTATGTTCGTTGCACTTTACATAGTGACGGATGAATTTTTTAAATATTATTTAGGGGTAGCAGGCCCAGTATCCGAAGAAAACAGTTAAAATACCAAGACAGCAAGCAGTAAGCATAACAACAGACTGTAACAAAATAATACATAGGTACAGACTGTAACAAAATAATACATAGGTACAGACTGTAACAAAATAGTACACAGGTGATCAAGAATACTATAAATAATAGTTAAACACACGTGCACACACACCACACACACACACACACACACACACACACACACACACACACACACACACAACACAACACACACACACACACACCACACACACACACACAAAACACAACACACACACACACACACACACACACACACACACACACACACAAACAAACAAACACAAACACAAACACACAATCGTGGCCTATGTCATAAGCCTGTGCGTAAACCTTACGAATTAATCTACCAGTATAATGGCCAGAACTTTTGTTGTTGTTATTGAAGATGGGTTATTGTTGATGTTGTTTGTGAACACACGAACACTCAACAGACGTCACAGAGCGATCTTAATCACGCTCTTTCTTTACATTTAGAATAATCGTGTTGTGGTGACCTTGTGGGAGAAGGGGGTTTAGGGCGGGGGGGAGAGAATGCTGCGAGTTTGAAGGACAAATCAACAAGGATGTGCCAACTCCAGTGGACCCACACTGGACATCCCTCACAGTCAGTTGACAGAGAAGGGTGTGGGTGTTAGCGAGCGTGTGTCTTACTCTCTTGTTTTGTGTTTGACTGACACAGACAGTTGTGGTTGTTTGATGTGACATATTGGCAAAGTAATATTGCATTGTTTGTTTTCGGTTGGAGTTGTGTGAGTCGAGTAATCCTGAACCAGCCGTATATGTTTTAGTGAGACATGTTAGTTCACTTAGTTAACGCCACGTTTGAAATATTGTTATGTTTCTGTATGATATATGTTGTTCATATGTCAACATTACCTTTTTCGTTTATGTATGAATTAATATCGTCTTCTGTTACCACATTGTTGATGTCAGTTTATTGTAAAGCATAAAGAAATGTTTAACCTGAACGTACGCTCAAATAAACATACACATCTGCCATTTTCTCCTGCGGGATGCCACAACTAGGGAGTTGTCTACTGTGTTCTTTTGTTTGTTTGTTTGTTTGTTTGTTTTATAGTTGTTTCATCACTTTTTACTAGTATAGCCATTTTTTTTATTCACAAAGTGTCTTTCTTCTAGACTTCAAAAGTAATTTGTGATTTCTTTTACAGTGTGCAATCTATCTTGCTTTTGATCGCAAAAGGGCACCTTCCATTTTTTCTTCTGATGGATTTTAATTCATTTTTTTCTGATCTGGACGTTTGGATTCTTTTTCAGTTACATGGACTTAATTCCAAAGTCTGGCTGTCTTCATCTAATAATCTATCTCTCTGATTTGCTTTCCTGTTCTTCACTGATGCACACGCAATTATATTAGATGTAATCGTCATAAGCAAAAAGTCTTAAAGCATCGTCTGGAACTGACATGTGGATTTTTGCTTTTGGACTTAAGTGGATATATTCTCTTGCATTAAGGAAGAATTGCGTATTCTTTCATTGTATCTTCAGTCAGAATGTTTACTTCATCTACTGTTTCTATTTCAATAGAGACATTAAAAGTTCCAAAAAGTGTTACGTTTAATCTTCTGAGCAAAGTTACAAGTCACATCATAGAATGATCTGGCCGGTATCCACAAAGGATATCAGAATTTGCAACATTTTAAAAAACGGAATCAGAAATAAAGAAAGATCTAATAATCTAATAATTACTACGGCGCTAAGTATAAAGATTTAAAAAAGTAACAAAATGAGAAAACAGTATAACGATAACGGTCTGGGTTCATTTCTGTCCAGATATCGTTTTAAGTCTAAATCCTTTATTGTTTCTTTAGCTGCGTCCCTTGCCTTTGGGTTGATGGATACGTTTATAATCATATCAGTCACGAGATGGATCGATCACAAGGTTAGAATCTCGAGCTACTGTAATATCAGTGCAGTCCAGTTTAACCAAACATGGCCTAATGAATGATAGGATTCAGGTTCACCTCTATTAGGGCCGTATATATTTATTAACAGAAAGTTTATGTGGTTATGTAGAACATTTCCTTAAATGTTTCCATACTTTGACAAGAAAACCGCACTGGATTTTTTATCTAAAAGAACTGGTCATTATTACCACAAACAATGAATGGCGATATTTTGCCTCATTTTATAAAGCCCCACTACCATCCTTTACCCCCACCCCCCTTCCCAGTTGACAAATTTACATGAATAAGCCGGCAGATGTAGACATACACACACACACACACACACACACACATACACACACATACACACACAACACACACAACACACACACACACACACACACACACACACACACACACACCACACCTCACCCACCTCACACCCCATTCCCCACCCCCACACACACACACACACACACACACACACACACACACACACACACACACACACACACACACACACATCATCGCCTCACTGGATGTGAATCAGTTTCCTTTTTAAAAAAATAAAAGCACGACTAACTATATTCTCTGATGAAAAGTATTTGTTCATTGATTAAAAGGACCTAGCCATGACGCCCGTTCCTCTTCGCAGCCTGAACAACGAGAAACAGCATACCTCTCTCCACGTACAAAAACAACGCAGGCTTGAACACCAGAACAGTTTTAATCAACTCCTTTGATAGATAACCTGTTGCAACAAACACTTGAAAAATCACCAGAGCCTGATCCGGAATTGGCATGCTGTAGTATGAGCCAGACATGTCAATCCTCAACAAATTGTCGTACATGCGTTCAGTGGCTACAGCTGCTGGTCTGCTCAATATTTCACTATTGTGGCAGATCAGCAGGACCTTTTCTATGGAGTCTGAAAACCTTAGTCGTCCATTCTCCACAAGACCTGAACTCCCATATGAAAAAAATGAATTGCCCAGGATGATCATCAGCCACTCCCTCGTAGGGGAATTCAAACCCTAATTAAGGTGGAGAAAACATGTTTGAGAGTAAATAATTAGCAGCAGATTAGAAAAACAATCCTTGTATGTTTTGTGTGTGTGTGTGTGTGTGTGTGTGTGTGTGTGTGTGTGTGTGTGTGTGTGTGTGTGTGTGTGTGTGTGTGTGTGTGTGTTTTAATCTGTTGCCTCCTTTGAATAAATATGACACCTGTTGAACGCACACACTGACTGTTCCATAAATTGACCGTATCAAGTCCCATGAAAATTATGTAGTATTGTAAACTTATCCACAAAGACATCGTTTTTATTTTCCTTTTTTTTAATTGAAAGAAAGAAAACGATTGCTGTTATTCATTGAAATCATAATCCCGACTGTTTTTAGTGTGAACAATGCAGACGGCAATTAATGTTGTAAAACAGAGAAAGGAAGGAGGGAATAAACGCAAGTAGAGAGAGCGAGAGAGAGAGAGACAGAGACAGATACAGAGACAAAGACAGAGAGACAGAGAGAGACAGAAAGATAGGGGGGTGGAGAGAGAGAAAGGGGGGATCTATGATCCAAGCTATAACTTTTGCAAGTGTAATGCAAAGTAGCTTTATAACATCACAGATCGCTGAAGGTAACGGTTAAACGCAATAAACGCAACAATCCATAACTGATGACTCTTCTTCTTCTTCTTTTGTCTAACGCCGTCAAACGTGGAGACCAGATCTCATGACGAAATCGGCAGTCTTCTGCAACGCCTCCACACAGCCATGCAGCTTCTCCAGGAGTCCGGCAGGCTCTGGCCAGATCTCGTCCCTCAGCTTCCGTAGACCAGGGCAGTCCTGCAATATGTGCTCGGCTGTCTGCTCTGCCAATCCACAGGAGCAGAGTGGAGAGGGTGCAAGGCGGAGCTTTCTGGACATGTGGTGATTTAAGCGGTTATGTCCAGTTCGTAGGCGGAATATGGTGACTTGCTGTTGCCTGGACAGCTGGTGGTAACTGTCCTCCGCCTGTGGCTGGTTGTGCAGGGACCTGATGATGGTGGTCATCTCTGCAAAGGTCACAGGGTTGTCTTCCTGCTCTTGGCTGGCACCCTCCTTTGCTGCTCTATCTGCTGCATCATTGCCAGCAATGCCGCAGTGTGCTGGCACCCACTGCAGTACTGTTCTTGGGCTCTTGATGTCTTGTAGAGCTTCCTGCAGACGGGGACTGATGACTCAATATATAATGGCTCCTTTAATCCGTCCCTTCCCCTTACCCAGTGACTACGAAGTAAGTTTGGTGTGGATAATCCTTGGTCTCTCTCAGGTCTTTGGCAAACCTCAGAAGAGTATGAAAAGTACAATACAATGGCTGTAGGTGGCTGGAACCTCGTGTGTATCACGGACAACTGTAAATATGTCAACGATCCAAAAGCCAGAAGGACAATGGAAACACTGACGTTATACTTTAACCGAACTGATATCTGGAGCGAAAATGATCCCAGAATGCAAACGGTTTACTTGTGAAGGCCCACACTATTGCAGAAAAGTAGGTTTCCTTTTTGTAATGTCAGATTAACTACACTGGCATTTTGAAGATTCTGATAGTATTTCAGGTTGTCTATCAGATCAGATATTTCAGGTTGTCTATCAGATCAGTCCATGCTGAAAGGACATTTGTCATTCACTCAAAATCACAAAAAAATACAATCAGGTATTTTGATTGTTCCCTTCTGAAAGATTTAAATTATGTCATAGAAATGCAGAGGGAAATGTCAAACGTTTTTAAGGATATGCAGCAGGTCATTATGACGATAATACAGTTGAAAGTATCCATTCATCTGAGACTAAACTAAAAGTGCCGAACAAAGTTTTTTCAAAACTTTCTGTTGATGAAAATATGATCCAAAACTGTACCACACGCCACAGAGAAGAAGAAGGGAAAAAAGAGAAAAAAAATGCGCTTATTAACGATATACAAAAAAATTGCAATGTTGATTTACTGAGAATAATAATATAATAATATATTTTATTTATATAGCGCAAAATCTTGATAAAATCAAATCTAAGCGCTGAGCGTATACATGCATACATACCTACATACATATGAGCGTATACATGCATACATACATGCATACATACTTACATACATAAATCTAAGCTGAGCGTATACATGCATACATACATACATACATAAATCTAAGCGTATACATACATACATACATACGTACACACATGCATACATAATAATTACAATATTTATATAGCGCAAAATCTCGACAAAATCAAATTCAAGCGCCGAAAAGACACACACGCACACACGCACGCACGCACACACACACACGCACACACACACACACACACACACATACACACACACACACACACACACACACACACACACACACACACACACACACACATGCATGGCCACAAATGGGGAGAAAAGAATAGAAGCAATAAAAGCAAGAATAAAACCAATGGAAAACCACAGAGAGCACATCATATACAATTATATATTAAAACAAAGTGATTCCCCTCCGAGCGGAGACAGGCTGCAGAGGGGGTAGTGAGTAGGATTTTATGCAGAGGAGAAAAGGTGAGTTTTGAGAGCGGACTTGAAGGAGACAAAAGTAGGTTGCTGACGGACTGAGAGAGGAAGTTTGTTCCAGGAGAGTGGACCAGAAACAGAGAAGGCTCGTGGACCATAGGTATTGAGCTTAGTGCGTGGAAAGCGAAAAGTCAGAGGATCGGAGGCAGAGCGGAGGGTACGTGAGGGAACATAGATCTCAAGTAGGCTTGACAGGTAATCGGGGGCTGCGTTATTGAGGCTTTTGTAGCACATGGTGTCTAGTTTGTACTGTATGCGCTTTGATACAGGGAGCCAGTGAAGTTGTGCCAGGAGAGGAGATATGTGGTCAGCTTTTTTCTTTTTGAGTACAAGGCGTACAGCATTGTTTTGAATGCGCTGTAGGATGTAAATGGTGGAGGAAAGAAAAAAGAAACACCCAAGAACATGTTTAATTACGTGAAAAATATGGAAGATCAGTCTAGGGCTAAGTGAGTTGAAGATGAAAAAATGTTTTTAAAAATTACAAAATATTTTGATAGTCCTGAAAAAAAATGTATGAGATACAATATGACACAGATTATGGGGGATAAAAGAAACGTAACAGAAAACCCCGAGGAAAGAAATAATGCAGTAAATGATATTTATAGACAACTTCACTAAAAAGGAAAACACTGAAGACTGTAAAATAAATGACTTGATAAATAAAATACTTCGACTGCGGAAGTGAAGACATCCCTAAAAAGTGCAACCGCTTCAGCAGAAGCAGGATTTATATAAAAACACATCATGCAGTATGAGAAAACACCAGGAACTTACGGTTTTGGAGCCGAATTCTTTACATTCGTTTGATTCAGCTTGGCTCTTTCGAAGGTAATGCATTAAATGAAGCGTTTAGAGACGGTGAACTTTCCGCAACACAGAAAGAAGACTTGATAACCTGTAACCCTCTAGGAGACACGCTAAAGTAAAAGCGTTCGTAAGAAATTGGCGTCCAGTCTCTCTTATAATTATATTTAAAATTGGATCCACTTGTATTGCAAACAGGATTAAATAGGCATTAATACCACTCATTAATGAAGACCAAACAGGATTCATTGCTACCCGACGCATGGCTGACACTATCAGGCTAACACACGATTTGATGCACTATTTGATTCACGGCAGTTACCAGGTTTGTTGTTGTGCTTAGACTTTGAAAAAAAAGCTTCTATTCTCTTGAGCGGCTGTTCATATTTAAAGTATTAAGAGCATTTGGATTTGGTGATGATAAGTGTAAATTGATAGAGACATTTTATGAAAATATTAAGTCCACGGCAATAACTAATGGTCAAAAGGTGAAACGAGTTCGTCGGCAAAATAATCTTATGTCTCCATGCCCTTTCATTTTATGTACAGAAATATTGGCGATAGTGGTTAGGGAACAAAAGGATATTAAAAGAATTCATACTGATAACATAGAACAAAAACTTTCTTAGCTTAATGGTGATACGCAATTGGTCAACATCGGAGAGAGATGTTTTAAAAATTCAGTTTAATTAATGAATACATTTAGTGAAACAAGCGGTCGTTTTTTTAACGTAGAGAAAAGATAAGTTGTTTGGCTTGGAAATAAAAAGTACTCAATTGACAAGTGCAAGCCAGATTTAGGTTTGAATTAGGATTCTCTGCTAGTTAATGACAGTGTTTTATTTGGCAACAAAATTACAACACATGCAAATTATATTAAAATGATATTTACTGTGAAAGCTACGCAAGTGAGTAGCCATTTTACTGAGAGATACGTTAAGCCCGGTAGTCATTATGATATTTATTGTGTTCTACTCTTCATGAAAAACAGTGGAGAATTTTTTGAACGAACATAATCTAAGCAAATATTATGTAATGAAGATTTCAGTACATTTGCTAGATGTGTATCACTTATCAGAAATGATACACAAAAATGCAATACAACGATTAAAAACAATACATCATTAGAGAGAACCCTCGCACTGAAAAGTCGTGCAAAAAGGTGCTAGACCCTGATATGGTACTTTTATATCAAAAGACAATAACCCCAAATATTGTTCAAAATGGAAAGAAAAACTTCAATGTACAATCTCCTCGAAAAAAAGGTGTTTTGTAAAATGCACAAAATTAAGGACACAAAATTTAAATGGTTTCAAATTTGGATTGTCCACAAAATCCTTGAAACAAAAGTCGTTTGAAAGAAAGAAAAATTGTCAACAACAGTCTATGTAAGTTATGTAGGGAATCATGACAGTGAACACTTTCTATGGAGGAGTCATCACATAACACAATATTGGCAAACTTTTAAAATGTGTAAAATGAAAGATGTACTCTATCGTTAACATAAAACTGAAATGAAAATATAATTTTATTTGAAATAGACGTTGGAATCAAGACAGTCGCAGTTCTTGACTTCATAATATGTTTTGCTTAATGTATGTTTATAATTATAACTTAAGTTAGAAAATATTTTACCAAACATTTCTGCTTTCAGAAAGAGCTGAAACATAGATATGGAATTAAAGAGTATAATGCAAAATTCAGGGTTACCATATCAAATATCAGGCAGATTGGTTCTTTTGTTCTGCAATCATTGACTCCTCCGTTGCAAATTAATCAATTATGACCAGTTTTTGTATGTTATGTACAGTTTGTTAGTGGCAATGATGACATAAGGTTTCTCTTTGTATTGTATGCCGCATTCTGATAATTGATATGCATTATGTCGTTGACTTTCACAGTGTCATAAATGACCAGCTTCTCTGTATTTTGCCCCTTCAGCTGTTTCTGTCTGTATCCTTCTTTTGCAGATTTTCATTCTTCCTGGGACTAAAATACCTTTGATGTTATATTGTACACGACATCGTGCATTGTAAACGAAAATAAAGAGTAGAAAAAAAAAAGAGATAACTTTGGTGCTGATTACGTGACCTTTCAATGATCAGATTGGCCAGGACTTTTCATACAGTGACAGATTATTCTTTGTCTAGAGTTCAGTCTCATTCCACAATATCAAAACGGACTTTTTTTTGCTGTCCATCCATCAGTTGGTTGAACGTCGGATACACATGCTAATGGTTGTGGGTTCGAATCCCGGGGTGCGCTATATTAAAACTGGCCTTCTTACTGTCCCATCTTAAAACCATTTTGTTGTTCTGGTGGTGTCAGTATAGGATTGGATAGGTCCCTTTTCCCCCACATCCTTGGGATGGTTATCCCCTCAGTCATATCACCTGGGGTGGGTGCCGACGTAAAAACTGAATCAAATCAATCAAAAATCAATGTCTATCCAATCATTGTGGTGGTATCAATATTTCATAGATCCTGTTCTCTTCTCCCTAACCATACAGTTTTGCGCAGTCTCAAGGAGTCTGCCTAGCAGATAACTGATGGTACATTAAGGCAGAGTGCATCTGGAACTGTCCGGGCGCAATGAGATCCTCTTCAAAAGATCGAAACTCGACGGTCGACCGGATATCATCGTATTTATATCTATTAATGCGGATAGATAATGTCTTAAAAATAACTGAGATCCAGAAAAATATCAGATGTCCCTAGTATAAACAGATCTCTAGTTTGTCTAAAAAAAAAAAGGCATCTTCTCCCTTGTACTAACTGCAATGTCTGGTTTTACGTTCAGCTGGTAAAAGACTGATAATCTTTTCTATATGATGCAAATACTGTCTCTGTGCTCATGCTACGCAATGCGATTTTGTTTAGTCAAAATAATGTAGACAGTAGGATCAAGACAAATTCAAAATGGTTAAAAAAATTGTTCAAAATTATGTTTATTTCTCTTTGTGCTTGATTGTTTATAAGAGTTTTTACCTCGTTTTTTCATTCATTTATTTATTTGATTGAATTCATTCATTTATCATTCGTTGATTTGTTTTATCAGTCTTTTCATTTATTTGTTCACTGACTCGTTTTGTGAATCTATTTAACATTCAAATTATAATTGATTTCAGTATGTTTGTTATTGAAATTCATGTTCTCTTCAGAAAAAAAAAAGATTTGACCCAGTTTCAATCACTGGGACGAATAGAGACGTAGAAGGAGATGAGCGGGAGAGTAAGAGACGTGTTGTTATGATATTGGTGGGGGTAGGGGTGTGTATGCGAGCAAGTATGGTGGTGGAGGGGAGTGGAGATGAGGCGAGGTGCTGGTGGCACACTTTTGGCATGTTACCACATCAACGTTATATTTTTCCTCCCAACTCCCTCCCCCCCCCCCCCCACACTTAAACACCCTCATAGCCCAAGTCCACAGCTTTTATACACTTGTCCCCCTCCTCCTTTTAACTACCACTATTCCAAACTCCTCTTCCACTGATGTTACCTCTTCCATCCTCCCCCCCCCCCCCCCCCAACCTTTCCCCGCCAACCTCCAACATACACCCTTCCAACGCTATCCCAACAGAGCAAACGCCAACAAAGAGCAAGCGACAAGGAGGCAGCCTCCCCAGTGAACACACACACACACACACACACACAGACACACGGGCCCCAGAAGCAGGGGCGCCTCCAACCTTCTGAGTGGCCAGGTTCAAGTCTAGTCAAGCCTCACGTTCTCGCGCGCGCTCCCAAAATCCAGCCTGTCTGCCAGCAACTTCTGCTGCCGTGACCTATGACCGCACGTGACTTGCACGAGCATCTTAGCTCGTGCGCGTCACGTTCACCTGCTTGCTTCTGTCATCTTTTACTTCCTAGCGCTTGCTGGTCTTGTATCGCTTGCTGACAAGGTTATGGTCAAGTCACTCAGCCAACAAGTGTCAAGAGTTGGGGAAAAGTGAACGTAACATTTGTGCACACACAACAGGCTCGTGTGTTTGAGATGTGTGTGTGTGTGGGGGGGGGGGAGGGGGTGAAGATGGGAACGGAAGGAGGTAATGTGGGGAGATGACTTTTTTTTTTTTTTTTTTTTGTCAGGAAAAGCGTGTGGAAAGTTCGTAGTTCATTAGAAGGCTTCTAGTACGCTAAGGTTGCCCTCATCAAGCAAAGGCATGCGTTCCTGTATCAGTGCAGCAACTATGGTGGATTTCATCCTCAGAAACACCGAAAAGCTCTATACTAGCGTCATCTTCTTATAAAAGGATTCAGGTCTTTGTCGAATCAATGTATCCAGACTTTTAGCGTGGATTCACAGCCCAGAGGTCAACTGCTCTGCACAGAAATGCTTTTTAACAGGCAAATGAAAGTATCCACCTCCACACAAGCAGGTAAAACCTTCTTGTCACTCTAGATTCAGAAGACAGTCTCAAGTGCAAATGAAATACTATGAGACTTTCTGTCTGTAGACGATACAGTTGTAACTATTTACATGAAGAAAGCTTGCTGCAAGCTTATACACCGATTTACTTGCAAAGATTTGAGCTAATCATCGGGCTTAAGAAGACACAAGAAATGGGCCAGAATGTGCATGAATGACTTTCTACTAACACTGTAAACTATGAGTCCACAGATGTTTAATTGTTCGTATACCGGGCTCTACAGTCTTTTGACACCACTCGTTTGAGCCATTAGAAAGACTTCCACTGGGCTTCCTAAGCTCACTAAAAGAGTGTGGTCTAACAGCAGGTATAACAAATAGTCGAACGTCTTGTCTCACAGCAAGAGGACCAAAGACTCCAAAGTCCAGGGCACGATTGCAGAGCCAATCTTAGATTGTGCGCTTAGGTAAGTTTGCTTTCGGCCTAAGCAAACCTACAAAAGACGAGCTTTGTGCGTGTACACTCAGAAGGTAAGAAAGTTATGCTAACCATTTCCTCCCTTTAGGAACATTTTCATCGATAAGCACTCTTGATGCGCCCTGAGGTCTTCTGTGCAATCGTGCCCATGTCTACAAAGCTTGTGTTGTAAATAATCTCCTTCTAACATCATCATCATCATGTGCCCTGTGGCATGGCGTTGATGATCATGGCCCTCCAAACGAATCTATCCCTTGTCGCTGCAAGAACATCTTCCACCCTCTCTTTCTTCAACCACCCTGCAAGTCCGTCCAAAATTTTCTCTCAGGGTCTACCTTGTGTTCTCTTTTCCTCCAGCTTTCCTGTTGTGACCAGGTGCTGTAATTTATTTTTCCTCACATAGTGTCCTATAAATGTTGCATGTCTTTTCCTTAATCTTCTGTATTAATGATCTTTGTGTCCGCCTCCTTCAAGACTGTCTCGTTTGTTTCTTTGCTGTCCATGGAACTCTCAATATTCTTTTTACAAACCACATTTCAGTTTGCCTCAATTTTGCTCTGACTTTGTGTGTTGACTGTCCACGCCTCACAACCGTACAACAGTATCGGTTCTATATAACAATCTCCTTCAGTAAAACATGGACTCCATATTCCAAACAAGAACATAAACTCAATGCTTTCTACAGGCACTGCCTGAGACCTATCCTCGGCATCTCTTGGGGAGATCACACACCCAACTGCACAATACTTGAGACAGTAGGAATCCTATCCACATGCATCTTTAAAACAAAGACACCGACACTGCTTGGGTCGAATATGAAGGATGAAGGATGATTTCATCCCAAGCTCTGTCAGTGAAGAACTGGTATTAAGAACGAGGCCAAAAGGCTAACTCATCTGTGGAGATACCTGCAAACATGTCCTGAAGGCACTCGCCACCGGCACCAGGACACCTAAGAATTCACTGCTGCAAAGCGCAGAGATGATTTTCTAAACGAATACAGAGATGAGAGGCACCTTCAAAAGAAAGCTACGCTTCAGATCTAAGCAGACAAGTCCAGACAGACAGATCAGCTTGAACCTTCCTGTGTGGACACTGTAGTGGTCCTGCCTAGTCCTGCACATGATTGCACAGTCATAGCAGACATTGTCCACAAAACGGACAGTTGCCAGCAGCATAAATTCATGTTTTTTTCTAGAGTCTAAATATACTACCTAAACACCATTTACATTTTTTCTTTGTCTTACCAAATTGAATTAATACATATCTTTAATTAGTTTAAAAAGTAAAAAAAAAAAAAAAACAAAAAAAAAAACAGTACCAGAAGACTGAATCAAACAGTTGTATTTGCCATCTGAAAAAGAACGGCAGCAAAAGAAACTACGGCATGTACTCAAGAATATCACTTTGAATCATTTTGGCAAACTGTATGCCAAAATCTTGGAATTATGCGCAAAATACAGGGTAGAGATGTTTAATAATAATAATAATAATTACAATATTTATATAGCGCAAAATCTTGATAAAATCAAATCTAAGCGCTGAAGCAGACACACACGCAAGCACGCACGCACGCACGCACGCACACACACGCACGCACACACACACACACACACACACACACACACACACACACACACACACACACACACACACACACACACACACACCCACACACACGCATGGCTATAAATGGGAGAAAGAATAAAAGCAATAAAAGCAAGAATAAAAGCAAAGGAAAATTATAGAGAGCATAGCATATACAATTATATATTATAACCATGTGATTCCCGAGCGGAGACAGGCTGCAGAGGGGGGGGGGGGGGGGGGGTTGAGTGAGGTTAGGATTTTATGCAGAGGAGAAAAGGTGAGTTTTGAGAGCGGACTTGAAGGAGACAAAAGTAGGTTGCTGACGGACTGAGAGAGGAAGTTTGTTCCAGGAGAGTGGACCAGAAACAGAGAAGGCTCGTGGACCATAGGTATTGAGCTTAGTGCGTGGAAAGCGAAAAGTCAGAGGATCAGAGGCAGAGCGGAGGGTACGTGAGGGAACATAGATCTCAAGTAGGCTTGACAGGTAATCGGGGGCTGCGTTATTGAGGCTTTTGTAGCACATGGTGTCTAGTTTGTACTGTATGCGCTTTGATACAGGGAGCCAGTGAAGTTGTGCCAGGAGAGGAGATATGTGGTCAGCTTTTTTCTTTTTGAGTACAAGGCGTGCAGCATTGTTTTGAATGCGCTGTAGGATGTGAATGGTGGAGGCAGGAAGACCAGACAGGAGTGAATTGCAATAGTCAATGCGAGACATTATGAAGGAGAGAACGAGTTTTGCAGTTGTTTCGACAGAGAGATACTTCCTGATCAGCCTTATACGATGGAGATGATAGTAGCAGGATCTGGCAGTTTGAGAAACAAAGTTGTTCATGGAGAGGGTAGAGTCAATGCAGACACCAAGGTTTTTAGCTGAATCAGAAATTGGGACTGATGGTGTTACATAATGGGAGAGAAAGAGGAGGCAGCTGAGAAAGTTTCTGACGGGTGCCAATGAGGATAGCTTCTGTTTTGTCGTCATTAAGCTGAAGTCTATTGTGTGTCATCCAGTTCTTAATGTCCGAGTAACACTCAGTGGTGCGAGTCAACAGGCGCTGTATATTATCAGGTGAGTCACTGTCTTGAAGTTGGGTGTCATCAACATAGAAGTGGTGTTTTATAGAATGGGAGTTGATGATGGTGGACAGGGGGGAGGTGTAAAGAGTGAAAAGAACAGGGCCAAGGACAGATCCTTGTGGAACACCACAGGTCAGGTATGCAGGTTGAGAGTAAGTGCCATTGATGAGAACGGTTTGTTTTCTGTTGGATAGGTATGAAGTGAACCAAGACAGAGCAATGTCAGAGATGCCAAAAGTATGATGAAGTCTAGAAAGGAGAATACCATGATCAATGGTATCAAAGGCTGCAGACAGATCAAGGAGTGTGAGGAGAGAGACTTTGCCAGTATCAGTTGCAAGGAGGAGATTGTTGAGAATGTGTAGTAGGGCAGTTTCAGTGCTATGGCACTGGTGGTAGGCTGACTGGAAAGGATTGAGGAGATTGTTGGCAGACAGGTGAGAGTTCAGCTGGTTGAGGACGACTTTTTCAAGGAGTTTTGACAAGAAAGAGAGATTAGAGATAGGCCGGTAATTTTTCAGTTCATTTGGATCTAAATTGTGTTTCTTGAGGAGAGGGTGAACAATAGCAGACTTGAAAGAATCTGGGACAGTTCCAGTTTGAAGAGAAGTGTTGATGATGTCAGTGATGAATGGGAGGAGAGTAGGGAGACAGTCGGCGTAGAGAGAACCTGGAAGAGGATCCAGTTCGCAGGTTTTGAACGACATGGATCTGATTGTGTTGAGAATTTCTTCTTGTGAGACTGGGGTAAAAGTAGTAAGAGGTGTGCCAGAGAAGGAAGGGTCAGGTGGGCATGGTTGACAGGGTGTCCTGTCAAGCCTGTCACGAAGAGTTTGTATTTTGGTGGTGAAATAGTTGGAGAATACAGATGGAGATGTTTATGAGTGAAGCACGAATATTTTTAGAAAAAAATAGGGTGCACAGACGCTATCTGAATTGTAAGATATCTATGTGGAAAGACAGTAGAGCATGATAAAGGACTAAACCTTCACATTGTAGAACAGCTTATAAAAGACATTTCACAGGGTAAACATAGATAGACTGTGGAGACAGCAAGAGCTGTACAATTTTGAAGACCAGCTTTTAGATAACAACAGAGCCATCTATACAAACAACGTAAATGCAAAGTCCGCTCACCTGAAGGACTTAATAACTGGTTTGATGTCACATCTGGAGTGAGACAGGGTTGTGACTTATCACCATTGTTTGTAGTTTACGTGGACAAGATAACTGAAGAAAAACCCAAATCAAATCTTTGAAGGAGATGATATTTGTAAACGATCAGAGTCTATCACACGATAAGAACGATTCAGTAACATCCAGCCATTTTGAACTCTTATCTTCCGGCAAAACTCAGAATGGTATGAGCGGACAAATATAAAAAATCAATTAAAAAAAAAAAAAAAGAGAAAAGTAAAACCAAAAGTCATCACTGTTGTCAGGTTTGTGAAAGAAGGCATGACGTCACTGACCAAACAGCCAACCAAACAGACCCTTCCACAAGTCAATGGACGCCTACTTACGTCAAGGCAACACCTACGAGAGACGGTGGTACATGGCGGTAATCGCGGGAAACGTTGGTACTAAGCGGTAATCCTGTCCTCCCCAGGCCTCGCACAGAACGCATCTTTCCAGAGGTACCTGGCCGATCTATTGTCGGTTGTCAGCGCTACTTAGTGACTTGTCGTTAACTATTTCCCTGTTTGTTTTGCTTTCTTTGGACGGAAGTTGGCTGCACAAAGGCTTTGAGAGAGAGACAGAGAGAGACACAGAGAGAGAGAGAGACACATACACACACACACACACACAGACAGACAGAGCGTGCTTGCGTTTCTTGTAAAAGTGGTGTAGATGAATTGGTTGTGTATGTGTGGGTATGTGTGTTGCTGAGAGAGAGAGAGAGAGAGAGACAGACAGACAGAGAAGAGAGAGAGAGAGAGAGAGAGAGAGAGAGCAGCGCTTGCGTTTCCTGTAAAAAAGGAGGGATGTGGTTTAGATGAACTGGTAGTGTGTGTGGTGATGTGTGTGTGTGTGGTGTACGGAGTGTGTAGTGTGTGTGGTGTGTGTGTGTGTATGTGTGTGTGTGGTGTGTGTGTGTGTGTGTGTGTGTATGTGTGTGTGTGTGTGTGGTGTGTGTGTGTATGTGTGTGTGTGTGTGTGTGTGTGTGTGTGTGTGTGTGTTGTGTGTGTGTGTGTGTGTGTATGTGTGTGTGTGTGTGTGTGTGTGGTGTAGTGTGTGTGTGTTTGTGTGTGTGTGTGTGTTGTGTGTGTATGTGTGTGTGTGATGTGTGTATGTGTGTGTGTGTGTGTTAATGAAGAAATTGCGTCAGTGATTTTTCTTTCTCCCCGACATCCCCTTACCCTTCCCGGATAGTCTCGGCCCCGTAAAGGAAAATGCGTAAGCAGACGCCTTAAGGGACGCAACTCTCTTTTCGTCTTCTTCTTTGTCTGAGGTGGGGATTGATAAGCTCAAGGGATGAATATGGCAGAATATGTGAAAATGTTTCAGCAGATGCGTTTCTTGTGAGTCAGAGTATGGTAGTCTTAAAGGTTTTTTTGTTTGTTTGTTTGTTTGTGTGTGTGTTTGGACTTTGTATTTTCCTTTGCTTCTTTTTTTTTAACACTATCTCTATGCGGATTGTAACATGACCTCAGAGAATTATTTAAAGTTTGTCAACATCAGAAAATAGATAATCAAACATTTACTCAACACAACAAAACACACATCACAAACACATCACATCACACACCCACCACCATTACACACACACACACACAACACACAACGCGCACCACGACATCACACACACACACACACACACACACACACACACACACCGCCACGCGCGCACACACACACACACACACCACACACACACACCACACCTCTGCTCTCTTAAAAAGTGCAGGAAAAGTAAGATGGCCAATATGACTTGACCATCTGTCCTGTGGCTGGGGTGATGCTGGTACAGGCGTGTTAGTGAATGACATAGCTTTGTGGTGAGAAACAAACTTGTGTACGTAGTGACAAAAGAGAAAGGAGAACGAGAGGAGGCTGAGAGAGAGAGAGAGAAAGAAAGAGAGAGAGAGAGAGAGAGAGAGAGATGTGTGTGTGTGTGTGTGTGTGTGTGTGTGTGTGTGTGTGTGTGTGTGTGTGTGAGTGAGTGAGTGAGGAGAGAGGTAAAATGAACTAATCTTGTGATGTTTGCCAGTTTGTCGCGATTGCTTCTATTTGTATATTTGTTTACAAGTTGAGTGCAGAGTGCACGCACTCTGTTTAATATATTTCTCTCTGTCTCTTTTTTTTTCCTTTTTCGGTCTATTTTGTTTAAATCTTAAACCTTTTGCTGCATGCTTATATTTTGTTAAGCTGACAGCAGTGCCCAGGTTCTTAAATCATATCTTTACCCATACCGGACATGCCAGCCATGCTTTACGTCACTTTGTCATTGGCATTGTCCATGCACGTGTTAAACCGCCAGTGATTATTCTCTGTCGACTTGTAAATATCCATCTTTCTAATTTAACGAGTATCTCCCCTCCACATCTATGCAATTGAATACCTCACTGGTCTTTGTGAATGACAAAGCGACTCTTCTCCCTCCGCTATCCGTGCAAGACATTACTTATTCCTCCCATCGCACTCGCCACTATCAATAAAGTAAGTGCCCACAGTACTTTAATGCTGGCGTTTCCTTATCGGTAATAGTACTGAATATTTCCTTCAAGTGACCAGCGACGAATTTTTTTAGTTCAGCCCATTTAGTGTCACAGTACTTTCGACCCATGCGGATACATATACAAAATGATAGTACAAAGATTAAAAGTGAAGTTTCCTTATCAGAGTGGTACCTCAACTGACCAGCGACGATATCAGTCCATTCAAAGTTGGGGGACCATCCCCAGCCCAACGGATTGTAGGTAGCGGACAGTCGATGGCCTTCAGGTATGGAAAGTTAGCTGTGAAATAATCCAGGCTTATTCGGACGAAGAAACACTCCAGGACCGACAAGGGAGGGTTTCTGTCAGGATGAGGCGAGATGATACTTTGCAAGGCTCATCATCATGTACCCTGCCGCATGGTGTTGGCGATCATAGCTCTCCATATGAATCTATCCTTTGTCGCTGCAAGTACATCTCCCACTCTGTCTGTTTTCATCCACTCCATAAATCCGTCCAATATTTTCTCCCTGGGTCTACCTGGTGCTCTTTCTCTCTCCAGCTGTCCTGTTGTCACCAGGTGCTCCAATTTCTCTTGCCTCAAAATATGTTCTATATATGTTGCCTGTCTTTTCCTATCCTTCTTCATTCATGTTCTTTTGGTGTCTGCCTCATTCAAAACTGTCTCGTTTTTTTTTTCTTTTATGTTCATGGAACTCTTAACATTTTTCTAAAGGGCTGGAGCTATATAAGCAAGAAGACTCAAGACATGGTAATCAGTAAAACACACACACACACACACACACACACACACACACACACACACACACACACACACACACACACACACACACACACACACACACACACACACACACTCATGCACACAAACACACACACACACACTCACACACACACACGCACACAAACACACACACACACACACACATCCCTCATGCAAAATAGCACAAAATGCTACCACACTGAGACAGGTTGATAAGTTTAAATATCAGGGAACAGTCCACCAGACGGCAGATGAACATTAAAAATAGCCAACAGAACTGGTCAAGCTAAAACAGCATTCAAGAAAACGAAAAACAATGCCTATCAACTAACATCAGGAAGAGAGTTCTTGAGTGTTATATAGAACCGATATTTGTACAGATGTAAAGCGCGGACAGTCAACACGTAGTTAGAACAAGACTGAGGCAGCTAAAATGTGGTCTCTAAGAAGACTGTTAATTAAAGAGTTCCATGGACAGAGAAGAAAACTTGTCAAGGCTACAGGTAGAAATACGTGGATAAGAGCTGCCTAAAGCCCTGTACCCTTTCGCTCATAGGGTAGGTCTTTTGGCTATGTAAATGGGGAACAAAAGAAGAAGAAGCTCATTTAGTGTCACCGTACTTTGAGTTCTGGCGGATACATTATATATAAATGATAGTACGAAGCGTGACAAGTGGTTCAGTCAGTGACAGGGAAGTCCAGTCTCTGTCTTTGTCACGTTGCAATTTCCCCAACTTTCGATAGCATCAGTGAGGGTCATTTGTCAGCCGTTTACCCGACTTCAACGGTGTCGGCGTCCCACTCGCGTGCTGGTTACTACCGGGGTGGATAGAGGACGTTGGGGGTGAGGTTGTGAATAATAAACAGGTAAACCATTCTTGTGTACAATTAGACACCTGGTGCTGCTTGAAAGGGGAGGGGAGGAGGAAAGCAGGAACAAAATTTGACACTCCTTTGTTCGTAAGGTCGATATGCTTCTGTGTTTGTTAGTGTTAGAGTAGATGGAACATCGCTGGTTTTGTCAGACAGATTTTGTTGCTTTCTGTCTCTCTGTCTGTTTTCGTCTGTCTGTGTACGTTTCTGTCTGTCTGCCAAAGATGATTGAGTAACAAATGTGGCGGTGATTTTATAGCTTCAACAGCTGTATTTCATGTTACGTCACCTTGTTTAGTTTTTTGACGATTTGTTTTTTTAGCTACTAATAAGGATATTTGAGTGGGAAGTGTTTCATCCTAATTTTTTGACATCACAGTCAGTAGGTCGTCTTAGTTGCTTACAAGCCGGTTTGCATTTATTCATTTCAACTAAAAAGCTAGTCTGGATGTCGGTCAAAGCTTGGCGGCATTCCAGAGATAGTAGAAGCTACTGTTCGGCGTGGGTATGTAGTTGCCGCTGTTTTGTGGATAGATAGTTGTCACTACGTTCAACATGGATAGGTAGTTGTCACTACGTTCAGCATGGATAGGTAGTTGTCACTACGTTCAACATGGATAGGTAGTTGTCACTACGTTCAGCATGGATAGGTAGTTGTCACTACGTTCAGCATGGATAGGTAGTTGTCACTACGTTCAGCATGGATAGGTAGTTGTCATTACGTTCAGAATGGATAGGTAGTTGTCACTACGTTCAGCATAGATAAGTAGTAGCCATTACGTTCAGCATGGATAGGTAGTAGCCATTACGTTCAGCATGGATAGGTAGTAGCCATTACGTTCAGCATGGATAAGTAGTAGCCATTACGTTCAGCATGGATAAGTAGTAGCCATTACGTTCAGCATGGATAGGTAGTAGCCATTACGTTCAGTATGGATAAGTAGTAGCCATTACGTTCAGCATGGATAAGTAGTAGCCATTACGTTCAGCATGGATAGGTAGTAGCCATTACGTTCAGTATGGATAAGTAGTAGCCATTACGTTCAGCATGGATAGGTAGTAGCCATTACGTTCAGCATGGATAGGTAGTAGCCATTACGTTCAGCATGGATAGGTAGTAGCCATTACGTTCAGCATGGATAAGTAGTAGCCATTACGTTCAGCATGGATAGGTAGTAGCCATTACGTTCAGCATGGATAGGTAGAAGCCATTACGTTCAGCATGGATAAGTAGTAGCCATTACGTTCAGCATGGATAGGTAGAAGCCATTACGTTCAGTATGGATAAGTAGTAGCCATTACGTTCAGCATGGATAAGTAGTAGCCATTACGTTCAGCATGGATAAGTAGTAGCCATTACGTTCAGCATGGATAAGTAGTAGCCATTATGTTCAGTATGGGCAGGTTGTACTAAGTTTGCCGTGGATAGGTAGCACCCATTACGTTCAGCATGGATAGGTAGTAGCCATTACGTTCAGCATGGACAGGTTGTAGCTGTTACGTTCAGCATGCACAGATAGTAGCTATTACGTTCAGTATGGACAGGTTGTACTAAGTTTGCCGTGGATGGGTAGTAGCCATTACCTTCGCCACGGATAGGTAGCATGGATAGGAAGTAGCCATTACCTTCGCCGTGGATAGGTAGTAGCTATTATCTTCGCCGTGGATAGGTAGTAGCCATTACCTTCGCCATGGACAGGTAGCAGCCATTATGTTCGCCGTGGATATGTAGTAGCCATTACCTTCGCCGTGGGTAGGTAGTAGCCATTATCTTCGCCATGGATAGGTAGTAGCCATTACCTTCGCCATTGATAGATAGTAGCCATTACCTTCGCCATGGATAGGTAGTAGCCATTACCTTCGCCATGGATAGGTAGTAGCCATTACCTTCGCCATGGATAGGCAGTAACCATTACCTTCGCCGTGGATAGGTAGTAGCCATTACCTTCGCCATGGATAGGTAGCAGCCATTACCTTCGCCATGGATAGGCAGTAACCATTACCTTCGCCGTGGATAGGTAGTAGCCATTACCTTCGCAATGGATAGGTAGTAGCCATTACCTTCGCCATGGATAGGCAGTGACCATTACCTTCGCCATGGATAGGTAGCAGCCATTACCTTCGCCATGGATAGGCAGTAACCATTACCTTCGCCATGGATAGGCAGTGACCATTACCTTCGCCATGGATAGGTAGCAGCCATTACCTTCGCCATGGATAGGCAGTGACCATTACATTACCTTCACCGTGGATAGGTAGTAGCCATTACCTTCGCCGTGGATAGGCAGTAGCCATTACCTTCGCTTTGGATTGTTGGTAGCCGTTACCTTCGCCATGGATAGGTAGTAGCCATTACCTTCGCCGTGGATAGGCAGTAGCCATTACGTTTGCCTTGGATTGTTGGTAGCCGTTACCTTCGCCATGGATAGGTAGCAGCCATTACCTTCGCTGTGGATAGGTAGTAGCCACTAAATTTGCCGTGGATAGTTTCCATTATATTTGCCGTCAAAAGGTAGTAACCACTATGTTTTCCGTGTATAGCAATAACCACTACGTTCGCCGTGGATAGACATGACCACTACGTTCGCCGTGGATAGACATGGCCACTACGTTCGCCGTGGATAGACATGCCCACTACGTTCGCCGTGGATAGACATGCCCACTACGTTCGCCGTGGATAGACATGGCCACTACGTTCGCCGTGGATAGACATGCCCACTACGTTCGCCGGGATAGACATGCCCACTACGTTCGCCGTGGATAGACATGACCACTACGTTCGCCGTGGATAGACATGCCCACTACGTTCGCCGTGGATGGACATGACCACTACGTTCGCCGTGGATAGACATGCCCACTACGTTCGTCGTGGATAGACATGACCACTACGTTCGCCGTGGATAGATATGACCACTACGTTCGCCGTGGATAGATATGACCACTACGTTCGTCGTGGATAGATATGACCACTACGTTCGTCGTGGATAGACATGACCACTACGTTCGCCGTGGATAGATATGACCACTACGTTCGCCGTGGATAGATATGACCACTACGTTCGCCGTGGATAGATATGACCACTACGTTCGCCGTGGATAGACATGCCCACTACGTTCGTCGTGGATAGATATGACCACTACGTTCGCCGTGGATAGATATGACCACTACGTTCGTCGTGGATAGATATGACCACTACGTTCGCCGTGGATAGATATGACCACTACGTTCGCCGTGGATAGATATGACCACTACGTTCGTCGTGGATAGACATGCCCACTACGTTCGTCGTGGATAGATATGACCACTACGTTCGCCGTGGATAGATATGACCACTACGTTCGTCGTGGATAGACATGACCACTACGTTCGTCGTGGATAGATATGACCACTACGTTCGCCGTGGATAGATATGACCACTACGTTCGTCGTGGATAGACATGACCACTACGTTCGTCGTGGATAGATATGACCACTACGTTCGTCGTGGATAGACATGACCACTACGTTCGCCGTGGATAGACATGACCACTACGTTCGTCGTGGATAGACATGACCACTACGTTCGTCGTGGATAGATATGACCACTACGTTCGTCGTGGATAGACATGACCACTACGTTCGCCGTGGATAGATATGACCACTACGTTCGTCGTGGATAGATATGACCACTACGTTCGTCGTGGATAGACATGACCACTACGTTCGTCGTGGATAGACATGACCACTACGTTCGTCGTGGATAGACATGACCACTACGTTCGTCGTGGATAGATATGACCACTACGTTCGTCGTGGATAGACATGACCACTACGTTCGTCGTGGATAGACATGACCACTACGTTCGCCGTGGATAGGCAGTGACCACTACGTTCGTCGTGGATAGATATGACCACTACGTTCGTCGTGGATAGACATGACCACTACGTTCGTCGTGGATAGATATGACCACTACGTTCGTCGTGGATAGATATGACCACTACGTTCGTCGTGGATAGACATGACCACTACGTTCGTCGTGGATAGATATGACCACTACGTTCGTCGTGGATAGACATGACCACTACGTTCGTCGTGGATAGATATGACCACTACGTTCGTCGTGGATAGATATGACCACTACGTTCGTCGTGGATAGACATGACCACTACGTTCGTCGTGGATAGACATGACCACTACGTTCGCCGTGGATAGATATGACCACTACGTTCGTCGTGGATAGATATGACCACTACGTTCGCCGTGGATAGATATGACCACTACGTTCGCCGTGGATAGGCAGTGACCACTACGTTTGCCGTGACTGGGCTGGTACCTGGTATCAAGCAGCAGCGCATTTATTCGTCGTCCTGTTTTGTAAACTGTCTGGCGTTTGCTGTAGGAAATCATAAGTTTGAATTTGGCGTTTTAAAAAAGCAGAACAGGTAAAAGACGAGACAAGCTGCAATTGTCGCTTTGGGTGGTTTTCTGTTTGAAACAAGTGCTAAAAACATTGCTTGCGCTTGCCGACGTGATTTTTTCTGCATCGTCACCCAATAGATCATTCCAAAGGATAAAGTAAATGACTTGCCACTTGCAAACATATCACCGCTCTCTTTGAAACCTTTGCCAGTTGGCAGTTTCTTTTCCGAATACCAGAAAGTGTCTGAACATACGTAGCGCCAAAAAAAATGTCCAGTTGTGCAATTGGCGTAAATCAATGGTACAATTTTAGTAAGCCAGCATGTTTAAGTCTAGGCTACTAAACGCGCTGCTGTATATGACGGATCAGTGCAGTTGAGTTTTAACTTCCGTTTTCAAGTAAAGGACTAATAGACAGCAGTTTCTTATGTGAAACTTTTGTCGTGTTTATTATACAGTTCACCACTGGTCTAGGAAGACTGGCTTTAATTGCCTCCCTGCCCCTTCCCTCTCTCCTTTTTTTCTCTCTCTCTCTCAATAGTGTTAAAGTCTGCTTGGTGTATAGGTAAAAGTGATGGTGTAGAGGTAAAACTTGCCTTCCAGTCTGCTCACACAGGTCTACACGAGTTCGGTACTGGCTCGAGGATAAAAATCAAAACAAACAAAGAGACTTTGTCTGTAAGGCCTCCAGTCCACCCAGCTGGCAACTGATACCCGACACAGGGCTGGGGAAGGTAAAGAGCAAAGGAGAGGAAATGGGCACCGCCCTCATAATGATGCCGCCGACAAAAGGTTCGGTCTCTACCACCGAACACCCTTATGACCTAAGTGTTCGATTCAGAGACGAAGACGAGCAAAAGTACTCAAAAATTCATTCTATAGAGCTGAGAGATACAGTGCAACTTACAAATGTTGCACAAGATATTAAACTTATATGTCTACTGCAAAAGTTACCTTTCAAGCGACCTAGGCAGCAGTATGCATTTTATTACTTGTACGATACACAACAATTTCGGAAATACGTCTGTATATTGGGTTACCGGAACGAGCCGAGTATTTTCCAAGTAAATCATAAACACAGACGTGACAGCAGGAACAAAAATAATCAAAAACAAAACAACACAAACAGGAAAAAAAAAAAGACACAAAGAACGTTTAAAATCTATGGGCCCTAACAACATCCGTGTTTTTACTTGAAGCGTGAGCCATCCTCCTCCCTCTCTTCATCCCTCCCCCTTCCCCTCCACACTTTTCCCACCCCACCCCGTCTCCAGACCATTGGCGTCTCTTTAACACTTTCCCCTTTCAGTTCATTCACTCCTCAAGCACTAAACTGAAAAGAATATGTTTGAATTAGACAGACACAGGGTCGCGCGGCATCAGATTCAACTTGATGTTATCGTTCATCACTTCAACCAGTCATTTACATTGTATTCTGACATGAGCCGGAACCCAGAGCAAAAAGAGCGCTGCACCCATTTGTTTTGTTTTCGGATGTGTGTGTGCGTGCATTCGTGCGTGCATTCGTGTGTGTGTCTGTGTGTGTGTGCATCTGGGTCAATGTGTCTGTGTGTGTGTCTGAGTGCGTCTCACTGTCTCTCCTTTTATATATGTGTGTGGGTGCGCGCGCGCGCGTGCGTGCGTGCCTCTCCGTCTCAGTCTCTTTCTTTCTGCCTCTGCGTGTGTGTGTGTGTGTGTGTGTGTGTGTGTGTGTGTGTGTGTGTGTGTGTGTGTGTGTGTGTGTGTGTGTGTGTATGTGTGTGTGTGTGTGTGTGTGTGTGCACGCGCGCGCACGCACATGCGTGCATGTGTGCGTGTGTGTTTCTTTTCACCAGTGTGTCCCTGCCAGCGCCAGTGACGCTCGTAACAAACTGATTAAACACAACTTAACACTTTATCTCCCAGCGAGCGCGACTCGTGCAAGGTGTTACGTGTGAACAGGTGTGTGAAGTCACGCACTGTGCTTTAGTGACGCCCTGACAAAAAACCTCATTAGGGCCACAGCGTGATGATGATGATGTTGTTGATGATGATCATGGTGATGATCATGACGATCATAATGATCATGATGATGAGGTACAGAGAGGTGCAATAAGAGAAGGATATATTTATTTAAGCTACAGCTTCATATGAAGGGTGTGTGAAACTCGAACACAGTTCTCAAAAGAAGTTCAGCCAAGCCCGTAATTATCACTAATCGAAGATGTATGTTCTCATTTGCCAAAGTTCAACAGAAACAGACTTTTTCGCCAAGTTCTATGTTTTCGACGTAAAATTAGGGCTCTGCTAGAAAGTCTTCGTGAGTTGTTAATTGTGTTTTCATTCCGAAGTCTTTATACGCTTGTAGCACAGGTGGGTTTTTTTTTTTTCAAAATACATTCTCTCTAGAGAGTTGATGTATGAGGAGGCCAGAACCGTCTTACTTCCGTGGATTACGACCCATATTCTCCAACTAAGCGACTTTGTGATATAACGCTGGGACAATGTATTTCCTTTTATATGATTTGAGTTCTGCAGTTTTCTTATCCAAATCAGTTCTCACTTGTTAAGTTATAGATCCTGAATATCGAGATCCTGAGTATCGTGATTTAACATTTTTAGTGTTTTGTTTTTTGGTTGTTGTTGTTGTTGTTGTTTTTTTGTTGTTTTTGTTTTGTTTTGTTTTTCGTTTTTTCCGTTTTATCATTGTTCCTTGAGAGATTTCTTACGATAACATTCTATTGAAAGAATGTCTCCCCCAAAAAGTTGAAAACAACCGAATTTCTGACTTCGGTATATCATATGAATATTCCCTGTGGTATGAGAATGCTGCATAGTTCACAACTAGAGTCTGTGTTGTTAATTTCGTTTACATACATTCTCTCAGGAGTTAATTGTTTGGTTTCCAGAATGTATTCTGCTTAGTTTTTCTTTCTTTCTGTTTTTCTTTGTTTCCTTCTTTGTTTGTTTGTTTGTTTGTTTCTTTCTTTCTTTCTTTCTTTCTTTCTTTTTCTTTCTCCAAATCTAAGCTCTAATATTATCATGAAATGATCGGTTCTATAACTAGGTTTTATCTCTACGTCAGATACATGTGATGAAAGTGTTTCTGACATAAAAATATCGAATCAGCTTTGTTGTACGGGTTTACTCCAGTCTAAGACGTTTAATTTCTCCTGTCACTTTCAGTTTCTGATTACTCATAGTAGCTCAGTACCTTGCCATTAAGAAACTGTTTATCCATCCATCAAATAAAGGTCCCATCACTGACATTTTCATGTAGACAACAAATGATTTCAAACGGGCTCTATGCCACACGAACATGACAAGTAGGTGCCTTAGATCAGTATGAAATGAAACTACATTAAACGAAATGACCATCTGTATATGAATGTAACAAACATGAGTATACAAAAAACAAAACAAAACAAAGCAAAACAAAACAACAACAATAACAATACCGCACACAGACATGATCAAAAGAACAAAAAATATGAAATTTAGTTTAAAGAGAGAGAGAATGGAGGGAGGGAGCTTTTGTTGGTCAGCAAATTTATACCTTAGCACACTCACAAATTCAGTTCTCTCTCTCTCTCTCTCCTCTCTCTCTCTCTCTCTCTCTCCTCTCTCTCTCTCTCTCTCTCTCTATCTCCTCTCTCTCTCTCTATCTCTCAGCTTTTGTTGGTTAGTAAGTATAAACTTACCAACTGATTCGATATTTTTATGTCAGAAACAGGGGAAAGGGGAGAAGGAACTTATCAAACTCTAAGCTGACACCACCAGAATGATGGAAACATTAAGATGGGCAGAAAACAGGCTAGATTTTAATGTTGCGAGCTGCGATTGAAATCAAGATATCAGATGTTGAGTCTATGGCTCTACCAACAACAACAACAAAAATGATTAATTCCAAACAAAACACACGGCAGGTTGTATCAGTATCATGACATCCCTACTCCCTTCCTGTCTTCCTCCTCCCAGATCGCGTGTGCTTTGTTCCCTGGAAATTTGGTCGTTGTTGGTGATTGCTTTGGTGAATGATGAAAGTGCGCTCCTTGGTTTGATTCTTGAATTAATATTTGGTGCCTTACAAATAACATTATTATTAGTATCACCAACCTGTAAAATCATTACCACAATATCACTGGCAGAGAGGACATAACGAAATACACAACATTAGCAGAAGTTTCTTACCTGTCATCACGCCTCAAGCCTAACCATGTGTACTATTTAAAGAGTGGATGTATGTTTGTGTGTGCAATGGGGGGGGGGGGGGGGCTGTCTTCCAATCAGTATACGTTAGGGGCTGAAACACTCTTTCTTGCGGGAGGGCTTCTCCTCTGAGGACCTTCTGCTGTGCAGCTCTCCCCAGAGTTTCTTTGTACTAAACAATATAACATACTTAGACCAGTAATACAATATTCTTAAAACAACACTACCCAGTTCTATCTTCATCACACATTCTCACAAGTGCCCCTGACTAAACATGCACCGTTGCGCTGGGCTGCATGCATGCGATCGTGTATGTACTCGTGTGTATGCTAGTTGTTATGCAAGCCACAGGCAGAGGAAAAAAGATTCACTGGAAGATTATTTTTTAAGGAAACGTTTCCTTTATTCAGTTATGATAACAAATATACAGCGATTATGGTGATTACGATAAGATACACGTGCAAGCATGAATGCGGGCGGTTATGGGAGTATAGGTGGAAGCGAGGGAGTGAGGGAGCGAGTGAATGAGCGAGCAAGCGAGCGAGCGAGATAGATGGATAGATGGATGGACAGATTAAATAGATAGACAGCTAGATAGCTAGATAGATAGATAGACAGGCAGATAGATAGATAGACAGACAGACACAGTGTGTGTGTGTGTGTGTGTAGGTGCGTGCGTGGTGTGTGTGTGTGTGTGTGTGTGTGTGTGTGTGTGTGTGTGTGTGTGTGTGTGTGTGTGTCTTTGTGTGTGTTGTGCAAACCAAGAGCATAGGTCGGATATTCATCTTAAGTACACTTTTTACCCTGACCATCACACAGTACATAGACTGATAAGAAAATGTTAAACATCCGCGAGGCCTGGTTGGCCCGGGGTTAGAACTCCCCCATACCAGTGTGAACGCGCGTGTGCGACCTGGCTGAGGTAACTGTCCAAAAGGCCTCCTCTCCACCCAGATGTGAATAGGTACCTGATTTTGTTCAGGGCTAGGGAAGGTAAATCATTGTGGGAAAGAAGAGGGGACTGCCCTCATAATGCAGGTTCCCGAAAAGTTCAGGTCTCTATCACTTCATTGCCTATTATTTTTTCAATACATCCACGCATATGATTGTCCGGTTCTGTCGCTCGTCAGAGACAGACAGACAGACAGAAGACAGACAGACAGAAAGAGCAACAAAGACAGCGACAGACAGAGACAGAAACAGATAGAGGGAGAGACAGACAGACAGACAGACAGAGCGACAAAGACAGCAACAGAGACAGACAGAAACAGAGAGAGAGAGAGAGAGAGACAGAGAGAGAGAGAGAGAGAGAGAGAGAGAGAGAGAGAAGAGAGAGAGAGAGAGAGTACAGAAATGTGTCGCTGTACTGTAGTGGACGACAGAACGCCACTTAGTCATTATTTCTTCTTTTTTTTTTAATTCCCGAAACTGAAATAGTGCGTATGCCTGAACCGTCACTACGTGTAAAGCAAGCTTTAGACAAGACCAAGGCGCCAGAGGGAAGAGTGAATCAGCAGCGCGTCTGTAACAAGGCAAGGCGATAGGACCTGTAAGCCCAATGGCAAACATCTTCCAGACTGGCAAGAATGTCAACCGCCGCCGATCGCTATTCGACACCACCCGCCGACATACAATGGTACACGCCAACCCTGTGGGACTTTTAGAGAGACGTTTTTGGTGCTTTTAATTTTTAAAATCATCATGTAACCTCTCAGGTTTTGTTAAAATGGTCGTCACTTTGTCGGGTGCTCGGCTGACAGGACTACGCAGTTTCTTTTACTTTCATTATTATCATTATTATCAGCATGTTATTGCTTTCGTCATTGTCATGATTATGATTGTTATTATCATCATTATCGTTATCATCTTCATTATGATCATTATCATTATCAGTATCGTTATTATTGTCCTGTTTGTCGTCATCTATATGGCTCTTGTAGTCGGCTGGGCTATAGGCAATATGAACTTACTGTCGTCATCTTTTTTTTTCCCTTTTGGCTGTCCTCCTTATTTCTACAGTTCCAGAGATCCTTTAACCAGGATAGGCAGTGAGGATACGTGGTTACGCAGTGCAAACATTTTGTCTTCATTATCTTTATCTATCACTGCAACTACGACAACTATTAACTACGATTACTGTCTTTTATGTGACATGGTTCTCACATTGGGACTGAATATGCTGCTACAGAGATACCAGTAACATGAAGTGAAACTATCTCTAAGGATTTTCACCTATTCACGGCCAGTCACCGTAGTAAGTGTGGAGAGGTGCGTACAGTCAGGTCGCAGGAGCGGTATGCAACACAGGGAAGGAAAGACAAAACGGTCCTTCACAAGTGGTCACTGTCGCCACTGGCAGGGGTGAGGCAGAGTATCGTATTTTAAACCCCCCCCCCCCAAACTTATCCATCGTAGACTGTTTGAATTTTGCAGTGCATGTCACGGCTTGTGTATGCTTGGTAGCGGCTCACCGTAGTAATCTGGTTGACATAGATACAGAACCCTACGTTACGATCTCATTGCAGTCTGGACTGTGTGAAAAAGAAATAGGCGAGAAATCATCCAGTGAACTCAGCTGTGAAGGGGTAAGCCTGACCTTGTTCATGGTAAGGCAAGGTACAGATTAAGGGAGAGGAGATGAGCATAGGCTTCTTATCAGTGCCCTATACAATTTTGATATGTACCCCCCCCCCCCCTTTTCTGTGTAATTTCAGGGTTATTGGCCAAACTTCACCATTTTTACTGTGACTCAGATAACTAAAATTTTAGGGCGCGTTCATGTTGATCCAGCCAATTGTTGTCAACGAGTTGCTGTCAGCCAAAGACATCAATGCGCCCATACAGAACACAGCTAATTGATGTCTTCTGGACAAGAACACAATGCATTGGCCAGGCTGAAGAAGGCCACGTCTTCCCAATTGGTGGTTGAAATGGACCAATTATCCTGATGTGTACTCCCCATTCATATTTGTAGCAGACATAGATCTCATGAAATAAACAACAATAAAATTGATACTGTTGTTGATGGAGTGATTTACGCAAGTTCATTGAATACGTATAAATGAAACCCGAGACACTGTTACCGGTATGAACAACAGCCACTGAGTTTTCAGAAATCCATATCATAGAAGAGCGCTTAAGTCGTGTAAAAATTCTGCCCTTTCGACCAACACCTCTCCTCAAAGAAAAAACCCCACTGAATGCTGCAAACAACCTTTGCTGCCTGGAGCCAACTGGAGCTGGCTGGATAGAATATGAACAGTTACCATCAGGTCAGACAACAGGATAGAGTAGACTGAAGTGTACCAGTTCCAGCCATAAAAAGCCAAGAACGGCCCACACGGAAACTGATCTCACAACCTCAGCATTATCAGCACATCGCTCAAACCAGTTGAGTTAATGTGCCTAAATAAACAGTTTGTGGCCTGCCTCAAATTTAACTAACCGAGTTAGTGACGCTTTTTAAAGACTGTGTCGTGCATGAGAGTCAAACACAACCCTGCATTTTCAGCATGGTGCTTTTACCAGATGAACTAACGGGGCCACTAAAATAAGAGTGTGACCCATCTGAAGATTAAACCCTCGACTCGTGTGTTATCAGCACGGCGATTTAAACAACTGGGCTGACGGGACAAGTGACGGCACCTTTAAATGAAGCGTTTTGCTTACAGGCGGCGAGTCACAGTAAGTGTAGAGAGGCAGGTAGCGAGGTGCGTGCAGTCAGATCACAGGAGTGATTGGGAACACAGGGAGGGGCAGACAAAACGGTTCTTTACAAGTGGTCACTGTCGCCACTGGCTGAGGCGAGATAGAGTATCGTATATCCCCTTTACTGGATGTGTGTTTTTTGAAGTCTGTAAAGTGTGTGTCACGGCATGTTGTATGATTTGCATAGAGAGAATAGACGTTTTTTTAAATGTTATGACTGAAAGTGAACTCCATTTCCTAGATGGCTGTAATACAGCGACGCACAGCTGAATCTGATAAAAATATACACTCTTTACGATGATTCTTTATTCCAAATGCTGTACATTCCGTCCAAGTAACATGCCCACTGAATACGACCTACAAATTATTTCTTATTTCTGTACACACAGTCCCCTCATTGGTAATAAGGTAGGAAAATCATTAATCATAAATGCTATTTATTTGATTGTATTAATGCAATTATTGTCTTACTGCTCTGTTTGAGAGTTCTCATGACAAATGAAGAACCAGAAGTATTGTCCTTCAGCAGAGCTCTGCTCATTGTGGGATACTAGGAAATAAGATGGTAGATAACCTGGCACTAACAGAAGCCCAGGAGGACCAACTAGACAACAGTGTGTCAGCAACAGCAAGAAGAGGAGCATCATCAGATCAATCCTCAAGTCATACACAGGAAAGGATGGCTACCACATTCTGTCAAGACAGCCGCAAATGATCTTGATGAGGCTCCACATTGGCCATAACCAGCTGAATGCCCATATGAATCATAAGTTCAAACTGACACCTTAACCAGCCTGCCCCTACAGTCAACAGAAGTGGACATCTGAACATAAGGCACAGCGATGTCACCTCCATCAAGTAGAACAATAGGCGACATGGCCGACTACAATTCTGCTGGCTACCAAGCTCTATGGTAACTAGCAGTAACTGAAAAAAGCCACATTCATTGCTAGATGTGGCTTGACCATGTTGGCGGCTAACGAAAGACGAAAAAGAATGACAAATCAATGAATCTAAGTCTGTCTTGGTCACATTATGCTTTAACATCCACATTAGTACTGTGCTAAGGGACAAGGGCCTAGGGAGTTGTACTCCGTAATGACAAAAGCACTTCTGGGATTTCAGTTGAATCTGTTAGTGTACACGAACGTTCTGATGCATGCATGTAGCCTACAAAAAAACCCAGAAATGTTTGATCAAGCGTGAATGCACACTTATCCACACATGCAAGTTCAAGAGAGCGCGCACTTGACAAAAATATAACACGCACATACCCTGTATGTCTGCCTTTCTCTCGTTCGAGTGCGAGCGTGCGCGCGTGCACACACACACACACACACACACACAACACACACACACACACACACACACACACACACACACACACACACACACACACACCCTCACACGGGCATGTACACACACATCATGCACTCACACATTCATCTACATATATCACGCACGCAAAAACAGACACATTATGCATACATATACTGACATACGTAGGCGTGCATACACACACATACACACGCACACACACACACACACACACACACACACACACACACACACACACACACACACACAAACACACACACACACACACATATACACGCACACACACACACACGTATCGTCAAACGCGGTACCACTCCATTTTCAAAGAGTCTAACGCCCAGATTGTTTACACCAACTGTTGACAATGTTGTATCGTATTCAACGTGGGAGGACTGGTTAGTTCCGGTCTTGAGTAATACGTTGAAGCGGCCGTCAAGTGTGAGTAAATAATTTGTTTCAAGCACTTCTTTTCTTGTTGTTCTCCTGCTCTCCCACCCCCGCCTCTTCTCCTTCCTCTTTTGAGTCATCTTTCTGCAGTTGCTCAGTCGGTTACAACGAATGAAATGCATTACTATTCAGTAATATGTCCACATGATTTATATGATTTGGAACCAGAAGAGCAAGAAAACCAATGTAAGCGCGTATTTGACAAAACAAGACAAAACAGGCGCAAATTTTCGGCCAACCGGCCTTTGTCAAACGCGAACGCACGGTCACAAACAGACCACAAACACCAAACAACGGATAATAAAAACAGGACTAAAAACTTCCCTGCTGCCTCGTCCAGTCCTGTTTTGTCTTGTTTTGTCAAATACGCGCTTACATTGGTTTTATAATTACAATATTTAATTACAATATTTATATAGCGCAAAATCTTGATAAAATCAAATCTAAGCGCTGAAGCAGACACACACGCAAGCACGCACGCACGCTCGCACGCACGCACACACACGCACGCACACACACACACACACATACACACACACACACACGCATGGCTATAAATGGGGAGAAAGAATAAAAGCAATAAAAGCAAGAATAAAAGCAATGGAAAATTATAGAGCATAGCATATACAATTATATATTATAACCATGTGATTCCCTCCGAGCGGAGACAGGCTGCAGAGGGGGGTTAGGAGAAAAGGTGAGTTTTGAGAGCGGACTTGAAGGAGACAAAAGTAGGTTGCTGACGGACTGAGAGAGGAAGTTTGTTCCAGGAGAGTGGACCAGAAACAGAGAAGGCTCGTGGACCATAGGTATTGAGCTTAGTGCGTGGAAAGCGAAAAGTCAGAGGATCGGAGGCAGAGCGGAGGGTACGTGAGGGAACATAGATCTCAAGTTTTCTTGTTCTTCTGGTTCCTGTTTGCTTGGGCGCGGGCAGTCGCACTTGTTTTGGATCTTATATGATTTGTTTTCCATAGGAAGCTGCCCACCGTTGTATTGCATAGTTTAAATTTTGCGGGTTGATTTGTATACATGCTCTAAAGTCCTCCTTGTTCTTCCAAAATAGAAATCAATGAGATTGTGTATTCCACTGACATATTAAGACTAGCATAAATGTTCTGCCAACTGGTATTTGCCAAGCAAACACAAAACACAATAAAGAAATAACTTCACTAGAGTTAGGACACCTTTGTTTAGTGTTCCGATTTTTTCTCCGAACGTGCGTGCAGATGGTACGTTCCTGCACCGTCTGCATACTTCCGTCTTCATTGGGGTGCATGCTGGCTGTTTTCATGTTTTCATCAACCAGCCACTGACTTCACTTAGAAAATCTTTAACGTACATATGTGATATTCTGCATTCGTATACACACAAACACACAGAGGGCGGGAGGGGGGGGGGGGGCGTGTTTAGGAGTGGCAGGTCTGTACACGTGTTAACATGGGAGATAAGAAATATGTCTATTCTAGACAGAGGTGTCAACGTGGATTGAACCTGAACCATCCGGGGAAATGTGACATTTATCCACTTGACTGCCGCGTCCATCTGAAAACAACATATGAGCTTACTTCCTTGTTGTTTCTTTGAGCGTTGGGTTGGAGGAGATCTTTTCGTTCATCATAAGGAATTTAGGAACAGTAATACCAGTAACAGTAACAACAGGGACAAAACCCAACAAACTAAATCAAACCCGAGGATATCATAAAAAATTAATTATGATAACACACACACACACACACACACACACACACACACACACACACACACACACACACACACACACCACACACACACACACACACACACACACACACACACCTTAGAGTGGTGATTTACAAAGGCCTTCCATGACTCAAATATTACGTGTAAATATATGCATTTATTCTTTGTTCTGTTCAGATAATTATTTCCGAAAGTGTTACAGAGTGTGTATCAAAGAAGTTCTTAGCTTCATGTATCTAGGTCAGCGACGGAATTAGTATGGAGGAGCAGTGATGGATTTTCTGGCTGTCTTTTTCCCACAAGTATAGCCACTGATGTATATCACGTTTGCCACAATGATCATTGTGACTTCAGTCGGACTTTCAACAGAAGGAAGGCGATAGTTAAGGATGAATTGTATTAAAAAAAATTTTTTTTCTTCTTTAATTCTCATTTGGTCTCATTTTTTAGAAATTGTTTTGGCCTTCTTTTTCAAGCTTTCATTAAGAAAAAGAGAATATTTCATATTTCCCGGGGGGGGGGGGGGGGAGAGAGAGAGAGAGAGAGAGAGAGAGAGAGAGAGAGAGAGACAGAGACAGAGAGACAGAGAGAGACAGAGAGACAAAGAGAGAGTGTGTGTATGTGTGTGTGTGTGTGTGAGTGTGTGTGCGTGTTTGTGTCACCAAAACCCGTTAGCAGAATTTTCTCAGGTGTTTCCGGACAGATCTTTACCAAAAGTATGGACCGCTGAGATGTCACGAACGCACAAGCTTGAAGAATAAGGTGTCGTGGTTAATACCACATACACCAAAGAACCTACCTGAAACTAGCACTTTTGCAGGAAGAGTTTTGAACAGCACTTTTTCATGAATTATCGGCAATACTTAGAATCTATTCTCATTGTTAAGACAGTCTGAAATCGTCCTTGGTGAACGTCAAGTTTATTACAACTGAAGCTTCCCCATGTGTCACAGTGACCCTGAGAAGTACAAAATCTGTATTTTCTGTTATAATTTTTGTGTGAAGAGGGAGATTGTTAGAATGGCTTGACCATCTTCTCCCCTCCCCCCCCCCCCCATTATTATTGTAATTTTCTTATTTCATTTGTTTATTTATTGATGCTTCATTTCTCTTCACACTGAGGCGAAAGAGACTTCAAACTTACTCTTTCCACTCCATCCCACCCCCCTCTGTGCAAGGGAGTTCAGGAGGTCCGCGGTTAGCAAACGAAAATCACCATCACTCTTCATACAATGAACGGGATAGTTTTCTTGCATGAATCTCAAATGTGGCTAATAATACTCGAGTTATTCAGTTCCACGCGTATAAAGCATTCAGGCTGCTTTTGTTCTGCAGATTGTCATTAGAATAACTTTCCTTGGCAACCAGGTCAGTTTACCCTATTGTCCACAGGGTTATCTTCTCTTCACTGATACCAGATGAGCTGAAAGTCTGTCCCTAGTGCCCTTGTCGGATTGTTGGGTATGGTATATCTTTTGTCCCTAGTGCCCTTTGTCGGGTTGTTGGGTATGGTATATCTTCTCCGTCATGAATAGTAATCCCATGTTGTCAATGTGGCACTGAGCGTGCAAGCCATCCTTTCTGTCCCTTTTCAGGATTTCCTTTCATATAATCATGTATATACATTGGTTTACGTTGTCTCTGTGTTAAAAAGTGTGTCTCATAATTTCACTTAATGAAAGGGGCCGTTGGCCTAAATTCAAAACGATTCCGAATTTCCTTTTGTCATCTTGTGTCGTTTCTTTTTTGTGTCCATCAATGTATTCATCTCCGTGTGCTTGTGTTTGTGTGTGTGTGTGTGTGTGTGTGTGTGTGTGTGTGTGTGTGTGTGTGTGTGTGTGTGTGTGTGTGTGTGTGTGTGTGTGTGTGTGTGTGTGTGTGTAAGGAAACGCGAGTGCTCGCGGGTTTTGCATGCAAGTACGCCCTTGTGTTTAATAATGAGGACTCTCTTGCCGATCCGACGCATGAGTATGATTTCTGGTCTTGAACGCCTATAGATGTGAGTCTTCATATGAGAGACAAGACCAAGCTTGGAAGTACATGTTCTTCCGCAACCACCGCATAGGAAAGAGTCATGCGGCTCTAGGTTCAGTTTCAGCCGGTCCCTCTCCTGATAAATAGCAGCTGTTCTGCGTTATTCAGATCTGACTGTGTCCTATATGTGCACTGCTATCGCCAGCATATCTTCTTGCGGGCGATGTCTTTCCAGGTGGTGGCGATATGCCGGAAATGAAGATGTTGGCTTTCAGAGTAAGCTTGCATCGCTTTAAAGGTCTTCCCTGTTTACGGTGTGCTTGTTTCAGCTCTCCATTATCATTATCATCATCATGTGTCCTGCAGCATGGCGTTGGAGATCATGGCCCTCCACCCTTTCTGCCCTCAGCCACTCTGCAAGTCCGTCCAATATTTTCTCCCTGGGTCTACCGTAGCAGGAGAATTTTTGTGGTTGTCTTTCATACTATACTAACAAGCGCCCTGCCCCAACCAAGCTGGTATTTGATGGGCAGACGCTCAATGCTTGATCACACACAATTGGTCGTACCTTGCCACATGATGTTCGCAAAAATAGCGCAGACATCTTTGGGAGAACCGCTCTAGCTGTTTAATGTGTCGTTGTGCTCCTTAAACAGAGACCAGTTTGGCTATTCTATTGCATGACCTTACCAGAACTTCACAGTCAGCCTTTCGAAGGTAGAACTAGCCTGGAGATGTGCAGGCATTAGGTGATAAGTCTAAGGAATACTTGACACAAGCGCTAAAATGATAACTCTGACCCACATCGAAATACTGAGATTGTAAACACTGGGGTGAGTACTCCCTGTCCATTACATGATGTATTTACTTATACTGTCTTTCTTGGCATTATCCAACTAGACGTATTTCTGTTTGATTTACTCTTTCTCTCTCTCTTTCTCTCTCTCTCTCTCTCACACACATCTCACACACCACACACACACACACACACACACACACACACACACACAACACGTACAAACTAATCCAGGGCTAAAGATTGGAAAGGCTGGCGCCTCCATCATTACCTATGTTAATGGTTGTAAGAATTTGGCGTTTTGCCTACTTATCTCACTGAGATCTGGTGGTCAGAGAGGACGAGCTTTCGCCCTCCTGCCTGGCTGCCTGAGTTCGAGTCTGACTGGAGGGAAAAACTGTGCGTGGCACCCAACTGTGAACGTGTAGCTGAAAGGAAGGTAAAACAGCGAGGTAGAGGAGTAAAGTACCATCCTCATAATGCTCGCCGCGAACGAATGTTGAGGTCTCCGACTACTTCTCTCCTCTATGACCTCAGGGCTGTGGGAAATCCCTGACCTTTAACTCACTGACTGAATTGTGATTATCTAATATTTGTGTTGTGTTACGAATAGATCGTATTTTGACCGGGGCCAAGCCGGCCTGTGTCAGTCTGAATAGTTTTGTAGTCGTGAAATGGACCGAAGTAGTTGACAGGACGACAAGAAATGTTAATGTCCCAGGCACATGGAGTCTTGTGTCGTGGTCTGTCACTTCAACCGTTAGAAAACTAGTTATCTTCCACTTGATCGGCTGTTAAGGATTTTTATATCCCCAGTATAGGCTACAACATTCGGCGTGCATGGACTGGTTAAAAGCGTCCGCGCGTGGTCACACAATGGTAAGAGCAGCACCATGTTTTTTTTTTTTTTTCATCTCTTTTTTTCTGGGGTTGCGGGTGGGGAAAGATTATTTCATAGCAACAGGAGTGTGTGTGTATGTGTGTGCGGCGCGCTCTGTGTGGTTGTGTTGTGTGTGTGTGTGTGTGTGTGTGTGTGTGTGTGTGTGTGTGTGTGTGTGTGATGTGTGTGTGTGGTCGGGCGCGCTCTAGTGTGGTGTGTGTGTGTGTGTGTGTGTGTGGTGTGTGGTGTGTGTGTGTGTGTGTGTGTGTGTGTGTGTGTGTGTGTGATAACATTTGAAATCTGTTCGGCAGTTATGACAGTCAGCCATTGTCCTCGATGAACATCAACTTTTATGTAATGTGAAGATTTCTGACGTCACAGAGACTGATATGCCAGACCGTCTGTATCTTCATAATTGCACATTCTGAAACAGAATTTGTCAAAACTTAATATCGACTTTCTATAGAAGCTTACGAAGAGACGTTGCTGTCTAGAGTTATATCTAATTTTCTTCTTCAATATGTACAATATGTACTGTATATAACATATTAGAACTAACTCATATCGACAGAAATGGGACTTGAAAACGACTTTTGTTTGGAAATGAAAAATAGTATTTAGCATAAATTATGGAAATGTTTACATTAGAAACGTTTCTGGGAAAGGATCGAATCCTTATTAAAATCAGGATGTATTCCTGTGGAAAACATGTCGGTTAACTGAAAACACGGTATCATTTGGTGTTGACAAAAACATGCAGACAGAATCTGTATATGATTTAATCATCCCTCTCGGGGAAAAAATTACATCTATAAATGCAGTTTTGAAAGATTCTGCCAAACATAAGCTCTTCTAAAAGATGTTTTGCAAGAAAATACCACACAGAAGATTAAATTTATGCGAAACTGACGTAGAACCCGCACACCATTGAAACGAAATGGCTGCCATGATTACCATTTATAACGACTGAAATTTGATACTGTTTATTGAATTTATGATACACATATTATCAATGCACGCTATGAAATAGGACAGCGAGTCTAGCCGTGTATGGTGACAATGTGTGTGTGTGTGTGTGTGTGTGTGTTGTGTGTGTGTGTGGTGATTGTGTGTGTGCGTGGTGGTGATGTGTGTGTGTGTGGTGCGTGTTGTGTGTGTGTGCGCGCGCTGCGCGTGCGTGTGTGTGTGTGTTTCTTTCTCTCTCTGTCTCTCTGTGGCGGCGTGGTGTGTGTGTGTGTGTGTGTGTGTGTGTGTGTGTGTGTGTGTGTGTGTGTGTGTGTGTGTGTGTGTTGTTGTTGTTGTTGTTGTTGTTGTTGTTTTGGTTGATAATTACGCTTTGTATAAATGTGTTTATAGTTGTATTTTAAGCAAATGGACATTTTGGGCAAACTAGACTTTTTCTTTTACAATGTGATTGCCTTTACGATTTGGCGTTTCTGTTATGCGCTTTATGCATTACTTCTTTAAAACGAATTTCAAAACGTTTGCTAGAAAAAAAAACACCTTCCACTTCCAAAATAAACTGAACTTATAGAAACATTACATATTGAAAGGAAAAGTTAGTTTCATGGTCCCAAACAACCTTTGTTCTTACATATAACACACACACACACACACACACACACACACACACACACACACACACACACACACACATATATATATATATATATATATATATATATATATATATATATATATATATATATATATATATATGGATAGATAGATAGATAGATACATGTAGATGATAGATACATAGATAGATCTATTATATACATACATTTATACATCACAATGTTGTGTGGTGTGTGTCTTTTAACCTATTTCATTGCCTCTACTGTATCACGCTACCACGCCGCTCATGTTGGTTCTCCAACAATCGCTCCCAAACACACCAAAACTACTGAGATCGACAATAACAAAAATTTTTTTTAAAAAAAAGGGGGGGGGGGGGGATGAAGAATGACAGAATGTTGGACCTTGTTTTTCACGTATTTCACAACGTTATGACGATACATGAGAATGGGAATGAAACTGATTCAATGAAGTTTAACTTCGGAAAACTGACTGACAGGGCTGTACTCTACACATCCTTATCATACTGTGTCTTGTGTCATCTAAGCTTGACAGATACAGCCACCTGTGGTGTGGGCCAGGGAATTTGTTAAGCAACACACTCCACGACAAACATGTAAAGTGGGTCGACTGTGCTGTTCCAGTATTCCCCACGAGGTCTTAACGTAGTCATCACTGGGTAGGAGATGGCTAAGGAAAAAATATACAATATGTTCTGCTGGGAAGTTTGAAAGCCCAAGTCACCAGTTATAATATTAGTCTTTTGTGCTAACCGCTTCGTCCCAGTGACTGATAGCGCACGTTTCTTTGCTGTGGTGTTCTCCATCATCAGGCGTATCGGTAGTCCTTATCCCTTACAGTCAAATGTTCAATGCAGCGACCATTGGAAAAAAAAGTCGACCCCCAACAAAACTGACTGACTGACCGACCGACCGACCAACTAACCAACCAACCTATCAACCAACCAACCCAACCAATCAACCAATCAAGCAACCATCCAACCAACTAAAAAAACAATTCAGCGAAACAAGAAACAACAACGTCCATTTATTGTTTCGTGAAGAAAATAACCAATGACAGACGGCAGTCGTAATTAATGAATCTCCTTAACGGCTCGTTCTGTGGTGTGTCGACTTGCCACAGTAGACAGAATCTACGATTTTCCACGGCAATCCCTACAAGTCTAGCAGAACGCTGCGGCTAAGACGCGATTGGACAGAAAAGGTTAGTGGTCGACATACAAGCAAGTTAACCGGTAGACAGAAAAACAAGCCGACAGAAAGACTGAAGAAGGGGAAAGATAAAACATGAGACCAAGCAGAAAATAGAACGGCATGTGTAGTACGCTTCACACCCAGAAAATGAGGCTACTGATGTGTGTGTGTGTGTGTGTGTGTGTGTGTGTGTGTGTGTGTGTGTGTGTGTGTGTGTGTGTGTGTGTGTGTGTGTGTGTGTGTGGTGTGTGTGTGTGTGTGTGTGTGTGTGTGTGTGTGTGTGTGTGTGTGTGTGTGTGTGTGTGTGTGTGTTTGTGTGTGTGTGTGTGTGTGGTGTATATGTATGTGTGTACATGTGTGTGTGTGTCTCTGAGTGTATGTGTGTTGAGAGGGGGGAGAGGGCGGAGGAAACCAACTGCTCTCCCTCCGTGCAGATCCACGAGTGTAAAAGGCATAGTTAAAACGTGACCAGCCTCTAAGAGGGGGGGGGGGGGTGTGAATCTAACTACGCCCAAATGAACAATAAACTATCCATCCAGAAGCAACCCAATATCTCGCTAGCACAAAAACAAACGAAACGCAAAACACGCTCACAGTACAATATCTCCAGCCCATAAATCTCAGTTTCAAGATGTATATACCACCTACCTACTTTTCTTTCACCTCGAAAACAGGCTCCAGTTTCTTCTAGGGGTTCGACAACAATGGACACCTTGCCACGAAGGAGACAATTCATCACGGAGTTTGTCAACGACAAATTGAGCTCCACTGGATGCCTTCCTAGCCGAGAGTCCCTTGTCAAAACGCGGCAGCGCGTGATAGAGAGAGTAGGCGGACGCCATGGCGCGAACAACTATGGACTCGTGCAGACTCGGCTAGATTCGTTACTGATGATCAGATTAGCTAAACAAAATGACCACTGACGGTTCTATTTTCCCCTGTTTTTCTTTTTTCTGCGAAACAAAACGATCACTGACGGAACTATTTTTTTTTCTGGTTTTCGACAATTATTATTTTATATGTTAACATCACAGCATGTTAATCTGGTCAGTGTTGTACTCCAAATGGTTGGACAGGACAAAAGGTGAAAATTGCACGTCACGATTTTGTTTTCATAAAGAAGAAAAAAGAGGCAGATATGGAGGGAAAGACGGCAGAGGAGTGATCAAAATTAATTCGTACTCTCTCTCTCTCTCACTCTCTGTTTGTCTGTCTGTCTGTCTGTCTCTCCATCTGTCTGTCTGTCTGTCTTCTCTGTCTTTTCTCTCTCTCCCCAACAAACAAATTCAATGATGCTAACAACCTGCCCAAAACACCAAGGTTCAAAAGTGTATCTTCAGTGAACTTTATATGGTGTAAATCTAGAACAAGCTTCTGAACACCGAGTATTTGGCGTGTTTACAAAGACGAAAAACTTGTACTGGTCCCAGTCTTCCCAATGAGCCCATAGCACGCCCAAGTCTGGGTAGGAGCCGGTGAGAGCCGAAAAAAATCCCACAATGATTTTTGAAGGGACTGATGGGGATTCGAACCCACAACCTTCCAGTCAATAGTCCGTTGCGTTAACCACTACACCACGGCGACTGGTCTAGACGTTCAGTTTCATTTTCTGGTCAAACTGAGGGGGAAAAAAAAGTCGAGGCCTCAACGGGGAACGAACCTTGGAACCTCGAGCTTAATTACTGGCAGGCGAACGTCTGAACCACTCTGCCACTCTTCTTACTTTTATCCCTGGTTTACGAAAGTGAGTGCTTTGTGATCACTACGCTGCCTCTCGCCCCCTCTCATGGTTGCATTACCACCAAAATTAGATCCCCACACTGTAGATAGTTCCTACAGACACTACCGGGGCTGCCACACACACCTGCCCTCCCACCACTACCTTTCCACCCTCCCCCTTTCACCACACCACTTTCCTACCAACCCCACCCTCATACACACGATTAACACACACACACACACACACACACACACACACACACACACACACACACACACACACACACACACACACACACACCACACACACAACAACAACACACACACAAGGAGAAAAAGAGAAATTATACAGCAATACTTCCCCTCTCATGTAATGATCAGAAAAACAAACGACAACTAAAGGCAATTCAGAAAAAGAAAAAGAAAGCAACGCTGCAGCATAACACACATACACACACACGCATACAAAGAGACGATAAGAGAGAGAGAGAGAGAGAGAGAGAGGGGAGAGAGAGACGCGTACACACACACACAAACACACGCACACACACACACACACACACACACACACACACACACACACACACACACACCACACACACCACACACACACACACACACACATACACACACACAATACAGACACACACACACACACACTCACACACACACTCAAAAAAAAAAACAACTCATCAGAACCCCAACAGTTGTATGACAATGCTTCTCCTCCCATCTAACGATTATCTATTGACGAGAGGCAACAACTGGCGAATCACGGACAACAGGAACTAGACAAATGGACGACTGGAGAAGGGAAGGGGGATCTGCTGGTGTATAACGAAAGCGCGTGTGTGTGGTGTGTGTGCGCGCGCGCGCCGCGCGTGTGACAAACACACAAAGAGAGGGAGGAGGAGGAGAGAGAGAGAAGAGGGGGGAGAGAGAAGAGAAAGAAGAAAGGAGGGAGAGAGAGAGGGGGGGGGGGGGGAGAAGAAAGAAAGAAAGAAAGAAAGGAGAGAGAGAGAGAGAGAGAGAGTTCAGTCTTCTGATGTTTTATTCATTTAAGCCATTACTCCTTATTTAGACGGGGCGAGAAATACAAAGACAAATTTCAACCACAGTTTTGCTGAAATCTCGTAAATATTGATCATCAAAGGAAAAAGGGCAGCCACACCTACAATAAATATAGGTAAGCAAACATAAGCAACAACAGAAAATGATAGATGTATAGATATTGATGAATCATTGCTTACCCTTACAGAGATTTGTATGGGAATAATGCTACGTTTCGAATAACCTGTCCATTTCTTATTGCAAGAATTAGAATTAACTATACTTTTGTGGAAAGTTCCCAGTAAGTTTCAAGAATCGGTTTTATTTTTTTTAAATCAGAGAGAGAGAGAGAAAGAGAGAGAGAGAGAGAGAGAGAGAGAGAGAGAGAGAGAGAGAGAGAGAGAGAGAGAGAGAGAGAGAGAGAGAGAGAGAGAGAGATTTACCGAAAAGTCACAGGAAAAGGTTGATAATTAATCACAAATAGGAATGTAGTTGATATTGTGAACGTTTTTAACGTACAATTGTGGCGTTGCACATAGCGGAGAACTAGGCCTACATCTTTCCAACAAAGTAGATTAGATTTTGTATTGCTTTCAGAAATGTTCGGTTTATTGGAGAGCAGACGCTGACATTCAACCCGGATACAAAACAAATCATTCCATGATCACTCTGTCATTCCAAACAGGCATTAGAAGGCTTTGGCTGTGGAAATCTATTTAGCTCTTCGTTGAAAGATACGACAATTGGTACTGATCTAAATAAATTGACTGATTAAGTCATCAAGGAATATGTTAAGCTTACTGGTATGTTGCTTTTCCTTACAACGGGGAACAGCTCTCTCATGTACCCCAGTCTGACATCTAGTTTACTATTTCACATCCACTACTTTTAGACGTTCTTCTCAAGAAAATTAGATTAGATCAGCATCTTATAGTTTTAATGAAAAAACGGAAAAAAAAAGAGACGAAGAGAGAGAGAGAGAGAGGAGAAGACCCTTGGGTACAATAAACACGACTTTGAAACATCATTCAGTTTAATAAAGACGAGGAAAAAGGCAACTCAAATATGCGAAACGAAACGAGACATTTGATGAAAAACTGCTTACAGAAAATAAAAACCAACATCCGGAACAGTGCAATATTCAAGGTACACCAAACTTAACATCGGAACAACAGCTGCTTCTTTAAGGGGAAGTTACCTCAGAGAATGTAGGGTATGCTTTGAAGATTAGGAGAAATCATATAAGCCCCAAGACGGATGGCTTCGTCGCTAAATTCCCCACCCCCACCCCTTTTTTCCCCACTTTTTTCATCAGCTGGGACTACTAATACTAATTGTGGTGTCAACGAATGCCGTATTTTCAAAAGGGGAATTGTCATCGTTTTAAAAAGGAAAGAATGAGTGCTTACCAAAAGTAAAGTAGGGTTTTACTTAAGAAGTGGAGACAAATCTTGCTCTTAAATATCATATGTAAAGTGAAATCAACTGCCATTGCTGACAGGTTAAAATGAATTCTTCCTTCACTAATTAACGAGGACCAAAGTGTATTCATTCCTCTAAGATTCATAGGAGACGATGTTAGGTTTATAAATGACTTGATTGACAATGAGAACAAAGGACATTAACCTGGCTTATCCTTGTGTCTAGATTTTGAGATGACATTGATTCATTTCACTGGCAATACACGTCGAATTCATTCGTTGGTTTTAGGTTTTGGACTTGATATACATTTTATGATAATTTCTTTTTTCCCCTCGCTGTTGTGACAGTCTATCATCGTCCTCGGACATCATCGTGTTATTTCATCTGATGCTTGTTCAAGGTTACGATGATCTTAAGAATAACAAAATATGGACTTTTAATGCTTTGTTTTATTAAAATATATCGGTAGAACGGCTTAACTGTCTGTTTCTGTTTTGTTCTGTTTGTTTGTTTGTTTGTTGTTTTCCTTACTAGAACAAGCAAGCTAGCCACACCGTTCTGTTTGACTTAGTTCAGAACCTTCGATATTATAATGTAAGAGCACAGAAACAGTGTAAATAAATGCCAATGAAAAAGTAAGAAACAGAAAATAGAGAAAACAGAAAATAAAGTGCAGGAGGAGGAGAGGGAGGAGGGGGAGAGAGGAGAGAGAGAGAGAGAAAGAAAGGACAGACAGACAGACAGAGAGGGATGGATGGAGGGAGGAAGAGGGGGTGGGGAACAAAAGAATAACTCAATACGCTATGATCATAATGGGAGCTAAGCCCAGCAGTTATCATCGCATCCAATCCGTCATCGCTCATGGGCGCGTGAAGTGTCAGGGTGGCTTACATAATCTGTGCTGATTGTTGATTTCTCACACAGTTGTCTTTCCAGTGTGTGTGTGTGTGTGTGTGTGTGTGTGTGTGTGTGTGTGTGTTGTGTGTGGTGTGTGTGTGTGTGTGTGTGTGTGTGTGCGTGTGAGTGTGTGCGTGTGTGTGAGTGCGTGTGTGCGTGTGTGGTGTGTGTGTGTGTGTGTGTGTGTGTGTGTGTGTGTGTGTGTGTGTGTGTGTGTGTGTGTGTGTGTGTGTGCATGCATGCCACGACTGAGGACAACATCCTACCTAAAATATTAATAACAATTGATTACAGATGAAAGAACACTCAAGGTGTAAATGAGTTTACAAATAAGTATTTGAAACCATCAGAAATAAATTTACCTAAAAGATTTTGTAAGTTTGGGTGGATTAAAACGTAAGCACTGATTCTATATGATTTGATGTCTTTTTCTGAACAACAACAAAACTCAAATCTGCAAATGCTCACATGAAATGAATTTATCCAAAATGCTCACCTTTGAAAATACCTTACAAACCAGAAAAATACGATGCTAATTTGATGTGAAATCTAGATTGTTTTAAAAGAAATTAGGTGCCATGTTTACTATTAATCAGATTCTTAAAAATATTTTTAATTCATTTTTGTTTTACATAAAACAGACATACATTAATTGGAATTGATTCATAGTTGCCATATTTACATTAATCAGAACTGATTCATAGTGGCCATATTTATAATTACTCAGAATTGATTCATAGTTTCCATGTTTACAATTAATCAGAATTGATTCATAGTTGCCATACTTACAACTAATCAGAACTGATTCATAGTTGCCATACTTACAACTAATCAGAACTGATTCATAGTTGCCATACTTACAACTAATCAGAACTGATTCATAGTTGCCATATTACAACTTTAATCAGAACTGATTCATAGTTGCCATACTTACAACTAATCAGAACTGATTCATATTTTCCGTATTACAATTAATCAGAACTGATTCATAGTTGCATACTTACATTGATCAGAATTGATTCATAGTTGCTACATTATATTACAATTTATACTGATAGTTGATTCATAGTTGCCATATTTACAATTAATCTGATGATTCTATGCATTTACAATATTGATGTATGTGCCATATTTACAGTTACTCAGAATCGATTCGAAATTGCATTATTTATCATCAATTAGAATGTATTCAATGGAATTAAACATTAATTTACTGTCAGCTCTAATGATGATGTACTGACAAAAACATTAACAAGGCATGATGATGTACTGACAAGAACATTAACAAGGCAGTATGTGTAATAACTCAAAGGTTAAAGCAAAAGAAACAAAGAAAACAACACGCATGTGAAAAAAAAAAAAAGAGAAACGAAACTAATGATAAAGAAAACACTGATGACATTTAGTGAGGTGATGATGCTTGACGAAGCGTCATACATCATGCATATAGACATTCGAATATAAGCTTACATATATGAGGGCAAATGTAGGTAAGTATATGATCGAGTGCACCAGAATCGAAACTTAGTAGATCTATAGATGTTATATATATATATATATATAATAACATGACACAGCAAACAGCTGAATTGGTGGTCGTGCCATATGATTACATGCCAAATGCGAGAATACCGACTCATTATATATATATATATGTAACAGAGTGCCTTGCTCTGTTACGATCTTTCCCCATTTACCTACAACGCTCAAAGGCAACACCGTGTAGCGTGCTTGCCTAGATCAAAAACGCCTTGCATTCTCTTGGCCTAATTGTACTGGTATTTCACAGCCTCTGCCTATCCATAGCTATGCATTAATCATTCCAAAGATCTAACCAGTACATGACGCATATACATTGTAGATAACACATTGCTAAACAATTAGCAGATCTACAATGTGTACATGTACTCTAATGCAGGCCTACGACAAGATTTTGTCGTCATCTTCAGTCAGTATTATGTTGTAGTTTTACAGAACGTAGAGGGGGCCGTCACTAATTTATGCTGCCTTTACTGTAGCATTATAGAACAATCGCCGTGTAATTGCCGGCGGGAACACTCAGACAATGACCGCAGGGCGCGTCTGTCTCAAACCGCCTTAGGTATTTGTGGCTCGATAGCGAGCACATACCCACTCGCGAAACTGCCGGACAATGACCAGCGTTTCATTGTGTGTACTGACGCGCTGCGTTAAAACTACACACTAAGTGTTGACTTATTAATTAGGCTAGGTGAGAACAACCAATCAGACCTTGGCATCTGGTTGATTGATTAATTTGGTGAGAACAACCAATCAGACCTTGCCATCTGAAAGGTTTGAGATTTGAAAATATGACCATCATGCTCTGTTCCCAGAGTACAAATTAACAAGGCGCATCATAGCGTGTGCTTTTCCACCGCCACTCTCAGTATTACCAGAGGTGCCCTTTCCTGCCACCACTCTTGATCTCACATCTTCACGGCGTTACTGTAGTAAGTTCTGGATTTTTATCACTTTATTATTCATTGTCATTTGCAGTAAGCTTAGACTTTAGTGCCTCTTTTTTCTTTAGATTCTAGCTCGAGTCTATTGAGTACCGCACTAGATTTGCAGAATTCGCACAGTGAGAAAGTATGTTTTGATCTAAACGATGTGCTATCTCACAAGATCTGTAGCACTTAGCGTGGCGGCCACCATTGTGAAGATGGAACTGAGACTTAAATGTAATAACCACTATAGATTTAGCCCCTATTTTCATGTGGCAATTGTAGGACTATTGACAACCATATTCTGCCAAAAGCCAAGATACAAGGCATTGTTGTGCAGAGGAAGAGTATTTTATACTTGACAAGGTTGTATTTTTACATACTGACATGATGACTGATGAAACAAGTGCTCAGCTAATTGATCTGTTTAGTGTATCCCTTAGCTGATCAGCACCACTGATAATCATGTATAGAGTGTTGTTTTGATGACATGGTTTAATAGTAATATGCTATACTATTTTGTTATCATTGTCTCTAGCACTTGATCTAGAATTATACTTAATCACATAGAGATAATGGGTAATAGATTACTCAAGTGTGTTGTTCTCTCAACACTGCTGACTGCTGTTTGATTAGGTGCTGTTTGTGATGACATAGTTCTCATTGTCAAATAGGCCTACTATGTCATCACCACTGAATATTAACTGTCTGAAAGCTACCAGGATGCAATGGCATTATTGTGAACTATTTTATACTTGATAATGTTGTATGTGTGTACATAATGGTAGTTGATGAAACATGTGCTCAGCGAATTGATCCAATTGTTGTATCCCTTGTCTGCTCAGCACCACCACTAATCATTATTGAATATTGCTTTGATGACATAGCTTGATTAGTAATATGCTATGCTATTTTGTCATCACTATCTCTAGCACTAGACATAGAATTACACATAACTACATGGATCAAATATTTAATGGATGACTAAAGTGTGTTGACTGCTATTCGATAAGGTAGACCCAATGTTTGTGACGACAGTTCACATAGTCAAATACTATGTCTGTCATCACTACTGAATATTAACTGTCCAATAGCTGCCCACTCAGATGTTATGTTACAACTAACTCAGCCCATGGCGGCTGAACAGCATTAATAATGACTGCATTATTTTGCCAATACATTATTGAAAGTCTACTCTATGCTAAGGCTATCGAACAAGCAGTATGGTAGTTTACCCTCAACTTATCAAAGGGTTACTCAATGTTTTGTCACCAATTATTTTGTTCCATGTTTATAAGTGCTAGTGCTTTAGAGTGTAAATATCGACACCACATATTTTGGTATAATGTAGTAGTTCTTTACACAACATTTTGTTATCAATTATTTGTTGCATGTTTACAAATGCTAGTGCTTTTGTTTGTAAATGTAGACATCTTCTGTTAGAATGTAGTAGTTCACTCTTGTATATTGACATTGTTATTTCACAAAATGTGTACTTTGTCATTGTATTTATGAAACCTATTTTGTGTCTTACAGGCACTGTCTTCTTTGATGTCTTCTTTGACGTCTTCTTCTTTGACTCCTTCTTACCTGTCTCCTTCCTCGTCTTCTTTTCTCAATAATAAAGAGTCAAGTAGCGAAACGAGGACTTGTCTTTTGATTGAGAGACTTCCCTTTCTGCTCTGGATTCAAAGGACCACCACAGCAATCATCACCAAACCCTTAACCCACTCATCCATCTCACCTGGCGCTGCGATTCATCAATATCATCACCCTCCTTACCCCCCCTTAACCACGCGATCTATCACATATATATATAATTAATAATAATAATTACAATATTTATATAGCGCAAAATCTTGATAAAATCAAATCTAAGCGCTGAAACAGACACATACGCACGCAGGCACACACACGCGCGCGCGCGCACACACACACACACACAACACACACACACACACACCACACACACACACATACACACACGCACGCATAGCTATAAATGGGGAGAAAGAATAAAAGCAATGGAAAATTATAGAGAGCATATTACATGTATATATACAATTATATATTACAATGTGATTCCCTCTCCGAGTGGAGACAGGCTGCAGAGGGGGTTGAGTGAGGTCAGGGTTTTATGCAGAGGAGAAAAGGTGAGTTTTGAGAGCGGACTTGAAGGAGACAAAAGTAGGTTGCTGACGGACTGAGAGAGGAAGTTTGTTCCAGGAGAGTGGACCAGAAACAGAGAAGGCTCGTGGACCATAGGTATTGAGCTTAGTGCGTGGAAAGTTAAAAGTCAGAGGATCGGAGTCAGAGCGGAGGGTACGTCAGGGAACATAGATCTCAAGTAGGCTTGACAGGTAATCGGGGGCTGCGTTATTGAGGCTTTTGTAGCACATGGTGTCTAGTTTGTACTGTATGCGCTCTGATACAGGGAGCCAGTGAAGTTGTGCCAGGAGAGGAGATATGTGGTCAGCTTTTTTCTTTTTGAGTACAAGGCGTACAGCATTGTTTTGAATGCGCTGTAGGATGTGAATGGTGGAGGCAGGAAGACCAGACAGGAGTGAATTGCAATAGTCAATGCGAGACAATATGAAGGAGAGAACGAGTTTTGCAGTTGTTTCGACAGAGAGATACTTCCTGATCAGGCTTATACGATGGAGGTGATAGTAGCAAGATCTGGCAGTTTGAGAAACAAAGTTGTTCATGGAGAGGGTAGAGTCAATGCAGACACCAAGGTTTATAGCTGAATCGGAAATTGGGACTGATGTGTTACATAATGGGAGAGAAAGAGGAGGCAGCTGAGAAAATTTCTGACGGGTGCCAATGAGGATAACTTCTGTCTTGTCGTCGTTAAGCTGAAGTTTATTGTATGTCATCCAGTTCTTAATGTCCGAGTAACACTCAGTGGTGCGAGTCAACAGGCGCTGTATATTGTCAGGTGAGTCACTGTCTTGAAGTTGGGTGTCATCAGCATAGAAGTGGTGTTTTATAGAGTGGGAGTTGATGATGGTGGACAGGGGGGAGGTGTAAAGAGTGAAAAGAACAGGGCCAAGGACAGATCCTTGTGGAACACCACAGGTCAGGTATGCAGGTTGAGAGTAAGTGCCATTGATGAGAACGGTTTGTTTTCTATGCTGAGAGTTTTCTTGTTTCAGCCATATAGGCGTTACTTAATTTTATGACCATTGTTTTTGAGAAATTATAATAGGCACAATCTTATTATAATTTACACATATCACGCCTAAACGAATATTATCCATCAAGGAATTTCACTTACTTTTTGTTAGGCCTGATCGGGTTTAGCGAACCCTCGTCAGACTGACTGACGAGGGTTCGCTGAACCGATCAGGCCTGACTGACGAGGGTTCGCTGAACTGATCAGGCCTGACTGACGAGGGTTCGCTGAACCGATCAGGCCTAACAAAAAGTAAGTGAAATTTAATATTCGTTTAGGCGTGATATGTGTAAATTATAATAAGATTGTGCCTATTATAATTTCTCAAAAACAATGGTCATAAAGTTTGTTTTCTGTTTGATAGATATGAAGTGAACCAGGAGAGAGCAATGTCAGAGATGCCAAAAGTATGATGAAGTCTAGAAAGGAGAATACCATGATCAATGGTATTAAAGGCTGCAGACAGATATGTATATATATATATATATATATATATATTATATATATATATAGATAGAGAGAGAGATATATACATATATATATATATATATGTGTGTGTGTGTGTGTGTGTGTGTGTGTGTGTGTGTGTGTGTGTGTGTGTGTGAGTATACATATATATATATAATATATATGTATTATATATTATATGTTTGTGTGTGTGTGTGTGGGTGTGGTGTGTGTGTACATATTTGTATATATTATATACATAAAGATATATATATATATATATGTGTGTCTCTGTGCGTGCGTGCGCGCGCGCGCGCCCGTGTGTGTGTTTGTGGTGTGTGTGTTTTGTGCGTGTGTGTATGTGTGTATAGATAGATAGATATAGATATGTAATTAAAATAAATGCGCCTGAGGACTCACGCTAACATCTACTTTTCTTTTAACTCAACGCACTACTCAGGAACACACTATAATTATATCTCCTATCAGTGGCGGTGTTGTAAATTATACAGACAAAGCCATCATGACTCATTATTTAAGAACACAAGTTGATGGAGGCCTCGTTAGGTCGTGTCAACACGAAACTCAAGCTGGCAGCGAACAGTGCGCTGCCGCTGGGTATTAAACTGTGATCAAGTGTGCAACACCTGTTGATGTAGTGTTGTCATCATGGCTCAATGATCACTATACAGCTTTAAGCTCCAGTGACAAATCACATCACAGATGACGTCAAGAGAGAGAGAGAGGAGAGAGAGGGAGAGGAGAGAGAGAGAGAGAGAAAAGTCGCCAGAAAACATTGGTGATGGTTAGGCCTGAGTGCAATAGTATTAAACTTGGGAGTTTCCTCAATAGGGAATCATATCTAGGACAAGTTCATACGCGCTCTACCGAAATCTGTCAGCAGTTGTCTAGCAAACTCCTTGATCCTGCGCAAAATCGTAAGAGACTGTTGAAGACAGATTCCTCGCACTCGGGCAATTCCATGTGTGCGCCACTCAAATCTGCCAAGAATTATCTTGTAGATTCCGTTAGCCTGCGCAAAACCCTGTGCTTTGGCAAGGTCTTCAAATGAAGAAGGAAATAGGGCCCGTTCTGCTAACCCCTGCTCCAGGGCGACAAGTACTGTTATGTTTTTAGTATGGCTTAGCTACCTTCCGTCAGCTTATTTTGAATTGTAATTCGTAGTGGTATTGGTTGTAATGGCAGCAGCGGGACATCTCATTTGCGTGTATCATTATGCTGTGCTTTGTCTGGTGTGTGGCATCTAGTCTGTAATAAATATGATATAAAGGAACACACACACACACACACACACACACACACACACACACACACACACACACACATCACACACACACACACACACACTCACACACACACACACTGACTCACTCACACACCCACTCACTCAACACACACGAAAAATAAATGAAAATAAAAGAAAAGCAATCAGTCCCAAAGTAAAGGTGACAAATAAAAGATCTGCACTCAAAAAAAGGACTGGAGTTTACGTGTAAGGCCGTTTTCATTTAAGTCAAAAATGCAGTTTATAAAGGCTAGGAAATGTTGTTTTCCCCTTTTAGTCGCGTTATTTCATTAAAATTTATCGCCCAACAACGTTAATACTGTACAACGATTCCCAATAAAACGAGAAATATATTCATAAAACGCATTTTTTCCTCTTTCAACTGTCGCAGGTGTAAGGAACATATGCAGAGATGTTTGTTCTGAAATGAGTGCTCTTGGGCAATACCCAAGAGGCAAAAGACAAGGAGACAAACCACCTGAAAAAAGTGCTCACCATCTCGGGCTACAAAAAGTGGGCCTGGAACAGCCCGGGAGGCAGGAAATCCAACACCGCATCCCAACGGCCAGTGAAACAACACCAGCGCAAGGGACACATCACCATCCCATACGTAGGAGGTGTGAGTGACGCTCTGTCCAGAAAGATCAGAAAACTGGGGGTGGCTGTACATTCCAAACCTTCCAACACCATACGCAGCCAGCTGGTCACCCCCAAGGACAAAACCAGCAAACTCGACAAAGCTGGCATTATATACAGAATAGACTGCCAGGACTGTAACCAACATTATGTCGGTGAAACTGAACGCCCCCTTCAGAAGAGACTAACAGAACACAAGAGGGACTCTTCTCCAGTAGGAGCTCACCTACACGCCGAAAAACATCAATTCAGTGCGGACAATGTCAACATCCTGGACAGAGAAAATAAGTGGTTCCAGCGAGGAGTCAAGGAGGCCATCTACATCGCAGCCACCAACCCCCGCCTCAACAGGGACCGGGGCCGTTACACCCTGCCCCCGGTGTACCATTCTCTGATTCGATCTCGTGAACTGGGTTCATCCCATGTTCGCGAGATCTGAGTAGAGATTCACGCAGACAACATTAGAGCGCTGACGAAGATGGCGAGAACGCCATCGAAAGCTACGGAACTGTGAGTAGCGATTTTTGCACTGTTGGGAGACCTTGTTCTTCAAAATTGGTAGCATTATAACAATACCTGACATTCTGGCGCAGGGGTCAGCAGAACAGTTCACTGACCGATGATGATGGAGATGTGGAAAGATTCATCATACAGCACACACCTCTGACAGTGTAAAAAGTTCAGAGCGTTACTCGAATTGAGTTGACAGAAATGGTAACATACAAAGAAACATATTTAGTGAGGGGAAAAAAATCAGCACGCGCACACACGCAGACACACACATATAGACATATAGACTCACACACACGCACTTGTAGAGACAAACAAAACGGAAAAAGAAACAAAGAGAGAGGGAGACAGAGAGACAAACAGACCGATGGAGAACAACAGACAAACGCATACATACACAATGTGCGCGCGCGTCCACACACACAGACAAACACACAGACACACACACTCACACTTGCATGCACACAAACACACACACACGCATACGCACATGCACACACAAACCCACACTGTAATTAACAGAGTTAAAACAACACTATTAATTTTTTCTTGTCGAAGAAATTAAAGCCAAACGACGTTCCATATTTGCATGCGTTAAGTTCATGTTCACCCAAATAGTCAACATAACGCTTTACCGTTTATTTAACCAGAGAATTAAAGCGAAGTGTTGCTCCCTATTTGCATGTGTTAGGATCAAAATTGTTTAATCGTCAACGCAGAAGCAGATAAAACACATGAGAACAACAATACTATCCAGGAGATAAAAGCAACACTACCGGAGTTGAAAAGTTCAGTGAGATTTTCTCATTTCGTTTTATTTCTCGGCTTCAGAGAGCAGTTTTGAGACAGTGTGAAAGGGAGGGAGGAAGAAAGACATACATGATACAGACAGGCAGGCAGACAAAAAGTAAGAGAAAAAGAAAGAAAGACAAAGAAGTTATGTTTTCCATCGGATGCAGCGTAAGCAGAATAATATACATTCATACATATACATAGAAGAACGACACAAAATGGATCCTCAGGGTATGTACAGACGAATTGAAAAATTGTCCACAGAAAAAATACATGCACATCAACTGGTTGCTTAAAATCGAAAGATGGCACACTTATCATATATATATATATATATACATATATATATATATATATATATATATATATATATATATATATTATATATATACATAAACATATATAATATATATATGTATATAGATACATATATACATATATGTATATGTTATGTATATGTAGATACATATACATATATATGTACATATATGTATTTGTATATGTATATATATATATATATATTATATTATATATATATATATTATATATATATATATATATATATATATATATATATATATATATATATATACATGCATATTATCTTTGTGGTCCCACTCTCTACGTTTCCGTCTTAGCTACGGATTAGGGACAGTTTTTACAGTATGATGATGATCATGACGATGAGGAAGAGGATCGTCATTCTATGGAAACCATCCATCTACTGTTGAGACTGCGTGACAGGGCTGTACTCTACGCTTATTATCATGGCGTCAACAGGCCCGAGAGATACAGGCACCTGCAGTGCTGGTCCGTAGATTTGAGCAACACCCTTAACGACGTATCCATGAAGTGGATGAGACTCAACAGCGTGGTCCCAGTCTCCCTAGAGAGCCCATAGCACAATCAACTGTGGGCAGGAGCCAGTAGCAGCCGAAAAATCCCACAATGTCTTTGAATGGAGTGATTGGGATACAAATCTACAAACTTTCAGTCGGTATTTCGTTGCACTAAACACAACACCATGGGCAAGTACACAATTAGCATGAAGAGAGAGAAAGAGATGGAGGTGGGTGGGTTAAGGACAAAGAGAGAGAGGCAGAGATTGGATGTTAACAAACAAACAAACAAACAAACAAACAAACAAACAAACAAACAAAAAACATCTTATTTCGGATTTTCGGATGGTTTACTTCACAGAGAGAGAGACCGAGACAGAGAGAAAGAGAGACAGAGAGAGACACACAGACAGACAGACACAGAGACAGAGACAGAGAGGGGGGTGAACAGGGAGGAAAAGATGGACAGAGATATGGTGACAGATATCATCATCATCATCATCACCACCACGGGATGATTAATCGCTGAGCACGCGACACAAAGAGGACACAAAGGAACAAGTATCGAACCTAGGGGACTGATCGATCGAAGCCGGTATCAAACGGCTTGTATTATTTCTA